>CM076570.1:219960844-220594617 GCA_034641835.2 Pinus albicaulis
CGGTTACGATACCATGCTGGTTCAAAGGGTTGAAGCCTTCGGGGATGGAAGTATAAGCTTCCCGCAGAAGCCGGTGCTCCGATCGTGGGGGTTGAAGCTCCCTTCCAGTAGTGGTCGGTAAACAAGATTAGGGGGTTGTAGCTTCCTTCTAGTAGCAGCTGGAAAATGAGAGAAGGTTGCAGCCTTCTGCAGGTAGATACCTGCATACTGGTATGAGTTTACATCACTACAATATTGTAAACAATTTTCTATATAATAAATATTGAAGACGGAGACAACCACAATGGTGGTTTTCTCCCGAATTGGGTTTCCACCTTAAATATTGGTGTTCATTTGTGTTGCAATTGTGTGATGATTTATACTACTAATTACTACACATATTTATTGATTTTCTAATAGATACGTGACTCATAAACTGAGTTAAATATTGTTCCTAAAAAAGTTCTGCTAAAATGTAAAATTATATTAGTATATGCTAGTTTCCTTTAGTATATGCGGTAAGCACGCAAGTTGGGTTCATCAAGCCACAATGGAATTATGTAAATAAAAGTTAGAATAATTTCCAGTAAGCTCTAAATATGTTGATTCACCCCCCCCTCCCCCCCCCCTCTCTCGCATTTTTCCCCAACACACACATGCTCAGTCTTCAATGAGTTCATGAGAACAGTTCCTTTATGCAAGCTCAGACAAGCATAACACCGTCCATCAAGATAGTTCTTGTGCAATGTTCAACGCATGTTGAAAGTCAATTGGCAATTTTATTGAGAGTCCCCTCTCACTTTGTTGCATTTGTACTTCTATTTTGGTGAGTTTTCTCAACTATCTTATTTTGCGCATTTTCGCTTTCACAGGTGTCACTTTCACATTCATGGCTGTCATTTTGAATTTATTTTACTTTAATAAGTGTTGGTTTCATGTTATATTCACTCTTTCATGTGTCTATGTTAAGGTCATTCACATTTTGCAAGTGTCATCTTCATGTATTCCTCATGTCACAGATGTTTTTTTTGTGTTTTCACTCCTGCGTGTGTCACACAATTGAACATCACCAAATTTAGTTCTGTTGCACTCTTTTGCATTAGATGGTCTTACATATCATTGAAATATTCTCTAGACACATTCCTACAACAATTGTCATTTTTGTCGTAATTGGCGTTCTAAGTGTTGTAATGTGTCGTTTCAACTTTCACACTTAGAAATAAGTGTTGCTTTGTTGTTGTTTTAATGTGTGACTATTGTTCATGAGTCTTGTGTATTCCACTGGCTTGTATTGATGACATTTATGTGTGTTATCCATGTTTGAGTCATGTTAGGATGCATTTATTTCTCCTACTCTACTGGTCCCACACTTAATCATTGTGAGATCTCTTCTTGGTCCTTCAACCCAACACAAGTTTTAAAGGCATTAATCCTCTTACTAGGTGATAAGTGCAACTTATTCATGAGCCTTATTTATATTTATTTCCTCACATACTTGTGCACTAAGTATTTTATAAGGTCTCCTCCCTCTCACAATGCATTAATACTTCCTAAGGATAAGTCACCTAGCCCTGTGCTACCTCCCTTAGTGAAAATCACATTCCAGATGAGAAAGTAGCCACTATTGGAGAGAATTGCACCCTCCCAAGCCTAAGCACGCTTAAATACAATTAATTTCACTTCAATACAATGAATCATCATCATTGGAATATATTTATCTACATAGTGATGTTTTGCTAACCTCATAGGTGCCAAGAAACTCCAAGAGGTTCACCTTGGATTCATAGCTTTATTTCGTCAAGAGTAGTGGAGGTTATAGTCAAACTATCACTAGGAAATTGAATTATAGGATCATATTTATGAGTTTGCTTGGGTTCATTGGTTCATTATGGGAGAATATTTCTAACTTCTATTTATACCAAGCCTTTAGTTCCTAAGTATTTGATGCTGCGCGTACGAGGGATAGTACGTGGCCAGCGAGTATCAGTCTTGGTCGACAGTGGGGCAACCCACAACTTCATTGATGCACAGATGGTCGAGCGGAGGGGTATACCGACCGAGAGCTTTGAGGGATTTTCAGTCTTGGTCCCAGGGGCCCAGACGATGCAGTGTGCCCGATATTTTCTAGAGTTGGCAGTGACGATGGGTACCTACACCGTGACCGATCACTTTTTCGTGGTCAACATACCAGATACCAATGTGGTATTGGGTGTTCAGTGGTTGATTACTCTGGGGAAGGTCACCATGGATTGGGAGGCCTTAGAGATGGAGTGGGATGATAAGAAGACCGGGAAGCATGAGAAGATCCGCGGGATGCACACTTACCCACCTTAGACAGTTTCGGCACACCGGATGGAGGCAGATTTCTGGAAGGGAGACATAGAGTGGGCGGTTGAGTTGAGGGCATCAGAGGCAGAGACCACGGGTCGAGCAGTTCACTCGGATATACAGGCCATCCTTGACAAGTATGATGCAATGTTTGGGGATATACCACCAGGTCGGCCACCAGACCGAGGGTTCGAGCACACCATTGAGCTTGAGCAGGGTATTCAGGCGGTGATCACTACCCCCTATAGGCATCCGAAAGCCTATCGGGATGAGATTGAGTGGGCCATCTAGGAGTTACTGGCTCTTGGGCACATCAAACCAAGCACGAGTCCGTTTGCTTCTTCGGTGGTGTTGGTGAAGAAGAAGGACGACACCTTGAGGATGTGCATTGATTACAGGGCCTTGAACAAGAAGACCCTGAAGAATAGGTATCCTATACCCAGGATCGATGAGTTGATGGATGAGCTGAGAGGAGCCAAGTTCTTCTCGAAGATTGATTTGAGATCAGGGTACCATCAGATTCGCGTGAGGGAACAGGACATTCCCAAGACCGCCTTCAAGTGTCATTATGGGCACTTTGAGTTTTTGGTTATGCCTTTTGGGCTGACCAATGCACTAGCCACCTTTCAGTCTTGCATGAACCATATCTTCCGCAGTCATCTAAGGAAGTTTTTATTGGTTTTCTTCGATGACATACTCATATATAGCATGACTTGGGAGGAGCATCTCCAACATATAGAGGCAGTACTACGCATCTTGGAAGAGCAACAGTTCTATGCTAAGCTCTCCAAGTGTGAGTTTGGGATGATGGAGATGTTATATTTGGGTCACATTACTGGAGTGGACGAAGTGAGGGTCCACGAGGAGAAGATTAGAGCCATCAGAGATTGGCCGGAGCCAAAGAATGTGACGGAACTTCGAGGGTTCATTGGGATATGTACCTATTACAGGAAGTTTGTCAGAGGATTCTCATAGCTTGCTGCACCCCTTACAGATTTGATGAAGAAGGGGGCATTCAATTGGTTAGATACAGCGCAGCGAGCCTTTGATGGGCTCAAGGAGGTGATGAGTAGTTGCCCAGTGCTTGCATTTCCATATTTTACGCAACCATTTGTCTTGGAGTGTGATGCATCGGAAGAGGGGATCGACGTAGTATTGATGCAGGGGGGACACCCTATAGCCTTTGAGAGCCAGAAGCTCCTTCCGCATGAGAGGTTGTATTCTATATATGACAAGGAGATGTTGGCCATCATGCATGCTTTGGCCAAATTCCGGCAGTATTTGGTAGGGAATAGGTTCAGGGTGAGGACTGATCACAATAGCCTCAAGTTCTTTTTGGAGCAGAAGCAGCTACAGGAGAGGTAGCAGAAGTGGATCAGTAAGATCCAAGCATATGACTTTGACATTGAGTATGTCAAGGGTAAGAATAACGTGGTAGTAGATGCCCTTTCACGTAGACCAGCCACGTTATCTCTTATGAGCTTGGATACAGATTGGAGGGCTCGACTTTTGGTTGAGTACTCCAAGGACAGATTTGCATGTGAGGTGCTGGATGGACAGGTGGCGGATGACAGGTATAGGGTGGTTGATGAGATCATCTATTACAGGGACAGGATCTTCTTGACTGAGGGATCTCAGCTTAAGAAGAAGATACTCCAGGCATCACACGATTCTCCATTGGCAGGCCATCAGGGGTTTACCAAAACCTACAGGGCCATTAGAGAGAGGTTCTCATGGAAGGGCCTCAAGGAGAACATACTCCAGCATATCAGGGAGTGAGATGTTTGTCAAAGGAATAAGGGGGAGATGAGCCATCTCGCGGATTGTTGCAGCCTCTTCCCATTCCGGAGGGGAAATGGGAGAGCATATCGATGGATTTCATCATAGGGTTGCCCATGGTGCAGGGCAAGGATTGTATCTTTGTCGTCGTTGATCGGCTGACAAAGTATGCACACTTTTTCGCCATATCTGCGCATGACACAGCAACACAGGTGGCCGAGCTATTCTTCAGAGAGGTTTTCAGGCTGCATGGTCTCCCTAAGACCATCATCAGTGACAGGGACAGCCGTTTCATGGGCGGATTTTGGCAGGAGCTCTTCCGACTAGTGGGGATGGAGTTGACACCGAGTACCAGTTACCACCCACAGATGGATGGACAGACAGAGATAGTTAACAAGTGGCTGGAGGGCTACTTGCGTAACTATGTCAGTGGGCATCAACGAGCATGGTTGAGATGGTTGCATTTGGGGGAGTACTGCTACAACACGACACATCACATGTCTATTGGTATGTCACCATTTTATGCTTTGTATGGGTACCATCCTTTATCTTTTGCTGATGTGATGTTCGGTGCTAGTAAGGCTCCTAGAGCCAAGATTTGGATCCAAGAGAGTCAGGACATCCCCTGAGCTCTCAAGGACAATATGGCTATAGCACATAACCAACAGAAGTTGTATGCCGACAGAGGTCGGGTGGAGAGACATTTTGAGGTAGGGGACTTGGTCTACCTATGGTTACAGCCGTATCGACATTCATCGCTGAAGTAGAAGGGGGCTGAGAAGCTCAAGCCTCGCTTTGACGGGCCATACAGGGTGATACACAGGATTGCGCAGGTTGCATATGAGTTGGAGTTGCCCCAAGGCAGCAAGATCCACAACATTTTACATGTATCATGCCCGAAGAAGGCGCTGGGGCAGCAGGTGACAGTGACAGAGGATCTAACACCTGCAGATGATGAGGGGCAGTTGGTGTTGCAGCCGGAGGCCATTATTGATACCAGGGAGAGGTAGTCAAGGAGCAGGAGGGTCCGGGAATTCTTGGTGAGGTGGAAGAATTTTCTGGATGAGGATGCCACTTGTGAGAGCGAGAATATTTTGCAGCATCCATCACTTCAGTTGCTTGAGGACAAACAACATTTTGCAGGGGGAGACTGTAATATTCCTAGTTAGCGACAACTAATTGGAATATTTGATTTTTTTAGTTTGCTATCTATAGCTTTTAAATAAATAAAAAAAGTGAGTGAAGAGGGTCTAACTCACTTAAGTGAAATAAGGCATCCACCTAGTAGCACAACATTGTGACTTAAGTGGGAGTCAAGGGGGGCCTACGTACACTCTAGAAGCTTTTGCAAGCTTCTGCGCAGATGAGGATGAGTATGTGGAGGAGAGACAGGCTACGTTGGGTTTTGGAGACAAACCAACGTTATAAAAGATGGAGGAGCCTCCTCATTTGATTCATTCTTGAGTTGATGATTTTTGAGTGAGACATTTGTCTTCTTGAGCACACTGGCTGTTTAGCCTGTCTACAACACTGTTTAGTGCATCGAGTGTCTCCAGTCGGAGATCTCGCCCTTAGCCCCGAGGGACTTCGAGTGCCTGCTCGGGCAAGGTTGGTTTTTCAGCATTTTGTGAGTCGTTTTATTGTTTGGGTTTGTTGTGGAGCTGGAGCTTATAGAGACTGCGCAGTCACTGGGAGAGAGGACACAGTCCATTGTGGAGGAGCTTCAGATTGGGGTTTCTGCAGGTGATTTAGCCGAGATTTTGAGCAGAGGGTCAGCCTTAGCCCATAGGAGGCTTTTGGCGGAGTTTGTGGCAGTGTTTCAACTATTTCCATCTAGCCTCTGCCCAGAGCCTTAGAGGCCAGCGTAATTCACTGGGGAGGCATTTTCTGGTGATTTTCGGGGTTGGCGATTTTTGATATGGTTTCTGGATTTTGTCCGGGTTGTTGAGGAGAGGAGGTTTTCCGATTTTCAACTCATTATCTACATCAAGGATCAGCCCCTAGTCTTCAGTCCATTCCAGTAGTAGCAGCTACACGGCAGTTTTCCAACAGTTGGGATGCAGTTCATAAAGCAGCCATTTCCAGTATTCTCTAAGAGTGTTTTCTCACTTGCCTTGAGTATGATTAGCCTATTGTACTTCATTACATCTCTCAGATTAATAAAATGGCTCAGCATTTCCTCTCTATGTTTTCTGGATGAGTTGCCGTAGTTGTCGTATTCTCTTTCTATGATATTATATGTCATGCTGCACTATTATTGTTTTGAGCATTCTAGTTCTATACCACTTGGTGCATTTATCTTTCACTCTTAGACAGAGTCTAGAAAGGACTAGGTAGCCTCTGAATCTCGTCCTCTTTTTAGAGGCGAAATATCCAGTAAATGCCCTCCCAGTCTATCTCTGGTTGGAGTTTGTCATGTTTTAGAGATATCCCTGAAACGGGATATTACAGAAATAGAAACGCAATGGAAAAACCACGTGGAATTGAAATAGAATGTATGTTTTCCAATAAAATTCTAGCTATTAACTATGTCATACTTCAACCAGAATTATAATGCTAGGCCATATTTTAATACTATTTATAATTCTTTTTTATTTGGGTTATAATAAATTCTATTACTACTTATTACATAGGATTCAGTATTATATATATATATATATAATTTTAAATGTAATTACAATTGTAATTTAATTTATATTTTTTTTATTGTAATAACCGTAATTATTTATTACTTTTTAAAAGCTATTAATATTATAACTTTATCACATATAATTTTTTTAATCACAATTTAGTTTTCTTCGATTCTACAATTTATAAGAAGATTTTTGTGACAAATTCTCTTCAATTTTAGCCACTATTTTTGTTTTCAAATTTTAAAGCTTAAATAGATACTTTTGTCACCAAATTTTTTATAATTTATAATTTTGATAATTTTTAATTATAATTAAATAGATTGCTATTAATATTTTAAATAACATTTAATCATAATTAAATAACATTTATTTAACATATAAATGTAAAAAGTATACCAAATTTTTTATTAAAAATATTTACCAATCAATAAAATCTAAATTAATCTTATTATAGACTTTAACATAAATTTAATATTTTTATTTTTATTTAATTATATTTAATCTAAACTTTAAACTTCAAGCACTAACCACTATATAACCCCAGTTAACATCAATTTATTTCTTTAAATATTATTTAGTTATCACAAACATTTTTCACACTAGAAAGAAAACTATGTGCAAGTCAGTGATATTTACGACATTTCATTTTATTTTAATGGAATTTATTTTATATTATAATACTCTCTTAGAGATTGTTTAATCCCTTGAAACCAAGTTGTGTCGACGGTATTTAATTTGTCATTTTGATTTAATATATTTTATTTTTAGTAAATAGCTATACGATAAAGTAGCACCGAATCCAAGCTTCAAGATAATATTTCTTCGGGCAGGGGCCGGTGCAACCTCGAATGAGGGAAGGAATAATATTCAACTTTAAAGATAACAGTCAAATACAAAGGAAATTCCACACGTTGACGATCAATCCAACCCATTGAATGAAACCGTCGAGACTGGTTCTGCTTTCTGCAAAGCTCCCATGGTTTCATAAAGAGGGTGATTCAAAGTCTAGGGACGCTTCAAAGCCACCACCCCTCCTAAGATTCCAGAAACGACAGTCACGACAAAAGTCAAAAAAGAATTTACAGTTACCATCACTCACATGTTCCAAGTAACCACTCGATAGTCGAAGCAGTCGCTCTTCGACTTAACAACATGCCACCAGTGAAAGTTTCAAATATTTATTTTTTTCATCACTTCGCTCTCCCTCGCGCCATAGTCGCCATAGTCGTTGATCTACGATTTAGACGAAAACGAAGCAGATTCCAACGATATTGAATTCTTACCATCGAATTAAATTTTTAAAAACATCAACCAGCCTTGATCCACCCAAATTCGATATATATGTTTGTGGATTAAATATAGGCTCATATATGTATTAAGTTTTAAAAATTTGTTTAAATAGATTACAAAATTTAGTGAAAATTGGTAATCTTCATGAAAATTTGGTTTTGAGGGTGAGTAAATTTTGTGAGGAAAATGGTACAAATGTCGAAGCCACTAACCTATAATTCTACATCAAAGAGGAAGATGCCTAATCCTATCTCCCTGTGTTCTCACAACCAGGAGACTTGCAACAACAAATTTCCAAGCAGGGTGTTGTTTCCTTCCTTGCTCTACTCTATTCGATTTAGAAGTGGAAATGGCCCTCATTTCCTTTCCCTAGAAAATAGCTATAGACGAGACATGGCTGGAAAATCAGCTACATCTCCTGCTAATCCCAACAAATGCTTGCCTATTCATTTGCTACTGCTATCTATACTTCGTTTGATCCAATGCAGGGATCTAAACCATACAAATAGCAATAGCTATCAATTGACTTAAACAGTTCTGAAAATTAATTTATAACAAATGCAAAAATATCTTGATCAACAGGATTTCAGTCCCGGTCATTCAAATTCATCGAAATCCAGGGCGAAAAAGGCCACAGAACCATAATAGAACCCAATGATTAATTTTTGTCCTGTTTTCATCAATATACCCTCAAACCGACATTGAATTGATTGTATCAAGTTTACAATATAACAATTTCTACTCAAAATCGACTTCCTTGGTTGCATTTAAGATAAAGTAAGTAGAAATGCATACTTGATCTCAGGAACTCCACGTAGAAAGAAACAAATTTTGGCTCCAGCGGCACAATCCATAGGTAAGCTAAATGCACAACTTCCTCACGATACCTTCAATTGCTTGCTGCACATAGAGCAAAGTCCATTTTTTTATTATCAAGGCCTATAACAGTAACGAAAAAGACCAACAAAACACTTAAATGGTGATTTGAAAACTAGAAAATCTAAAAAAAATAAGAGCAAAATACCTGAAAGTAGATGGTAGTAGCAGCCAACTGCACAACATATCGCCACTAAAAATAGGTAGCGCATAAACAACTGTGAATATGAAAATACACAGAGGATTGAGTGCATTAACATGCACTATCAAAGCCGCCGAAAATATATTTAAGACCTGTACCATATCTATTCAATGCCTCCATCATTCAATGGTTTTTAATATAAACCAATAAAAGTTAAACCTGTTCATTGATTTCATTGAAATTAGCATATATTCACTTCGAACTTTTTAAAGTTTGCTGAATACTTAATAAAACAAGTGACACAACATTTGATTAATTGTTAATATTAGAAACAAGTAAAGCAAGATAGTCGTTCATTTAAAAAATTAACATGGTATCAACTTGACATCATACCGTAACATCGTTTTCTTGTAATGTTGTTTCAAATATCGTAAACATCTTAATTAATACTATATTACCTATTACCTACTTTGAAGTGATGTAAATATTGATGCATTTAATATAAAATTTTATATATTTAACATATCCCCAAGTGATATCGTATCATAATGTATAAGCTTTATGTATAAGCAGCTGATAGTAATGTGTGCGTTTTGACATTACAAAGCAGGAGGACACTACCTTTTGTCTGTTAGACGACGACAATAAAATAAATATTATAATAGAAGACTACATAAAGGTAATGCATTTTTTATTTCTCATTAATATAATTTAAATTAGAAAAAATAAGGCTTTAAATATAATGGAAAAAGAAGAGGAAAAATAATATAATGAATCTATTCGACACCTTTATTAAATTAATTAATGCTGGTGTTCGTGATTATTTTTTAAAGGTATCTATATATAAAGATATAATGATTATATTGCAAATATATTTAAAATATATAAATATTTCTATAACGTTTTGTGATTAGTTTATAAGATTTTCATACCTTTGATATGTTTACCACAATGTATAAGATTTTCATATATGCAAGGAACTAGTATTTATCAAAGGTGTTTCATTATATTGTGTTCATTTTCTAATTGGAACTTTAGCTATAAATATTATAATCAGAAGATTTTATCAATCACGGAAGTTAGTTTTTTTAATGAAAAATAAAACTTTAAATATAAAAAATAACACAACTTGTCTATCATCAACTTAACATCGTAATCTTTCCATGGTGATGTCGTAAGAAAACCATATCTCAGGTAGGAAGAAATCTGTAATTACAAATGATTACAATGGCACAAAAAAATTTGTGAATAGACCAAATCACCAATCACTGTGCAATTCTATTTGGGGAAAAAAATCAATTGTATTTTAGGGTTGGTAACCATCCCATCTGACAGAAGGCGATCGTTAATACAAATGACAACAGTGGTACAATGAGTAAATTCTTGGGGAAAAACGAGATAAAAAAATCCCAACGCAATCTCCAACTCATGTCATATCATGCCGAGACATTAATTCTCGAGTTTATCAAGTCGTAAGATATCCAACAATGGCAACGTAACATTAATGCAGAGCATATGTTAATAGGCTTCATTTCATATGAGCAGCGGCTGCTCGGCGGGAACTATAATGCAATCTGCATTAACATGTCGAATTGTTCAACCAATAGAATCCCAGAAAAAACAAATTAAAATAATTATAATAAATAAATAATAATAAACCCTAAGTTCAACCATCACAAAAAATATATTTTTTTTGAAAAAAAAAGGCAAATTTAACTTCGCTATCGGGCATAACCCAATGTGTAATACTTGCGAGGGTGGCGGGTATAATAATAGATCTGATGAGAGTCTCAAAGGGGAGTTTCTTTTTATCTCATATCCAAATATTTTTTTGACTTACAATTGCTTTCAAGCTCATATTAATATTTCCATCCTCCATTTTACCTTTTCTCAATGTTTATAACGCTAATTGAGTTTGTGATGGATATATATTACAAAATAATTTTATGAAGGAAACTTTTTTCCAATTAGTTGTTTTCATATATGCAAAGTATCATATGTGATCATTTCAAATTTAATTACCATGACTATATTTTTTTTGAATATGAATTGTCATAGCTATCATGAAGGGAAAAAATATTATAGGATTATTATTCTATTTTCAAGATTGTAATGGCTCCTTTGTTTAAGAGAATAATATTTTCAATATAAAGGAGAAGAGTTATGACTATGTTGGTGAGCATGAGGCCAACATAACCCGCTTCAAAAAATATCTTCTAACTTAGAATTGTATATGCCTAAAAGGGTAGGGGGATAAGGGATACGATTTCTTGCCTCCAATATTGCATTTAATTTTGTTTCTTACCGATCCTCAAATTTGGAGGAACCATGATATCTTCTAACCTCGTTCAACATACTTTTCTTAGAAATAGTGTCAAAATATTTTATAAACTCAATAAAACAATAGTAGAGATATGTATTATTATTTGCGACGTTCTTCTATAATGATACTAAGAGTAAGAAGGTCATTCATAGTTGAATGGTATATCCTAAATCCCATCTTGGCCTTTATCGCTTTTAGCATGGAGTTATATCTATAGTCTAACTTTTCATTTCCAAAATCATTCCATACAACTTGGCTAAAGCATGGCATTACATGGAATATCTTTTATCCCCACTTTTAAATATAAGAATAATGAGGTTTTGTTTCTAAGCCTTAAGGAAACCTTATTTCATTACTAAATTGAAGAGATTGTGTATGTGGACCATGAGGATAGACCACCTAATTCAAAAAAAATTAGCTTGGTAGATGTCAATATCCTTAGCTTTCAAATTAGTTTTTCCTCTTCACCTCAAACTCAACATCTTCCCAAATAAAATATATCAACATCTATAAGGACATTCAAAATGGTGACCATGGCATTAGGGGATTCATAAATGTTTTTTAAGGTAGGAATTTGTAATTCTTCAAGGGAATTATATTATTTTGTTTAGCTTTGTGAATTATATTTTACTTCGAAACATTTTTAGGATTAAATTTACATAGGTGCACCAAATTCTCTTGATTTTTTATTTATATGGTACATTTTCTTCCTTTTAATAAGAGCTTTGTACATATTTATCTTGTCACGCTTTAAATATTAATTAGTTGTACCCCTAATCACTTTTACGTAAAATTTTACAACCCTTATCATTACAAGGTTTCGTAGTTATATTATTCCTTTTATATGACATGTTGATAGAGAACATATTAATGAAAGGGGGAAGGGTTGTAGTATAATTATAATAGAGTTTTTTTGATGTTATCCTTATAAACCCAAGAGGTGTAAATCCATATTTCAATTCTTTAAGAAGATATACATTTTACTTTTGTTGCATAAAAGTGCCTTCGCTTCTCACAATACTCTTGCATATGGATTTTTGTGTGTGAAAAAAGTTTTATAATCAAGGTAAAAATTGTTTGTGATCAAATTTAGGCTCATGGTCATTTAGGAGGTCAAAGTTTACAATTTGGTTTGGAAACAATGATATCAAATATTACCTAATCCATGACATTTCTACTAATCCCATGTGTAAAATTAATGTGGTTAAAAATTTTTTCTACTTGATTATGCCATTGAAAATTATGAGGTCTTAAGAACTATAGATCTTGACTAAGTCAATACCAAATAATTTTTTATTAGGTATTTAGAGTTTCTTTTGTATTTAATAGCTAAAACGAAGGTCCTCACCTAGTTTTTAGGTAATTTAATTGTGAGTTAAATTATTTAGCATTAAATTATTAATCTAGGTTTGTATACTTGTGAAGTACACTTGCGAGAATATATGCTAGGAAATCAAAATTCAATTTTAATTCTAAAGAGAGGAATTCTAATAGCAAGAAATAAATGGTAAACCTATGCAAATGAATAAAAATAATGCAATGAAGTGAAAATGAAATCTCCACCTAAATAAGAAATTGAATTTTAAAGACCACAAATGCAAGGAAAATCTATGAGATAAAATCTAGTCATAGGACACACACGTAATTGATTGAAGCAAACGAAATGAATATTATTGAAGGTTGCAAAATCAAAAGCAATATTCTAATCTAGCGAAAGAAAATACAATTTATTCGATGAAAGCGAACGAAAACTTTTTAATATAATGAAAGCATTTGAACTTAATCTAGCAAAGCATTGGAAAATTAATATACCAAAGTAGGTAAATCTAATCTATAAAAGCATGTAAACTTAATATATGAAAGAAATTCAAATTTACGTTTATGAAAGCATGGAAATATTTTAATCTAGGAAGGCGAGTAAATGTAGTTTACAAAATATTTTAATTTTAATCTATGAACGAATTTAATAGTGTTAAAGAAATTGAAGAATTAAATGTGTGTTCAAAGCTCGATTCCATTCATAAATTAAAACCACGATTTTCCTATAAATTCTTGTGAAAGAAAAACTATGCTATGAAGAATTCTATGCAAATGAAATGAATGTTTTTTTACCTTCTAAAGAAACATAAATGGAATCGAGCAAAAATAAGCATCTAATCGAGAGGACTTGAAATAAATTTTACTTTAAAATGAGCATAAAAGAAACTAATCTATCTTGCAAAAAAATGAAAACTTTAAAATACACCCCATACCCATGAGTTGGTTATCCTAGAGTGCACGAGAGGTGGAAAGTTTAGGAAGCTATTTTATCAAATTCCATATCTCATCATAAGAACATAACCATATCAATGGATTGTATTAACATCAATAGTATTCATAACATCAAGTAAAATCATAGCTTTAAAATTCCAAAATCTTAACACACCTTTTGAATGGAGAAGGCACTCTTATTTATACAAAAAATGAGATAACTAATTTATAAATTGTAGATCCATAAATATCTCCTAGATCCACATATCACACCTAGATTCACAAATATCTCATGTGGCTACAACTATGCATTAGCATATACCAACATGTATATCTTCGATATCCTCTCAAAAATCCATCATAGCTTTGATAGGATGACATTTAGGATAAGTTCCATGATTCTCCTCCATGAAATGTGCTTCATCAATGATCTCAAATATTCCTAAAATCTTCCTCAAACCTTCAAGAGTTTGAAGAGGAAATTCGAATTTGAGACTTAGAGACCGAATATGATTGTGCTGAAATCTTCAAATATGCCTACACACATCACAAAAAATTATCCAAATTTTATATATAAGTGAATAGATAATATTTTTCTAATATTTAACCATAAATTCACTAAAAAATACCAAAATAAATGTATTGGGAAAATAATGTCTAAACCCGTATTTAATCATTAAGATGGCCTTAGTGCATGTTTATGGGGTTGTAGAATATGGTAAATATCGAGGGAAAATGAAAGAAAAGGAGGGTGAAATGGATGACATTTTGGAGGCCCAACATTTCCCCTCAATCGAAGATGTTGCATGTTATCACGCAACTTTTGGCATTGATTCTCATGGATTGAAGTCATATTATTTTATGTAGCCTCTTTTTTGTATCCTTGATGTGTGCAAGATATGTCAACGAGTCATTTTTGTGACTTTGAGATACCTCCAAGACTTGAAAAGTCTTATTCAATTATTTATTTTTCTTAAGATCTTGATGTTGTTGAAAGTCTTATTTTTCTGAAAAATATCTAAATGGAAGCTCTCATGTTTGGTTCTTGTGTGGAAACCATGAGTATTTGAAGTGCTGGTTCTTGTGTGGCAATACATGTTTTTATTCTTCTTCTCATTGCAAGAAAGAATACTTTAAAAATGTATTCAAAATGAATACCTATATATAGAAATCAAGTGATCCTTGCTCATAATCTGAATTTTTCAAAAAATATTGATCCTTGAAAAATCATAGCAAAAAAATTCAATTAGGAGAAGTATGTTCATCATCAATGTATGAGGTTATGAAATATGGAAATGAAAAATGGTAATTAATATCCCCCCCCACCCAACCAAAGGTGCTTTTTTCTTTTGAAAATGGGGAAAGCAATGTAACGTGGGAAATTTTCCAAATACATATATTTTAACATTGAAGGAATTAATGCTTAAAGATTAGAAAAAATCATACCATCTCCTACATGAAAAGTAAATAAGTTATGCATATGTGAGATCTTGGTTGTTATTGCATGGAATGTGAAGTGAAGTAATGTGATATTCTTCCTTGTTTTATGAATAGTGGATTGAATCTAAAATTGGAATCTTTGTGCCTTCTTATTGTTGAATCTATTGTTGCTAAACTCAAAAAGTAAATCTGATTTTATGGGAACATTGTTGTAAGCTGCTGAAATCATATAGTCTTCATTCATATTCGCATCATGGAATAATTCTTTTCTATGTGAATAAATTTTGATGATGTCGAACATAGAAATAAACTTTTGGATTATCAACCATTAATGAATGTTGTTAGCCAACATGAGACTACTCACCATTAACATCGATGAGAGTCAAGATTCCCAAGTACATATTACTAGGTACGAATAAATGAATTATATTTGAGTCACCTAGAAGATCCACAAACATGGGGCATTGATGTATTCCCACTATCATTTGGTGAGAGAACTTGTCATTAAAGCATCAAACCTAGATAAGGTGTTGAAATCGATGGTTGAAGATTTTTTAGAATGGAGGATTTAATGAATCCCCGACCATATAATGCAATCATAAAGCAATAGTGTAGAGGACCATAGATGAAATATTTTCACTAATGAAGCAGGATTAATTTGGTAAAAATGAAGAGGAAAATGGGGTAGCTCAAATTGTAACTGAGTTGAATGAATTTATTCATGGGTTAGGGATAAAAATGAAGTGAGGCGGGAAATTATGAAATTTGCAAAGGGAAAATGATTTTGAATTCATGCTCTAATAGTAGGATAATGGATTTTTTTACTTCAACATGGATACATTGTAATATTAGAGAGGGAGGAAAATGAATGAGTAGAAATGGCATGATGGATGTGATGTGACATGGACTTGACTTCTTAATGTTGTCATTGAGACATACTTTTCATAAAGAATCTGGTTTTTGAAAACCACTTGTCCATAAATTGATCTTTTTTTATAATCTTGGAACCTGCAAAAAATTAGCACTAATCCACAATAAAATGTAATATTTCTGAGGGATACAGATTATGAATCTCTCTTTATCTAATATATACGCAAAATAACACAAAATAGTAAGAGAAATTTTCTGTTTCCCACCCCGGTTTTCAGTGTCACCTTATTTCTCCAAATAGTTAAATGCCCTTTCCCATATCCTTACATTCAACAAACTGGAAAATAATTTTTTGTTGAAAACACAAATTCTGGAAAATTTACAGAATGCTGGAAAATGCAGAAATAAAAAATCAGCAAGCATAAAACAGCCATTCAACACATTTAACACTGATATTTTTGGTCAACATGACCCTGGAAAAACCCCCTACAACTCTTGGGGAAACCCAGTTCGAAATCTTCTCTTTTATTTTTCTGAATATTGCTTTTTACAGTGAAACAAGAAAAACTCAGAAAAAATTCCAGCAACCAATTTACAGACTTATCTCGATTTCCGTGCTTGCACACCGCCTCGGAAATTGTGCCAAATCAGCAACAACAGAAAATAGAAAATTTACAGCACCTTAGGACAACATTAAATGTTGTACGGCCACCTCGGGAAGCGTGTCGGAATAGCCGTACTTTGTTGTACGGACTGTACAGATTTTGTACAGCAACCTCTCTCGAAATCCGTGCCAAAAAAACAGAGCTGTAGCTGCTGTCCTCTTCCTCAGTTTTTGTGCCGGAAATGACAGCCACCCTCTTCCTTGAAAAACGTGCCTGATTTTTGTGCCTTGGAGTGCGTGCTTGCTGTTGTACCCTCTTCCTCGATTTCTGTGCCTCCTCACTTGGAAACATTGCCTCTCCTTTGTTGTACGGATTTTTTGCCTCAATATGTGTGCCAATAAATGTTGTTGTACCTTTGCTGAAATCTCTTCGTTGCTGCCCTCCTTCTCACTGCTCAGAAAAATCTCCAGCTCTCCTTCTCTCCTTCTCCCAATCTGCTCATGAAAGAATGAATGACCTTTTCCTCCTTTCCCTCCTTTCATCTAACCCTAAGTAACTTTTGGGGAATCCCTAAATCCAATGGCTGAAATAGATTGAGATCTAGGGCTGAGATTAAATGCTCATTTAAATCTCACTTTCTATTTTTTAATTCACCCCACTTTAATAAAGACTCACTTAGTCATTTATTTCCAAAATCACTTTTCCTTTCTAATTTTACATTGACTTTATTAAAGTCACTTTAAAATTAGACTTTAGTAACTTTATCACTTAAAGTCACTTTTAAATTAGATTTGACTTTATAACTTTATAAACTCACTTTAGTAACTTTATCACTTAAAGTCACTTTAAAATTAGATTTGACTTTATAAAAATTATAAAGTCACTTTAGGAGAAAAAATTAAATTCTTTTGGACACTTTTCCCTAGGCCAAAGATCAAAGCCTTAGGGAACCACCTATCCTCCGGTAACCAAATTTCAACACTCCCTCTTACCGAGGAAGGTGTTCCTCACCACACCCATCTTGTCTCTGAAGTAGACATGCTTGTCCCGTGGTAAGGCTTTGGTAAGAATATCTGCAACCTGCTCATCAGTGGGAATATACTCAAGCTTCACAGCTCCTTTCTGAACATAGTCTCTGATGAAATGATATTTGATCTCGATATGCTTTGACCTGTCATGAAATAATGGATTCTCCGTGAGTTTAATGCAACTCTGATTATCACAGTAAATCACTGAAGGTCTCAACGGCTGACCAAATAAGCCAAACAACATCTTGCGAAGCCAGATGGCCTCACAACTAGCTAGACTAGCTGCCATATACTCTGCTTCCGCTGAACTCAATGCTACTGACTGCTGCTTTCGGCTGAACCATGACACAACCGCCGAACCCAACCCAAAACAGCACCCTGAAGTGCTCTTCCTATCAGAAGCACAACCTGCCCAATCAGAATCAGTGTAACCTGCCAATCTCACTCCATCCCCCTGCCTGTAGTCCAAACCATAATCCACTGTCCCCTGCAAGTACCGCAAAATGTGTTTTGCAGCCACCCAATGAACCTTCCTAGGCTCACACATAAACTGACTCATCGTGTTGATTGCAAAACAAATATCTGGCCTAGTGTTGACCAAATACATCAAGGAACCAATCAGCTGTCTGTACAATGTGGGATCCACCAACTCGGAATCCGAAGCATGAAGCTTCTTCCAGTTGGTGATCATCGGTGTCAACATGGGTTTACAATCCTCCATGTGGAATCTGCCAAGGATATCCACAATATACTTCCCCTGCCCCAGGAAGAAATGCCCCTCCTCCTGCCACACCTCCAAACCCAAAAGTAATGCATCAAGCCGATGTCCTTCATCTCAAACTCCGCCGCAAGATCTCTCTTGCAGTGCTCTATGAGTCTCTCTGCACCTGTAATGACTAAGTCATCCACATACAACACCAGAATGAGAGGCTCCTCACCTATCACAATATAGTAAAGGTTCGGATCTACCTCACTCTTTGTGAAACCCATCTTCTGCAAGTAAGTATCTATCCTGGAGTACCAAGCTCTGGGAGCTTGCTTCAGGCCATAAAGGGCCTTCTTCAGTCTGCACACATGGGACTCCTTCCCATGCACCTCAAAGCCCCGTGGCTGCTCAATGTACACCTCCTCCTGTATGAAGCCATTGAGAAATGCGGTCTTCACATCCATCTGGTGGATCTTCCAACCCATCTCTGCTGCTATCGATATAATGGAGCGGATCGAAGTATATCGAGCCACGGGAGCGAAGGTCTCCTCATAATCAACTCCCTCTACCTGGGAGAACCTTCTAGCCACAAACCTCGCTTTGAATTTCTCAATGCTGCCATCTGTAGCATGCTTTACCTTGTAAAGCCATCTGGAAGTAACCACGGATTTGCCCTCAGGCCTCGGCACCACCTCCCAAACATCATTCTTCATGATAGAAGAATACTCCTCCTGCATGGCCTCTCTCTAGACCTGCTGGCTAGCTGCCTCCTCATAGCTAGAAGGCTCAGAGTCAAGGATGCTGGTAGCCATTAACATATAGCTACAAAACCTCTCAGGTGCTCTGCTCTCTCTGATCGGCCTCTTAGGCTCAGCAACAGATGTGGCATCTCTCAAGGTGTCCTGAAGCCACTTGGGCTTCCTCCTTCCCCCGAGCATACTTCTCCCATTGGAGAATGAAACTCCTCCTCATCATCATCATCGAGAGCCCGAACTCTTGACCGTCTCGTTTGATGTCCTCCAACCCGCACCGAACCTCGTAGAAGCCGAGGTACCGTGTGAATTTTTCCATCGGTGGAGTCCCTAGTGAACTCGCTCTATGGACTCGCTCCGCATGTTGCCCGGCGCACCACCCTCTCGACTCTGCGAGCCACCCTGCTCACCGACGGACCCGACATCGTCATAGATGTACCTCCGGATCCTCTTGATCCCCCGCCCATTGGATCCCCGTGACCGACTCAACTGCTGCCGAGGGTCTGGCTGATATGGATACTCTAACTCCCGTGACCTCCTAAAGGCCCTATCCTCCTCGAACTTCACATCCCGCCCGACAACAACTTTCCTCCGTACGAAATGTAAATCCGAAAGGCCTTTGAGGTCTCACCGTAGCCCACAAAGATACCCTTCTCGACGGTGGGCTCTAATTTGGTCCTCTTCTCCTTGGGTATGTAGGAGTATGTGATACACCCAAAGATACGAAGATGACCAATATCGGGCTTCTTCCCGGTAAAAAAGTCTCCTCCCGAGTCATGTGCCCCAAGGCACGATGCGACTCTGTTCCGCAAATAAACAACGATGTTGCAAGCCTCTCGCCCACAAAAACAATGGCAACCCCCCGATCATGTAACATGGCTTTGGCGCACTCCTTCGATGGATCTCGTTCTTCCTCTCCGCAACCCCGTTTCGCCGGAGGTTGTAAGGAACAGAGGAACTCCCTCCTAATGCTCGCATTCGCACAATAGTCAAAAAAATCTCCAAGGGTGTACTCTCCTCCATTTTCCGACCTCGGTGACTTGATCTTTCGACTCGTGTGTGTCTCCACAAGAGCTCGAACTCTCGAAACCGCTTGAAGACCTCACTCTTGGTCTTCAAGAAATAAATCCGGGTCCTCCCGGAGTGATCTTTAATGAATAAAACATAGTACTCATATCCACTCAAGGAAACATGAGACATCCGACCGCTCACATCGGAATGAATCAAATCAAGTATCCAAGTCGCTTCCGCTTGTCATTGCTTTGAAAAAGGGGATTTGGCAAACTTGCCCATCGCACATCCTCTCGCAAGTATCAAAGTGATTAGTACTAAAATCCGGCACACCTGTAGTGATCTCCGCAAAGTCTTCAAGGCCCCATGATACATGTGCCCCATCCCTGCCAGTGCCAAATCTCACACGACTCGGAATCGCTAGCTCGCTATCGGTACTCATCGCTCAATGCCAAAAGGGGCTAAAATGCAAAGTTGTACATCTTTGCATGGCGTACACCTATCACTCTAGCCGAGTCAACTGGAGCGCCCCCGGGATACATCATCACCTTTCCACCCCTCGACACGCATCTCATATCCTCTCGTCCTCCAAAGCCGAGATGGATATGAGGTTCTTCCTCATCCTCTGGCACATAAAGAACATCTAACACCTTCAAGGGAGGTTTAGACTCCCTCCGAAATGTTAGTGTTCCCACATAGACTACTCTAACAACTCCGTCATCACCGAGTACTACCTCTATATCGGTGCCACTCTTTGAAAGCTCCGAGAAGTACTCACGGATTCTCGTCATATGACGTGAAGCCCCACTCGTCCACATACCAAATACCCGAAGATGCTCCGCTAGTCGAGGGAAATGCATGCTCCCTCTCGAACCTCTATGGCAGTCATCTTGCACTAGAGGACTCACGCGCAATGAACCGAAACTCCCTGGGTCAAAGCGATCTCGCAAAGTCCTCAACCTCTCGTTGATGTTGCCATGCTCGGTTCTTCCCCTTCTTCTTCTTCTTCTCTCGGACACACAACCGCATAGTGTCCCATCTTCTCGACAATTCCAACACTTCACCTTGGAATAGTCCTTCCGTGTGTTACCCCCGTTTACCTTTACCTTTGCCTTTGCCCCCCACCATTGCTTGTGGAAGCCTCGCTTCTTCCCTTTGCCTTTCTTGCCTCCCCGCCAACAGTGCTACATCCTCATCCCGCTCAACCGGCTTGGCTGCCCCAAGCCGACCTTTCCCGATCTCTCGTCCGAATGCAATCATCCCAAAAACCCTCTCCCATGTGGGAAGGGTCTCACGTGCACAAAACCCATCGGCAAAGTTCATCCATGAACCGGGGAGGCCATTCACCGCTATCCGCACCGACTCCGTGGGTTGAATGACCTATCCAATTGCTGCCAAATCATCTCTCACATTAGTAATATTTGTGAGATATCCGACTCGCACTATCAGCCTTACCCATCTTAATGGTTTTCAACTTCTCCTTCGAGACCATTTTTCCGGTTCTCATTGGTACTACGGTAGAGATTGGACAATGCCGTCCACATCTCATGAGCATTTGTCTTTCCTCTCACATGAGGAATGCAATGGTCTTTGATTCCGTCTAGAATCGCTCTCTTACCCTTGTTGTTCTTCCTATTATATGTCTGCCAACCGAGTAGCATCGGTAGACACATTAATAGGCCGCCGTGTGGTATGAACCATGATATCCCGGACTTTTGCCTCCTCAAAGATACTCGCATTCTCTCCTTCCAAACGTTGTAATTGGTATGACCATCCAACCTATCCTCCACCCTCAATCCCCAATGACATCTTAGCTGTCCTAAAAAGTCGAAAAAATAGCACCGTTGTAGTAAATATAAAAATTTCGTGTGTGAAAAAATCAGCTTGCTCGGAATTTTCTCGAGTGAAAAATCGCAGTCGTATTTTTTCTTCATCGTCACAAACCGCACTTTCAAAGCACTCAAGCTCTAATACCATGTAGAAATTTCCTCTTTTCCCACCCCGGTTTTTCGCTTTCACCTTATTTCTCCAAATAGTTAAATGCCCTTTCCCATATCCTTACATTCAACAAACTCGGAAAATAAATTTTTTGTCGAAAACACAAATTTCGGAAAATTTACGAGACTACTGGAAAATGCGAAAACAAAAAAATTAGCAAGTATAAAACACTCATTCACACATTTTAACACAGTACATTTTTGGTCAACATGACCCCGGAAAAACCCCCCTACAACTCTTGGGAAAAAACGAGTTTGAGTGCTTTTCTTTTATTTTTCTCGAATATTGCTTTTTACGGTGAAACAGAAAAACTTAGAAAAAAATTCCAGACAACCGATTTCACGAGACTTATCTTGATTTTTCGTGCTTGCACACCGCCTCGAAAATTGTGCCAAATCAACAACAATAGAAAACAGAAAATTTACGAAAGACCTTAGAACAACATTAAATCGTCGTACGACTACCTCGAGAAGCGTGCCGAAACAACCGTACTTTCTTATCAGACAGTCTGTACGTGATTTTGTACAAAAACCTCTCTCGAAATCCGTGCCAAAAAAATACGAAATGTAGATCTGTCCTCTTCCTCGGTTTTTGTGCCGAAATAATGACCACCCTCTTCCTTGAAAAACGTGCCCGATTTTTTGTGCCTTGCGAGCGTTGCACCCTCTTCATCGATTTCTGTGCCTCCTCACTTGGAAAAACATGACCTCTCCTTTCAGTATCGAATTTTTGCCTCGGTATGTGTGCCAAAAAAATGATGTGCTATACCTTTCTTTGAAATCTCTTCACTGCTTGCCCTCCTTCTTCTCACTACTCGGAAAAAATCTCCAACTCTCCTTCTCTCCTTCTCCCAATCAGCTCATGAAAGAATGAATGACCTTTTTCCCTCATTTTCCTCCTTTTAACCTAACCCTAAGTGACTTTTGGGGAATCTCTAAATCCAATGGCTGAAATGGATTGATATCTAGGGTCGAGATTAAATGCTCATTTAAATCTCACTTTCTATTTTTTAATTCACCCCCACTTTAATAAAGACCCACTTAGTCATTTATTTCCAAAGTCACTTTTCCTTTCTAATTTTACATTGACTTTATTAAAATCACTTTAAAATTAGACTTTAGTAACTTTTATCACTTAAAGTCACTTTTAAATTAGACTTTAGTAACTTTATCACTTAAAGTCACTTTTAAATTAGATTTGACTTTATAAAAATTATAAAGTCACTTTAGAGAGAAAAAATTAAATTCTTTTGGACACTTTTCCCTAGGCCAAAGATCAAAGCCTTAGGGAGCCACCCTGTCCTCCAAGAACTAAATTTCAACATAGTAGAGCATTAAATAAATCAAAGGAAAACAAAAAAAAATGCACTTTGGAGTACTTGTGAGTGTTTTGTTGATAATTTCTTCATTTGATATCTAATTTGAGTGATTCAAACACCAAGTTAAAGAAAATTCATATTAAAAAACATGGTCTTAATTATTTCGATGATCTTTTCAAGTCTAATTACTACAAATTTTTTTTTAAAGTGCCCAATTTTTATTGTCTCAAATGATAAATAAAATAGTTGCATGATATATATCTCATCAATATCTTTCCCAACAACACTTCAATCAACTCAAACCCGACATTGTATGAGAAAGTTATGCTCATATGGAGCTTTTTGAGAAACAATATAAAAATTGTTGTTCAAGGGTGCCATGTGGTAGCACCAATGTGTGTCATGTGAAAGAATCGAGAATGTGTCATGTTATAGTACAAATTATCACGTGGAAAAATTATCCCTAGACTACTAACACGATGACTGACATGGATGCTAACGTGGCGGTGATTGTGCAATGATGTGGCCGATGATTTTTCAAGGTGATGTGACATGCTAAAGTGGTGAGGTTGATTTGCATGTGATGTGTGGTGGCGAGAAAATGGACCAACGATGGGTTTCCACATGGGCCAATTGTGGGTTTCCACGTGCTAGCCCTATTTTGTCCAAAATTTACCAAGTATGAATTCTCATTTTGTCCAAAATTTACTAAGTATTAAGTAAACCACAATAATTGAAACATGATGACCTTGACTTTACAATTCCAATGTATTATCATTACATCGGTGATATTACATGTGTTATGAAATGGGAAAAATATCTTTATTTAAGTTTTAAAAAAATTTAAAATGAGATAAAAAGGACCAACAATTTGACAAAATAAAAAAAAACAACCAACATATTGGATGGATCGAAGATCTCCACCTTGGAAATTGACCTCCGACAAATACACCACACACATTAAAGCATTAACCAACCACCGAGGCATTTTATTGGTCGATGCTGCTGCTGCGGCATGGCGGGGACTATTGTAATCGTTTCTCTATTTTTTCATTAGTACTACACGAACCCAAAGGTGAATAAATAGATTTAAAGCTATGTTTGCAATCTATATTCTTTTCGTTAACCAATAAACTTAATAAACTTAATTCAACCATGGTCTCAACTAATAAGTAGTTTTGAGGCCTTATTGGCCCTCTTCCCGAGGTCGAGAGCCACATAGAAGTTGAAATATTAAGTTAAAAAAACATAGTGTCAATAAAATAAGTTTCAAAATGTTGATGGTGAATTAATGCTAGCATTAATCTATTGACATTAAATTTTTTTCAATGCTGCAACATACATGAACCCACATTAAATCTTCTCGAATGAGCCCATATTCTTCTTATTCGTTTGTGTCACTTATGAGCTGCCACGTACATTGTCATGCAAACAACGTGGCTAAAAAGGTTAGTTACCTGGTGTCTGCATCTCAGCTTTGGTCTAGCAGAAAACTGGAAACATTATCTTACCTTGTGTCTGGAAACATTATCTTACCTTGTGTCTGCATTTGATAAAACTGGATATTCTGCTTCACCACCAGCATCTTGAGAAGGTTGTTCTATTCATGGTCCCTTGAAGGTTGTTCTTCTTCCTGACCAGCATCCTGACCAGCACCTGGAAAAGGCTGTTCTGCTTCACCGCTTCACCATCGTCACCTTGCACCATCCTGATCCATGTATTTTTTCGATGGCGATGGCAAATAATACATTGCTAATTTTTCGTATCCACCTCCACTGGTTCTTTGGCTTTTCCGCAACTTACTCTGAGGTAAGACCCATTCTACATGCATTTCTCTTCTATTTCTTTGTCTGCAGGGTTATGTGCAGTAACCTTCTGGACCTGCATGAAATATATATAATAACAATAGCAAGTTACAAAACATCCAAATCCATAGCTATCAATATATTAGTAACAAATATAGAAAATGGGACCGTCGATTTGACTATATTTTAACTCAACAGGCCAGTATCTTAACTTTCTTATGGTTTTAATCATAAATTTGCACTGCCTAGCTCCCGAGAAATACGTACTTGTGATGAATTGAACATTCAACAATTCCTGCACTAACAGTGGAGTTTTCAAATTACAAAATACTCTCTGGTAAAGATGCATATCAGATTCAAATTAAAACTTGATGCAACATTTCATCATATGATTCATATTCGATTTCTTCATGGCAGAAGCATAAGACATTGTTAAAGGAAAAATAAATGAACTGCACAACTCTATAGAAGGACTGACTCACAAACAGTGGCCATCTTTGATATATGCTCCATTAACTATTTTGCTCCTCTCCCATGCGTTTGTTTCTGTAAGCTCGGGATTTACCCCATATTCTAAGAGAATACGAATAAGTTTTGATACAACCGGGGACAACAGGAAAACGTCAAACTATTGCTGAAATAATATACGAAATAAACAGTAGCCCAAATTGCATGTTTTTGGGATGTATTTTGCTCCCTAAAATTGTTCAAACCAGACTCAGATATCACTCAACTGGAATGTAAACGCAATGAGTGAAACGAAACCAGCAGTGGCCTCATTGCTGGAACCATGTCATTGAATAGTTGATGGTGCTTACGAAACTCAATTACAACCTCAATGCTGCTATAAACAAACTCAAAAATCTGCGCATTTAATCCCTGGTGTGCTTCAGAATTGCAGTCACAGTTGTCAACATTTCTGGAAGGACCAATTATAATGAATGAACATAAAAAAAAATTTGAGCCTACCTTCTCCTGGGCAGAAGCCTTAGTTTTATCCATCCCTTCCTTCACAGTGGTGTCCATGTTGCTTATTTTCTCCTTGGTCATCTGCATCTTGCTTTACTTCACAACAATAGGATTGATCCTTCCACTTCAGATAAAACAAAGACTGAAATTTCGTTGTGTATTGATTTTGTCCAAACTGCAAGCACCCTTTAAAAAGCGGAAGAACTGATTCATCCATTCCTGGGACACTGCAATCCACACATATAGCAAGCCATCTTTGCATCCATGGCATAAACCAGGTCGAGTTTACATAGCGGTGTGCATAGAGCCCTGAAGCAGTTATTAACTGAAGTGACCATTGTTCAGTGTACGTAATCTTGTGCCAGGTAGAGTTTACATGGCGACGGGCTATTCTGAACATTACTCGGAAGCCTTTGACCAGAAAGAAATTATGAACATTACTCGGAAGCCTTTGCCTAGAAAGAAACCACAAGTCGCAACCATGTAATGTGTTGGTGACTATTCTAACCATTACTCGGAAGCCTTTGCCCAGAAAGAAATCACAACTGGCAACCATGTCGTGTGTTAAAGACTCACTTTCCTGGATAACAAGGAACAAATGAATGTCAAGTGGCTACCATGCGTTGTTTCTTAGTGCTATAGTACTATCTTTCTGGGAATTTTAAGGACACTAGTCGGTGTGTCGCCTATTTTTAAGAAAAGTTCTCACCGAGCCTCTATTCATCCAAGTTGGCTCTCTATTAATCATTTGTTTTTAAATGAAGTATCAAAATGCTTATTTTCTATCCATAAAGGACTATAGGTTAGGTGCTATTTTGTAGGCGCAACCTCTATATAGTTTATTTCGTCTCAGACAATCTCTTGTAAGATTGTTGTCTGGGTTGTATTACTTTAGTTTGAATGAAATACATTTGGTCTAGAGATGAATTAATATTCTAGACTTTGTTACTATGATCTTTTTTATCTTATGTAATCACACCCTAAAGAATGAGGATTGCTACGTTGAGTGTTTATATACCTCGGTAATTTTCTGAGTACCTTTTAATTTACTCTGTCAAGTATTTTATGGTTCTCAAGTTAGTTTATCTCAATTTCCTAGGTTATGGCACCAAAGTAGGTCAACAAAACATATGATGTTAATATTTATATTCCTGGAATTATTTTGGTTTCTCCTCATAACTGTATATGATTTCGGATAGTTCAAATTTAACTACCATGCATAAAGTCCACTTCCTCTGCCTCTTGGCAGGGACTTGCTTGTCCGCAGCTATTCTGGTTTCAAATTGAACTCCTCCACTTCCTGAAACACATAATTGTTTTGCCCATTCAAATAATTGACTTACCAGTGTACAAATCGTAGGTGTTGTAGCTTTGAGCATATATAGAATTTGTGTTACATGTTTCTATTTCTTGCAGGTTCTATATTAAGAATATTCAAGCCCGAAGACCAAAACAAAACCCTAAAGTCGAGTCATGCGATTTTTCTCCAAACGTCGTCGAAATAGTCGCAATAGTCGTTTGTTATATGCAATGTTAATGGGTTTTCATACCCTCGGCACTTCGTGGGTCTTAGTTTATGGTTTATTTTTATTTTTTTAAAGTTTTTTGTTTTTTGTGTTTGGTTTTATTTGGTTTTATGTTTTCTTGTTATTGCATTTTATTTTCTGTTTATTTTATATTTTTTATTGTGTTTTTTTATAATTATTTTAGTTGCTATTTATTTATTTATTTCTATATTTATGTTTTATATATTTTATTTTGTTTAATGTTTAATGTTATTTTATAATGTTTAATGTTTTTATTTTTATAGTTTTTTTAATGTTTTGTTTTATTTTTTTGAATATTTAGTTTTGTTATTATTTGGTTTTTATATATTTTATTGTTTTGATTTTTTTTGTTTGTTTGTGTTTTGTTGTTTTAATGTTTTTTTTAATTAAAAAATAAATAATTTATGTTTTGAAAAAAAATTTGTGAATAATTTAATTAGTATTTTTTTAATAATATTATTTTAGCAAATTTTGAGATATATCTAATTTAAAAGTTGGAGATTAAGATTTAAGCAAGTTTTTAGAGTTAATAATAAAATTAGCTTTTCTAGTCATTTCTTTTCATATCTATGCATTTTATTGCAAAATATCGAAGCTAATTTATCCAATTTCTTTTTTTTGATCTTCTAGGTCACAACAAGGTGCGTGAAGAGAGCATACTCATGAATATCGCAATTCTTTATTCATTTGAAATTTGAAATTTGAAAAAAAAGGATAAGAAGAATTGATCATTTGAAATCTAACATTTGAAAAAAAAAGGTAAGAAGAATTGATCTCATACCTCAAATTATTAGCTCTCAAAAAAACTCTACTTGTCTTCCTTGATAAATGACCCTTTATTAGCTCTCAAAAAATCTACTTGTCTTCCTTGATAAATGACCCTTTTTATATAGATCTTCTTGCTATTGGTTAGTAAATGAAGTGGCTCCTATTACCCGCAAATGAGAATTTCCAATAAATAAATCAAAACTCAAAAAGAAAAGCTAAAAAAACATTACCAAGCTTGGTTTTATTTGTTTTCTATTCTATCCTACTTTATTTTGAAAAAGATTTTTTTTCAAGTGTAGGAGAATTTCCAATTAAGTCATCTACAAATAAAGATCTCTAGTATGTTCAAATTCAACTTTGAGAAATATACTTAAATGTTCACTAGGAAATGAGAGACCAATTTTCAAATTTTGGATTCGAGCACCAAGATTTATTGGAGAATAGAAGAATGTTGTGGCCTAGTCACTTTTTAGAAATCAATATTTGAAACTCTTATAGTACCAAAATTAATTGGATTTCATGATTCCTAAATAATTTTTGACGTGATTTTTTTTAACTATGCAACTAAAATGAGGTTCAATTGCAAACAAACTATGGTTAGGAAGAAACCCTACAATCATGATGCACAAATTTTATGACCTCTCATCTTACTAATACCCATAAAAAATATTTTTTATACATAAAAAAAAATTCTAAATTGAAAGTTAACACCTATGTATACTTCCCTGACAATGGTGCCAAAATGTTAAGTAATTTAATTGTGAGTTAAATTACTTAGACTTAAATTATCAATCCAGGTTTGTATACTTGTGAAAGTACACTTGCACAATATATGCTAGGAAATCAATTTTCAATTTTTAATTCTAAAAGAATAATTCTAATAGTAAAGAAATAAATGGTAAACTCTGTGCAAATGAACGAAAAATAATGCGATGAAGTGAAAATGAAATATTAACCTAAAAAAAAATTAATTTTAAATAATGTAAATGCAAGGAAAATATATGAGATGAAATCTAATCGAGAGGAAAACACACATAATTGATTGAAGAAATGAAATGACTATTATTTGAAGGCAGTAAAAGAAAAGGCAATATTCTAATCTAACTAGAAGAAAAATTTATTTTAGGAAAGCAAATAAACTTTTAATCTAATGAAAGCATTTGAACTTAATCTATGAAAGCATTGGATAATTAATCTATGAAACATGTAAACATAATATATAAAAAGCTTCTAAATTTAATCTTTGAAAAGTAATTGAAATTTAGTCTATGAAACCATGGAAATATTTAATCTAGGAAGACAAGTAAATGTAGTCTATGAAAGCTTGTAACTTTAATCTATAAAGGCCTTGAAGACTATAAGCATATTCAAGGGTTTAGTTTTTCTTCAAAGCTTAGATTTAATTTATCAAATGAAAAACGATTGACTTTTCCTATGAATTATTGTGCAAGAAAACTATGCTATGAAATATTCTATGCAAAATGAAATGAATGTACTTGAATTGAAAAAGAACATAAATGGAATGAGCAAACAAAGAATCTAATCAAAATACTTGAGTTTCATAAAAAAACATAAATGGAATGAACAACAAAGCATCTAATCAAATTAGTTGAAACAAATATTGCATAAAATGAGAATAAAAGAAACTAAACTATCTTTGCAAAAAATGAAACATTAAAATACACCCCATACTCATTAGGTGGCCATCCTAGAGTGCATGAGAGGTGAAAAGTTTCAAAAAGCTATTTGATCAAAACACCATATCTCATCATAACAACATAACCATATCAAAGTATTGTATTAACATTAATAGTTTTCATAACATAAAGCAAAAAACATAACCTTTAGAATTCCCAAACTTAACACACCTTTGAATGGAGAAGGCACTCATATTTATATAAACAAATTAAGATAATTAATTAATAAATATAGATCCATAAATCTCTGCTATTTCCACAAATATATCATGTGGTTACAACTATGTGTTAACAACTAGCAACTATTATCTCTTCATAACGTATCACAAATACTCTCATAGCTTTGATAGGAGACACTTATGAAAACTTCCATGACTCTTCCCCATGAAATATGCTTGATCAAATAAAACTGCAAATCTTCAAGAGTTTGAAGATGAAAGAGGATTAGGGTTTGGCATCATTTTCTAGAAGAATAGATTCTATAATTTTGGTTCTAGAATTAAATCCTCCTAATAAGAGGATATTATGTTTAGTCCTAAACCGTGAATATCTTGCTAAAAGATATTATGGGAAATTTTTATCTATATTTTTTTGCTCATAAAAGATAGAATTAATATCTAAGAAATTAAAAAAATTGGTGTAAATATTCTTGACATTAATGTCAAATATTTCGATCCAAATGTCGCAATTTTGAGTATTTATCTTATTAAGATGAGTGAGAGGAGATACATTCTTTTTTATATAACAAGCTATTTCTCCAATTCCTCTTTTTGAGGATTTATTATTCCATAATGACTAGAAAATAAATCCATTTATGTTAGTGACCTTAGAATCATCACTTTACAAATTATCAAATAAAAATAACATTAATTTTCACTTGGGATCTAGCTTAGTATAGGAGATTTACATCATCGAAATACACATCAGTTCCAAAAAAAATATCTAATATGTTCCAAATTCCCTATTTATTACTTTCATTTGTGTCTCTATCCCTAATAGTAGCTTTCCTATTTCTAATGATTTCCCATTTTCATTCTTCATTGTCTTCCTTTACTTTTCAAACATTCTTCTTTAACTTAGCCTAGTTTGTTGCAATGATGACCTGATTTATAAAGGTTCATGTCCCTTTTAAGTGTAGATATTTACTAAGTGTACCAAATTTATGGTCACTACAACTTACCTTTACATGGACAACTCTATCGTTTATACTTAAGTATCTCTCCAAACCTTATTTATTTGATGGGATAAGTTGATTCAATTTGTATTTATTTATTTATTTATTTTAATTTCTTTGTTTATTATTGATAAGCATGTCCTCATCATGGTGCTCTCATGTATCAATAATTATAAGATTCAATTTTTTTGTTGTTGTGCTCATAATCCAAGTGAATCAACTTTTTCATTTCCTCTTTTGATGGGTTTGATGTCTAATTTATTTTCCATAACACTCTATGGTGAAGTTATTATTTATTTTTTATTATAACCCTTTGATATCATTTCTCAGGTGCAACTTTTTTCAACCATAGATTGTGTCTAATTTTTTTGTTTCTTACAACCTATATTCCATTTCTTGCGAATAAATTTCAAACCTTAATATTTTATTTAATAAAAATTTGAATTTGTTATCAAGAATTATGACTAATTATATTTTATGCTCCACTTCTCTTTCTTATCTCCTTCTTTCTAATCGATCAATAAATAAATTTCAAACATTAATATTTTATATAGTAACAATTTGAATTTTTTATCAAGCATTATGGCTAATTCTATTTTATGCTCCACTTCTCTTTCTTATCTCCTTTTTTTCAAATTGATCTGTATGACCATAAAGAATTTTTTATAGTGACTTTCATGAGTCTTCCCTTGCTAAATTGATATTTTTTATATATGTGGTGAAATATATATATATATATATATATATATATATATATATATATATATATATATATATATATATAAAGTTTTTCGAGTATTTTCAATGAGTATATTTCCATAGGGTCTTTGAAAGTATATTGTTGCATAGTTTTAATTTGTGTAATGTTGTAGAACACAATATATATACTTAACTAGATAAATGTTCACATTACCCCGAATATCCACCATATATAAAATTAATTCACATAGATATTACGTATAAGGTATATACATCAATGCGAATAATTAATTTGCGTACATATGTCATGGGATGCATATCTAAAAAAAATATCCACAAAAAATTAATTCATTGCATGATGCATGTTTAGAAAATTATCTACAAAAAATTCATCATGCATGTGTATTCACTATGTGATGTATTCCAAAAAAAATATCTAGAAATATTTATGGCACATAAAATTAGCTAACCCAAACATGCATGCCCAAAAGAATCTATACAAATATTCATTGTGACAAAATTAAAGAAATAATAATATTTTTTTCAACATCAATATTTCCACCCAAAAGAGAATCCATGCTATTGGTTAAATTGCATAATAACGTTGAACACATCATAGCAACCTATAACACACAAGGTACATTAACAAATTCTCCGATAGTAATAAAATATCTCGCCAATGATTGGATTTTGAATTATCCAACATATGAGAAATACGCGGTTACAAAATATGTCATAAAAAAAATATTTTGAAACTAGGAAGCTAGTATTTCTTCTCAATCCTATTGGAAATGAAATTTGGAAATTTGTTAAAAAAAACAAATAACCTTTCACATATGAGTTAAGAGTTTTCTTCGTAACTAATTCTTTATTCGTAGCTGTTAAATTGATCGAAAAGAATTTTCCATGTATCATTATGGAAGTTACTTAAATGGAATCCCCCAACATGGAAATTCTTTATTACACAATTTAATATGATTCTTAAGATTAAGAAAGGTACATTTGAGTTTTGTGATTTTTTTTGCTTGGGAATTCTTTATTACACATTTTAATATGATTCTTAAGATTAACAAAGGCACATTTTAGTTTTTTTGATTTTTTTAGCTTTCTTATAGAGTAACTCTTGTAAATGCCATTTTCAACATTTCATGCCCCTTCCATTTTAAACTTATGTTGTGTTAATATCTCTTCCAACTTCTATAATGGTTAGTCGATGAAAGTTTATTGGTGAACTAAGTGACTGAATTTGAAATTAAGTAGTGGAATGTTTTCTTAGGTTCTCAAAATGAAAAATGCATTAACAAAATCACTTTCAAATAACAATTATAATTTAAGATGATGATGTCATCTACGAGAGGTAAATATTTTTGGAGGGAAAGCAAGAATAATACTTTTTAAAATCATATTTTCATCTCATCTATTTATAGTTTACTGAAATTTCAAGTTTGGACACTTATTGAATGCGGAATTATATTTTGCATGAAATGAATCTCCATTCTACATACTTTTGAGTAGTCCGACACTCGAGAAAAAAATGAAAACATATGATTTAATTTTTTTATGTGTGGGTCAACTCAAAAGTATGTAGAATTATGTTTGAAATTAAATATGATCTAGGTTATTGGAATATGGTTTCTTGTGAAGCTCAAATAAAAGTAGAAGATTATAAGTTGTCATTCATTAAGATCTATGACATTATTATTAGAGAAATTTTGTCATCTATAATGGATATCTTAATGAAAATAATAACGGGAATAATAAAATAACAAATGAAATTTTAAAGGAAAAGAAAGAAAACTACTTTATTTTATTTTATTTTCAACTTATCTCATTATAAGTTTACTTAAATTCCAATAGGGAGTAATCCAACCACTATCGACTCTTGGAATTTAAGTAAACCTATAGGGGAGATACCTTGAAAATACAATAAAACAAAAGCCGCTCATAACCATTACTATTATTTTATTATTCTCCTTAAGAGACTCATTTTAGACCTCACAATTCCCATAATAATAAAGTCATAAATATTAATGAATCACAAATTTAGATCTTGTATTTGTTTTTCGGACATCATGATAAACCATATCCAAACAACACGAAATTAGCCATCTTGAGATTCTTGTTGCATACACTTCTTCGTAGGTTCAACAATATACATACTATAGCGGAGGATGTTTTTATGTCTTGAATCCTTTGCTAGAGAAGAATTTAATGGCCTAATATGTTGTCACTCGTAAGGAATAATATGTCCGGGACATAATTAGGTAAGTAATGAGGTGTGGTAGTCACTCCATAAAATATTTGTTAAGTGTAATCTCTTTCAAATATAAATTAACTATATGTCTCGGTATGTTCATGCCACTCCTCTCTTTACCTTATTTATTCATGATAGAAAATAATTTTATATAATGCAAATATAAAACATTTAGACAATTGTGCATAATGAATTTTAGACTTAGTTTTTCGTTACTCATTGACAATACACATGGATTGTGATACCAAATATGTCCCAATCAGAACTTGTTAGATATATTAGACACAATATGAAATTTTGAGCCAACCTTAAAAATAAACTCAATACAAAACTATTTCAAAGTCATAAAAAAAGAATGGATATTAATTTCAAGAAAACAATCTTAATTTTTTTCATAAATTTGTAATAGTTTCAAAGTATCGACTTAAGAAGTGGGAAAGGATGAGTTGGCATATAATTGTAGAAAAAAATAAATTCATATCCTAAATTTTTAACTGAAAAAACTACGGTGGAGGGGGAATTTAATTTTCCAAATCTACATAATTAATAGAAATTTAAAACAAAAATATAAAATTGTCATATCAAAATTTATATGATTGTTTAAATTTGTTGTAGTGGTGATAAAAAGCTTATATTATGTATACCGGTAAAAAAATTCCTAACTAAAGTTTCTTTTCAAAACGTAATATAATTTCCATGAAAATTCAAATAAGCTAAAGGTCCATTCATTAACGATATTAGAATTTGACAAAGAAAAAATTATAAAAACAAACATTATCATGTATTCTTATTAGTCATTTCTTTACAAAATAGAACATAGGTTTCCTAGACTCATCTGTTGCTTAATTCAAATCCATTTTGATATGGTCACTATATGTTGCCCCTAAGAGTTTGATTATGTTCCTCCTAAAATTATGATCTATTGATATTGGAAATATTGTTTGGAAAATATTCCTTGTCATTGCTAGTTAGCGACAATAAAAAATATCTTTGCCAAGGAGGAATAGGAGAAATGGGTCGGAAAGAAAAAAAAACCAACGTTCTTGAAATATTTCTTCCTTATTTATAGAAGACAAGTTTATGAAAATAATACTTTTCGGAAGGTTGATGCCATTTGAACAGTGGGGAAAAGGCTTGACAAGAAAAAGAAAGGCTAATTTTCCACGTGAACGTATCTTACATGTGTTTAAAATAAAACATTCCTATAGCATCTAGATCTATTTTTATTCATATTTTAAGTGATAAATCATCACACATTCATGTGCAAGTGATTGGAAATAATAAGTGTTATATATCTCTCATAGACCACAAAGACGATCATAGTAACTAATATGCGGTGTCTCACTAGAGGAATATTAGGAATAGATTTCCATCTACGAAAAAATAATAGGACTTACGTTACATATGATTAAATTACTTAACCTTCTAAGGGGAATTTTGAGGTGGTCACTCATAACCGATATTCTAAAAGGAATTTTGAATTGGTCACTACTAACTTATATTTTGTTTATGAATTACGAGGGTATTAATTCAAACTGACCATGTGAACTAACAATGAAAATTTGAAAATGGGCTCAAATAAAGAGGAGATCGAGAAGGGTGGGAAGCACCTAGTTGATGGAGGTATTCCACTCCTTTTGGTGTACGTAGAGGATTCTCATAAGGTTTTATCCTTGGAATTCCATTAAGCATATGAAATACCACTCTCATGGTAGGCCTCTCTACACTATGTTCTTCGACACATTCCATTGCCACATATAAAACATGGATAACCTCATGAAAAGGAACTAGATACAACCTCTTACCCAAAATTTTTGAAACTCCTTCCTAGTTGGATTTAGTCGTATATTGTTTACCAAAAAAAATAATATATACACCACCTCTAAACTTTCACATAAGCCTTCTACAAGTGACTACTTCTAACAACACCACTCCAAACTTACAAACATCACTCTTTTCATCAACTTTAGTGTGTGAATATCCCGATGAAAAAACAAGAGAAATACCATATGCGAACTTAATTATAGGAAATCCATCAATAGGCTCCATCTAATGATTCTCTTAAGAGAAACATAGGGCGTGGGAATTTCATATTGAAATAATATAAAGGGAAATGAGATAAGCTTGATTATTTACCTGTAGAAATGTATCCATATGAGCCTCCAATGGAACACATGGATTATGAAGCACTTAGAACCTACAATAAATTTTCAACGTTGAAATTATCTACATGGGATTCAAAATTGGAATACGGGAAAATGTGGTTAGAGTTTAAATCATGTTATATTATAATCTAAAAATAATCATAATGCAAATAGAAAATAAATTTAGCTTCCCCAATGGCCATATTGTATACGGTATCCCATTGAAAATTCTCACATTTCCTGTCATGCAGTAACTCTCCTAGGCTTCTGTTTGGCATGTAGTAGTAAAAAATCATATTTCTTTCTTGACTTGAGAAAAAGCCCCAATAATCTCACTATATAGTGATGTGAAATCTTTCCGAAATTTTTAATCTTTGTAGAAAACCCATGGTTGTGATAATACCCTCTTCCAATCCTAGGAAACCTCTTCATTTGTGAATTCCTACCTGCTTTTCATCGAGCCCTTGTATACAACCCATGCTACTCCCTTCCCTATAATATTATACTCTTTCAAACACTCTAAGACATCTTCATAAGTGAATTCCAACCTCTCAAATCATGTTATATTTTATGGTCTTCGAATCATTACTCTTCTTCAAAGACTTGTATTTTATAATGGAGATAGGAGGCAAGATGGCAAGAGAGGAAAATTCCGATGCAATATGATTCTGCACGACCCAAAAGGTTGCTGGAGTTTGTTCAAAGAATAATTTTCCAACCAAAAATAATTCTATGAATATTCCCACCAATGTAGAAATCGGAGTGGTATCAGACCCATGATATTACCGCTATGACACGTCAAGGGTGGGTAGATTTTATTTCTGATCCTGAAGGTTGGAGTGAGTTGATGACTGCTAGCTCGGCGGGATTGATCGTGAGGTTGTAGTTAGAGATTTTTAATTATAAAGGAATTTCTTTGTGTCTTCGCTGAAATAAATGAGCAAAGGATAGCTCTACTTCACCAATGTAGCATAATCCCACCTCTACCACTAATTAATTGATTAAAGGTTGTGTAGAGTATAGAAAACTATTCACAATGGAAATCTCTCCACAAAAACTTCTCCGCATAATGAAATATATCCACACAATGAAACCTCTCCAAACAAATCTCTATGCACAATGAAACCTCTCTTGGAGTGACAACTCTCTACAAAAATCCAAGGTGTAGAAAACAAAGAATTAGAGTGTTTAATGTCGATGATTTCGGATGGAGTTTTTGTTGATGATTAAAAGATTATTTACTTTTTTATTTATTTATTTTCACTTTAAGAACCAACCGAGTGGAGATTTTCATTAGACGTAGTTACTCTACACCTTCTCACACTCAAATCCTTTGCACAACACATTGATCAAAGCATTGAATGAACACATTGCCGCAGTCGGTTAATCATTAGCTATGCCATTTTTACATATTTATTCACATATATGTAACTAGATAATTAGGATGGATTATTTACTATATCCATAGAAAAATCAGTAACAATATCTTTCTAAGCATAGAAATGCACATATATTAAATAGAACCTAAGCACTATTATCCTTAATTAGTTTAAGTCCATGTGAGAAATATTAAAAGAGCTTCCTAAATGAGTTGGTGGAATAACTCATATCATATATATATATATATATATGAACCCTAGTTATACTTTTTGTGAGAAAGCGCATCGGAAAATTCTACCTCTCGATAGTTTGGTCGAAATTTTAGGAAGTTCGGCTCAAATTCTATGAATTTTTGCTAAACTTTTAGAAATTTCGACTTCGAAATTTTGAAATTAATTCAGCCAAACTATTTCTTCCATTGACGTCGACGGGCTGTGGGTAACCGAGATTTTTCGCCGGTGAGACCTGGAAAATCCATCGATGAAAGTTTGCAGCGAAACTAATAGTTCAACTAGACTTTGTTTAAAGGTTTGGCCCAACTTTTTGTTATAAATATAGTGGCCCCCAGACCTCGACAAACTCGAAGTTTTCGGTGAGTTGTATGTTGCATTACTCTGTTGGAGAGCACTACGATTTTTCCGATCGTTGGTTGCTTTAGATGTGTTGCATCGATCTTGAAACAAAGCAGTGGAATATTAGCGAGCAAGCTAAGGTGCCAAGGTAAACGAGAGGTTGTTCTTGTTTTTCTTTATGCTCTTTGTTTTAATCTTGTTCTCAGTAACACCCCAAATTTTCTATGCTTTTAATTTGACATTTTGAACACCCAAAGGGGAAATGGACCCCAATGGAGAAACAGTGTCCGGATTTATTTAATGATTTATCAATAAACATAAATGAAATAATTATGTGTGCAATATGACTAGTACCGAGATGGAGATCCGTAAAAGCTTGCAGTCCATGAGGATATGGATACAGGTTAGACTTTCCACCTTTCGGAGAAAAACCTTGCAGAGGAATATTGGCCAGCTCAAAGTCAGATTGGGAGAGAAAAATCGAATTTCCCCAATGAAGAGGAAAGTAATTCTGGGAAGAGTGAACAAAAGTCGGAAAAGTGGAAAAATAGCTTTAAAGTACACTCATTGAGGAAGCCTAAGGAAAAAAATAGGAATAAAGCATCCCGGAATTTATGGACGTAGAAATTAGAAACGAGGCTTGGGGAAGACACTACTTAAATAAACGAGTGCTAGGATGGGACGAGGAGGGTTGCTTGTCCCCATCATTGGAGGAAAATGATCTCTAGCTTTCTGGAACAGTTGAGCATACGGAGATAGAACCTCTATGGTTGAGAGGACTCAGGCTCCAGTAGGTGGGTATGCTACAATAGCTAATCTTATTGTATGAAGTTATATGAACTTGCTCATGATTAAATAAATTTTTTACTTTAACTGCTGAATTAAAGGGGCGTGGTGTTAAGTTACTTAGCATTCCCATGCATTTTAACAGATTTAGATGAAGTAAAAATGGCTCAAATCTTTGTGTGGTTGTATGGGAGTAGTTTGATGCAAGCATCTATCTTCTAGAATGCTCTAAACTTGAAATATGTTTAAATTTGGAGATCGACATCTCCATAGAAAGTAGTTCTTTTATATATATAAAAAATAATAATACTCGTCTCTTTGTTTAGATATATATGTCTACATAATTTTCTAAGGAATTTAAAGCTGATGTCGACGGGAGATGTAAATTATTATCTACAAGCATGTACAATTATATTTTAAATTGTTACCTTACTATTGTGATTAATTAGCGAGAAAATACTATGTCGAAAGCAAAGTAAATATAGGTGTATATAAGAAATTTGAGGTATAGTAGAAAATATGTGAGAGACTAGATAGAGAGATGAAAAAGTGAAAAGTATCACCGTAAGTAATATGCCAACATTAATCATATATAAGTTACGCACAAAGATGCATTTGACGAGAGGTTTATTTACGTATAAATTTAACATCTATATAATTGCATGATTAAAAGTAGACCTATCATAATTCCATAATGTCTAAATCTTTTACCGGATTTAAATCTAGAGTTTGGAAACTTAAGACAACTTGTAGGTTATGTCCGTCGCGAAAATAAACGGTATTTCTCGCAGGATAAATTAAAATATTCAATTTCTAAAGACCTTTGTTGGTATGAATACGGAGAAATTTTAGTGTATAAATAGCACCTACAAATAAATATACAAATGAGACAAATTTATTTCTAGTCTACGCATGAGTAAAAGTTCTTTAAGAACTATAGCAGTGGACAACTAAAATTATTATGATTACCGTAACCTCACGACCTTTCGTTGTTGAAGATCAAGAAAAATTCATTAAGGCATTCGTAAGTATCAAAAGGACAAAATTGCTGTAAAACACAAACATACCTTCAAAGGTTGAAGCTGGAGGTCAATATAAAAATACAAAAAGTATCCCGAAGCATAGTGATCATGTATACAACAATTGAGACATTATATTATAAACTTATGAAACCATTGGAAAAGACGATTGGATGTGGAATACATGTCCATAAAAAGAAATAATTTTGTGCTATCCTTTATTGTATATGCAAAAAAAAGATAAACCTCCTATCATCCAAATATTAAAGAGCACGTAGACAAGAAAGTGAATACGAAAAATGGGAAATCGTACCACCCTAGTTTCGTGCAGAGCATTTCAGGATGTTGAAAGAAAAATTATGCTCGGATAACACATGTCAATTCATAACAAACAACATATGAAATTTATAAGACTTCAAGTCCCGGTCGTGGATATTAAACCGAGATACGGGAAGTTATATATAATCTTAGTTATCTACTAGAAAGAAAACGAAATTTTTACCTCCGAAATTTCATCGACTAGTACGTACACATAGAAATAAATCAATAAGAGATAAACGAGTTGCACCTATGAGGCAACCTACGCATACTTATGGGAGTAGCAACCTCACAATGCTGTATGTGTTAAATCGAATTAGCCAACGAGTCTCTTAAGTTATGTACACTAGCTAGATCTAGAAAATCCACATAACACGTAAGTGATTTGGGTTGGGAATGTAGCACGTACATTCAAAATTTCAATAAGAGAACTCATAAACGGTATATTCATTAAAATGTGTCAAAAATCCAAAGGAGAATCAAAAGTCCGCGCATGTAAAATTTTATTACACCATTAAACATCGAATTAACCATACGAGCCAACTAGATTTGAATAAAGCGATATCCATGACTACACCCAGATAAAAATGAAAATTAAGCGAATCGAAATGGAATGTGAATCTCCTTCTAGACATCGAAGACCAACCTAGGAAACATGGGAAGTCACGTATTAGGTTGGGAGGATTGCAACGAGAGCTGCGGAACTTGGAATATAAAAGCGAAATAGAAAATCACTCTTACCTCGTACAATCGAAGAGAGAGCCCATGATTAATCCAAATTTCTAAATCGTTGTTGATAAAGCAAAACAAAAGGAATCACATTGATGAACAAATTGTGAGATAACACGGTGATGCAGAAAATTCAGAATTTTGCCTAAGAAGAGCACGTAGAAGAGTAGGTGGGTAGAAGTAGTATTCGAACTCGAAGGGATTCGACCTCCAAGCACCAGGAAACAAGATTGTTGACCCCGAAATTTCATGCGACCTCAATACGGTGAAACTCGAGATTAGGATGAGTGCTTGGGAATTCCATGGTAAATAAAATCTTTAAATACGATTTCAAAGCGAAAAGCTCTTACGAGTCGAATTAGTAGAACGTAGCAAAAGAAATTGTTGAATTCCGGGAAAATACTTGGTGTCCACGTCTTCAATCGGAACCACTTTATTAACTTTTGGCTCCAGTCAAATAAACTGAAGTAGGATATACGATGACAATGAAATTAGTGAAGGAAAACTCTGAAAATGGTTAGAAGGGACTAGTTATCTCCTTGATCAATTCGTAAATAATGCCAGATAGGTGTCGTTTTAACCATAAGAGAAATATTTACAGTAGAAAATGTTGAATGGAAATCAAAGCCTGGAAAGACCGTAAAAAAATGAGAACGCAGGCAGCGAAAGCTACGCTCGACATATGACCAAGGATGGGCATTACGTGGTGAAGAATTGCAGAAATTTCTTGGCCTTTATTGCACTAAAAACACTAAGCAAAGAGTCCCCGCAGGATGGACGAAGGTTTCCACGGCCGAGAAATCACGAGTATCGTCTTCGTGAGTGAGAGAATTTCCAAAATTATAAACCCAACATCATGAGATGAAGCCCTAATAAAATCTTGTCTACACACATGTGTCCACGGATGGATGCATGTCATTAAAATCGAGGACTCTTGGGTGTGAAGCCGAAGAAGGGATAAACTCCTAGCGGATGAAACTAATAAATAAACAGTAACATTAATACGAGAGACGTTGATATGTATTGTCGAGATCCCTTTTGGAGATTTCTCGCTCCAAAAATTTACTCGTACTCTAAAGTCATTAATATCCGTCCTCTCTATGAACGGGTAGGTGTATAATTAAATCAAATCCTCATGGTGATGCCACTTGCAAACAGGCAGTATACCAGGTTGGTAGCGATGGGTCTCCATCAAATCGATGGGAGTCAAACTTATACGTATTTCGTAATTCTCCACACCAAGGTTGGAAATATAAAAATGTGTAATGAGGGATGGCACGACATAGGGATATATGCACTATAATAGTGATGATGGAGTAAATAACAAAATAAAATAACCAAGTTAAATTTTTATGATAGGCAACGAGGTTCGGATACACTCTTTGCCTACGTAGAAGGGAGAGAAAGAATTATTTCGCAAAGACAATAAAAATAAAAATAAAAATGTAAATCCAAGCTAGAATAAGGTTCTAGTGACTTTAGCATTAAATATCATCAAGTATATAAATGCCAAGGGAAGAGCACAAGAAGTTGTATTAAAGATCTTAAGACTATATTAAAATAGTAAAATAAGAATATGATTATGGGGACAAAAATGTAGCATGTGGTTGTATTACACTTATTGTTTAATTATAAAGAATTATAAAGTAGAGCCTGGACAGTTCCCAAAACATCATAACATGATTGAAATGTGGAGAAGGAGAGACATTACAAATGGTATGGCAGAGCTTTTGGAAAATACTGCAGGCAATTTATGTGCTCACACGTAAATGATATGTCGTTTGTAAAATTTTGCGAATTTTAAGTTTTACTAAATGTTGTTATGTTGAATAGTGGCCGATGTTGGAAAAAAAAGTGCAGTCTTTGCGAACCATGATTGAAGGGGACGCGAGTTATATGCAAATCTAGGTGGTGGAGAAAACACGCGCATCCAAATGCTTCCATTGATGTCCATGTTGCATAGAATGCTGCGAGACACGTGCACTTAAAAGCCACAATGACAGCTATCTTTGGCCAGGTGAGAGCACGAAAAACTCGTTTAGAGAGGTGAATTCAAGGAACATCCGGGGAGGCGAGGGTTCCGAAAGGAAGAGAAAAGGAAGAGTCAATTCCTCCTTTGATGAGTTTGAGGAATATGACGCCACTAGACAACAATCTAGAAAGAAGAAGGAATTCACACGTGAATTCCGAAAAATAAAACCTCCCTCCCATGATGGAGAGAAGGAGGAGAGATGCTTTGAGGCATGTTGCATATCGAATATGATAAAGTAACTTTAGGTCTCATGAATACGAGTGCACTTTAAGAGCCGAATTAATGGCTATCTACCGAGCTAAAGGTAAGGCTACTGTGGTGGGAGGGAAACAAAAATGGTTCACGCCATTGATGAGAAAATAGTGACTTGGGAAGATTTTCAAGTCAAGTTCAAAAATCGATACTTGAACGAACGTTAGTATGATGACAAGGCAAAAGAGTTTTATGAACTCGTAGATTGGGACAACTCACCAGCAGATGAGTTTGTGACCAAGTTCACAAATCGCGTTACGATATGTTCCTTATATTAGTGAAGAGAAGGCAAAGGTACGAGAGATTTCCTCGAGACTATTTGCCTACTATGTACAAGGAGAAAATATTGCTCGATAATCCAAAAACAATGGACGTTTGTAGAGTTGAGGAAAGCCGGATTATGCTAACACGGCGGTTAAGGGTAAGGTCGAGCAAGGAAAGAGCCTGGAAAAATAAAGGTGAATTTGGGGAAAGAAGCAAAAAGCCTGACTTATTTGAAGAACTTTGGTAGGAACCATCATCGAAAGAAATTTAACAAAACAAATGAGAGTCAAATTGCTCAATCTCAAATTGGTTATAGATGGGAATAATAAGAAGGAAGGAATTGTTAAAATGCGGGAGCCTCTGAAGTGTTGGGGATATGGAGAGAGCCACATTTATTGAGGGACTCGTCCACATACTCCGAAATATTTAGACGCGCATAGTGCTACGAGAGGCTACACACGAGTAAATGATGTAGCAAGGAACATTCCCACCATCGGTACGGCCTTAGAATACTAGAAAGTAGAACATCATTCTACTATGGTTCGAGGATGGAAAGGTATGATTCGTCGACCAATCTATTATAGTTTTGATAGATCCGAGTGCATCTTTGAGTTATATTGGTACGCAGCCAGATGAGAAAACGTAAACTCAAAACGATTAAGTTTCTACGGTCATTGGTTGGTCGGCCTAGCCACCTGGTACCAAACGCAAGACAACTCATAAGTTACCTCAAATGACCATGAAGTTGAATTATTTCCAAATAGAGGTAAATTTAGATATTACGCCACTGTCTCATATGATGTACTGAGAGGAATGGACTGGTTAGAAAAACGAGAAACCATGATGAATTGTTTAGAGCAAAAATTTGCACTGCATCGATACAGAGGGAAAAACCACTCATATTAAAGTGAAACCGAAAACCCATGTTTGTGAGACATATCTCCACCCTTCAATTAAAAAAGAGCTGCTAGAAAAGGGTATCAAGTGTATGCGGTGACATGCTGAAGAATTAGGACGGCAATCGGGGAAAAATTTGTTAGAGACTTTACCAATGATAAGAGAATTTAAACAAGTGTTTCTGATGAGATTCCTCATCTTCAAGAGAGAAATTGACTCTGCAATTGATTTAGTACACAGGGCAACCCCTCGTTTCCGCAGGCCCCGCACGAATGAACTCTATGAGCTAATGGAGTTAAAAATGCAATTACAAAGAAATTATTGGACAAAGCACATCAGACCGAGTGTATCTCCTCGTGGGCTTAATCGATTGTTATTTGCGAGGAAAAGTGAGGATGGTACCTTTCCGAATGTGGTATTTACTATTGTCAACTAAATAGAGTTGACTACTATCAAAAACGGAGATACATCCATTGCAAATAGATGACGTCTTTTTGATCAAGCTAGAGCTTTCTGTGTTTTCCAAAAGTGATTTGTGGACTGTTATCACCTTTTCAGGTTAAGAGGCTAAAGAGGAAAGATATCAACAAAACAACATTTCGAACATGGTATTGGACACTATGAATTTGTAGTCCTACTATTCGGGTTGACAAACGGCACCGCCACTTTTATGTGTTTAATGGATGAGTGTCTTTGACAAACACTTAGAAAGAATTTGTGCTAGTATTTATCGATGAAAATTTTTAATTTATTCAAAAAAGTGAGGGTGGAGCCTTGAGAACACCTTAGAATGCGTGTTGCATATGCTTAAGGAGAATAAGTTGTATGCCAGGATTTAGCGGAAAATGCGAATTTTATAAGGATAAAATTCAATATTTGGGGCATATAATTTCGTAACAAGGATTGGTTGTCGACCCTAAGAAGATAAAATCTATTAGAGAATGGTCCTTTGTACCACGCGATGTATCATCGGTAAGATCATTTATGGGGACTGGACTACGGCGGAAGGTTTGTAGAAATATTTTACGCTTCGAGACTTATCATAACTTCATTGCGAAAGGAAAGGCACAAAAATTTGAATGGACAGAAAAAGATTCTGACAGCTTTTGAACAAATAAAATTGAAACTTACTACAACACCTATTCCGAAGATTGCGCGATCCCGATAAGGAGTTTATGCAGTATGCACCGATGTGTGTGGAGAGGGATTGGGGAGTATTATTGCAAGAAATTTTTATTAACTAGTGAGATCTAGAAAAATTAAGAAAAATGAAATCGGAAATTACGTTGTGCCAGGTATGATCTTGGAGTTAGGCTTTGCGAGTAATTCATGCTCTCAAGATGTGGCAACATTATCTTCTAGGGAAGAAATTTATTTTGATGAAAGGCTCGCATCACTCTAAAGTATTTCTTCACCCAAACGACGGTAGAATGCTAGACAAGCTAGATGGTTGTCTTTTTTGAGTGAGTTGAGATGGAAATAAAACATATCAAAGGTAAATAGAACAAAATTCGTCGATGCCCTAAGCTTAAATTCTTGCCAAAACATAAGAAACCTTGGGAGTAGTGCCAAATTTGGACTTTAGAAGGACTGCAGTTCAAAGGTAGGAGACCAAAATCCAAGTTATGAAAAACGCGCAAACTCAATTGGTCGAAGAAGGAAATGAAAAGTGCATCACACAAAATAAAAAAGTGAATGATTTATATGTAGAGAGAGATTGTACATCCACAATGTAAACTCTTTTTGAAGAGGGAGATTCTAGATGAATATCATAAACAATCTTACTCTGGATGTCTCGGAGCAGTTTCGAAAGACTACTCACGGCTTTGAAAAGAGTTATTTTGGCTAGTGAATGAAAAAGGATGCTAGCAAGCCACCTAGCTAGATGCATGAAATTTCAAGTCTGGAAAAAGTTGAACATTAGCATCCATCGGGTCCAGCTAAATCCTTTACTACAATTGCGAGAATGGAAATGGGACATCAAGCTTTCTATGGAATTTATCATCGGGTTACCAAGAACCAAGTATCAACATGATTCCGTGTTGATGGTAGTGGTGAGACGTTTTGTGAGAAAGTTGCACATTTCATACTCGTTCGATCTACCTCTTGGAACAACCCAAGCGGCAGATGTGTTCATGAAAGAAAGTCGTATGAGTTACATGGGGTCCCTAAAATGATTATTTCTCGATAGAGATGCCAAGTTCACTACATGCAGCCTTTTGGAAGATTTTGTTTGGGGGCATGGGTACTAAATTAAACTTTAGTACCGCCTATCACCCTCAAATGGATGGTCAAAGCTCGAGAGAAAAATCAGAGTGCTCGGGAAGAGGTGTCGAGGATGTATGTGATGGATAGGCCAGCTAAATGGGAATATTATATACATTTAGCGAGAATTTGCCTATAACAATAGCTATCAAACTTCCATAAAAATGAGTCCATTTGAAGCACCTTTGTATGGAAGGAAATGTCACACTACTTTAAGTTGGAGCCAACCTTTAAAGATAAAGTGAGTACTCTGGGCCGTACACTGCGGGGAAATGGAAATAACTGAGCAAACAAATTGGTGTAAAGAAAATATCAAGACGACTTTCGTGGATCGAAAGAAAAGTTATGCGGACAAGAAGAGAGTATATCTGTGAGAGTTCAATGTGGGGGGATCATGTGGGCTTTGCGGATTAAGCCCAAGAAGAGATGCTTTGCACCTTTCGGAGAGTTGTGCAAAACTTAGCTTCTAGATACCGTGGACCATTTGAAATATTGGAAAGGGTGGGACCGATGGCTTATAAAGCGGGGCCTTACCCATGCATGTTAAGGTTCATGATGTGTTTCATGTTTCTTTATTGAAAAAATGTGTACACCAGTCTGCTCCGCGATTATTGATTGGAATGTAATTCGTGGAACGAGTAGTGGAATTCCTTTCAAATAGCGAAAGCTTCAAATCTTGAAGCGGGAAGAGAAAATTGAACTCACGGAATCGGATGATAGCTAGAGTAAAAGTGCAATGGAATCACTTTCTGTTGAGGAAGCTACTTGGGAAAGGAAACCGAAATGATGGAGAAAGTACCCATCCTTCGTTTTCGTCGATGAGCTACGGTTAAGATGTATTGTCGACATCGTGGGACGGTGTTTGTTTTTAGAGAAATGTGTAACACCCCAAATTCGCTATTCTTTTTAATTTGACATTTGAACAAATCAAAAAGGAAATGGACCCCAATGGAGAAACAATGTGTGGATTTATTTAAATATTTAATAATAAATATAAATGAAATAAATTATGTGTGCAAATATGACTAGATTGGAGATGGAGATCCAAAACCTTGATCCATGAGGATATGGATAGAGGTTAGGAGCTTTCACTAACGTGGAAAAAACCTTGAAAGGAATATTACTAAATTAGATTGGGAGAGAAAGAATCTAATTTCGATGAAAGAAAGGAAAGTAATTGGGAAGAGGAATGGTAAGCTCTAGGCGCGTAAAAACAAACAACTTTAAAGTACCCTCATCGAGGGAAGTCCTAGGAAAAAATATGGAATAAAGCATCCCGCATGTATGGATGCGAGAAATTGAAAGCCTGTGCTTGGGGAAGACCTTTGCTTAAATACAATAGTTCCGGGATGGAGACGAGTTTGACCCATCACCGGAAGAAAAGGATCTCATCTCGTGAGTTACGAGAGATAGAATCCCTATGTTTGGGAGGATTAGTCTAAGAAAATTGGTATGCACTGCTGAGTACTCAATCTATTGTATAGTTATATGAACTTGCTCATGATTAAATAAATTTTTTACCTTAACCTACTGAATTAAAGGGTGTGTGTTAAAGTTGCTCAATTCCCATGCATTTAATATAGATTTGGAGATAGAAGTAAAAGTACTTCAAATCTTTGTGGTTGTATGGGAGTAGATCCGATGAGACCCATCGCGCATGTGTCGTCTAAAGCTTGAAATAGGTTTAAATGCGAGACCGCATCTCTCGCGAGAAAGTAGTACTTTTATATATATATTAAAAGAATAATAATCTCATAATTTGTTTAGATATATATGTATACATAACTTTCTACGAGGAATTTGCGTCGATCTCGTAAAGCTATAAATTATTGTCCGCAAGCATGTATGCAATTATATTTTAGTATGTTACCTTCTCGTTATGATTAATTGCCGAGACAATACTATAAATGTTAATACGAAGATGGCGTATATAAGAAATTTGAGTATAGTAGATCATGCTGAGGAGCAAGACGAGAGATGAAAAAGTGAAAACAGCATGGGCGATGAAAGTAACATGCAGTACATTGATCATATATGTTAAACAAAGATGCATTTAATAAGAGGTTTATTTCACGTAGAAATTTAACATCTATATAATTGCATGATTAAAAGTAGACCTATCATAATTCCATAATGTCTAAATCTATTACTAGATTTTAACGCGAGGTTTGGAAACTTAGAAACTCCGTAATGAGTTGTGATCGTCCGAAAATAAACGAGTGTTCTCGGATAAATTAAAAACTATTCAATTTCTAAAGAACTTCGTTGGTATGAATACAAAGAAATTTTTAGTGTATGGATAACACCACAAATAAATATACAAATGAGCAAATTTATTTCTAGTCTACGGTAATTAAAAGTTCTTTAAGAAATATAAAAAATGAAGTGGGTAACTAAAATTATTATGATTATTGTAACCTTACACCCGTTATTTGAAGATGAAGAAAGAATTCATTGGAGGTACTCGTATCAAAAGGACAAATTGTCAGACATAAACCATACCTTCCAAAGGTTGAAAGCTGGAGGTCCAATATAAAAATACAAAAGTATCACTGAAGCATAGTGATAATGTATGTCACAATTGAGCTTATATTATGAAAATTACGAAACCAAGTGAAAACCGAAGTTTGATGTGGAATACTTGTCCATAAAATGAAATCATTTTGTGCTATCCTTTATTTTTATAAAAAAGAATAAGATAAACTCCTTATCATCCAAATATTAAAGAGCACGATTGATGCGTTGAATCTAAAAAATGGGAAATCATTACCAATCCTAGTTTGTATGGTATTTCCACATATTGAAAAGAAAAATTAACTAACTTGGATAACACATGTCAATTGGTAATAAACAACATATGAAAGTTATAAGACTTCGAGTCCCGCCAGTGGATATTAAATGAGATACAAGGAGTTATATATAATCTTAGTTGTCTACCACGAGGAAACAAATACCTCGCGAACTTTCATCAACAGACGTACCAACATACAACAAATCAATAGGGGTTAATCGAGTTGTGAGACGGACGATCACACGCATACGTAGACATTAAAAATGAGAGTAGAAACCTTTACGATCATCGTATGCGTTAAATTGAATTAGCCAACGAGCTCTCTTAATATATGTACAAAACTAGATCTAGAAAATCCACATAATACGTACGCAGTGATTGCGGGTTTTGGAAATGTAGCACATTCAAAAATGCATAGTAGAACTCATAAATATGTATATTCATTAAAATTATGTAAAAAATCCAAAGGAGAATCAAAGTTTCGGGCATCTAAAATTATTACACCATTAAACTTCGAATTAACCATACGATCAACCGTATTTGAATAAAGCGAATATCCGTGACTAATCTAGACAAATGAAATTAAGCCAAATGATCGGCCCAGGTCTGTGAATCTCCTTCTAGACATTGAAGACCAACCTTTGAGAAACATGAAGTCATGTATTAGGTTTGGAGGATTGTAACGAGAGCCGCAAAACTCGAATATAAAACGAAATAGAAAATCCTCTTACTTGTACGGTCGGATGAAAGAAAAAAAACCCATGATTAATCCAAATTTCTAAATCGCAGCGTTGATAAAAAAAACAAAAGGAATCACATTCACGACAAATTGTGAGTAACACGGTGATGTAAGAAAAATTCGGAATTTTACCCTAACAAGAGCACTGCAGAAGAGTAGAGTAGTAAAATAGTATCTCGATCTCGAAGGTATTCGACTCCAAAGCCTGGAAACAAGATTGTTGACCTTGAAATTTCATGGACCTCATTACGGTTGAAACTCAAATTAGGATGAGTGTGAGATTCCATGGTAAATAAAATCTTTAAATACGAGTTAAAAAGAAAAAGCTCTCATGAGTTGAATTAGTAGAACATTAACGAAAGAAATTGTTGAATGCTTTGAAATACTCGCAGTGTCCACGCCTTCATCGGAGCCACTATTAACTTTTAGCTCGCCAAATGCGAAGTAGGATATACGATGATAACGGTATTAGTGGAAAGGACGTTATCTCCTTGATCGATTCGAAAGAACAGATAGGTGTCATTTTAACCACAAGAGAAATATTTGCCGTAGATTTCGACGGACCGACTGGAAAGACCAAAAAAATGAAAACCGAGAGTAAGCTAACTTACTAGCATGACCCGAGGATGGGCGTTGTGTGGCGAAGAATTGCGGGAGCAACTTCTGTGGCTATTGAACTAAAAATAACGAGCAAAAAGTCCTTGGAGGATGGACGAAGGCTTCCATGGTGAGAGTGCAGAATGTCTTGTGGTGAGAGAATTTTCCAAATTATAAACCCAATATGACGATGAAAACCTAATAAATCTTGTTCATACATGTTTCCACGAGATGGATGCATGTCATTAAAATCGAGGACTGCGGGTGTGAAGTTGAAGAAGGGATAAAACCTAGCGGAAGAAACTAATAAATAAACCCCCGGTAGCATTAATACGGGAATCGTTGATATGTACCGTCGAGATCCCTTTTAGAGATTTCTCGGGGCTCCAAAAATTTACTCGCCTCTAAAGTCATTAATAGTCGTCCTCTCTATGAACGGGTAGGTGTATAATTAAATCGAATCTCATGGTGAGGCCACTTGGTAAACCAAGTTTGTATATGGTTGGTAGGATGGGTCTCCATCAAATCGGTGGTCGAGCTTATACGTATTTCGTAATTTAACACCAAGGTTGGAAATATAAAAATGTGTAATAGAGGGATGGGTACAACATAGGGATATAGCAATATAATAGTGATGATGGAGTAAATAACAAAATAAAATAACTCGTTAAATTTTATGATAGGCGGGAGGTACGAATAATACTCTTTACTCGTAGAAGGGAGAGAAAGAATTATTTCGAAAGATAATACAAAATAAAAATAAAAATGTAAATCCAAGTTGGAATAAGGTTCTACTGAGACTTTAGCATTAAATATCATTGGGTATATAAATGCCAAGGGAAGAGCACAAGAAGTTGTATTAAAGATCTTAAGACTATACTAAAATATTAAAATAAGAAGAATATGATTATGGGGGGAAAAAAATGTATATGTGGTTGTATTACACTTATTGTTTAATTATAAGGAGTACAAAGTAGAACTAGATAGTTCACGAAACATCGTAACATGAAAAAAAAATTGAAATGTGGAGAAGGAGAGACATTAAATTTTCCATTTTTTATTGTGTTTGCGGGATTTGTGTAGTTCACAGGTTTCTCTACATCCTTGGCGTGGTGCGATACTGCATCATCGTCGTCACCTTTCTTGCCTCCCTCGACATGCTTTGTCTCCTTGTATTAGTTCTAGGTGTGCGGTCTAGATTTGATTAATCTTTGTGAAATGTGGCTCACTTTGTCTATGCATTTAGGCTTTGTTAATCTCTTTGTGCATAGTATTGTTATTTAATCGATCCTAGTTATGTTAGAATGTCACATTGATTATGCTAGGAATACTTAGGTTGTTGGGACCTCTATTAAATGTATATTCTAGCTATGTTGTAAATTTCATATATATGTATATATCCAATCTGGGTGTGTGCAAGTATCAATATCTATAAGTTGTTGTATCTTTTGTAGTCTGCAGCGGAAATGTGGCCTGCGGTAAGCTAGGAATATATCTAACCTAACCCACCCAGTGACCTTAATGATGATCACTTGTGACTGACATCGTCTCCCTCCCCTCGCTTCCATCCCATTTCTCTCTTCCCCTCAGAACCATGAAATATCTATTTCACCAAATTTGTCCTTCCATAAATTTCTCCTCCCGATTGAAATTACATTCTTGTAGGAAGTAGTGAAATTATATTATTTCATGAAGTTTATAACTACTACCTCCACTAATGCACTTCCATAATGAGCGGATATTTGTGGTCCTCTGTCACACGGAAAGGCGGAAATTTTGAAATGAAGTTTGGATAATCTTCATTACGTAAATACTCTATTTACATAATTTTTATAAAGTTTGATTCACGGTAGTGCTAATTTGAAGCTGGTTTAGTGTGTTTAAGCATCACCTATTGATCGAGGTAAGCATACGAGCTAGCATTTGACCCATGCTTACCACTCAACTCATCAGGAATAGGAAGGGGAACCCCCGGTCCCATGATGATTATCGTAGGAGGTAGGGTAATGGAGATGTGGTCACCGAACCACGCCCCTCGAACCTATGGATAAGAACTAATGTGGAATGGTGCGAAGACACATTGATTAATCTCTCTGTGAAATGTGGCTCTACCTTTGTTTGTTGAAGCTCTATTAATCAATTGGTGCATAGTCATGTTATTTAATCTACATGAAATGTGGCTCTTTGTGTCTATATTTACATAATTCTATATTAGAAAACAATGACTTATTTTTTTTTCGGTTAAAGAAATGCATTTGGAGTATCTCTCAAGTCTTTATAATTTTTTGGATTGAACGAGTGTAATATAACATGGAACCTTCTTGGTCTTGTACAACAAATCAGCTTGGTCCATAGTCATATTGATTAATCTCTATGAAATGTTTCTCTCTGTTTATCTATTGAACCTACATTAATTCCTTGGTGCATAGTCTTGTTATTTAATCTCTATGAAATGTGTCAAAATATTTGTCTTTACGTATTTACATAATTTTGTATCGAGAAAGAATATATATATATATTTTTAAATTAAAGAATTTCCTTTGGAGTAGCTTTGAAGTACGTATAGTTTTTTGGATTGAGCGAGTGTAATATACCATGGAACACCTTGGTATTTTACAACAAACCAACTGATGCATAGTCTTGTGATCATCCTCTATGAAATGTGGCTCTTTGTCTTTTGTTTGTCGAAGCTTTGTTAGTATATTGGTGCATAGTCACATTATTTAATCTCTTTGAAGTAATGACTCTGTCTGTCTGTATGTATTTACATAATTTTGTATCGAGAAAACATTATTTTTTTTCAATTAAAGAAATGCATTTGGAGTAGCTCTCAAGTCTATATAATTTTTGGATTGAGCCAAAGTGTAATATACATAAGAGAGATAATACTTGGTGAGAATTGAATGATATATTTGTATGTTTTGTAGATTTGAATGTGCTCTCTTGCTTAATCTCTTTTTTTCATTCTCACTCATGGACCTCTACATTTTAACCATATGTAGAAAGTAAACTTAGAACTATGATTCCAAGTACCAAATAAAAAAAAATTTGAGAGGCTACATGATATTCATATTGACATCAAATTAGACCGGATATGTTTCATAAGTGAAAAGAAGTTTGTATTATACATAACGAGCTAATATCTAACCAAGGAAAAGAAATGATACATTTTTATATTTTGCGAGAGTTCAATATCTTATCCGCTTAATCTCATTTTCACTCACTCATCCACCATAAATTTAACACCATGTGAAAGAATATGCTTGGAAATATAAAAACCCAACAAAAAAGTCACCATCCATATGAAATTGTTACCTATATTACCATTCACTTTTCAAAATCCATTTGAAATTAATGATATCTTTTTATATTTTGCGGATTTGAATGTGCTCTCTACTTAATCTAATTTTTCATGCTCACTCATGGACATCTAAATTTTAATCATATGTGAAAGTAAACCAAACAATATGATTCCAAGTACCAACTAAAAAACACGAGGCCACATGATCTTGATATTGACATCAAATTATAGCATATATGTTTCATAAGTGACAAGTAGAGTGTATTATACATAATAGAGCTAATACATGTCCAAAGGAAAGAAGTATATATTTTTATATTTTGTAGATTTGAATATGCTATCTGCTTAATCACATTTTTCATGCTCACTCATGCACCTATAAATTTTAAAACCATGGTAAAAGAACAAACTTGGAGAATATAAAAAGCGAAACAACACTTATCACCATCCTTAGAAATTATTGCCTAAATTACCATGCCTTTTGAAAATCCATTTTAAATTAGCATTAACAACAAACTAGATAAAGTTATGTTAAGTATATGAAATTACGGCAAAAAACTCGACAAAGTTATGTTCCAATATATGAAATGTATGACAAATTGCGTAGGACTTTGATGACAATTCGGTGGTGTACTTCTCAAATTTGAGAGCTATGGAGACTTCAGCCTCTCCACTAGCAATTAGACCAACTACAAGCTATCAATAGGTTTGAACTCTCAATTTTCTAGCCAGTTAAGTTGGTTATATGTAGTATTTCTTTGGGACACTTGTTACTCATTTAACCCGGTCGTTTTGTACAACAATTATAAAAAAATTGTTAAATGTATCTATCATCTCATAGTGGTCCACTATCACTAACCAACAATAATGGCTAGGATGTGTTGTTACTCGAGGTAGCCCATGTCCTTTTTAACAACAAGGATGCTTTCACGTCACATATACATCACCTTTATATAAAAAAAATAGCTAAATGCGGGGCGGTCTAATTGTTTTGGAAACCATGTACATGTCATTTATCCCATAAAATTAACCATGTACATGTCATTTCTCCCATAAAATTTAAGGCATTTTCTAGTGTTTTTAGAAACCATGTACCATGTCATTTCTCCCATAAAATTTAGGAAATCATTTTCTGTTTTTTTACAAATCATGTACGTGTCATTTATCCCATAAAAGTTGAAGCATTTGAAATAAATGTTCATTTAATATTTTATTATGGTCAGAGTTTTGGAAGCATTACATGTCATTTATCCCATAAAATTTAAGGAATTTGCAATAAATGTTCATTTAATATTTTTTGATTGAATTGTTTTTAGGGATGAAAATCCCCACTAACATGGTTGAAAAACGGATATTATGCATAGATGTTTCTTATTATCCCAATCCGGGAAAGCGGTGATTACGTATGTGCTATGAAATATTGTGACTAATAAAGTCCTCAAAAGGAAATGAATATGCCTAGAAAAAAAACAAACAATGAAGCATATTATATTTCATTGATAGAAGGCTTGGGAGAAAAGCTAGGAAGTATGGATCAAATGGAATTGTAGTTTTCACCAATTGAACTTGTGTGTGCAACAAGATGAAATGTGTGTACCAAGTCAAAAAGGAGGAGAGCTAAAACAACTACATGGAAAAGCAAACCATATAGTTAGACAATTCAATCATTTGGTATATGCATTGTGTAAATGTAATAAGATGTTTGGTGATCTATTTTATGGGGCAATTCCAATTCAAGGTCGGCTATCAAAGATGAATGAGTATTGTATGGGGAAATTCCAATTCGAGATTCATCTCTCAAAGATGACTTAGTGCTCGGATGTATACTCCTTCAAAATTTATTAATGATTCATCTCTCAAAGATGAATTAGTGTTGTCTCTCCTTCGAAATTTATTGATGGAAATTGTAACATATCTTTGATATGTGTGTATTTTTTACTTATAAATGTGTCATTTTTAATGATCGTGTGTTTTTCAATTATATGCGGAATTGTGCTCCCACTAGGTAAGCACAACTTGGTGAACTTCATGTTTTATAAAATTAAAATGTGCAAAACTTCAACAATTTTTGTTTAAAGTGAAATTTACACATCAATTTGTGCTTTGAAAGTTTTACTTGCTTTACATAATTTGTGTTTGTGCTCGACATTTGTGTATTAAATCATAACCAAATTTTTTAAGTTCTTGAATTTATTTTAATAATATTTAAAATAATTGTAAATGTCCACTGTAGATATCCATAATATATATATATATATATATATATATATATATATATATATATATATTTGGCACATGATTGTTGAGGAGAACATCAATAGAATCCCATCCCTCTACGAGAGAGAGGATCATGGATTGGGGGATGTTCATGGTATTTTTATTAAATGTGCATGTTTTTAAATGACATTTCAATATATAGTATTATCCCCATACATACATGTATACATGTGGAATTTATTTTTATTGAATATATATAATTTTATCTCCATGTACATACATGTATACATATAGAGCGATTTTTTTTTATCAATTTTGTGAGTTAAATTATTTTTTAATAAATTTCAATTTTTTAGGAGTTGAGAGGAAGCAGTATCTTCTCAATCAATGGAGCCTAGACATAGTTCCGCAACTGATGAATCATATGTATGTATTTATATGTATGTATGCATTTTGAGTTGATTAGAAATGCATATTTTTTTATGAAAGCTTGCTCTCGCCATGACGTTGGGGGTGGTACAAAATTGCCACAGTTTTGCCAATCAATAGGTGGTACCCAATCATGTGAGGGTGATGGTATGCACTCCCTCAGTGGCCAATCAATGGGTTGTCATGTTGGTTTTCAATGAATGGGTGGTTGCCAGTATTAGGTGGTCATGTTGGTTCTCAACCATCTCAAGGTGGGCATGATGTGTTTCTCAACCATATCGAGGTGGCCATCAATGCAGATATTATTTTCATTCAATTATTAATTTGTTAAATTTTTTTTATATAAATTTTTTATGGATTTCTAAATATGACTAGATTCGTATATTATAAAAAAAGTATAGTGATTAGTTCAAGTCTGGCGAATTGTTGATTTAACTAATTCGGTGGGAAAGGAAATTAAAAAATACAAAAATGGGGCTTCCCCTGGTAGGGAAACTAGCCCAAAAACTAGTCCCTTTCGACATAAGGTGTTGCCCCTATGAAACCAACATAAAAAAGTAGTACCTAATATCTAAGTTCTTGTGAAGAAATTAAATAAACATAGAAACGATAATTGAGGCTGGAGAAAATAAGAAAAGGCGGAACCATGGCTCTAGGTGTTCTAGTTCTTGTCATTCTAAAGTGGGTAGGGGCGGCTGCTCTTACTCAATGAAGCAACCATAATAAAATGGCTCATCCTGCGGGTTGGAAATTTTGGGTTCCATCTCGAGCGTGGAGGTCGAAACGAGCACCCGGCCCCTTTACTACTTTTCCACCTTAACGAGCTAATGCTACTACCGCTATATGAAGAATCCTTCGAAGTTTTGACGGGCGAGCCACCATTTCTTGGGGTCGCTAAAGGTAAGGTGGTGACGAGAGTTGATTCGCATCCTCTTCTTGAACCCCAAACCGAGATGAAGGTGGTATGAGTTTCAAGAAGGCAAAGGAGATGTGGGATGAGATATGTTGTGGGTGAAGGACCTCCCACGATCACATCCAAGGAGAATTCCGGTGAGCATTCGACCATGGCGAGGGGATGGGAGGACGGGAAGGGGCCTCGGCCCTCCACCTTTGCGGGCATGTGATGGTGGTGAGGCATGGTTGTCGAATTCTGAGAATGCAAGCCATGTGAGTGAACGAGTGAGGAGGCGGGCGGTCGCGACCATAGAAGCGTGGAGCGAGTGGGCGGACGAAGTCGAAGGGAAGAAAGGGGTGGAAGTGCAACAAGCATGGGAAGAGAGGAATGCCAAATTGATAGTGAGATGGAGGGAGAAGTGTTGAGGGGAGGTGGTGCCATTACACATAAATGGCGAGAGCACTATGCAACGAGGACGAGATGAGAATTAATTTACAAAAATCCAAATGAATTACAATAATGGCGGAGGGTGGAGCCGAATGTCATATTTAATGTATGAGGTCGGGGGCCATGTGCTACCTCATGGCTAGGACAATAACTCGGCGTTAGGAGGCCATGTGGCGAGTGATTGAGAACTATGAGGCACCCACATCAGGGTACACGTAGTTTGAAAATAAAAATTGTACAAATTTTTTCACATGTTTTTTCATTTAAATACATATTTTTATATTGATGCGAGAGGGTGAAAATTTTTCTAGAAAAAGACGTAGGCCAAACCGCATTATTGAAGAAGAAGTTCTGCACCAATTATGAATTATCCTTATGAAATTCCCTATTTACATTGGGAAACTAACATCCAACAATGCACATTACAAAGGTGTGAACATCTTTATTCAAAATTGAAGAAATATCTTCTATCTTTGAAACTCCTTGTGAAGTCGAGAAAGCTTAAAAATAGTTACGAACACTTTAAACACACTTGTATATGTTAAAAAAGTATTTGGACAACCATTGATACTTTTGTAGAACTTATTAGAATCAATAAAGAAAATAGTAATGGGTCACGATACATGGGACGATGTTAAGAACATAGTTACAAAAGAAATGGGAAAAATCTATGTTTAATTTCAAAGAAAGGTAGAAAAAGAAAGATGCTAAAGGTCCAATATTTCAGGAACCCTAATATAGTTTTCCATTTATATGATAGGGCAACTAAACCTATGGAAAACTACCATGTAACGACGAGGTTCCTGTTTATGTTTTTATAGTATTTTGTGCATAATTCTTTGTGAATGAAACCCAATTATAATGACCTCCCTTCTGAATTTTTTTGGTCCTCGAAAAGGTTGATTATGTGACCGTAGGGGCGTCAAGCGTGATGCGGGAGTTGCCTCACCTTGAGCCACTATTGGTAAACCAACATCTTCGTGTGGAAACTTTGTGGTTTGAGATGCATGCCGCTTCTCAAATTAGTCAGAAAGCAAGGGATGCCATCTGGAGCAATGTTCGGACAAGACTTAGTGGAGCTGATATTGGTCTAAATGCGACAAAGAGCACGAGAGAATCCATATTGATAATTTTACGTATAGTAAAAATGATCAGATCGACAAGATGAGTATTAAAGAGCTTAGCGCATATGCAAAGAATTGTCACAATAGTTGACAGGAATTAGTTATTCATGAGGAAGAGGGCATGGGATCGGTATGTGTTAATGGTTAAGGTGAATATTTTAATGTGATTTGAAATTTACATATACGGGTTTATTTATATATGTTAATCTAACAAAAATGTATCCTGCATGTTCACCATTTTAAGTTAACACGGTTGATGAATGAAAATTTTGATAATATGACGATCGAAGGTTCGGTTCTCGCAATCAAATGATATGTTGGGAAATGTTACTATTTCTTAAGTGTTCATGATGTTGATGTACACTTATTATTCTATATTATTGTATCGGTATCATTATGACATATTTTTGAAAGAAATAATTATGTACACATATATATATAATTAAATGTCAGGCGATTTTGATTATGTTCGACGTGTTAGCAATGGATCAACCCTCTCCTTCCCTGTCAAGAGATGTGCCAAATACTGCAAGTCACAAGGATTCAATTTTTCACTTATGTTTAAAGTTATAAATTGAAGTGAAAGTTTCATTAAAAAATGAGATCTAGATCTTAAGGATTTATTTTATAGTTTTAAATTTTTGAATTTTAGGTTGTGGAGATGATTTACGTTTTAACGAGGACTTTAACGATCAAGTGTATGATGGATATGATTGTCAACAATTTGAATAAGTTGTATAATGTATTATTCTAATTAGCAACAACTAATTGGAATATTCTATTTTATGATTTTCCGTCTATGTTTGTAAATAAATAAAAAGTGAGTAAAGAGGGTCTAACTCACTTAAGTAGAATAAAACATCTGCCTAGTAGCACAACATTGTGACTCAAGGGGGAGTCAAGGGGGGGGCCAAATACCACGTAGAGGAGGGGGCCTACGTACACTCTAGAAGCTTACAGTGCAAATAAGGATGAGGATGTGGAGGAGAGAGAGGTCTGCGACGGGTTTTGGGAGGGAAACCAATGTTATAAAAGATAGAGAGCCTCCTAATTTGGATCATTCTTGAGTTATTGATTTTGGAGTGAGACTTTGGTCTTCTTGAGCACGCTAGTTGTTTAGCTCTGTCTGGCACTATTTAGTGCACCAAGTGTCTCCGTGCGGAGATCTCACCCTTAGCCCCGGGGGACTTTCGAGTGTACGCAAACCAAGGTTAGTTTTTCGGCATCATCCTCCGGGGACAGCAGTGACTAGCACGTGACATAATGCGTGTTGTAGGGTGTTGCCTTGGTGACTCCTACGACACCTCTTCCTTCTGCTTTGTTTTTTCGGGGAGAGTCTTTCTTGCCCTTTGGAGGATCGAGTTTGGAAGACTTTGAGAGCTGATTTGCAGATCTTGGCACTCAGGCCACGTAGGTTCTATGCTACTGCGCGGTCCTCTCAGTTACTGTGCCATTTTCATGGTGCAGCTACTGCGTTTGTAGATTGTTTGGAGGGTGGGATCTCAAGTGTGAGGATCGGCCTTCCACTTTGGAGATCTATTGGAGAGGTCTACTTCAGATTGTTCATCATCTTGACCTTCTCTACTTAGTTCCAGGATTTGAGTTGCGGTTGCTACCCAACAACTCCGACATTTTTGCCATTTTGTGTATTTCGGCCAATCCTTGGAGGATTGAGGTATTTTCTCACTCAGGGTTAGAGCTTCGCTCCCCTATTGTATTTGGGCCATATATTGTCATATCCATGTGTTGACATCTACGTGCAGATGAGTGTTCTATCATGAACTACGTTTTCCATGGCACAGGTTTGTGCGAAATAGTAGTGTTCTTTCGTTTTCATGTACATGTATTATTGAGAGACACATTGCTTTTCTTCGAAGTTGTTTCCTCAAAGACTTGTACACTCTTATCTTTGATTATACATTAGTTTGGCTATATATTCATCTTCTTGTCTCTATTTTGACTCATTGTAAAAGATGCTCTCTCTTCACAGTGTGCTCATATATGCATTTACCTATTAGCATAAATCACTTTGCAGGTGGGATTCGTCAAACGCTCTATAGACGAGGTACGGGAAAGGGCCGAGATAGCCTCTGCGTCTTGGTTCTCTTTGAGACGACATATCCGGTAAATGTCCTCCCCGGTCAATCTACGGTTGGGTTGCGTAACTTAGAGATATCCTCACGGGATATTACGGTGGTATCGAGAGATTTGAAATGGGATATTACGGTGGTATCGGAGCATAGTTCTAGCTCGGCACTGTGGATCACAATGCCTAAATTATTACCTCCAGTACTGAGTGAGAAAGGGAGGCAGCATGATCATATAGCCTTTGGAGACTATTTCCTTAAATGGCGAGTCCATGGGGGAAGACTTCGAGCGACTTTGCCTTTCAAAGATTACTATCGGCTCGGGTAGGATGAAGTGAATGGAAAAATGGGGGGATCTAGCACGCAAATTTCAAAGTTGCAGCATACCACCGGGAGGTCACCTTTTCCCATGTATGAGGGATCCACTGATCCCCGTGAGTCTAAGCCCAAGAAGATCAAAACATTGAAAAAGATGAGTTTATTCTCATCTATTTTCGGATCCGGAAGGAAATGAATCCACCTTTGAGGAGGTCAATAAGATTGAAGGAAAATAAGAGGAAGTACCATGCGCTTCCTATTCTCATCAAGAAGAAGATATTGAGCATGGAAGATATTTGGATCATAAAATTCTCAATGATTACCTTGTTGAGTAGAGATCTCAACCTAGAGCCTTCGGGGAGACTCTAGATTTTCCTCATTTCATCCAACTAAAGGAAGAGAAGAGGCCATGCGGCGAGAAAAAGAAATCAAAGGCAATATATTTTTGTTGTCTACCTTTGATGGGTCATCTAATGCAAGAACTTGGGTGAGAAAGTTGGAGGCATTTTTTCCTACTACATCCTATAGCGAGTAAAGAAGCCGTTGAAATCTCGGTCCTGCATTTGGAGGGTGAAGCCTATGATTGGTGGTGCGACTACTTGAGCCATGCAAGGGTGAAGACTTTTGCAGATTTCACTCAAATCTTGATCCAAACCTTTGATAGAGAAAAACCAAAGAAAGAAGAGATCACATCACCTCTAGAGGAGGCTTGTGATAACGTTGTCCCACTCATGGAGGAGCAGCCACATGCATCAACGATTGGGGTAGCCAACACTTTTGAGGAAGGGACTCTTTTAGCCCTACAAGAAGCTCCAAATGCACATCAAGGTATGAAAATATTTCCACATTCCATTGTTGTAGCAAATTCTTTTGATCAATGTGGAGATTTACTTTTTCATGACCAAGAGTCAAATCTCATTGCTACTATAGAGAAGCTTGGTTGCACTCTGTCGCTGTGCAACATGGAAACACTCAAGAAGGAATCAAACCATCATTCTCATGAGCCATTTTTGGATTGTACATCACATTGGAGGTTGAGGTTTGAAGCCTTGAAGAATGATGGTAGACATCTTGGAGTAAGAAACCTTTTCTCCCTTCAAGATGACACTTTCTTAACGAGCTCTTCTCAACTCAAAGAGGAACTTCTACTTTCGGATCCAAGACCTCATTGGTTTTGGAAGACTATGGATGAAAGGGAGGTCTCAAGGAGAGATCTCACTGGAGATGCACTTCGACACACCATGGAATGCAATGCTTTTCTTCCCTTCTCACAAGAGCGAGATAGAAGATGGAGGACATCTTAGAATGGATAACATCTCTCATGCTTGTGGTGGACATTCCGTAAGCCATACACATCATGATGGGATGTTTTTTTCCTACCACCTATTTGATTCTTGATAGGGTCTCATTGATCCTTGAGAATCTTGCATTTCAAAATCCCATAAAGTACAAAGACATGAATTTGATTTGGGAGGATGGTCGCCCTCATGGGAGGAGTACCGGGATGAGGAGAAGAAGGAGGCATCCATAGGTGATTGAGTGGATGTGGTTGATGAGCAAAGAACTAGGAGGCTACTTACGGCATCTATGATACCGAGCAGCGAGGAGGCTTGGCTACACTGGTTACTCTTGAAGGAGTTTGGCCATCACTTGGAAAACACTCTTCCTAAGAGTACGAGGATGGAGAAAATATGGAAGGATACTTGCATCATTGAGAAGCATAAATAATGGATGCATGATGTTCATGTGTCTTCATCAAATGAGTTGTATGATGGAAGTATGAGGAGGTAGCAAAATACTTTGTTGCTTTGCTTGGGAGAGCAAGTGCAGATTTTCTCTCACACTTTGTATGATGTTGCAAGAGGAGGGGATGGCACTATCTCCTTGGTCTTTGATGATTATTGGGAAGCACTTCCATCTTGGGAAGTATTCCTCATTTGTTGCAGCATTATTGGAAGAATATTTTACAAGGAGCATGTCAAAAAACATAGTTGTGTATTGACAGGGAGCTTATTTGCATAATCTCACGAGCGTTGTCACCTTGGAGTAAAGACTTATGGATGAAGTGTGCCCAGCAAGGATATGATGGATCCGTAACCCATAGGTCCCATGATCACTTCATATTTGTTGCACTTGATGAACAAATAGGAGGTAATGATGAAAGAGACATCTATGGCATATTCTTCTTGACTTGGGTTTTCAAGCATAAGGAGGATTATCTTTTTGTAGCACATGGCTCATTCTTCTTCATAGCATGCCAAAAAACTATGAAGGACTCATGTATGGACCCATGTACCATCTTACTTCCAGCATATGGTGAGAATCTTGTTTATACATTCATTGATTTTCATATTCTTACCATTCTTATGCGAGTGCATTGCTTCACAAGAGGGCAAGCTTGTCAAATTGCTTCATGAATTGTATTGGGCCAATCTACATGATGGAGGCAGCCATCTCTTTTGTGGCCTTGGGAAAATGTTTTATCACCACATGTATGTTCAGTTGCTGAACTTTAGCATGTATCATATAAATACATGCATGATTAACCATGTAAAAAAGAAACATTTTTCCATGTACTTTTATCAAGCAGACAACTTGCAAAAGCTGCGTTGTCACTACTCTGGGGAAAGCTATTGGTATCTTCTTGCATCACTTGTAACCTTTAGCATTTTCTTCATTTTGATGCTGATCATGTTTTCATTTTTTGATATAGATTATATTTGTATGGGAGGCTTGATTATGAGGGAGACACATGAGTCTGGATGTGTCCGTGAGTGGGAATAATTCTCACAATTTCTGCACTACATGTTCTAATGGGAGCATGAGAGGAGATATGGCCACCACAACCAAATATTTATTCTCTTTTGAGGTGGGCCATAAGATTGATATTCATCCATTGTACAGCCATGGGCAAGTGCTTGATCATGTATTATTGTTATTACATTCAACCATTTACTATCCTTTAGTAGATGTGATGAATCATGGACATTGTTGGCCATGTAATTTTCTGTAATTGCAGTGGATGAGACTGCGTTGTATCCTTGTGAGAAATTTTTTGCATCATGTATCATCATGTTAAACGTTCAGAAAACCTCTCATTATGATGTTCCATGATGACCGTGTCCTATTCTTCATGGATGGATTGTTTTGGGCCAGCTTGTTCTTCATTGTTGGAGGAGCCTTCTTTGGAGGATTGTTCTTCACTTTGCCATTGGAGGGCAATAATTTTGTAGTCGAGGATAAGCATACACTCTACACTTGTCATGAGTGGAGAGAAGGACAGCATGGGGTAAGCTATGATGCTTGCCAAGTTCAGATTTTCAGCCCACCTTCATTACCGGAGCTTGAGGTGGAAGGGGATTTTTAGGAGTTTCCTTGTTTGGAGGTGGCTCATTTTGTTTGGATGATTTCTTGGGGATGGAGGATCTACATGAGGGAGATGTTCCTCATTATATTCCAGACTCCATGCCTTGAGTGGAGAGAGGTGATGATTTGGTGCAGTCGATGCGACAACTTACACAATGGCAAATGCACGGCACAACGGGGTCATGGTCTTCGGCTCTTAGAGCATCGGTCGCCAACCGGAGGCGGTGTGCGGTCGAGGCTGTGGGACTTGGGCTATTATTGGCCATGGTGGTGATAGGATGCAGGAGGATTGTTGGTTGTTTGGTAACATGAGAGATCGGTTGGGATCCTGGCATTAAGAGATCTCTTCATGTTAGGGTGATGCGAGAGGACGAGGGGAAGATTTGTGGCGCATACGGGACCCGAAGCACATTTGCGGTATCGAGTGGAGAGCATCGGCTAGGAAGGATACTTGTTCGGGCGATTGCTTGAGGGCAGAAAATTTTTCGGAAATTTGTAATATTCCTAATTAGCGATAGCTAATTCGAATATTCGACCTTGTATAGTTTTTCCGTCTATGTTTGTAAATAAATAAAAAGTGAGTAAAGAGGGTCTAACTCACTTAAGTAGAATAAAACATCTACGCCTAGTAGCACAACATTGTGACTCAAGGGGGAGTCAAGGGGGGCCAAATACCACGTAGAGGAGGGGGGGCCTACGTACACTCTAGAAGCTTATCAGTGCAAATAAGGATGAGGATGTGGAGGAGAGAGAGAGAGGCTAAGTTGGGTTTGGAGGAGGGAAGAGCAACGTTACAAAAGATGGAGGATCCTCCCCATTTCATTCATGCTTGAGTTGTTGATTGTTGAGTGAGAAATTTTGTCTTCTTTAGCATTACGGCTGTTGCTTTGTACGCGGCCTTGTTTAGTGCCTAAGTGTCTCCGTGTGGAGATCTCACCCTTAGCCACGGGGGACTTCGAGTGCTACTCGGGAAGGTTAGTTTTCGGCATCATCCTCCGGTACAACGTTATTCACAACGGTAGCATAATAATGTGTTGTAGGGTGTTGCCGTGGTGACTTACGACACCTCTTCCTTCTCTTGTTTTTGAGGGGAAATTCTCTCTTCCCTTTGGGAGGATCGGATTGGAATACTTTGGAGCTGATTTTCAAATCTTGGCACTTGACGGGTTCTATTCCTCTACTACGCAATCCCTCTTGAATTCTTGCGTTATTTTCATGGTGTAGGTTCTTTGTGAGGGTTTGCGGATTGTTTTGAGGTAAGATCTCAAGTGTGAGGATGCGCATACCACTTTGGAGATCTATTGGAGGAGGTCTACTTGATTTGTTCATCATCTTCCAATCTTCTCTACTTAGTTCAGTTTGAGTTGTAGGCACAACTTTGCCAGGCAACTAGGTATTTTCCATTTTGTGTATTTGATAATCCCTTGGAGGATTGAGGTATTTTTCTCATAAGGGTTAGAGCTTCGCTCCTATTAATATTTGGGCCATATATTGTCATATCCATGTGTTGAAATCGTGCAGAGCGGTGTTCTATCATGGGCTTGCATTTTCCTGCTTGGGTTTATGCGAAAATAGCCGGTGTTCTTTCATTTTCATGTACATGTATTATTGAGGCTTGCATTGCTTTCTTGAGAAGTTGTTTCCTCAAGACTTGTACACTCTTATCTTGCTATACATTATTCTAGCTATATATTCATCTTATTTTCTCACAACTCATTGTAAAATACTGTCTCTTCTGGTGTGCTCATATATGTGTTTGCCTATTCTTTATTAAATAACTTTTGAGTGGGATTCTTCGAGAAGCTCTATAGACGAGTCTGGAAAGGGCCGGATAGCCTCTTGGATCTCATTCTCTTTAGAGATGACATATCCGGTAAATTCCCTCCCGATCGATCTCTGGTTGGAGTTTCATAGTAACTTGAGATATCCTCAAAATGGGTATTACAGGTGGTATCGAAACTTTGAAACAAGATATTACATATAACTTTTTTAAAATATTATTGCACTAGTTTATGCATTTTTCATTTGAAATTTTTTAACACACACACACACACACACACATATATTGTGCAATTTGTCGTGGAGGATGCATTGATGCACGACCAACACGGAACAATGGAGGGAACTACACAAGGTATTGTATGATTTTTTTTTTTTTTTTCATTTAGTTTATTTTATTGAATTCTACATTCTCAGTCAATTTTAAAACATTAAATTTTAATTTTAATACATGTAATATAAATTTCTTATACATGTGTACATGTATATTTATATGCGATTAAGGCCAACATGAGACGATTGAGGAAATACATAAGGTATTGCATGAAGTTTTTTTTTCATCTAGTTTGTTTTATTTAAGTTCTACATTCTCATTCAATTATAAAACATTAAATTTTAATTTTAATACATGTAAAATATATTTCTTATACATGTGTACATGTATATGTATACATGGTGGGGCCAACATAAGAAGAAATAGGGGAAGTAAATGAGGTATTAGATGATTTTTTTTTCATTTTGTTTTTATGAAGTTTCTACATTCTCATTCAATTTTAAAACCTTAAATTTTAATGTTACATGCTACGAAAAAAAGCACATTGGTGAGGGGCAAAAATGGTCACCATAAGCTCATTGGTGAGGGTCGAAAAGAGCCTTCGTCACCAAAAAGCACGAGCATCACCAAAGGTGGCGTCGCCGAAAGTATAGGTGTTGTGGTGACATTCAAAATTCCGTCACCAATAATGATTTATAGTGACGAATAATGACCATCACCATTTCATATGAGCAATGGTGACGGATATGCTTCGTCACCAAAAAATGAAACGTCACCAAAGGTGGCGTCAAAGAAAATATAAGTGTTGTGGTGACATTCAAGGTCCGTCACCAATAATGATTTATAGTGACGGTTAATCTCATCATTTCATATGGGCAATGGTGACGGACAATAGCCTCCGTCACCAAAAAATCGAAACGTCACCAAAGGTGAGCGTCGCGAAAAGTATGTGTGTGGTGACATTCGAGGTCGAGTCACGAATATTGATTATAATGACGAATAGTGACCGTCACCATTTCATATCGATTTTTGTGGTGGACCTTTCATGGCCGTCACTATTGGTGCATATATATGGCGACGTTCATTGACCGTCACCATAAACTCATTGGTGACATCCGTCACATCACGAATAATAATATAATGACAAGCAGTGACCCTCACCATTTCATATCAACAACAACATTCTGGTGACAGGACCTTTAATGAGTCGTCACTATTGATGCGTATATATGGTGGCGTTCGTTGGCCGTCTGTTCATATTACAGTGAGGGGTCGAAAAATGTCACCATAAGCTCATTGGTGATGGTAGCGTATCGTCTACCAAAAGCGATCTTCGTCATTCCCTATATATGAATATCAAGGCACGATGGAATCGAACCACCAACCTCACAGCATGGCAGTGCTCTTCCATTGAGCTAGCACCCTTTAAAGAATTAGACTTTTAAAAATTATATCTTGAAACTTCATAGATTGTAAATTCTACAACTTTCAATAAATTAAAGTCCTAAATGATCTTTTACTAAACAAACAAAACACCATCGACATTGCGGTCCCTACCTAATGGTTATGAAAGTTATGAAAAGTAGGTGAAGGGAAGAAATTGAACTTTTTAAAATGATACATGGACTACAACCACAAGAATCCCCCAAGAGAGATCCGATGGGAGAATCTCTTGAATCGGTCAATGGAAAATGAAGGACTAGAAGAAGAGAAAGGCCTCGAGCGGGATGGGAATCCACCACCTCGAGTCAAGGAATAGAAGAGGTCCTCATGAAAATTCTTACAACACTTTGAAATAGAGCTAAGGGTAGAATATCTACTTAAGATCTACTTATAAAGATTGCTTATGTAAAATAACTCAAATAGACAAGCAAATCCACAATTATAAAGTGATTATTTGGCATTTCAATGCTAATTTAAATTTAAAAACCTAAATAACCTAAAACACTCAAATATCCTAAAGCAATGTGTGAAATAAAGACACGAAAAAGAGAATATGTTCCTAGAACAATACAAAACGAAGAGAAAGAATATGTTAGAACGATAATAATCTAGCTTACATCAACATTTTAAAGTATCTGACTTGTCTTGGTGAACATGTGTCCTTAGCAAAATCTGATATGGCAATACACCTTCCCACAAAAGAGAAGACATGTCAAAATAGTATGTTTGACACGGAAATCATAAAGATGCCACAATAGCTACTCCATTCAACACATGCACAAACGTACAACTTAGATGTTGATGGCAAAGTATGGAGGATAAACAAATATCCTAGATGCTAGTTGTCTCCTGACAATTAATTGATTTTTACATATTGGTATGATGTTGTGGTGAGAAGTTCCCGGTTTCTAACCAAAAGAAAAAGTAATAGATCAACACATAGCATGCCACCACCAACATGTAACCTAGCCAATGGCTTCATCATATGCATCATGCCGGGGGTGGATTTTTCACTTACTAGACCTAGTGATAGTTAGGTTCTAAATTTCTTTGATTATTTCAAACAACGTATGAGCGTGATGAAGAAGTCCTATAATAGAACTTCCATCACATTATAGTGATTTTGTTGTAGCATTTGTTTTAGTTTTAGGGCTCATGTTTCAAACAATTTTAACATGGTTTTAAGGTTCAAAAATATCATGGGAAAGTATCCCTTATTGTAGTATTTGGTGGTAGCCTCCATGAACGAGTTTGACATCAATAATCTTGTTATAATACAACCGTTTTAGTAGCATGTTGTCATCCTCCATGGTCTCCAAACAAAGCAAACGAGATCACCATCCAAGCATAAATATAACTCGGCATATAAGATCAAATTTACTGGCAGGAGGATGTGAGGTCATGTAACATACTCTTGTAGGATTATGAGGCAATATGAAGATGATATATAGAAGAAAATGGCCATGATTCGATGGCGGCATGTGAAGAGCCTAAACAGAAGATACAACGAGTAGATATATCCTTTGATTGGTGGTTCTCTGGAACAATAGTGTTGGTCTTTCCAATGTTTGATACACTCAATTGTGGTAAATTTTCATAACAAATAGAACTAGGGTTAATGGCATTGCCTCTTATGGCTACGTACAATGTTTGGACGAGATAGGGCATCATGAAAACAAGTATAAAAATACGGAGTGCAATCAACAAATGTTTCCAACAATGATGTGGGGTTTTGGGAATCTTCTTGTGGGATAATTTGAGGGATTTCGAACAACTTTTCAGCCTTGTGAACAACAATAATCCTTTATTACTTGTTTGTGACTACATCTAGGGTCATTGTATGCAAATTATAGCCAACGATAAAACTCTAAATACCCATCAAATCCTGCCAGTTCATCTTTCCTTCAAGCATGGACAAATTTAAATCTTCATGTGTCTTCACCACTTCTAGAAATTTTGTGAAATGAGTGGTGGTAAAAAATATCATAAGGGTTGTTAATATCTGGTGAAAGTTTTTTTTTGAAACCCTTAGAGGCTAACTGTGAACCTTGAACAAAGGCATTGAACCTTTGTGAAATCCTTAGGTAACCATTGAATTGGACATCGGTATGTCATTATAAACATTGGAGTGCTTTGGTATTCGAGAGGCATTTCAAGAGCCCTTTTCATATCTTACTTGGAGTGGTTTGTGGATATACCTCTCGTTGTTGGGTGTTCCTAGACTAGATCTAGCAATCTAAAGCATGTATCGGATCTAGTAATCGGTTGGGTGTTCCTAGTAACTTGTTGGATTTATATTAGATCCTAGACGTGAGTGTTCCTCCTTGGCAACACACATTTCCTTAATTCATATGAGAATAATGTGATATGAAAAGGAGACCTTGAACCATATATGCATAACCTTATGTTTGGTGATAGCTTGAGTACAACGGCAAAAATAGGTCGACCTCCTCATCTTAGATATTATCTAGGCTTTGCGGGAACGGTGCGGTTGATAAATGGGTTTCAAGCCAGTATTATTTACACCCAAAACCGCAATTTTGAACTTAGTTAGGGCTAGCAATGGAAAAATTGGATCTTCTAATCATCCAAAAGGTTATAGAATTTCAACATTCTAATTTCCCCATGGCGAGCTTGATTTTGAGTGTAGGAACCTCTTTTTTTATAAAGGCAAGGTTATACAAGTGAGAGAAAATTACTTGGTTATATCGTAGTAGAAAGGTCGAAAAGGAATTTGTGACCCAACTTTAGAAATGGCATCCACAAAAACCACGTTGCATTAGTTTAAGTCCTTTAATCTACAAACAACAAAAATGTACTACTCTAGGTTTTTTTTCAAGGTGTTTAATCCATATATGTACTCAAAATTCCATTTTAAATAACAAAATTAAGGTTGGCCAAAAACAAATTTGGGGTAATAAGACAAAATCTCAAAAATGTAACACGTTTAGATTCCAAAGACTACATTTTTGGTAGCCACAGTGCAAGCAGGTTGTCTATAGTTGCACACAATCCATGTTATGTCTGCACCATGACCTTATCTTAAGGCATATAGACACACCCTAGTCTAGTATTGACTATGTGAGTCTCTCTATGTATATCATTGAATGTTATGCTTTGAAAACATCCATCCATCCCTTGATCGATCAATCGATGATGGTGAAAGCGTCATCCATTCTCTTGCATTTTTGGTGCATTCGAGGTTTCATTCCTCTGCAAATTCCATGCTAGCGATCAAGGGCACAAATGGGGTGAATCCAAGAAATTTGGAAGGAAAGGCAAGTTGGCTCATTATGGTCATCCCTACGAGAAGATCAATGCCCCAAGTTTCTTTCAACCCGCGAAGCGTACGCGTATATAAATCTAACCAGGCGGGAGCTACCCTCATCTCCCTCGCTCTCCTTGATGCTAAAGGTAATCATCCCTAAACCCTACCCTTGGCTTGCTTTACCATCATTTGCGAGAGGGCTAGCTCATTAAGTATTGGTATTTATGCATTCGGGCCATCAGCGAACGTACTTCTTGGCTATGGCAATATTGCATCATACATGGTATGTATTTGCATTCCTTTGGAAATTAATTTTTGCCATCATATCATAGAATTTTAAGATAAATTTACGAGTTTCTACTCGAATATTGGAATGGATCTCAAATGTATGCGTTACCATGGGGAATATGAGATTGTTTATTAATGCGAGAACATGAGCTCCGGTAGACCTTACTTTGGTGCCTTGGTGGGTCGTGTAGCCAACCGTATCAAGGATGGAGAATTCACACTAAATGGGAAAACATATCGGATGCCTAAGAATGATGGCAACAACACACTCCATGAATACGCCTTTTCTGTGTTGCATGCATGTTTTATCCGGCTAACTAGAGCCCTATAATGACCACTACTCGGGAATAAAATCTCTCTTTTTACTGTATATGTATGTTTGTTTGTGGAGGTCTAGAGCACTACTATTTCGGGTAACATATGTGTAGTTTGGTGATCTGAATGAATGCGGGGGGTGAGAGGCTTTGACGATGTCACGTAGAGTGAAGGAGCGAGAGGGCTTTGACATGCGAATTTTATATGACAAAAAAAGAGTCTTTGAGCCACGAGGATCTAACATAATTTTGTTGATCCCCTACAACTATCAAGTGTTCATCCAGGAGGTGTTAAACGAGGTACGCACGGCCCCGGAAAGATACAACAAGTACGCTATATTGTATGGTGTTCCTATCAAAGCGGCGAGGCCCGGACTTAACCATAAGGTGGCCCTTGTCGGTCTTAAATTGGTTTAAATAAATGCCAAAACGTCGCACGGTCAGCTCAAATCGGTATGTCGGCTCCTTAATCAAAAGACCACATTTATTCGAGTTCATACTGTGACTATAAATAACTAGTCATGCTCATCATTTTGGAATGAAAATTTCGGTGAAAAATACAATGAGAATTCGAGAGATAAACGGGGGGGGGGCCAAGGAGATTAAAAGGGAGATCATAATCACGACATTTTGGGCTAGAGAGGATATATCTCTTGCGGACCTATTTGCACTTGTGGAAATAAATTTTTCGGAATTTGAATTCGGGCATGAAATTTCAGCCTATAGCTTCGAAATTTCGGCCCTAACGGGCACGTAACTTCATCCTTTCCGGCTCGGACTGAGACTGATATACTTTGCAACTCGAGACCCTTCTAATTCGGACTGTGGTGAAATATGTGACCTTACCATGATCTTGTAATTCGGATCTATAGTGGCAGTTTTGAAGACAAATTCGGACTGCGGATCTCTTGTTTTTGGAATATAATTACGGAGAAGTCTTGAGAGGAACAATATTGAGTTTATTTTACGGTGAATATATCTGGAGACCTATTGAAAGACATCTATTTAACACGACGTCCGTTTGAAGAAACCTTTGCATCAACTTATGAAGATATAAGTTTTTTAGGGTTTTGTAAAATCATTTGGATCATAAAATCTTAGTTGTGCTTTCAATTCGGTAGATCGCACGTAATATTCGACGGAAATAATTAGTCGGGTTGTAGGGATTAGAAAATTTAACACATTCAAGCTGTAGTTGATTAGGAAAATTGTGATGGAAGTTAATGTGAAAAGATATTTCCCTAATTTTTGGTCATTTTGTCCACTGATACAAAAGAACACCTCTCTTTTTCATGTCATTTTGCTTTGAAGTTTTGATGACAAAGGACAATATTCCATTATGTTATGAATCTGTCTAGCAATCTGGACATGGTTGGAAGGTCTTGTTGTTGAATGCTTGATTATTTCTTGAATTACCACCATAGAATCTCCAATTACCACCAATTTTTTGACACCACTTGCTTACTTTTACAACATAGGACCTTAAAACAATGCTAGGGTTTTAGTAAATTGTATAAATTATTGTGGTCCTCTAGGTTTAAATAACCACCCTGCTGCCACTCCTAAGTCACTATGGTGACTTTATTGCACATGACTTTATATTCTAACTCTTGTCTTGTCCACGGACAATAAATGCATTAAAGTGACCATCCTTTTGGAAATGATCGATGGCTTTAGGATACAAATGGGTACAATTCGAGACTTTCTCACTCAAATTCACCAAACACTTCTTGATATCCTAGAACTTGAGTTTGGACGGACCCTCTCTTTCCTTGCATTGCTCGGCCTCCCGAGCTTTGATGAACCTTGGGAGCAAAGAGGCCTACCACATCACTCTAATTTTTGTTCATATGATTTAATTGCATTAGCATGTGAATTCATATAGATTTTAAATAGAATGGTTTATTGATGAAGGATCAAAACGAAAGATAATGGAATAAAAGGACTCACTTTGTCGAATCATAGTTTAATTAACAAAATTCTAACAACTAAATTCTTTTTGCTATGCGGTAGTCAATACCTTTAAGGAATAGAAGGCCTAGATAGATAACATCAACTTGGCCACATCGGGATCACGGTGAAATGTCATTAAATGATTAAAGGCAACGAACTCAATTTGTATTCACAAAAGAAATCTCCTAGAGAATGCAACCCGGTGCATGCTAGCAATTCTTGTCTCCTAATAATTTGAACAAAAATACAATGCGGGATGCGGTATAGAATTGCCATATAGACAATGTACACTCTCATATGATAATGCAAAACAAATTAAATGGAGATACGGAGATAACACTCCCATTGAAACAATGCAAATAGACAGATAGTTGTGATATAATGCAATAGAAATAGAGGTTTCTTACCTTGGGCCAGGCCTTATCACCGGCCCGATTGATGTTGAATGGTTTGTTGTGGAGCACCTAGCTCTCTTCAGGGAAAAGCAAAGATTCATAAATAAATCATGCCTTTGTTGCCACGGTTATTAAACAACCATTACTTTTAGAAAGAAAAAAACGAGAGAGAGGTGTGTGGTAGTGAGACTCGGCTGATCAAAATTTCAACGGATCAAATAGACACGGTGAATATCATTCCTGGCAAGAGAGAGAAGACCAAAATATGAGTCAAATGGAAAAATATTAAGGATGAGGTCAAATGTGTGTAAACTTAAGCACAGAACATTAAACAAATGGAAATATATATAAAAAGATACTCACCCGAACGTGAGAACATACTACTTGAAGGAAGGTAAGGCAGTGAATTTGAGCAACTAATCTTAGGCCATTGCACATAGATTGTCATCTTTTTGATGAAGTTTGTGTGTAAATTGAAGCCGAAAAATAAGAGTTAACATACGAAGACTTTCCTTGATTAACAAGAGATTTCATAGTACGAGGCATAAGCTAAAATTTAAACGGTGAACCTTTTATTATACTTCGCATATTTGACTAGATAGCTTAATTGTTATACGGCGTGCCATTTATGCATAACCTTTGAAAACCCATGGCGAGCAAATCACACCCAGAACTCATCATAAATATCGGAGATACCTCACAATTCTCCTTATAGGCGCAAATCTGATACGACAAACTTATCATTATAGAAGTTAAATCTGCAACATGCATGTTTTAAAATAGTTTGTCCAATGTACCGATTAAACCAATCACTTGAAAATCACATGCATGTTGTCTAGCTAAACAAATATTTCAGAGAAATCGAATCCATGAATATTTACCATCATAACTTGAGAACTAAAGCTTTGCGGCATTAAAAGAGGTGCAAAAATAACAAACTAATGGAATTTCGAAACCTTGTAATGCACATAAGAAACCATTTAATCAAATTGTAAAATATATCTAACCTAAGATTAGACGGAGAAGTAAGCCTCACGACCAAGCACTTCCTTTTACCCCAAGGTTAAAAATTGTTGAGATACTCCGACTTGCATTCCTCAGCGCTTTTAATATTTGACTTTCTTTGATCTTCACGAAATCTCATGTTTCTCATGACTTTTAATTCAAAGTGGCACTGGAAGATAGTATTTGAATGCATGCAACTTGACTAAAAGCTGAGCATATCATGTATTTTATACTAGGAGGCTTGTTTTATTTGATGTACATAAGTTCATAGCAAAAACAAACTTGGATTCTTCATGTGAATAGTATATAAAGTTTGGATTACGGTAGCGATGGGCTTGTATGCTTTATACGCACAACGATATCAAGGATGCGGTTATTTGATAAAAATACTCATGCTCACTCTTATGACCCTAATGGGAGTATTTTTGTGGTCGAATGTACATGTAATAAAGAATTCACATGTGCTCATGGTATGACCCTAATGTGGTCAATGGTATATGTATGGAGAATGTTGGACACAGGAAATGAGTGAGGATATTTATTATAAAGGTCAATAGAGTCATTATCAACCTCGAGACTTGTGATACGTATTTATAGATATACTTAGGTTTTTTAAAGGAGTTCTCCTAATGTGTTAGGAGATATTGTGTAAGTCATCATTATGATATTTATCACATTGTGCTCCACACCTATATTATTGTGTGTACATCGTGCAGGCGGGTTTATTGTACTATTTTGTGTATTAGGCTAATAACACTCACATTTGCCTTCTTCGGATGTTTGTTATGGCGGTGCGACTCTTCTTCGGTACTGAGGGAGCGCGAAAAGAATGCCTTTGGCTTGACCATTTGGAGTTCACAACATTATAACTCCTGAGGAAGAAATGTTGAAACATAATAAAGATAAACTATAGATTCTATATGAGTATGAAATTTGTAAATAGTAAGAGTGTTTGTAATTATTACAAGTTGCGCGGGATCATATTGTATAGTCTAATCAGAATTGGCTTTGTCCTTGACATATTTTCTATTACCTCATGATCTTTTGAGACAAAATTTTATCATATTTTGAGTTGACACCATAGCCTATGACGAGCTTTCTGGCTCCTAGTGTTATTAAAAGTTCAAATTGAACCATGAATGGTTCAGCTGAGCTCATAGAAACACATGTATGAGATGTGATCCACTATAGTACCATTGCTTTCGATGCATTTTGTTCTTATTGTGTAGAGCGGGGAAGGGGATAGTGTCGATAGCTTCATATCATTTTGAAAGTGCGGCTTATTTTTTTCACATGTTTAGGGTACATGCTCATGTACATGAGTTTGAAATACGCATGTTTATGCAGTGTGCTTTTGCAATATCTACAATTGAGGTCTTATGAATGTACAAAGACCTGGAGTGTTTCATTCGGTAACAATTGAGAAAAAAGTGTTCATTAAGTTATTAATTTCTTACATGTATTCCCTCACAGGCTATACTAGATCATTTAATTATGCGGTAATCTAGTTTAAGATTGACATGCTTGTAGATTGAAGGTGCCCAAACCCTTTTATTGGAGATTCATATTTGTACATAAGGAGCTAATGCATTTCTTTTTTAGAATTCGAAATGTTTGGCATTCTATTATCGTAGGCCTTTGCTACGATAAATTGGGATCCACGGCCCATCTCGTTCATTCTACATCCCATATCCACCATTGCCATAATGTCTCTTATGCTCTGGATAACTAATTGAATTCTTTAACAAGCTATGGCATTTACACTCGGCATATACCAAAATTCCATGACTCTTGAATGCAAGTTACAAACATTACAAAAATTATTTGCAAATAAAAAACCAATCTCCTTAATTACGCGAGGTGCCTTAGATCTTTGCCTCAAGTGGAGTTGCAGTTTAATTCCAATGGGAGTTGCAGTTTTAATTCCAATAGACCTAATGATGGCCCTACCATCCTGGATTACGGATTTTCGTTCTGCTATCAATGCGATCCAGAACTTCTCCATCTTGTTCATCCATTCCCTGGTTTAGTTATAAACTTGCTGGTAGTTTCCAAGTAAAAATGCCACTAATCTGGATTCTTAATCACATTCTGGCTTGTTGATGAGTTAATATTCTCTCTAAACATTGAAACTCCAAATCCAGCCAATTTACCCATTTTGAGTTGTAGTAGCCATATTACCAACAAAAATATGTTTACCTTCTCTACGGCCTCGTAGGTCTTGGTTATGTAATTTTTGGATGGGTTTTCATGATACTCTTGTACTTCATTTTCACCCCAATTTACGAGTATTCCCCCAACTTTTTCCCTTTGCGACAAGCATTTTCTCTACCCCGATCCACAGTCTTATCTTCAAAATGGTGTTGTAGTTGCTCCTGAATTCATCTTGTGTAGAAAATGGTTCTTCTTCCCAATCCTCGCTAGGCTATTTTGAGACTTGAGTTAATGGTTCATTTCACTCTATCTCTTCCCAGCATGTACGACAATGCACCTTCTCCCTCAACTAGGTTGGAGCTAATGCATTGCTAGTACAAAGTTTGTCTCGATTTGAATTTTGAATGCGACAATTGAATATGACGACGAGAACGATGTTTATCAACTTTATGATTCAATTTTTTCACGGGATTTTTCTCAACCCACTTAATTTATTATGTCCCAGTATTTGGGCTAGGAGCAAAGTGCATTGCGCTTGGGGTTATCGGGCGGAGAAAATGTTTTACTTTTGTGTATGATGTGCAGGGTTTATAATTCTCTTTGCAAAATAGCGTTTCCAAATAAATAAAAAAATCAGAATTCTTTTCCACATTACGGTAAAAAAAAAAAAAATTAATTAATTATTTTCAACATTCTTGTTGATGTACCTAGAAATCTATAAAATCTCTTTTCTTCAAGAGAAACCGCCCAATTTTGTGTGCGAAAACACTTGGGATCTGTCGCTTTGGGTATTGCTATATTGCTTGGGACATGTTGTTGAAATTCCCAAAGTGAAACACTTAGGAGATTTCGCTCAGGAATTCCCATGTATGTGAGAGAGGTGCGATGTTCATGGGCTAAAATGTTGGGAATCAAACTTGATCGATGTTGGAAAACTCCACCCGGAGTGTCTGCTGCTTGACCTATAACCAAATAAACCGGGAAATATAAACCTCGGCAATAAATAGATTGAACAGAATATTATAGATGCGAGGGGTCACCGACATGATTTTGGCATGCTTGTAGGGGTCAGGCATGCTTTTGGCATGCGAGTATGCGGAGGCCTCGTTCTGTGGTTGATAACTTCGTTCTTATCTGCGACAATGCGTACACTAAAGGATAAGTTTTACAAATGGAGAGATTGATACTTGTGTCCCTACTGCACTTCAATATGGCGATTCAACTCCTTATGTCTTCATGAAGAGATTCTTTGAAGGTAGCTCAATCGATGAAGAGACGAGAGATGCGTCTTTTTCTTCATGGAGCTCTTCTCGGTAGGTACTATGTTTAGATATCAACACTCCATGCTTGCGGCCATTTGCGATTTATCTTGCACAATGTACCATGAAAAGAATTCCATGTTGGAATGGAAGTATTGAATGCAACTTTGGGAATCTGCCAAGGCGATGGTGCATTATCATCGAGAAGGCGGGGGAGAGAGCTTACTAATGTTCACGAAATACTCTGCCTCCAAATATGACCGTGTAGCCAAGATAGAACTGACTACCTTTATTAGAGACATGGTCCTTTAGGATACTCACGAGATTAACAATCATTTTATACAAAAATCCCAAACATAAGACATTTAATCTTGACAAAATCTCTTAGAAAGTGCATAATTTAATCAAAGCTCTAGTAAATTTCCCTTCATCATAAATTCTAACGAGAATGTTATGCATTAGAATATAGCTTAATCTCAACAAAATAAAAGTAAGCGAGGGTTTCCATATAATCCCATGTTGAGGAAATCATTAAAAGAAAAAACCCAAACATGCGACATTCAAGACGACTTGAGAAACATTCTTTGAAAATGCATAATTTAATCAAACCTTAATTAAATTTTCCCCTTACTCCAAACTCTAACAGTGCCATGCATTAGAATATATTTAACATGTAAGCGATGCGCAACAAAATAAAAATAGCGAGCGATTTCCACGAATATAAATTTGGATTTTTGTAATTATAACAACCAACGGCCATGTAAACCTAAGAAAACCCCGAGAGGGGGAAAAAATATAATCCAAAGCCCAGCCCAGCATGGATAGGACCTATGTTAATGAATAGGAAACCAAAAGTGGAGACAAATGTAGAATACTAACCAATTCGGTGACGAACGGGAAACCCATGTTGGGTGTAGCCTTGCGTTAGTGCTTTATCACCGCGGTACCGAGATGCATAAGTATTGAAATCGGCGAGATTCCCTTCGATGCATTTGATGGAGTACACCCGGAGCTTCGTTCCCGCGGCCTCACTTGCACTTTAGCCGCAAGATGTTGATGATCCGAGTGCCGGTCAAACATTAAAAATCGGTGGAAAAGCGATTGAAGTTAAAATAGAACAAATATAGCGTCGTCAGCCGTCAATGGTGAAGATCCGATGGTAGGTTCGAGATCGGATATCCGGTCTGCCAGCGGTAAAACCCCCGAAACCCCAGATTCTCTTCAATGCAGGTTTCAGCTCCCGCTCCCGCCCTGTGCAAAGGGAAAAGATTCTACTTAGATACTTTGAGAGAAAACGTTTTCGTTCCCGCCCTGTAAAAATTGAAAAAAAAGAATTACTACTTCGGAACATTGGGGTGCTTTGTAAATCATCCAAAAAAACAAAAACAAAAATCCTATAATTTTATTTCCAAAGGTTTTTTTAATAGTAGTTGAAAAACTAACGCTATATTTTTGGTTGTGATGGAAAGCTTCTTCTTTTTTATATTTTCGCATATTTATTATTATAATAATAATATATTTTTAAGATTATTTATTTTATGTAATGATTTTATTATTAAAATGTGTTAGGATGGGAATGTTGTATTTTTGGAATTTTAATGTAAAAGTACTTTTAATTTAGTTGTATTGAAAATATTTAAGTTTTCTTTTTTTTATATTGGGTGAGTGTGTAAGGAGTTGACTTTAGTAGGTTTGGTGTGGAATTTGGTGAAAATTTTGAGGTAAAATTTTGGTTTTTGTTATTTAAACTAGTTTTGATTCTATATATGGATTCAACACCCTCGAAAACCCTTAGGGCACTTTGATTGTGCGGGTTAGCAAAAATCAAACTTCTCTTCAATAAATTCATGCCGGTTTTAGAGAAATTACGTAAAACCTTCAAAAGTCGCACTAAAGACTACTCGGTTAACAAAGAGAGTTTATGGTAATTGAGTTTAATAGTTAAAAAGTGTTAGTCTCTTAAATTTCATATGACAAATTTGGAAGGTGTAGGGTGTATATTCTTCTTTAGGATAAATATATTCAAATGGTTGTGTGAATGGGGTTGTAAGAATTATGTTTTCATCTTGAGAAAATAGAGTCATCTCGAAGTCACTCTCATAGTTAGGGTTGTCATAAGTAAAATATGTGTTTTGTCTTAAGATGTGAACATTTCATTTTAGGGAGTGTGATAATGTGGTTTTTAGCGAGGCATTAAAAGATGGGAGACGAGCATGCACATTTGATGTGCTAGTGTTGTATTCTTCTTGAGGCATGAGTGCACGTCTAAGAAGACTCTAACAAGGGTTGAAGAATTGGAATACTTGAAAGTTTTGGGGGGTTGTAGTCTCACTTAGAGAGGTGTAGAAAAGCAAGTTAAGCACCATGAGAAGTTTTGAAGCAAACTTTCAGATATTTGACAGTGCCCAGAAGGAAACTTAGCAGTGGTATTAATTGAACATTCTTTGATGAAATTGATACCCTCTCCTTGGCACTACCACTTTGCAAGACAAAGAAGAAATGTGAAATATATGTGGAACCCACTAAAGAAGTTGGCAAGGTTGTTGCAACATATATAGGTGGTTTTGTCGTGTTGCAAAAGGAGTTAATGGAACTTAGAAGGTGGCCATTGAGGTAGATCTTTCCTTGGAGTGTCGAGGAGGTCTGGTGTAGGCCACATCTATGGGTATCTTGTACTTTTGGTGTGCGTTAGCGATGTTAGTGCATTGTGTTTGATGAGCACTATTTATATTATGTTTCATGAAGGAAAAAACCCACAAGTTTGAGATGTCTTAACCATTTGGCATTGTAAGATGTCGTATGCCCTAGTTTTGAGGAGATAATTAGAACCCTCTCGAGTATGATGGGTTGTACCATGGACTGGAGGTCCACTTGCATGGGTTGAGGTGTAAAGGTGCCCCATGAGTTGGGGAAAATGATTGCAATGCTTACCTATATAAAGTGTTTATGATATAATATTAATTTTTTTTTTGGAGAATGGAAGAGGAAGATAAGAGGAGAGGCACTAATGTTTATTGTAAATCAATCAAAAGGAAGGAAAAATGTATACTCCTATTAGAGATATTTTTCAAGTTGCCTATTCAATAGTATTAAATTTCGTTGGAGCTATGGAGTTAGCCTCAAAAACATTGATTGGGTACTTGAAATCCAAGACACAGCATATCAGGCTAGTCCATTAGATAGACTCGTCTTGGGCAAAGGTTACCAAATTCTAATGTGCAAATCTCCCATTTTAATGTGGGTTTTAAATCTTCCATTTGGCCCATAAAAGTAAGATCATGATCTTGAAAGGAGGTCCTTAATTTTACCAAAACTCAATGCCAATGTTTAATCCATGGTGTGATTCTTTCTATTTGGGTTTGCCTTGAACATTGAGATCTATCTTTGGTTCTAGCTATGAGTCTATCGTTTCATTTATGTGTTGAAAAGGTCTTAAGGGTTGTAGGGGATGTGATGGTTGTTTTCCTTGCCTCACTTGAAACCTTATAAAGAGATAGTGTGCCCCATTTTGTTGTCGTAGTATTTCAACCATGAGCTCTTCTTATGAGTATGTAAAGGAAATGAAAAAAACAAAAAATTTCATGTTGAGTCGAAGGAGGGGGTGTAGATTGTAGGTGTCTCTGAGGTCTTGACAAAGGTGAAGGATAAGGTTACCTCTTGTTGAGGATGCCTTCCATTCCACCATTCGAGTTGCTAAAGGGCAACGACTTTAAGGAATGCAGCTGAGTTCTCACGAAGATCTTAAAAACAGAGGTAGGTGTGATTTAGCATAGGATTTATTCTTCAACGGTTATTTAGGGTGAGATTTCTCGTAAAAATACCCATGTATTGAAAACAAAGAGAATACCACGAAGGTAAAAATCCTAACGACGGGAAGTGAACTTTAGTATCTGCCTATCAAAATTTCATATTTGTACAATAGAAATTGAAGGATGTAAATTCAAGAGTGCAAACCACTGACGTATACAGTGGATTAAAACCTTAAATATATTAGGCACATCTACACAAATGCGCAATATGAGAATTCGGGATAAAAAGAAGCAGGGCTCAAAAAACAATTTCATAGAAGTATTTATTACTCAAATAGAAGAATGTCTGACAAGTTGTCATCTCACAAAAGCTCCTACTACAACCTACAAGCTAATAGTACTTACTCTTATTATTTATTTCTACAAATGTCTAACTAGTGTGCCCATCCTTTTCATTTATAAGTTAAGAGAAGGTGTTGCTAGAAAACGAGCTAATGATGACGTTAGTGGTGCATCTCCCTTGAGCATGAGAAACTCCCCTCGCAACTTTGCCTTGTATGCAAGGATTTTATTTTAGAGTAGTGCATTATCATAGTAGATATAACTCCTCTCACGAAGGTGCCTCATTCCATAAGTGTGCACTCATGAATGCGAGATGATGGTGTTAATCTCCTCAACTATTGCCATACTTGGTGGATGTGACCCAACAACTAATTCGTCTATCCTCGAGTGTCATTCCTCAGCTTCCATTTGTATTTAAGAATATTTACGGCCAGTGTGCCGCAATCTAGCTTTGCAATCCTGGTGCTGCTCAACTTCTTAAGGCTAAGGTGAGACCAACTCGAACCAACTAGGTAATCTAACACTCTTGAGATTTTTTTTTTCCAATAACCCAAGATTCTCCCCAACTTGTCAAACTTCCCCTTTGTTAGGAGCTTTGTCAAACTATTAACCATATGCAACTTTGTCGAGAATGTGGTCCAACACTACCAACTCTTTAATGAACTTGGAATCTTAGGAAATTGTATTGAATATCAATGTGTTTGAAATGATCATGACACATTGGATTTTCATAGAGCTTGATGTAACTTTGATTCTCACAAGAGACAATATTGGGCTTCAACAAGCAGTTGGTTGACTCTACGATGAAGTTGCAAATCTAGATAGCTTCATAATAAGTATGTAAATACATGCATATACTTTGCTTCGGTGGAATTGAATGAAATTGTTACTTGTTTCTTGTTGATTTAATAAAAGATTTATAAAATGATAATAACGATGTTTAAAATGAGCCTTATGATGGTCTACTTATACACATTGATTGTTCACGAGGTGTAGGGGTATGTTTATAACATCAGGTTTGCCCTTGAAAGCTTTGTCTTGAAAGCACATTAATTAGAATTTTCTTTAGTTAAGCACATTTTTGTGGTGGAATGAAGTTTATCAAATATCTATTTATACTTTGTAGAGAGTTTTGACTTTGTTTTTCCTTTGAGTGTTGTGAGGTTTCTTTTGTATTTTTTATCATAGTCTAAAGTCTTTTGACTTGATTGTTTAACATGAAGCTTTATGCTTATTGGCAATATATCTGAAATACACCATGATCAAGAAATTGTTATGGTTAATTAAATTACTAATTAGGTATTACGAAGAGGATGATGCTTAGAGGGCTTTCTTGGGTGACTCTTGGGAGCAGCTTAGGAGGTGGTTAGACAAAGCTCTTCTAAGTTACAAATCTAGAAGAAAAAAGCTGGTGATGTATATGTGGTTGCTTAACTTTTGGTGTATGGAAAATCTTGGCGGAGAGAGTGTTTACCTTTGTGTCTTCACGAAAGTAGGTTGTGCAGTCCGCGAGAATAAGATCACTACATGTAGGTGATGGTTACGTAGTAAGTTCTGTTATTATCTTAGGAATGGCTAGCGAAGGATAGGAGTTTGAATATAGAGGATATAATTTGATGAATTTGGAGATTTAGAGTTAAATAAAAAAATTGTGGTGATGTTTGGATTGGTGCTAATTTTGGGTTTTCCATTTTTATAATTTTCTTTGTTGTGCTTTCTACCACGCTACCTGAATTTGCTTTCCTGTTGCCCTAGAATTTTAACTTTTTCGATGTCTATATCTCTATTGTTTCTTGCCCCTTTTGAAATGTCATCCATATTTGGTAGGTTTTTCTTCAATATAGTGTGAATATTTTCATCACACAACTTCTATGGGGTTTGTCTCGCAAATAGCTTGTAAGGCCCATTCATCAAGGTATTTGATGAAATGAAATGATTATCGATGATCACCAACTAATGGTACTGCCAAAGGTTACTCTAGCAGGTTCTATTGATTTTCTGTGCCAACAATTATACAACATTTAATCTCATGAACTAGTCTCCTCTATTCTCTTGGGCGATGCTATAAGCACTTATTGTTGTTTTCAAAACTTTTACTCTCTAGTCCCATTGTTTATTTAGGTTGTTGTGGACATTGATCCATTTTCATTTCATTTCTTCAATTTTTCTAAGCGTTGTCGTTACCTTTGGCCGGTGCCTTCTTTCTTACCTATAGCACCTGCCTTAAGCATTCCATCTAGCTAGAGCGAGCGGGGGCGGCGGGGAGCCACGCGGTCCGGCCCGAGCCCGGCGGGCGGCGGGGGCCACGCGGGCGGCGCGGCCCCGGTCGGTGGCGCGAGGGTAGTGTAAGCCCTTCAAGTGTGGCCACGAGGCCCTTGCGAGCGACGCAAAAGCCGATGCAAGCCGGTAAAGGGCGCGTAGGATTGAGCAACGTATTATTGCCGTTTTTATTTCTCTATTGGGTAGACAGTTTGGTGGGATTGTTAATACTTAAATACATAATAATGAAAACCCTCTAGAGCTAGGCCCCGCACCAATTTTTCCCGCATTGGGTTTTTTCCGGGGGCAGGTTGTCGAAAAATCCATGTGTCACTTATACCTATGAGCATGTTATTTAGTGTTTGATCTATGTGTAGGTTGTTGGTTGTATTTACTATTTACTTCAATAATTTATTGAATATTCCCGAAATTAACTTGTAACTTAATTCAGAAGTAGGGAGAAGTAGAAATCAAGATATTGCGGTAGGGTTTCCTAGATTAAATTTTCACATTCCCTAGGTCTAACCTCATTAGGTCACACAGGAACGTAATTCCCGGGAATCTAGCTAGAGGAAAAATTCTATCTCCTAGGAGTTGCGTTGGTGGGTGCCCTCATTCTCCTCCGAACTTGGGCCAATTACGATGGTGGAATCTCCGGATACCTCAAGCCCTAGCTCTAGGATCAAGTTTTTCCTAGGTGTTCCCGAGGATAGAACCTAGTAGGATCAATTTGACCTATCGGAAATGGCTTCTTGTACGATCCTTTCCCATCACCTTGTCCCAAATCAGACATCATTGCTTACTAGAATTTCATCCCCGAACACGGGGGTGGGTCCACTTGGCCCCGTGTGGTCCCATTTGGTGTCAAGGCCTTTCATCGAGGACAAGAATTTGGGAATCCAGTTCCCAAAGTTTTAGGGATTGAGAAATTCATTCATAAGTCTTATTCTTCTCCCTCGACCCTTGATCCCCCTCCTCTCTCCCTAGAAGATAAATTCCCTTGCTTAAAGGAAAGCAAGTCCCACTCTTTATTTTATCTTAGGGAAAAGGGTTTCGGTCACTTCCCACCTATTCATGGACCTATACTCTACAAGTTACTTCCTAAACTACCAAGACTCCACCCATCGGTGAAATTCCTTGAAGAGTAAGGAGCCTTAGGCGCGCCAGGTGACAATGGGCTAAGCCTCCATTGTTTCCTTGTCCCCGGCGATTGCCCTCTTAGGAACCCTTTTTAGGTCCACTACTTGTTTGAGTGGTAGCAAGAGTTGTTCACAATTCCATTTGTGAACAACTCTTTCGTATTCCCACTTTTTTCCATCTTATAGATCCAAGATGAGAAGTCCAGGGCTATGGAGAGGCTGCCCTTCTTCTCTTGAATCAATCCTCTACAATATAGTGAACTAGGGCTAGTTGGATTTGGCCCTTGTTGTTACTTTAGTCCTTCAAAGTATGCACATCCTTGAGCCCTATACACTGCCCTTCTACCAATTTTGTTGTCCTTCACCAAAACGAATTCGGGGCTCTTCTTTAACGGTAACCTAACAACCCTCCTAAAGCTGTACTTGGACTACCATCAATCTGCCCAACCACAATCAATTATTTCTTGATCTAGGGCCCTGATATTGTCTTCATCTAGGGCTATTCAAATCTGCCACGTAACAATGGTTTGAGTCACTCTCAAGATCATTATTCTTGTGTATCGATAATTTGATCTTTGTTTTCCAATCTATGAATAAATATGAACTACTCCTCTTATCATACTTCTAACAATCTGTAGATGAATGAACTAGGGTCACAAATCAGCCACTAATAGTCCATTTACTAATTTTTTATAGGTTTATTGAGATCTTTGTCTAAAACTCTATGGAAAGTCCACAAAATCAACTCCTCTGCATGTCAATCCATTCTACATATGGCACATTTCTTACGCATGCTCAATATTCTACTCGGTTCCACCCTCCTTTGTGTATGTTGTCTCCGCACATACTGAATCTACAAACCATCTTCAGTCTGTGGTCTTTGGTCACCAGAAATAAGCCATAACTCTAAGGGTCACAACCACGTCTTCTTCTACGCAAATTTGTCACAGTCTTAAGGGCATACCTTATGAACTAAACATGCTAGGAAATTGTCCTAACTAGGGCATCATACTTATGTACTTCTAATTTTCGTGGAACAAACCCTATCCGCACATAGAAAAAACACGACTCTTGCCTCCATAAGGGACTCGACCTAGCTCATATGGATCCATATATTTTGGGCATTTCTTTAGTGAATCTTGACATGAACTTCAGATCTCAATGTCGACTCTCAAACTAGGGTTAACTTAGTCGATGTATACTGCCGTGACTTCTATTGTAAACCTAAATTACGGTACGAAGCCCTCCTCCATTTATGTTGGTATTTATCTAAACCTTGCGGCCTACTAACCACCACAAGGCAAGATGGTATCAACCCTCACATCTATTTCATGTAGAAAATGTAACCAACAAGGATTCAATCGATCTTGTAATGTACTAAAACAAGGCATTGAATCCTTCGAACAAGCTGAATCGATATAATGCATTTGTCATCAAAGTCTTTTGACCTCTTTTACTAGCTACTACACCTATCTAGTCTTGGATTCTCTATCTTGCTTTTGATATCTGCATGCGTGCCTTTGAACTATTGCCTTTCTGATTTGTGCTATAGTATTTGAAGAAATATGTCACTACGATTTGTCTTGCGACATACGACTACATCAATCTGAGTGATCTTTCCTACTACATCTTGTGGGCTCCTCGTAGCCAAGTTCGATCCATGAGACATGCTGTCTCAATGGACCTTGCCCAAATTATTATCTTGGAATTATGTCTACACATCACCCCACCTTACACCTCGAGGTATGATTGCTCCCTCTTCCCCGCCTGGCTGCATTTCCCCCTCTTGGAGGTCTACAGCAGGTGCATGCTTCCTCGGTCTCCTCTACGCTTCTCCAATTATGGTAGCTACTCCACAACCTTCGAGCCCTTCTCATGAGGATGCACTTTGAGAGGTAATTTATGCTCCCTCTAAACCACCAAGTCTCTAACTTCTGCCTTTCTCCTCAAAGCTTTGCATGCATACGGTACCTCAAGTGCATATGGGTTCTTGACTGCCTGCAGTGTAATTGTCTCGACGTTACAAAAGTTTCTAAAAAAAGAGTTGATTTTAAATCAATGATATCTCCTCATTCAAGCTCTAATTGATAGGATTTGTTTTCCATTTAGGTAGTTTTTGCAAAGAGTCAAATATTCTATTTATTTTTGAAAAATTCACACAAAATCTTTAGATATTCTTTACCGACTACCGCCCAAAAATTCCTGCTTTTACGATACCGTAAATCTAACCAATGAGATTCATTCGATCTTGTAACCTACTAGAACAAGATATTGAATCCTTCCTACAATTTGCGGAAACAAAACACAATCGGCATAATCACATATAAGTAAGAGAAATAAATTGTCAATCATACTGACAACATGATGTATTTGGGGAAAGCAAGCTTGCTCAAAACCCCTATATCTCTATTGTGTATTAAGTCAAGGAATCATGTGAAACAATACAATGCTTAATCTCTCATGAGATTCTCCGGCCTCTGTCAATTGTCTCCAGTTGATCTAGGCAAACTCAATCTAGTACTTAATAATTCTCTCATCCTTACTTGACCTTCCTTGCTCATGCAATTCCTAGGGAATTAACTCCTTATTAATTAGGAAAATCAATCTTCCTTGATTACGGAATCCATCATGGCATCCCCAGCTGACTTTATAATTTCTCATGGGAAATTTTCTCTAAATACAAACTGATAGTTATGTTCCCTTTAACCTCTGTCTCAATTGGGTATTCCACGAGCGCGGGCATGCAACTATTAATAGCGAATTATCGGTTATACGATTGATCACTTTCATTGTGAATTAAATCTAATTTGTCATTAGACATCCACTAGCTCATCACTCAATTAGAACTAGTTAAGAAACAATTTTAACTCATTTAATTGAGTTAATTACAATTTCACCCCACTAATACTTCAACTTAAAAAGTTTGGACCCCAAAAATATTAGAATCCCTCTAGATGCCTGTCTTAGACCCTCGACTCGAATTTCTTGAGCTAACTCGGTTATCATGACTTAATTAAGCCCTGACACAAGTTGTTATGAGATGAAATTACAATTTATTTAAGGAAAAATAATTTGGATGCCCCACATTCCTCACTCTGGGTGCATCAAAATTCCTCACTAAATCATCAGGTGCATTTTTTTTTTGTCCTTCTGGCTTCCAATCTCACCGTTTCTTGTTGCAGTTTCAACATTTGGAATTTGATGCGATCTTCACACAAAACCACCTTGGGAAATCACATGCCCGAGATTTTCATGAGAAACCTCTCTTGGCTTAGTGCCACGGAAAACGGCATAATATGCCATCCTACTTCCTAGTGCAAGCCAAACCATTCGTGCTACTAACATTCTTGGCTCTCACATGATGATATTGCTCCTTGGAGGATGATCATGACCTCCCTTCTGCTCTTGCTGTTGCCAACAGGCCTGCTGGGACTACATCTCCTCTTTACCCTTGATGTATAAATAGTGGGAATACATGTCAAACATACTAATATGTGCCAAGTGATAAGGCATGCCAAGATGTGAAAGTTGTGTCAATGCGTGTCGAGGGGTATGAAAGTTAACAAAATGGAGAAAAAAGTTAAACTACAATGAAATGAACACATAAAAGGGTTAATAAGTCCTCAATTTACCTTTTCAAGAGGGGCAAGAAAAATGCTAGGCACAACACTAGGTGGCAATAGGTACCAAGTACAAAGTCTTAGTGCATTCTAAGTGCAAGTATTCCGTTGTTGCTTCTCATCTAACTTTCAACAATTCAGTCATGACAAATAAATTTAATATTAAACCATGCCAAATCATACCAAGGCATCTCAACGCCTTCCATGCATGCTAAAACTTTCCAAGCGCCAACACGTGCCAAGCACCAATATGTGTTAGGACTAATGTTATGCATGTTATGAAGTGGAAAGTCGTGGGAAGGTCTTTAGGTGTGCTAGAGAGAGTGATAATTAAATGATGTTGATGAGTGTTAAGAGGTATGGAAAAAATTCATGGAAGTTAGCCGAATACTGAGGAACGTGTGCCTACTAGGGCTTCATTGTTAATGAGTGTTAGTTGTCATGCCAAGGAGGGAGTGACAAGGCATGCTAAGCATTGGTAAGGCATGCTAGGGAATATCAAGCATACAAAAATTCTGAAAGTGGCAGGAGGTTCTAGGGTGTAATTATCACTCATACCATTCATGGGTACAAAGTCTTCTTATTTTGCTGGGGCTGCTAAGGATGTGGTGCGGTGCCGGAGTATGTCAATATGGCAAGACAACAAAGGAAGAACCAATAAGAAAGGGTTAATAAGTTGGGAATTTATATTTTGAAAAGGCATGCTAGGCACACTAATAATAGGTCCCAATACATGCCAAGTGGCATTGTGTGCCAAGTGCTAATGTATGTCGATGCATTCGACCAAGGTGTTCCGGGCATGTTAGGGCTATGTGACATGCTTGTCTATGAGAGTTCCATGTTGTGCTAGCGCATGCACCATGTGCTTGGGCGTCGGTGTCATCTGAGATGTTCTGATTACAGTGTTCTGAACGCTGTGGGTGCTAAGAAATGTTAGTGTGTGCCAAGAAATTAATTTAAGGTGTGTGCAGTTGTTGAGGATTGTTAGGTCTTTCTTATTAATAGAATTGGCAGGCTTGATTATGTATTAAATAATATATTTCCTACACATAAGTAGTGGAACTTTACTAAAGGGAATTTGCTAGATAGTAAACTTAATAGATATATGAATCATGTGTTGACTCATAGGAAATCTCTATTCGACTAGTCATTACTTGAGGAAATAAGTACACACTAATTACTTCTTAAAGAATTAGTGACCCCTAACACTATGGCCTTGGACATATTATAAAAAATACTCCACAATAATGGTATTAAATTGTTATCTTTTGACAAAAAATATATTAATAGGCACATAGCGTCTCATCAAAAACTCATTAGATGATCAGTGATGACGGACATTTTTGACCATCACCAAAAGCTATAAAGAGTATTGAGTGAGGGGTCATTAAAAATTAAGTCACTAGAAGTGTCACGAAAGAGGTGGTGATGGGCCTTTGCTGACCCTCACCAAAAGTGTCATTGAAAATGTCTTTGGTGACGGACCATAAAGGACCATCACTATATACACTTATAGTGACGGTTTTTAATGATCGATGATGACGGACATTTTTTGACCGTCACTAAAGTAGCAAAAGAGCATTGGTGAGGGTCATTAAAAGTTCATCACTATAAGTGGCCACCAAAGAGAGAATTAGTGATGGGCCTTCCATGAAACCCTCACCAAAAGTGTCATTGAAAATGTCTTTGGTGACGGACCATAAAGGACCATCACTATATACACTTACAGAGTGACGGTTTTTAAGGGCAGATCACCATATGTGACATTGGTGACGGACCTTAAAGGTCGAAAATCCACCAAGCATGACCCTCACCAATGTGCTTTTTCTTGTAGTGCATGTTGTGTAGTTTCCCCATTCTTCGAGATGATAGCACAAGAAAAGAGGAGGCTCGGGAAATTTCTTTGGAAAATACACTACAACCAAATTCTCTATTTGATTGATGCACATACAACATTTTATTTCATAGATAGTCTTATTTACTTTTATATAAATATAGTCTTATTTATGCAGTCATATTTACATTTATATAACTTGATACTTGTAACACTATACATTTTTATATTTACTTTTATTGGTCATGATATAAATTTTGGACATATTTTACATTTTGGATAGTTGAACTACATTTACTTCTATTGAATGATTTGAAAATTTGGATAGTTGTTACATTAGGCATGTGATCACATGTTGTTATATAATGTTAACTTAGATGATCTTAGATTATGTTTTGTTTTAAAACTTTTCATTTAAACTAAATCTAGATTGAAATTGTAAATAATAAAACACACGTGGTACATTTTATGCATTTGAACATGTGGGTAAAAATGTGAGCACAGGTCACACGTGAGAAATTCGTTTAAGAAAATTTCATTCTCCAACGGTTTGACGGAACTTTTAGAATGTTCGGCCAAAATTTTGAAAGTTTCGCCAAATTTTTGAAATTACTTCGCCGAAGTGTTTCTCTCGTTAACATTGACGGCTTTGGTAAACACATTTTTGGTTATAGATAGGGAAAACCAGAAAAATTTCAGTTAGACTATTAGTTCGGCGAAATTTTACTATAGATGGAGATCGAACTTTTGTTATAAATATATCGGCCCCAGAGACCACAACCCTAGTTTTCGATCAGTTTTGTGTTGCATTATCGTTGGGAAACTATGCAATTTTTGTTTTGCGTTACCATTGGAGAGCTTTGCGTTATTGTTTAGGTGTGTTGGGTTATCGTTTAAGTGTGTTGTTCTATTGTTTAGGTGTTGAGCTGATATTGAACCAACAAGGGCCGGTAGGAAGCGAAGGTGCGAAGGTAAATTAGGGTTGCTGCAATTTGTTATTATTTTTCTTTATGGTTGTTTTTCTTGTTTAAACTTATTTTCAATTTTCTATGTGTCTGAGTTTTTTGTAGGATTCACGGAGTGCCTCTTGCCTCTCGGCATGCTTGTTCTTCCTACTTGCTATACATCCTCATCGTTCTTGTTCTTCTTCATCGTCCTGCTCTTCTGCTCGGCGCAAGTTGTCTCGTTGTCTCCTTATCTGCCTCCTCGACGCCTTGCTTGTCTATTTCCGGGTGCATAGTCCTACGACTTCCATCTGTCTTTGAAAATGTACATAATTGAAAATTTCCAAATTGAACGTACGTTTGAAATGGATTTTCTTAGAATGTTTATGTTGTAACTCTTATCCATTGGTTCAATCTCTCTTTATTGTGTGGGTTCCTTTATTAGCTTCAAGGCCCTTTTTCTTTTCGACCCTTTTCCATTTTTTGATGACATAGAATTCGATTAGACTTAGCGAATCGAGGCATTGAACTAGTTTCTCCCATTTCTAGTTGATCGATGTCGCTATACATAATAAAAACACTATGCATAATCTAATAATAATAAGTGAGCATGGTTTATAAATCCAATCCCCAGACTAGTTTTTTATATCGCGATCGGATGGGCCTTTTATATATGTAATTATCACGGTAAACCTTGGAGACAAATCAAAGCTCCTACTAAGCCCAAATTCAAAGCGAAATGAGATATTTCACCCCTAGTAGAAGCTTTAGAAACGAGGTTATAAGTAGTGGAGAAATAAATATTAGAGATTTTTAGGAAGAGAGATATAGTAATTGAGGGATAGAGTGGTTTATAAGGCATACTAATTCATAAAATCTCCATATTATATTGACCCATGATTAAGAGACTTAGTAGTCTTTCGATTTGATGAGTCAATGATTTTGAAAGTGATTTAAGAGTCAATGATGCCTGGTTTATTATATATATAAATAAATAAAATATAGACATATTCTTATCATTATATAATCTATATTATATAAGGTTGGGTGTAGAGTCTGTTATTTAATCTACGAGAATTAAATTTTACGGCAGATATACTGTTTGAAATGGATTTTCACGAATGGGTATGATGTAACTCTTATCCATGGTTCAAATATCTCTTTATTGTGTGGGGTCCTTGAAAAATTCAAGGCCCTTTTCTGGGGATAATTGAGTTGTAAAAGAAACTATCTTAAGATTTTGCTCCTTGGCTTGTACATAGATCACGAGGCTTTCTACCTATAAAATATCATGTTCTTTTGGCCTCTTATCCATATCAACTATATTCTCTTTCCAAATGGATACTTGGGCAGCTTGATTTCTTAACTCGGTAGTATAACCTTCTTACCTTAGAGTTTTCATGCCCTCACAATTGCTTTCTATGTTGTATATTTAAGGTCCTTTAATTTTATCTTACTTTCACTGGGTTTATTTTATTTGTTGTTTCATTTCATTAGAGTTTTCATGCCCTCACAATAGCTTTCTCTATTTTTCCTAAAAGGTCCTTTACAACTATATCTAACTTTCATAGATTGATTTTATTGTTTCATGTCATTAGGCTTGATTGTAATATTAATTCCTCTAGGCATTGAAGCATCATTTAATACATAATTAAATCATCAAGATGTTTCATATATAATGAATCTGGCAAGAAATTTGGATTCAAGACTAAAAAAATATGCAAGAAATTTTTGTATAGCAAGTTCAGCAATGTTCGATGAGATAAGATTAGACTTGGCAGTCTTTCTATTCGATGAGTCGATGATTTTGAAATTGATTTAAAATTGATGATTCTGGTTTATTATATATATATGAAAATGAAATAAAAATACAAATAGTTTCTTATCTTATTTATATGCTCTATATTGTATAAGGCTTGGTGTATATTCTTTTTTTTTATTTAATCTATGTGATTATTATCTTATTTATATGATCTCATATTATATAAGGCTAGATGTATATTCATGTTATTTAATCTACATAACTACAACTTTACGAACTAAACGTCCATTTGAAATGGATTTTCACACAATGGGTTTGTTGTAACTCTTATCCATTGGTTTAAATCTTTTCTTTATTGTGTGCGTTCCTTAAGCGACTTCAAGGCGCTTTTCTTGTGGATAATTGAGTTGTAAAAGAAATTATGTTCTACTCCTTGGCTTGTAGAGAACTTTGAGGTCACTATAAACTATCATGTTCATTTTGCCTCTTATCAGCTCGGCTATATTCTCTTTCCAAATGGATGCTTGGGCAACTTTATTTCTTAAAGCTAAGAGCGTATAACCTTCGTATCTTAGAGTTTTCATGCCCTCACAATTTCTTTCTCTATTCTATCTTAAGGTCCTTTACAAATATGTCTTACTTTCATAGGTTTCTTTTATTGTTTCATTTCATTAGAGTTTTCAGCCCTCCCACCAATTTCTTTCTACTGTTATGTCTTAAGGTCCTTTACAACTTTAACTTACTTTCATAGGTTGCTTTTTATTGTTTAAATTAATTAGGCCTTATTATAATATTAATTCATCTAGGCTTTGAAGAATCATTAAATACATAATTAAATCATCAAGATGTTTCATATAAAACCCTGACTCCATAGAGAATTTGGATTCAAAACTAGAAAATATGCAGCAATTTTCATATAGCAATGTCGACGGTGTTTTGATGAGATAGAATTTTTATTAGACTTAGCAGTCTTTTGATTCGATGATTCAATGATTTTAATTATTTAAGAGTCAATGATGCTTGGTTTATTATACATATAAGAAAATAAATAAAGCAAAGATAGATTCTTATCTTATTTATATGCTCTATATTGTATAAGGCTTGGTGTATAGTCTATTATTTAATCTATGTGATTCTTATCTTATTTATATCCTTTATATTGTATAAGTGGGTGTATAGTGATGTTATTTAATCTACGTTTGTGAAATGTGGCTCTGTCTGTTTGTCTTGTATTTACATAATTTTGTATCAGAAAACATTTTTTTTCTCAAATTAAATAAATGCATTTGGAGTAGCTCTCAAGTCTATATAATTTTTCTAATTTTGGATTGAGCTAGAGTGTAAGATGTATAAGAGAGCTAATACTTGGGCAAGAAATGAAATGATATATTTTTATACTTAAGAAATGAAATGATATCTTTTTATATTTTGCAAAGTTGAATGTGCTCTACGGCAATCCCTATAATTTTTCTCATGCTCACTCATGGATCTCTAAATTTTAACCATTTACGAAAGTAAACTAGAACATGATTCCAAGTACCAACTAAAAACACATTTTAGAAGGCTACATGATCGTGACATTGACACCAAATTAGACCATATATGTTTCATAAGTGACAAGAAAGTGTACTATACATAAAAAGAGCTAATGCAGCAGGAAAGAAATGATATCTTTTGATATTTTGTAAGAGTTGAATATTCTATCCACTTAATCTCATTTTTCATGCCCACTCAACCACCTCTAAATTTTAACACCATGTGAAGAACCATGGAGAATATCAAAAACCAAACAAAAAAATCAGATCCATCAGTGTACTGATACCATTCCTTTTCAAAATCCATTTGAAATTAGCATTAGTGCTCAAAATTGACAAAGTTAATTTCAATATATGAAATTGCGGGGTCAAACTCGACAAATTTATGTTTAAATATAACAAACATATGAAAAATTCCATGGGAATATGATGATAATTTGAAACGGTGTACTTCTCAAAATTTAGACCTATGGAGACTAAACCTCTTCACCTAACAATTAGACCATTACTTAGGGCTCTTAGCGGGTTTGAACTGCGAATTGTAACTCTAAATTTCTTAGCAGTTAGATTTGAGTGAAATTCTTAGGTCAAACTTGACCAAGTTATGTTTCAATATAAGAAATGTATGACACATTCCATAGGAATTTGATGACAATTCAAAGATGTAATTCTCAAAATTTGAGACTTATGGAGACTAAACCTCTCCACCTAACAATTAGACCAACTACAAATTTGCTAGTAGGTTTGATTTTATAGAAACTAGCTCAAAAATAGAAGAAAAGATAGATCAAACGCCTTAGAAATAAGCCACTTCGAGGGGAAACCTCCTTTACATTACATAAAATGAACAATTTTCCTCGATGATGCAAATGACCAAAACCTCTCTCTATATATGTGAGTCCATGGGACCACAATATAATCTAGTCAAACCCTAACAATAATAATGTAAGGGAAAAATAATAATATTATGGGGGTTATATGGGTACAAAAATAACAATAAGGTAGCTACACTAACAAAAATAAGGATACTAGTATTATAGGACCTAACCTTGCCCCTCTCCTTCAAACAAGTGTTACCTTCAATGCTTGATTATTTATGGATCTTCTTGTATAAAATTCTTATCCTCCCATGTGAGATATTCAACGAAGGTAGTTCTTCCACTTGTGAGATACTAAAAATGATTGATTTTGGAAGTTGTCAAGTTCTTGCTTCTATGACTCCTTCAAAACTTATTTGGTTGCGATGTTGATCTTCTTGTTGTTTCAATTGATTACGCAGAGGGAGTTAGGTTATCCTTTGAGATTTAAGAACTTGTTGTTGATGTTTGATGTGATCTTCACTATTTTATCATCCATATTGATTTCATTTCATCCTTAAAACCCATGCAACTTAGCCTCCATTTTTTCTTTTAAAACCATCTATGTCATCTTTGATTTCTCTTTTGTAAGATTGAAATTTATGCAGCACTTGTTACCATAATTTTGATATCTCATACGCAATTATTCCTTTTCATGCATCATATTATAGCTACAAGGGATTAATGGGTGTGAAATTATTTTTAGGAGGGTATTATATAACTCCAATAGTATCTATGCTTCAATATGCCCTTTGAATCACTTCAAACTCATTTTCAAACAAATGTTATGGTCTTTGACAAGGGTGAACTTTCATTTCCAACATTATCATGGCCATCATATCAATAATTATGATTCCAAATGTGATTGTTTATTTAAGTCCCTAATCCATTTTCATATAGTTAAAACTAATATTAGATAGTAAATTTTGTATTTAAAAACTTTGAGTTGAGAAACTAAAAAAGGTTTTCCAAGGCGAGAGAGGTTGACTTTGCCTCCTTTTTGATCTTTCAAAACATTTTTTGAAATCTTTGGAAAAATTCCTCCAACTTCATCTTAGAAAGCTAAAAAATCTTTGGCAACTTCTAGGGTGGCCGTATTAGGAAAACAGGAAGTATCTAAACTTAAATTCCTCTCCATAAATGTAGAAAATAAGTCTTTGTATCATGAAAATTAGAGACCATATTAGTGGAGATATTTACCACATAATAGTATAATAAAACCCTCGAGGGATTGATTAAGAAACATTGAATATTTCATTTTGGAGGTAAAAGTCCTTTTCAAACTTCCATGTTCGTGGCAAAGAATATTTCCCCTTTCAATTTCCTTTTGTAGAGGTGATATCGACTTTGTTTTTAGAAATGGCCCTTGGATTTTAGGTTCTTTTGTGGACTCTACCTAGACTAATGGTAATTTAAATTTCACCTAGAGAAACGGGTCACAAAATTATTCTTTTTATGCATTTTTTTTTTTCTTTTACACTTCCCAACCTTTGCAAACCTGAAACTTTATGGTTATTCCTATCTCTCCAACAAATAATTGGATTAAACATATAAAATTTATAGGAAAACGAGATAGAATTAATGATTTTATGCTTGATCTTCTACCCACATATAAGTTTAAATACAAATGGACTTCCAAATTATTTTCGACTTGAATTTGACAATTAAGACTCGTATCTTTAATATAAACTGAAAATAATTTCTTTTTAATCTAATGAATGTTCTCATCTATGAATAAAACCATTTTTAAAAGTGTTCCAAAATATGAGACATCTCCTTTAATTGGATTAGAGTGAATATAAATTTCACGTAGCTAGAAAATGGTAATAATGGGAAGTATAATCAAGGCTATCAACACTAATAGAAAATAACAGCAACATGAGAATCCCACAATAAATACACATCCAATGCATTGGATAGGAGGTAAGTAAATAGGAGTTTCAAGGTTAGGAAAATTTTAAAACAGTCCATCTAACCGTTAGAAAGAAATGGGAGATAGAAGGACAAACCGGTGGCACTTTCTTTTCTCCTAAAAGAGGAGATAAACCAGAGTGGCATTTTTCTTTCTCCCATAAAATTTAAGGCATTTTCTAGTGTTTTTGAGAATCACATCTATATGTCATTTATGAGAAACCCAAAATTAGAAAATACAACAAGGATGCTTTCAAATCACATGTCTATAACCTTTATACATGTCTATAACCTTTATAGAACTTTTAGCTAAATGCAAGGATTCTTTCAAATTCACATGTATATCACCTTTATAAAACTTATATAGCTCAATTTCCCGGGGATGATCCTAATGTTTTTGGAAACCATGTACATGCCATTTCTCCCATAAGCTTAACCATGTACATGTCATTTCTCCCATAAACTTTAACAATGTACATGTCATTTCTACCATAAACTTAACCATGTACATGTAATTTCTCCCATAAACTTTAACCATGTACATGTCATTTTCTCCCATAAAGCTTAGGGAAAGCTCTTGTTTTTGGAAACCATGTACATGTCATTTCTCCCCCATAAAATTCAAGGAAAACCATGTATGTATGTCATTTCTCCCATAAACTTTAAGGCATTGGCAATAAGTGTTCATTTAATATATTATATTGCTTTTATTTTCAGGGATCATAAAGCCCACTAAACATATTTGAAAAATGCACATTATGCATGATGTTTCTTGCTATCCCAATCAAGGGAAAGTAGTGATTATATGTGCTTTGCAATATTACGACTAACAAGCTCCTCGAAAGGGAAAATGAATATAACGGGAAGAAAAAAAACAATGAAGCATGCAATATTGCATTGATAGAAGACTTGGGAACAAATGAGGAGTATGGATCAAATGGAATTGTTGTTTTCACCAATTACGAACTTGTGTGCAACTAGATGAAAGGTGTGTACCAAGTTAATAAGGAGAGAGAGCTAAAACAAGCGCATGGAAAAGCCAAACAATATTGTGAGACAATTTAAAATTTTTAGTATAAGATGTTGAGAAAATGTTAATAAGATGTTTGGTGATCTATTATGTGGGGCAATGCCAATTAAAGATTCATCTCAAATATAGATTAATATTATATGGGAGAATGAGAATTCAATATTCATCTCTCAAAAGGTGAATTAGTGTTGAGACACTCTCCATGAAAATTTTTAATGACCATGTATTTTTCCAATTATATACCAAGTGTGCTTCGACCATGTACGAAAAAATTGGTAAAATTCATGTTTTATAAAATTAAAATGTGAAGAATTTCAACAAATTTTGTTTAAAGTGAGTTTTACACATAAATTTATGCTTTGAAAGTTTTGTGTTTTACATAATTTGTGTTTGTGCTCAACATTTGTGTACTAAATTACATCATTTTTTGAATTATTTTGAATGTATTTTTATTGTTACTTTTAAAAATATTGTAGATTTCTACACTTGTAGATATCCATATATATATCATGGGGGATTATCATTCGACATGTGATTCTTGAAGGTGAACATCTATAGAATCTCATGGATCGAGGGATGTTCATAGTATTTATATTAAATATGCATGTTTTCAAATGAAATTTGAATAATATCCCCATACATATATGTATACATGTGGAATTGATTTACCTTTAATATATATATTTTTTATCCCCATGTATATACATGTATACATATGGAATTGTTATTTTATCAATTTTGTGAGTTAAATTATTTTTAATAATTTTTATTTATTTATTTATTTATTTTTTTTTATTTTTACGAGGTCGAAGGAAAATATTATCTACTTGATGCGGGGGCATTAGGCTAAAACAAATTCCATGCATTTTCTTAGACTTAGGGATTTAGTTTTCAGAGTTAGATTTTATGTAGTGAATTTAGTGGGTTTTGATTAATTTTAATTGAAAGTGGAGATAATTGTAACTACTCTCGAATGATTAGTTGGGCATATGAAGAAGATGAGAGATACAAAAAGCTGTATAGAATAAGAAGTGAGTTTTGAATGGTTTCCACAAATCTAGGATTTAGTCTAAAGTTAGGAATTTGGGAATTTGAAGAGTTTTGTCGGCATTAGAGTTGAGTCGATTCATTGTTTTCTTGTATAAATGTAAGCCTAAAAGGTATTAATAGAGATAGCTTCTTAAGACCTGCATAGAGCTATAGAGCGTGGGACATAGTAGGTTGCGAAGGGCCATTTGATTCAAAGATACGGCAAACTAACGGATTTGTAAGTAAATTCACCTTTGAATATGAATGGATTGTATTTTAATTAGCGATTGTATGGTAATGTGGAATATATACTCTATAGCTTGGGCTTAAATGATGTTTTATAGATAATAGGAGAAGTCGATGTTGTCAAGGTCGTTATTGTGCCTTGAATGGTTGACTTGCGTGTGAGAAGCTGGTTTATAATTATGTAAGAATTGTTGATTTAAAATGCGTAATGTGAAGGTATTCGACCCTTTTAAGACTCCTAAATTATAGGTATTCTGTGTGTAATCAAATGAAACTAGAAGCGTAGGTGGAGCGCCAGCGAATCGATCATAGAATGATCGATGCCACAAATCAATTCCCAATGATGAGGTCTTAAAATCCACATATGATGATTTCCTTGTATATAACGATTGGGCCTACGTATCACGATATCGCATTAGAATGCCAATGAAACGAAGTTATAACACAAAGAGAAATGAAATGTTGATAGTGCATGAGAGGGAACCTAGAAGGAGTGTGCAAAATGGAACCGTGAGAATGGAAGGGCGGCTTTTGGAGAAAACTAGCGCGGTCTCGCATTATTAAAAAGTGGTAAGTTGGTTATTAAAAAAAAACGCGATAGTGCACTCTTGCTTCTGAAGCCGCGTGTCTTGAGGTGGTAATTTAAAACCACTTTCATCGCGTTAAAGCTTGGCAGATAAAAAAACACGATATTCATTTATGTTCATTGGATCATTCGCGTTGATGTGAGCGGCCTCAACCGTTGGATGTGAAGGGTGAGTAAACCACTAGTACCCGGTCTCATCGCGTAGCTATGAAATAAACGCCATGCACTTTCGTGACGTGCGAGTACCATCATATTGGTCGGTGAAAACGTGATAAGATACAGAGCCATCTGATGAAATGGATGGATGGGTGAAGTTGAAATCTTGTGGGCCATATATGAACTCTTGCTTATACAAATGGAGCGTCGAGATGTGTGTATCGGTAGAGTAAGTTGTTAAGTTGTGGACGTCATCTTCATTGACTTATTTACAAAGTGGATAAATATGAGTTTATACGAAGAGTGAAATCAAGTTGAAACCCGCATGGTTAATGAAATTACTGTTTTATATTTATATATGTATTGGTCGGAAGTTTTGTTTGGCTTTAACACTAAATTGAAATGTTGATTTCAATCTCATAAGATGGGTTCGGACCATAGAGTATATGGTAGGAAAATAACTTTTCACATAAAGGTTCTTGGTTGAAAATTGTGTTGGTCCTTAAGCAAATTTAAATTATTGATTCCTTGAAGTGAAGTATAGTATAGAGAACTCCACATATGATGATTTAAAAGGGTTTTATTTACGAGTTTATAGCCAGGGGTTGGAACACCGCATATGAAGCTTGTACATTTGGGTTTTAATAAAAGGATCATATATATGATGATTGAAATGGATTGAAGCGGAAGTTTGGAACTTCGCATTAAATTGAAATTGCTAGGTTGATAAAGGCGGCAATTTTGACAGTTTTTCGAGTTTTATTTGGGTGAAATTTTGGGATGCATTTTTATATGCATAGAAAGTGTTAATGTGGGTTTAAAAACAAGGCATGCCATCATGTGGTATCGAGCTAGATAAGCTCTTTGAGAATTAATTTTGAATGCATATGTCTTGGGCTTGATGAAGGAAGTTTTAGTTCTTAAATTTGTTTAGCAAAAATTGCGATTTGAGTGTGCAATGAAGGTATTCATATTTGCGAATCTAGAGTTGAATACAAGTGTCTAAATATTGTAGCACATAGAGGTGCGGTGCGAGGGTGAAAGGAGAAGCAATATTATACGAGAATCTTGAGGGTGAGTTGATGAACGGTATTTAACTTTCTGGTTTGAAGAATTGTTTTCGAAATTCGGAGTTGCGGTGGAGAAATCTCGGCCAAAATCAGATCATAGCTTTGAGAAGTAGTGATGAAAGAGTCCGGCGGATTCTAAAGTGAAAAGGAAAGTGTGGCGAGAACCTAGAGAATTCCCAACGGGGTTGTATGAAAAAACAGGATGTGTTCTTGAGAAGTTTCGAGGTAAGAGCGAGAGAGAGGCAGGAAAATTATGAGAAGGTTCCGGCGAAGGGGACAGAGGTACTTGCCAAAAACGGATCCCGGAGGAAAAGTTGGTGAGAGTAATTGCGATGGGAAGGCTTCTGTTACGGAGAGGCTTAGTGTGATTGTGAGTGAAGAACTCATGGAGGAGAAAATGGCTACTAATAGCCATAACATAGATTGTAGAGGTTCTAAGAGAGCCATGACATAAGAGTGAAGGAAGATGCCAAAGAAAATGGCATGAGGAAGAAGTGCTTGATGAGGAATATGGAAAGAAGTGGCTGAGATGCGGGAGTAGTTCAACAAATTGGCTTGATGATAAAGGAAAGATAGAGAGTTGGTTGGCTCATGAAGAAGAAGGTAAAGTGGGACGAGGCTATAGATGTGAAGAGAGCAAATGATAAATGCTTTCTGAAATTTGGAAGAAATTATAAAGTGTGAGTATTTGAAGGACTTGAAGAATGAAACTTTAAAGTGAGACAAGAGGTCAAATGGCCTTACATCTAACAAATTTTATATGTTTCGGGAAAGAACATGTGGGAAAGAACAAGCTTGTTGATGTTGTCACTAAGGAAAGAAAATGGAATAGCCGGATATTTTGAACATGTCCATACACGGTTCGGGAAAGGTTTTGTTTTCCAACATATTGGAAACAGAGGAGATTTAACCTGTTGATGGCCGGAAGTTTGTGAATTGAGCGAGTCAATTGGATAGCTTGAAGAAACTAAAAGAGGAGACCATTGAAGAAACTGCGAAATGTATGGAGAACTTGGAACAACAAGAAGATTTGATGATTGAGTCATCAAATAGGTATCGGTCTTATGGTTTTAAAGCGATAAGATTTGTGTGAATACGGGTATTAAAGAAGATGGTTCATGTGATGAAGCTGTGGTAAATAGATAAGCATTTGCCATGCGAAGTATGATGATGATTATCTTCCAATGGTCGAGATTGAGTTATCGCGAGCGAAGGAATTCATATTCCTTGTTTTAATGAAAGAGATTATTTCAATAGAACAGACGGTTTTATTTGATGGTAGGATTTTTTTATTAATCTTGATAGTGAACAGTTGACTTTTATTGAATGGCCGGATGGAAGGTGAGTGGGCAGATAATTGAAGTTATTGCGAGAGATGGGAAATCATAATTCTATTCTAATGAAGGTTGAAGAGATAATGACAACGGAAACTTGACTTGTGATAAGGAGGAAGATAGTGAAGGCAGTATGAATGTTTTCTTGATGAGATGGCGATTTGTGGCATGAGTTAAGTGTTACCGGAAATGGAAGGATAGAGAAGCAAAGAGAAAATTTATTGATTGTAAAAGGAAAAAGTGATTGAGGATGAAGGTTCATTTTTATGAACTAGAGCAAGGAGACATCCTTGAAGAGGATGATAGAAGGAGAAATTCAAATAGCAGTCTAGAAATTGTTGTGAAGGATTGGAATCAGCATCTGATGTCTTGATAGAGAAGGAAGGAATTTTTAGGACGTGACATCACCCAAAATGCGTGAGAGGAGAGAAAGCACGAGGCCTTATGATTTTTATTTTAACAATTGTTTTGTGAATGTAGATTTTCTTGATCTTTGGAAAATTTGACACCATTTGAGTAATTCAAAAAGAGGAGGAAAGTGCTGTGGAAATTTTTGATCATGGAATGAAGAAATTAAGTTGTGGAGAATATCTTTGAATAAGTCGGATTCAATGCAATAGAGAGAACCTCAATTTCAAAATTAGGTGCAGAATGTGAAATCAAAGGGAATAGATGTATTTAATTTCCGAGTCTTGGAAAAGACTTAAATTGCGGAAGGAATAATTGGTGGCTGGATCATCAGTGAAATGATGGGTGTTGTAATTTTAAAGTTTACAAGTTGGTTGTGTTGACGGGGGCTGAGAAGACAATCCATCACTTGGAATTGTCTTGAATGAAGATGAAGTTTCTTTGAAGGAAGGTGAGGCTATCATGCCTCATGTAAAGGAAATTGTTATTCTTGATACGACGAAGGAGCTAATTTGTCGATGAATGAAAGAGAAAATTTGGAAGGCAGACTTTTGGGGCCCCCATTAGAGCGGTGGAGAATCGGGAATTTTATTCGATAGAGGATGAAAGCACGATGCTGAAGAACTTGAATTGATTTAAGTCAATCAAGAGGGTGAAGGACAATTCTTGAATATTGTCAAGGAAGAAGAAGAACATCTTGAAACAAACTGACATATTGATGAAAATGCTTGAAAATATATGGCTAAATTGTTCTTGAAAACATTTAGAGAAGAGAATGAATTGGCGAGGCTTGATTGAAGTGTTGGGAGGGGAGAGACACAAAGATTCTATAACTTTGGTGTTTGTTTTATGATTGTAGGTAACGATGGAAGGACTAAAGAATGTTTGAGTCCGGGGGAAAAGAGATGGCTGATTGGAAATTTAAATACCGGTCAGAGAAATTTATTGAAGACAAAGAGTGAAGAAATTGTCATGGGTGACAATAAAGAAGAGTTTACCTCTTGTTACGAGAGAACAAGAGAGGGTATGGATGATTGGGTGTCGGTAAGCATGAGATCTCGGCAAGTTAGAGCGGGAGCCGAGAGAAACCGCGAGGATTTCAGCAAATGAAAGCAAGAGTTTAGCAAATAAGAACTCAACGACGAAGTAGAAGTAAGTTCGGCAACCAAGGTGGAGCAATGTCCGGTAGCCAAAAAGATAAATTAGACAAGGAAATTGAAATTATGAGAAAGGCTGATGGAGGAGGTGTCTCGGAAAGCAATAACAAGAAAGCGAGAGAATTTTGGCAAAAAGAAAGACGAGAGAAAGAGAATGTAAAGAAATCGACTGGTGGAAGCGAAGATGGGAATAAGATATGGAAGCTTGGTGAATTGCGGATGAAAGTGCACAACGGATGATCGGTTAAGGAAAAGTGGGATCCGGGAGGAAAATCTTTTGAAAGAAAATGATCGGGAGATCATTATTAATTTGAATCTTGGGAGTCGATGCGGGGCATTAGGCTAAAACAAATTCCATGCATTTTCTTAGACTTAGGGATTTTAGTTTCAAGAGAGTTAGATTTTATGTAGTGAATTTAGTGGGTTTTGATTAATTTTAATTAAAAGTGGAAGGTATAGCGATCTCGAATTATTGTTTGGGCATATGAAGAGATGAGAGATACATAAAATTGCGAATAGAAGTGAGTTGGAATCGGTTCCACAAATCTAGTGATTTAGTCTAAATTTAGGAATTTAGGAATTTGAAGAGTTTTGTTGAGCTATTAGAGGAGTTGAGTCGGATTCATTGTTTTCTTGTATAAAATGTAAGCCTAAAAGGAATTATAGAGAGAGATACATAGACACCATAGAGCTATAGAGCCGGAATGAGAATAGGTTCCGGAGAAGGGCCATTTGATTCGAAGGTCTGGCCAAACTAGCCGGTTTGTAAAGTAAATTCTACTTTGAATATATGAATGGATTGTATTTCAATTAGCGATTGTATGGGAATGTGGAATATATACTCTTTAGCTTGGGCTTAAATGATGTTCTATAGATAATAGGAGAAGTCGGTGTTGTCAAGGTCATTATTGTGCCTTGAATGATTGGTAGCATGTGAGAAGCTGGTTCAAAATTATGTGAAAATTGTTGATTTAAACTCTTGTGTATGAAAGGAGGATTCGACCCTTTTTTAAGATTCTTTGAATTATAGGTATTCCATGTGTAATCGAATGAAACTAGAACTATGGGTAGAAATGTGTGAATCGATCATAGAATGATCGATGCCTGAGTGATTCCTATTGATGAGGTCTTAAAATCGCATATGATGATTTCCTTGTATGTATAACGGTGGAGTTGTATCATAATCATATATGTGATGAAATGTCAATGAAACAAACTTATAACACAAAGAAATGAAATGTTGATAGGGCATGAGGGGAACCTGGAAGGTGCGCAAAAACGGAACCGTGAGGAGAACAAAAGAGCGGTTCTAGAGAGAAAACCAACGGTCGCATTATTAAAAAGTGAACGAGATTGGTTATTGAAAAAAACGTGATAGTGCTCTCTCTCGATGCGTGTCTTGAGGTGGTAAGTTAAAACCACTTTCATCATTTTTTTTAGCGTTAAAGCTCGGCGGATAAAAAAATGTGATATTCATTTATATTCGTTGGATCATTGGTGTTGATGCGACGAGGCGTCAACCGTTGGATGTGAAGGGTGACTTAACTCCTTTTAGGACCCAGGTCTCATCGCGTAGTTACGAGAAATAAACGTCATGCACTGCATTAGTACGAGTACCATCGGATTGGTCGGTGAAAAACGCATGCAGATACATACATCCGATGAAATGGATGGATGGGCGAGTTGAAATCTTGTGGGCCATATATGAACTCTTATACAAATGGAGCGTCGAGATGTGTGTATCGGTGGAGAGGTAAGTTGTTAAGTTGTGGACATGGTATTTAATGACTTATTTACAAAGGAAGTGGATAAATATTGATTTATACGAAGAGTGAAATCAAGTTGAAACCTGTGGTTAATGAGAGCCTTGGTACATATATTTATATATGTATTGGTCGGAAGTTTTATTTGGCTTTAACACTAAATTAAATTTTGAATTCAATCTCATAATATGGGTTTTGGACCATAAAGTATGGTAGGGAAAATAGCTTTACACATAAAGGTTTCTTCCAGTTTGAAAATTGTGTTGGTCCTTAACCAAGTTTAAATTATTGATTGCGTTCGGTGAAGTATGGTATAGAGAACTCCGCATATGAAGATTTAAAAAAGGGTTTTATTTACATGAGTTTATAGCCAAGGGTTGGAACACCACATATGAAGCTTGTACATTTGGGTTTTAATAAAGGGATCATATATATGATGATTGAACTAGATTGAAGTGGAAGTTTGGAACTTCCGCATTAAATTGAAATTGCCGAGTTGATAAAGGCTGAGTTGGCAGGGTATTCGAGTTTTATTTGGGTGAAATTTTGGGATGCATTTTTATATGCATAGAGAGTGTTAATGTGGGTTTAAAGAGAAGGCATGTCATCACTACTCCATCGATGGCTTTGGCCATGGTTTCGCAATCGTGGTATGGTTCTTAATCTAATCAATCATATGTATGCATTTATATTTGTGTGTGTATGTTTTGAATTGATTGTAAATTCATGTTTTTATGGAAGCTTCCCTCTTTTCACATCGGGGTGGTGGTGGTACACATTTCCATGGTAGAAATAATGAGTGGTGGCCAATGACGTGAAGGTGGTGGTATTCATTTCCACGGCCAATCAATGGGTGGTCATGTTGGTTCTCAACCAATCGGTTGTGGCCAATCAATGGGTGGTCATTGTGGTTCTCAACCATCTTAGGGTGGGCATGATGTTGCCCAACCATCTTGGTGGCCATCAATACGAATATTATTTTCACTAAATTATTTATATGAAATTTTTATGGTTAAAAAAAAAATTTGTAGAAATTTGTTAACATGCTTTTCTTTATTTTATACATAATTTAATATATTGATGCGGAAGGGTGAAAATGTTGGTCGAAAATGATGCAGTAGGACATATTATTCAAAGAAGAAGGTTGTACACCAACCCGAAATTATCCTTGACATTTTCGATTTATCTTAGGAAACAAATATCCAATAATGCACATTACAAAGGTGTGAACATGTTTATTGAAAATTGAAGAAATATCTTTTGTCTTTGAAACTCCTTCTTGAGAGTACATAAGGCTTAGAAATAGTTATGCACTCTTTAAGAACACTTGTAGATGTTTACAAAAATATTGGGCCAACCAATGATACTTTTGTAGAAGTGATGAGGAAAAGAAAGGAAATAGTGATCGGTCTGGAAATACATGCAATGATGTTAAAACCGAGTTACAAAAGAAATGGACAAACCTATGTTTAATTTCAAAAGAAGGGCTAAAAAGAAATATGATAAACGTGAAATATTTCAAACACCACGATATAACTTTCCATTTCTATGATGGACACCTTAACAGCATGAGTACTAAAAAGGTATGCTTTTGATCATTATTTAATTAGCTTTTAATAGAATTTGTGAACCTTTTTGTGTCATGAATTTGGAAAGTAATAAGGAACTATAACAAAACATGTGAAAATTGATATGCAAAGACTTGTACTTGATAATGGTTATTTTCTATACGGGGAAAAGGAGAAAACGAGGATTGTCGTTCCAAGGGAAGGACAAAGTTGAGATAACTATTTGTCCTACGGAACGGAACGAATGCAAACAAGGATAAACGGATCAAAGAAAATCGGCTCGGAAAAGAAGGAGAAGACACCGGCTCGGCGCAAAAGAAAGAACGGGATGAAGAGTTAACGGTTCGAATCCCTCGGGATCTTCGATCTCGGTCAGCCTTTATTCTGTCACTTAGACATCTCCGCCGTACGTCTTTTGCTGCAAAAGAGCTGACCTTGTTAGCTTGATATATAGAGGAGAGATATAGAGATGAAGGATACGTTTTTATGTAATTTACTAATAAAACATGAAACTTTGATTATTAAGTTTCGTTGAAGCTGGTTCAATGTATTTTGACCGATGCATTAATGGAAGTTTGGTGATTATTTCATCTGCGTGAATTAACTAAGCGGTGTATCCTTGGAGGCTAAGGGCCCGGCCCTGAAGGACACTTTCTTACGTACCATTACAGCTTTATTTTTGTGTGGTTTGTTTATTATTGTTGTTGGTAATTTGGTATGTTTTATAAGTTCATATTACATGCTCTGTTAAAGATTGAATCATTGAGGTTTTTACGGATAGAATGGTGTGTTGACTCCGCATCAAGTTATTAATCCTTTTTAAGAGTTAATTGCATGTTCTTACTTTGTTATGTTACGGAGCTGTTATATTGAACATTCGTGTCATACATTCGTTTGAGGTAGTGTTCTTCATAATCGTTGGATTCGGATCTGTCTGGAAGCTACGAGCTCATATTCCCTGTTGATTAATGTTGATTCGATTGTTATTCCAGAGTGTGTTGTGTGCGTTCGATTTATCGCATCTGTTCCATAATTCATTAATCGTTATTGTTTCGTTCCATTAGTGTGATTTGTGTGAATTGCCTTTAGAGTGAAAAGGATGTTATTTGATTGCAAAGAGTGCATTTGAATTAATAGATTAAGTTTGGTTACAACCCGCGGGACTTAGATTATTCAATTGTTGTTCCATTTTAGATTTGTTGTTCAATTCTTTATTTGATGTTCTATTTACTCGCATTTGTTGTTTTGGTGTGAGAAACGATCTAAGGCCGTAGTGAGCTTCGGCGATTCACTGTCTAGCTCCCGTACTCGTGGTCTATGCTCTAATTTCCTCTCCATCGCGTTTCAAAGGGATGGGTTATCACTCTGCCAAAACCCTTGGCGATAAGTCGCCTAGTTGAGTTTCTCGAATGTGTGATTTATTCTTTTGAAGTAATTTAGTTACAAGCGACATACGTTTGCTCTTGTATTTCTTAAACCTTTGTACTACTGTGTACTACGACAAATGATAGCCTCGGATTGAGTCACTCTTTGTAATAACAAAAAATGCTCCGGATTGACATATTAATGTGAGGTAATTAGAGGTGAAAGAGACCCTTTTTACAGCTCTACAAGCACTTATATAGAAGAATACCATGGAATTACGAGGTTCCTCTTTATTTTTAAAACTATTTTATGTAGAATTATTTTTGAGAATGACACCTAATTATAATGACCTTCCCTCGATTTTTGCTCCTAGGAAGGTTTGATTATGTGACCATGGGGGCACTAAGCGTGATGTTGAGTTGCTTGCCACGAGCCACCATTGTTGGGCGGCCTCTTCATGTGGAAAATTTGTGGTCGAGGAAGATGGATGACACTTCTCAAGTTAGTCGAGAAGTAAGGGATGCCATCATAGGCAATGTTCGAGGCCCAGTTTGGTGGAATTGATATTATTCTGATCTAGAAAGAGCATGAGAGAATGCACGTGCTAATTTTCTATATCATACATGTGATGAGATATACAACATGAGTATTGAAGAGCTTAGAACATATACAAAAGAATTGTCGCAATGGTTGGCGGGACTTAATTATTCATGAGAAGAGGACATGGGATTGGTATGTGTTAATGGTTAGGGTGAATATTTTAATGCAATTTGTAATTTACATATACATGTTTATTTGTATATGTTAATCTAGCACCTAAATGTATCATATATGCACCATTTGCGGTCCTAGCACACTTGATGAAAGAAAATTTTGTTAATATCACAGTCAAAGCTTTAGTTTCTCAAAATCAGATGGTTATCACAATCGAGATGATATCTTGGGAAATGCCAGTGTTTTTTAAGTGTTCATGATGTTGATGTACACTTATTATCTTATTATTATATTGGTATCATGATTACATATTTTTAAAATAAATAATTGTGTACACATGTATCCATATACTTAAATTTTAACGATTAAATTCCATCAAATTTTTTAGCGATGGAGACACCCTCTTCTTCCTATTAGGAGATGTGCCAAATCCTGTAGTCACAAGTATTAAAATTTTCATTTATTTTTTTATGTTTTAAATTGAAGAGAAATTTTCATTAAAAAATGAGATCTAAGATGTTGAGTTACTACGGTTTTAAAATTTTTGAATTTTAGGTTTTTGGAGATTGATTTGATTAGGAGCCACCTCTTCACTCCCATATTCTGAGATGTGTCAAATCCACCATCACCAGTATTCAATTTTCCCCTTATGTTTAAGTTATAAATTGAATTGAATGTTTCATTAAAAAAATGAGATCTAGATCTTGATTTATTTTATAGTTTTAAAATTTTTGAATTTTAGGTTTGTGGATATGATTTAAGTTCCAAGGACATTGCTTGATTGATTGTATGATGGAGATAGGAACATCCAAACAATTTGAACGAAAAGTTGTTTAACATTTTTTAATATTATTGCATTCGTTTATGCATTTTCATTTGAAATTTTTTCATATATATATATATATATATATATATTACATGTATATTGTACGAGTTTACTGCATGGAGGATGCATTGATGGACGACTAACATGGGACAATGGAGAGGGAAGTACATGAGTTATTGCATGATTTTTTTTTCATTTTTTTTATAGTACATTTGGTGGAAATTCGACACTTGATTAGAACACTTTTGACCAAATGTCGGAAATTTCCCAAATTTTTTCAACTTTCAAATCTACTTTAAAAACCGTCGCTATCTGAGACATTTAGAGACAAGTTTCGCAATACGCTTCTTATACGAGGTGTCGCAATTAAGACGTTTGGAGAATCCATGTATCTGACATTATGCCCCAAAGCATCGCTATTGCGACGGCTATCTAAACGTCGCAGTTGTGACACTTAGTCTAAGTGTCGCAATTACGACGTTTGGAGAAGGAGGCTTGGTGCAATAGCGACGCTTTGGGGCATAGTGTCGCAATTACAAATTTTTCCCAAACGTTGTAATTAGGCTATGCCCCAACTTTGACTCAGTTGTGCGGCGGCTTGCAAAAATCAAATGTGCGATTGTTTAAAATGCACGGTCATTGAAATGTAAAAGTCAAATGTGCGGTCATTTGAAATGCAAAAATAAAATGTGGCGAGGAATGAAGCGCATATGATGACAAGTCGAGGAATCGACGCCAGCTAAGGTCTGGTCTCGCTGTTTGGGGTGAAATAAGCACGGGTCGGTAGGAAATCAAACACAAGGTCACTTCATTGTCGGAATTTTGCCGGAGGAGTCGGAAGGATATCTTTAATGACATGGGTTGTGTTTTGCAACGTACGATGATTGTCCTGCTCGGTGGAAATAGAGTTACCATAGAAAAGGGTATGGTTTATGTAATAAGCAGTCAAGGTAATGGAAAACTTGGTAGCATCATGGATGCGTGCCTTGTAAACGACTCGAAAGAGCTGATCACGTCCTTGTTGTAACCTCAATTTCTTCTTCCTATAAACATTGGGCAAAGCAATTCGTCAATAGATACATGGCTGCCTTATGATATGGATGAGGGAGCTCTTAAGTCGGGTTAGATTCTCTCTACAGCTACTAGGGATTGTCCATTCATCTACTGTCACCAAGCAGCGGGTGAGGACAAACTCATGCAAGTGCACAAGTTTGGAGTATCAAGAAATTTGAGGCTGAGGTACTGAGTAAAATAAGAAACACATTGATATGAGTTCATCCAATTGAAGATGGGATAGATCAACTGTTTCACACTCTGAAATGTACTACAGATGCAGATCCAAAAAAATCTACAACTTTATAATTCGTATTACAGGTGCAGATTCAAAAAAATTGCAATTTTATAACTCGAAAATTGCCAAATACTACAGGAACAACAGGGAGGTGGCTTCTTTCAGATACAATTTATAGGCACCATCCTCGATGGTCTTCTGTCAATGTGATATGCTGCATACCCTCATATCCCTCTCCAGGTACTCTGTTTCTATATACAGATCGGATGTTGAATGTGTTTTTATTTTGGTTATCAAGCGAGCCTGCTGTTCTTAATTAAACACATGGAATGATAATATTATCGCTGCAAAATTTCACTCAACGAGCTTGACAGTAATCAATATGAATGGTCTCCCCTATTCTTTATATTTGGACGCTGTAGATGGTTATTGGTATCAAGCGAGCCTGATAAACTTTCAAGCGAGCCTGTAAATTACTCACATGGAATGCTGTTTTATTGGGGGCCCGCTTTTATAATATGCTGTTATCCGCACAGCGAGACTGACAACGCTCCAATAGGATCATTTCTGTCTTTCACATGACCGGTGGGTTTCCCTCTGCATACTACATAAATCGTTGCTGGTCAATGGACTTATATTGTTTATTTTTGAATGGAATGGATCAATATGGGCACCTGTTTTCTTCTGTTATTTCCCTTATCTAGCTGTATAAGCGTCTTGTATATGTTTTTCCATATGACATATTTGGATACCTCATTTTGCATAAACATGAGGTTCATACTGTAAATATAAACGATTTTACTTATCGTTGATATGGGGCATTAAAACAATTGTCGGATATGGGGCATTAAAACAATTGTCGGATTGTCCTTATCTTTTAGAGGGTGAAAACCTTATAGTTAAGTCCTTTCTGCAAGCACACTGGTAGTAATGCTACTGCTTGACTATCATTACCATTCAGAGAACAAAGACTTGTAGTCATGTCCATTTTACCTAACTAATTTCCAACTGGATTCGTGGGAAAACAATTGGGTCAACCTTTATGTCTCATAATTTTACATTGTAGACATCAACATTATTTTTTGAGGACATCGTGTTTGTCACACAAATTCAACTGTGTCTTGTGGTTCGTTCCAATATGGTAGTTGGAAAGCACTCAACCAGTTTAAAATATTTTTTTGATGGTGGTGATTAACACTTGAAAGATCCAGTCAAATTTAAGAAATTATTGAAACAAGATTAAACTTGATTTTATCTTATTAGTCGATGTGGAAATTAATTATGGACTTAGTGGTTGATCTGTGCCTTTTATTATTTATTTAATTTGGTCATCATCAAGGCATTTCTTGTTTTGGTCCAAGCTAATTAGAATAACATTTTATTTAGTCTTTGTGATCAATACAACAAGTGTGAACGCATCGAATATTGATTTAATGGTGTTGAATGGACTGATATAGAGTATTGAGCCTCAATTTATATATGCCATGATTTTGGATAAATTATGGTTTTTGATAGAGCATGGGAAACAAGTTTAAATGGTCTTTACCATGGTTTGAATTGAGGTTAGTTGCAATGCATCTTGTAGTGGGATTGAAGTATAGTGTGAAGAGCATGTATGTTCTCGTGTAGCGTAATCAAGATTGTATATGTTATATTTTATTGTTCATATCAGAGTGATGATGCAATTTGAAGAAGTCATGTATACACTAGTGCATATGAGATCTTAAAATGTGGCTGAAGCATCTTGTTCATGATAGAGTTTACTTCTATAATGAGCAAGAGACTAATAAACCGTTAGTTGTTTTGTGAATGGAAGAGAGCTAGAGTGGACTTTACTGCACAATAAGGAGATTCATCCAAACCTCCATCAAACATATCATTTAAATCCATTTGTTATAGCATCATAACGTTCTTATATGGGTCATTGGGATCATATGAATATAGCTTTGGTGTTGAAATTAAAAATTTAGATATGCATGCCAAACTTAACAGGAAAATGGAGGAAAAAAATTGATTGAACAACCTTGGAGTGCAATAAAATGTGATGACCTACATTCTGGAAGAAATAATGATGTTATTGATGCTTGTGGACTTATTTTCCCATTGTTTTCAAGTTATTAGTACATTTATCTACTCTAGTATAACATGTTGTTGCAGAATTGAAGCTCTTAATACTTTTTATCAAAGGTCATAATTCCCCCTGGTTTTGTACCATGGTGCAGAAATCAGTTCCTTAATGTCTTATGCAGTACTCCATTTCTAGAAGAATGTTGTAAAAGATATTGAATCCAGAAAGTAATCTTGTGTAAGGCAAAAATTTGACCTACTAAATTCCTAATGGTGTGTGCAGATCTGAGACAGAGTATTGAGTAAGATTGATGTGATACCATGAATTCTTGTTGATAATAGTTTATTGTTGCAGGAAGAGTATGGAAAATATTTTATTAATATCGTTGAGTCTAGCTTTGGTTGTTATAGAATGTTTATGGCCATGATAGAATTGATGTTTCTACGATGATTTGCTTATTTGGAATTAAATCATTATTGATGTTTGATCTCTTCCTTATAATTGTTTCTTGAAGATGATCATTCTCTAGCCTTATAAACAAGGTGATTATACTAAGGTAATAATTTTTTCTACTTGGAATTTGTTTGGAGATGAATTGTGCTTGATAACCCTATGTTTTTACATGTCTTCTATACCCGTTGCAAAGATATGGCATATATTTTTACAAGAAAACCTTGATGATGATACCTTGAGTTGCATCTTGGTTGAGTGTTTATAGTTTCCTTGTATATATTGATCTGATCAACACGGTCTTGGTTTTGTACCATGGTGCAGAAATCAGTTCCTTAATGTCTTATGCAGGGGAAACAAGAACATTTTTATTTCTCGTCTCGATTATTGATTTTATTTTGTATAGATGTAAAGTCATGTTGTCATCTTTTCCTATTACATTACCAAATCATTCATATAGATATAAATATATGCATATATGTATATTTGAAGAATGTGTTGTGGTAAGAGTAGTACAATGAATGCGAGTAGCTAACTGGTTGTTTCATTTTGTAGTTAATACCACCTGCCTTCAGCAGTCTAACGAGGAAGATGCAATGGCTAGAATATGACTTTTTCCCTTGTGAAGCAAACTTGATGAATCTATGCATTGACTAGTTATTGAATTACTATCTGCAGGGAAATATCTTTGTATATATTACACAAATTTGGTTTGAAAACCTCATTTGGTGGAAAACCATTTTTATGCGACGATTATATTACTTGGATTGTGCATGAAATGATTCATGTTTACAATTTTGTCAGATATTACGACAGCTGAAGCATGAGAATATCATAGAGATGCTAGATGCATTTGAAGTCCATAGGAGTTTTGTGTTGTGACAGAATTTGTGCAGGTATTTATGATTGTATTATAGCATGTGCGTACTCTTTTATCTTTCCAGTTTGAAGTATATCAACATTAAAATTCTATTCCCAAAGCATTTGATATAGATCATAGACTTATAAATTATTTTGATGATAGGGTGAACTATTTGAGATTCTTGAAGATGACAAATGCCTTCCTGAAGCACAAGTTCAGGCTATTGCTAAGCAACTGGTATTTTAGTCTTTATTTTATGCATTTGTAGCTGCAAGTCAATTTTTGTGTGTGTAGATTTTCTCAGTGTTTTTAGTGGTTGGATTAACGATATTTTGGATTAAGCGTGACTTCTTAAAATCTTGTTTCACTGTTTATTATTATTTTTTGAAAATCCTTAGTTTTAGGAAAAACATTTCGTTCATGAATCTACCTCCCATTTGATGAGGAATGTGGGCATAAAGGGGTATTTGTGATGAAGAGTCTGCCAGGATTATATAAGTATCTTTTTGGAGTTAGGTTAGATTGAGAATTTGAGGGGCAGTTGTGTTCCTGTTTGGGAAGGCTTGGACTATCTATAGGTTTAGTCACTGCATTCGACGTCATTTATTTCGAAAGAATTATAATTTTGTTGAATCTCAAGGATTGGTGAATTTAATGGTGAACTGATGGTGGATTTTACAAGTTTACACAAAATATACACTCAAAATGGGAGCCAACATGGCCTTCCTGTTTGTCACAGATCATTGCTTAGTGATTGAAAATATTTAGTTTTGAGCCATTTGTAAGCCTTTGGCATTATATACACTCAGTATTGTATTCACTTTGGATGATTCATTATAAGTAATTTTTTGATGCATTGCTTGGTACTATTGATAGCTTATAAAACTTAGATTTTGACAAGGTATTTTCTGAAATTAGAGCTAAGCAATTTTTGGTTGCTTAATGATGTGAAGAATATATCTCCTAGGGCATACTTTGGCCTCATGACAAGGTTGAGGTTCCCTTTTATTTTTTGATCTTTATTTTTTTTAGTATAATAAAAAAGAAAATTGTTTCAAAGTTCAAAGTTCAAACACACACACATATAAGGTAAGCATCCTGTGGGGTATGCTTACCTGAAGTGCCCTCCACTGTCTTTGGCATATTTAGAATCATTAGAATCAGCATCCGCTACCCTTAATCCATCAGCATTCCCATCAATTTCTGAAATCAATTCTCAACTTTAGTTTATACCTACCCTTCCCCTCCAACTTATCACTCCTACTTCTCCATCAACAGCTCCTCTTTCTACGGATTCGCCCCATGAGGCTATGTTTACAGAACAGATTTGTAAAGTGAAAATTCTGTCAATCTAATATTATTTTATGATAAACTGTACGTTTATCTATCCGTGGGCGTTCTTGACAACAAAGTTACAAACTTCATTATGAGTTGTCTTGTACCGTTCCTCTTGCATACAACTTTATGGGTTATTTGAGGGCCTCTCTGATGATATGCAAATAATTGTGCATACTGTTTTCATTTTTTTACCATAATTTGGCCACTGTAGCTATCCTTCAATTGTGTTGTACTAGGCATTGACATCAGAGTGCCCGAAACATGAAAAAGCCACGGAATTTTCTTGTTTCTCACTGTGTTTTAGTTCTTGTCAATATGTGTAGTGAACTTTAGTAATGTAATGACTTCACTGCTAAGGTTTAGCATCGTAGTTCTAGTGGTTAGCCTATATTTTCTGACTTTAATGTCTATTTTTCTCCAGGAAGGGTTCTTGGTATATGAATGCAACTCTATGTGCAGCTGTAATAAAGAATGCCCAAATCGGGTGCTGCAGAAGGGAGTGCAAGTCAGAATTGAAGTATATAAAACAAAGCATAAGGTGTTATTTTTCTTTTATTGAAGTTCTAGTATTGGTAGTGCATTAGGAGCATTATTGAAATGTAATCATGGTCTAGAATGTAAATAACTTCACTTGTTAATGTCAGATGCATTTTTTCAAAAAGCAAAAGCTTGGTTTCAAAATTATCAATAAACCAAGGTGCAACAAGACCCCAATTCTGTTTCAATGTTTTGGTTTGTCTTTCTATTTGATTTTAGGGCTAGGCAGTTACAGCTGCATAAGCAATTTCACGTGGGACATTCATTTGTGAATACCTTGGAAAGGTCTTAAATGATCAAGAAACAAATAAAAGAGGAGAAAGGTAAATTTTTATCTTGTATTAAATTCTGTTTTCCTATTTCTTCATCATAAATGGTTCTCTAACTGAATGCACCTATTGCTTACTGCCACTGCTTTTCTTGTTTGTTCTAAATTACTACTATTTAGGTATGACAATGAAGGTTGTAGCTATCTATATGATATTGACGCCCATATTGATACAAGTGATTTGATTGATGGTGTACAACTAGATCTGATATATTTTGAATTCACTGCTGATCTGTTTCCCATGGAAGCAGATAACAGTTTGAACTGCTTGTAATTCATACTGTATACTATTAAAAGTATAATTTTGCTAGCTTAAAGAAAAAAGATGAAGTCCGCACTAAGGAAACTACTTGCCACCAGAAAAAGTAACAACCAAAAAGTAAAACCTACGTTAAATCTACAGTCCTGTAATTCTGTCTTTCATAACCAGTGTCCTGTTTTAACCTTACCACATATTCATATACCAGTCCTCTCCATTTGGTAACTGGAAAAACATCTCCTACATCAATGTACGCACATTAAAAGGAGTTCTCTAGTCATAACTTCTCTAGCCTAGATCTACGTAACTTCATCTTATCATACAATAGCATTGTCTATATGCATAACAATAGTGTCACCTAGCTATCAACTGGAGTATTTGAGCTGCAAGAATATCAGGGTGAACTGACCTGGTGAATGATATATTCAGGAATCCAACAATTTACTAAAGGAAAATAGTAGCAAAATTGCTAGCTGGTAGAAATCAACTAATCTGTCGAAACAGTGAGCATCCCTGTGCTCATTCTAGATAGTAAAGTGTGCTTGTGTTGTCCAAAATGGGATAGAAATTATAGCGAGTGAAACTGAATCAAAGAGAAAAATGATGTTGTGATGTTGAGAAATGAGATTTGGAGAACTGAGATCTTCAAATCGAGATTGTGGCTTCTGTTTTCAGAATTTCACCTACATCGTGCTATTCTATTGGAATTAAGGTCTCATTAAAGCCTATGGGCTAATTGTAAATTAACATAGAGCTTTAGGCCATCGGCTAATTGTGAATTAACATAGAGCTTTAGACCCTAAGCCTACATGCATTAGGCTCCTATGTTATAATTGTACAAACATTGAATACATTAGGCTCCTATGTTATAATTGTACAAACACGAACACGGTCTGGGACTTATTTAAATGCTCCTATGTTATCACGATATATAGACACTAAATAGTGGAATTAAAATGTTCTTAAAAATTAGATATTTACTATCTATGAATTGGGATAGAAGGTATCCACCATGGTTTGTTGGTTATTACAGGAAGAGGGTAAAATAATATTTGGTTGGTTTCTTTTTGGTGAAGTCTTTCTACCTTAACCTTTTACTTTTTAGGAGATCTAAATCCTTAGACTGTTCATTTCTCAGCAAACAAGTCAATGGCTAACCTGGAACTTCATTTTAAGTTATGAGTGAACCCCACCACATTTCTTTAGGGAAGAACTAATAGATGGAACTTGCTGAAGGCATAACATGGATGGAATTCGATAAATAAAAATGTACTTGTAATTCTGATAATGTTTTTGAATGGAGAAAAATGAATTGTTGTTTGAGAGTTTTCTTTTTATGTAAGAGAATGTTTTCTGTGTTTGGGAGATGTTTGGGAAATAGGTTAAATTGTTCTAGCTTTGACTACTTCAATCCTTAAAAGGAGATTATCAACTGATACAGGATACTCAAGTCTTACTAGTCTTACTCTCCCAGACTAGCCCTTATTGGCATAAATAAACATCATTATACCTAGCATAAAATCCTACAATGCTATACAATTATATTTTTTTTGCCATTAATTAAGAGACAAACCCTTGTACCCTTGGATGCCTTGTCACAGTTACACTCAGGTTGAAACATATGAGATGATGCACCGTAAAATGCCATGCCAGAGTTATACACAGGTCCTAAACAGGTTGAAGTTGGAACATTTACTTGCTTATAGAATATCTAGCTATTTTGGATTCAGACGATTGTGGATGGCTACATTTATTGGAGAGTTATGTTCTGTCAACTTACCATTTTTTTGGTTACATATTTTGACATCAAAGAGTCAAACTCATTTAGATCACCTTTGGCTATGAAACCGACATTGTAAGGTATCTATTCTGTCCAATTCACCATGGACTTGAAATTGGTCTCATCCCCAAATTGGCAGCATGTTCTTCTTTTGGGATTGGACTCATAACTGTTGTTAAGTTTAGCTTCTCATTTTAAGGTCTTAGTATAAGCACACTAAAGTCTCTATCAATTTAGGGTGCTAGCATAGTCAATTTATTCTAGCAAACATGTATGTGATACCAATTTTGTGTTTTTTTGCTCTTAGTCTGTAGTGAATGTTTGAGTCTATTACCAGAAATTTTGAAGACATTTTCCTACTTGAATCCTTTTCCCTGACATTGATTAGAATAGGTCATAGAAAATCCTTGTATTTCTTATATAATGACGTGATTAGTTCCCATTTGTGTGGCTAAACTGAACTCAAACCTTCTCTTCACCAATGAACACAACATCTTCTTATTCATTGGCATTTACTTGTTTATTAATAATGCCATATGTTAATCTCCAAAAAATCTTCAACAATCAGGTTAATGAAATATTTAACTCCTTTCTGTGGTTACTTTTTTAGTTTTTTCATTTTTATTCCTGGTCAGTGTTTACTGATGCCTATACATGCTGAAAACTTAGTCTTTAGCAGATTCATATTACAAAAACTAAACCACAATGGATAGTGAGGAAAAGGTTATTTCAGCGTTGGATGCTGTTGGCATATTTACAGTTGGTGGCATGAATAGAAACAAGGTACTGCAGAAAAGAGGGTTGTAACTCGTGCTTTTACATGTGATTTTCCACAGAATCTTGGTTTGGTGTTTTGAAGTTAACAGAATAACAAGAGTCTTTGCTGATGTGTTCTATCATCTTCAATATCTAGACCATCTCAACTTCTGTGATCAGTTTTTACTTTGGATTCATGGTTGTCATTTTTAATTTTGTCTGTGATCTATTTTATAGCTTTTTTCAGTTACTTTCTTGATAAAATTGTATTTGAATATGGTATTGGCTTTTCTGATTGCTATCAACTTGAATACTTGAAACCTTTTTGGAAATTGCATTTTTTTTTCTGAAACTAGTTTTGTAGAATTTGTAGGATTACTTTGACAACTACCTTTATTTTTCTTTGGAATCTGATTTAGAAGCATTATGATATTTTAAAATGATTTTTTTTATATATACATTGTCTATTGCTATATTTTCCCATGTCTAGTCGTATTGCATCCAAATTTTTTATTAATGCTTCCACGATAATATAAGAGGGCTATCCTGATTTGGTTTTCCCAAATATAGGTGCTCTGTTTACCAGTCTCCCATGTACATGATCCCACGATACATATTTACAGCATCCTTAAGGAGTTATGGTGTTTTGACCCCCTAACTCTAAAATTTTCATTTATTGTTATATTGGTCACATGTTACAAACCACAAACATTTTTTTTTATAACAGCAACTCATCCTTTTATGGATAGTTAACCTAGAATTAAGCTCAACCTACCCTCACATACTTAAGTGAAGAATAAGGTTCACTAGTACCTTTCCAATGCTATACAATAATCTGCATGAAGATTACATCATAAATATTCAACATAATCAATAGCCACATCTAGAAAACCCCATGCAAGGCAGGAGTATGCCCTTCTAAGGCTTGAATGTGGGTCATTGTCACAATAACTGCCATAAGTTGCTGTTAGAGCATAGCCCAATGAACGAAAACTGCTAACATTTATCCAACCTAACCACTAGCACTAATAGTAGTCACATGTTACAAAAATTAACACATTGTTATACATTATCATGATGTTGAACCTTGTTGTTTGCTCCTTTGACATCCCTCTTCAAACAAGAGCTAAACCAATAATTCTAAAACTCTTAATAATAAATTGCTTACCATCCGTCTTGAGCACAAATGAGACAAACTTGGAATTGATGAAAACTACTCTCCTCCTGTGATCTTTGGAACTTACCATTGGTGTTAACTCTTTGTTTGCCATTGATTTTGTATTAGAAAGTATAGCACACAACTTGGTACTAGTGAAATGAACTCATCTAGGCAACCATGATTGCTATCTCTAGAACTTACTATTGGTTTACACTTTACCTGTTCGCTATTTCTCATACATTTGAAAGTATAATACAAAACAGGGTACTGGGGCTATGAACTCATATAAACAACCTTCATTGAGCATCCCCTCAAATGTTCCTTCTTCTAACAAGCCTAGCAAAGGGGCTATCTTTTAAGTGCTAGTCATCCAAAACAATAAGTCCCTAGACCATTCATCCAAAACTTGATTTGATGTTCACATGTGGGATAGCTACCATCCAATGAGTCATCTAGATAACTAACCATGATGGTGGTTGTTTCTCTAGAAGAGCAATCTAGATGGACTACACGTCTTCAATTTATTTGCAAATATTTTTTACCAGGGGAAACTACTTTATTTTTCCTGTCTTATGGGGTACAATATTATTGTTTGGTTTTATTATTTACATCTATTGAGACGACCATAGGCCCATTACCATGATCTCTGACTAGACAATTATATTTCAACACTTGTGACCAATTTCCATACACTCCAGATACCCTTGGATATAATTGTTGCTTGTAGTGGAATGATGCATACAATTTGGTTCTTGGTTGTTGGAACCTGATGGAGGTAGGACCCACAGTCCTCGTTTTTCAAAACTTTATTGCCCAATCAATTTCACAATCTGGGCAAAGTCAACCCGTTCTCATTCAATCTGGGCAAAGTCAATCGTCGCCTCCATCCTACGGCTGGAAGGCTATCGCACTACCACTCCATCATCCGACGGTAGTCGCATGACCTAGCTACACGGAGGTTAATTCTCCAAACGCGCGCGATATAGATGGTATCACAAAACAGCTCAATTACACGTGTCCATCGTCGGAGTATATCGCGTTGTTTTTATAAAAAAAACTCACCACCTTCGACCTCACGCGATACTGCCAGGTTTGGATTTAAAAACTGCCTTTACTGTTCAATGATCGCGGTTCCACTCCTTGCCTTCAGGGTTCCATCGCTCCACAGTTAAACAACCCTCGCCAATTTACAATCCTCCTTGGTTTCGGATTGTGGTACTCAACGCTGGTCCAATTCATGCATCGACCACGCTATGTTGTTCCAGCACGGATGACCTCATCCACGAGAAGTAGTTGCGATGCAATTACAGGGCCAGAATTTATAATCTGGCGCTTGACAGAGTAGTTGTCGAAAATTCCCTCCAATTATGGGTCCATTGGTTCTCCTATATGATGATTTAAACCAACAATATTTCCTTTGTCATGCTCCACCTATAGTCCAACCAAGACGTCTTGAGTATTTAGTCCAGAATTTTCTGCGAAGGACAAATAGGTGAAATTTATCTCTGTAATCTGCTTGTTGATGAACGCAACGCAACAGTGTTAATTATACTATCCCTCTTGTTGTTTAAAATAGAATTATTTCATTGCTGAGAGTATTCCTGGAGAAATAGTTAAGATGTATATCTGTAATCTGCTTCTTGATTTATGCAATGCAGCATTGTTGTAAGGACTTTGGAATGGAGAAAAATAAAGCCAAATATGCCATGGCTTGTGGATGCTGCAGTCTGTGTGCTTTTAGATTGCCTGGTATCCTTTCACAATATAACTTGTGTTTAATATATAATAACTATGCAAGGACTATCAACTGTTAGAATTAACTCTCTCATTTGTGGGTATTGGTTTTTGTTTATCTGTGAATATTAGGTAGGGGGATCCTTAACAGAATTGTGCAGATTTTGGCTCAATAGGAAATTTAACCTGTCGTCGCTCGAACGATGTAGTTTGCGAATGTAGATCTGAGCCCCGTTCAATATTTGCATCGGAATAAAATTATTGATGATGCGAGACAAGCCCTCCCAGCAACATCTGCTATCGGGCATTTAGAATATTTTCATTTTTTTTTTATTAAAAATTGAACCCGCTGTCACTCTTCCGACGCGCTATAAGCGTCGGAAGACCGATGTTACATTAAAAAAAAAATTTACTATGTCGTCGGAAAAGCGACGTTTACCAACGTCGGAAGAGCAACGTTCCCAAAAGCGACGTTTCCAAACGTCGGAAGAGCGACTTCTGCTCAATGTCGGTATTGCGACACTTCAAACCGTGGTTAGCCATAACGTTGGTCTTCCGACACTATACGATCGTCGGTATTACGACACTTTAGAAGCGTCGTTAGCCATAACGTCGGTATTGCGACACTTTTGCAAAACGTCGGAACAAGTGTCACAATACCGACGCTTTATGGAAGCGTCGGAAGACCGACGTTATGACAAACCACGCTTTGAAGTGCCGCAAACTGTCGCTCTTACGACGACTAGGTGTCGGAAAACCGACAAATTGGCCGTCGGAATGAAGATATTGTTTCATTTGTTTCAGTAAAGGCAAACCTGGACTTTCGCAACCTTCTGAGTCAATACTGGCCTGCGCCCTCTGCTTATGTATGAAGGAGGCGCCCTAACCCTCTGCTTGTAAATGAAGGAGGTTACGGGCCTTGACAATTTACCATTTGTTGAATAGTGGCGACCCTCTCTTCTTGTGATTTTCATGTGAAAGAAATTTGTAAAACGTACGATAGTGACTTTTGTTTCTTGACTTCATCTCGGAGCTCACAATACATTTAGAAGCGATTCGTTTCCTCTAGAGAATTAGCCAGATCAAGCATTTCCTCACGAGATGAAGTTATATTTCACTACCTTTTGTAGAAACCATAGAACAACTGTAAAAAAACCTACTAGTCGACTTGAGATTGGGCTTTATCACGATGCGAGACCTAAGGAATATGAGTGTTGACTTAGAGTACATTTGTTAATTTCATTTGCAAAGTAAGGGATCAGTCATGGCAGGTCTTTTGCAGATGGAGGCTTTTTGGCTTTTTGATGATTGCCAAAGGTGAAATGTTCTAAAACGCCACTTCCTAACATAGGGGAGACTATTAAAACAGATGTGGATTTGCCTTTTAAAGCTGATGGGCAGACCAATAAGGGTGAAGCTAGATAGGTTTGTGACAATGAGGTTTTGGTTTTGCCAGGGGTGGACTGAAAAGGTATAAGGGCGAAAAAAGTTTTGGGAGGGTTTTCTGGATGACATTTTGACATAAGGAAATCAGTTTCTAGAAAACTCAGCTGAAGATATAGTCATCACTAACATGTAAAAAATACTGATGGCTAACACCATCCAAGGAAATTTCCCAGAAACTCATTTTCTCGGAAAAAGAATCCTTACCCTCACCTATTCATTTCCAAGAACCAACATTAGAAGAACTATCTTTTGAGTCTGTATCATTTCCATTCACAGAATCTAAACCTAATTCAGTTGCCAGTTCTTCTGCTATTGTTCATATACCCCTTCCCATATCAGTTGTTCCACCCCTTTTATCTCCACATACAACTGGTTTTCATTTTACCCCCACTCAAGGAGCAGTCAATCAGGGCATAAACATGGCAGCCCCTGCTTTCTTGATGAATAGATATGCACCATTAAATCTACCCCAACCAATGAATGCAATGCCTCGGGAGTACCTTAAGTTGCTTCCTAGATTTATTGGTGAAGATGAAATAACTACAGAACAACACTTGCCTTTGTTTTGCACTTTTGCTGAAAACTTCAATGTAGAGCATCTTGATGTTGTAATGAGACTTTTTGTTCATTCTCTAAGTGGAGAGGCAAGAAAATGGTTCAAAGGATTACCAAATGGTTCAATCAATGATTGGGATGAATTAGAAAGACAATTCATCCAGAGATGGGTCGAAAAAAGAGACCATGGTTATTCTTTAATAGAGTTTAATGCTATAAAGAAAAAATCAAATGAAAGCATGAGTGATTTTATCAAAATATTTAATAAGTTGTATAATAGTTTGCCTGTGGAAATGAAACCTCCTCCTATTGGAGCAAGGGTTGTTTTTGCTGGGGCATTTGTATCAAATTTCAGTTTTACCTTGAGAGAGAAGAGCCTCCACTCTTGAACAGATTCAAATCGATGCCTTAGAGATTGAGGCAAACATGACTGTTGCTGGAAAAGTTCAAGACAAGGGAAAAGCTAAAGAAGAAGACTCATCACAAGATCAAAGGATAGATGACATGACTAGGGTCATTAAAAATTTGTCAAAAAAATTAGTAAAGATGGAATTAGATAACAAGAAACCTGCACAACAAAATAGAGGGGTTTTCAATCCCCAATTCAGAAAACAACCCCTACAGATTCTACAGAGAGAAAGAAAAGATCAAGACCAAGTCCAAGCACCTTTATATATAGAGGCAGCACCATCACATTCTGTTGATAATGATCAGAAAGAAGATGAAGATCCAATTTTTGCTGTGTATATGGAGGATGGTGAAACGGAGGAAGAAAGTGAGAAAGAATATGTAGAAGAATGTAAAGAAGCTAATGTCTCATTTGATCAGGAAGAAATGGATGATTATTGCAAACAATTTACTGATTTTATGCAAGCAGAGTTGCATAAAAAATATGATTTGAGGTCAAAAAAGAGATTGAGAACTCAGGATGATGAAGAAAAAGAATTAGAATTAGTACCTATTCCAATGGCGACTCCACCACAAAAGAATCCAATTAAAAATTCAGATAAAGGGAAGTAGCCCATGAATCAAGAAAAAGAGAAAGAGAAGCAGCAAGCTGAGGCTTCCCAAGTAAAATCTAATGACCCTAATATTTTGGAGAAAATTGTTACTGTTCCTGATCAACATGCAAATTCAAATAAAAACCAAGAAGAACCTAAAAAGTTAACAAAACAAAATCAAACTTTCAGTTTGTCTAAAGAATTAGAAAAAGTAAAGATTCAAGTACCACTTCTTGAGTTGGTCAAAACACCTGGTTATAAGAAAGAGACTGCAGAGTTTATAAATTTATCTGTCTGATGAGGTGGGTGATATAGTGAATCTGCAAGAAGAGAAACCAGTGGTTACTTTTGGACCTCATGTTGAAAAGGTAGATTCTTCTGTTCCACCTTTTTATATATCAGTTCTGTTGCATGATTTCATTTTACATAATTGTATGCTAGATGTTGGTGCATCACATAATCTAATGCCACTGTCTGTGATGAAAGAATTAAATTTACAAATTACCAAGCCATATAGAGACCTTTATTCCTTTGATTCAAAAAGGGTGAAGTGTGTAGGTCTTATCAAAGATATGGTTGTTTCCTTGGCTCAAATTCCAGCTAAGAGTATTATGATGGATGTGGTAGTAGCAGATATTCCAGCCAGATTTGGTATGTTGTTGTCTAGATCTTGGGGGGAAAAGCTTGGAGGAGTTTTGAAATTGGATTTCACATATGCCATTATTCTTGTTTTTAATGGGGAGGAAAGGAGGTTATACAGAGAAACCATATTTTCAAAAACTACTACCAAGAAAGATGCGGGTAATTCCCCCATTTATGGTCAAGAGAAGGAGGATCTCTCTTGTTTCATGTTGCATGAAGATGCAAAATTTGCTGAAGATTCATAAGAGCGGCTCTCTTCAACCAATGTACATAAAGAGTTGTGTTCAAATAAAATTTGGAAGTGTTATTTTGGTGGTGCATTCTCTAAGGAGGCCACTGGAACTGGATTCATATTTCTATCTCATGAAGGTAACTTTTTACCTTTTTCCTTCAAATTGGAATTTGAATCTACTAATAATGTAGCTGAATATGAAGCATTGATTCTAAGTCTGCAAACAACTAAACAGATGGGAATTCATTCTACCTCTATTTTTGGTGATTACGAATTAATAATAGGAAAAATTAAAAATTGGTGTCAGACTAAACATCCCAGATTGAGGTCTTATAGAAATGAGGTGTGGGATCTAGTTGAAAATTATTTTGAAGCTTTTAATTTACAATTTATTCCAAGAGAAGAGAATAGAATGGCAGATTCATTGGTAGTTGCAGCCAGTACATTTAAGCCACCAATTAATCCAAGGTTGAGATATGAAATTGAATTGAGACACATGCCTTCAATCCCTGATATTGTAAAGCATTGGCAGGTTTTTGAGGATGATGAGCAGAATAATCAATTTTTAACGATGATTTGAAATTTTGAAGGCAGTCAAATTGATTTAGAAGTTGATGAAAGTGGTCAAAGTGATATGTCTAAAAATACGAAACATTCAATTGGTGATCAGAAGATAATTCAGTTGAAGGATAATCTTTTTCCCAGAGGTTTGGTACCTCTTGAGAGATTGTTTGATGCTAATGATGTGGTAGTGAACCAGAAAAAGGTATCCCAAGATGGAGAAATGGAGGACTGTAATTTAGGAACTCAACATGAGCCTAAAATAGTCAAATTGTTTAGAGTTCCTAAGGAGTACAAAGAAAGGTAGGTAGATCTTTTTAAACAATTCATGGATGTATTTGCATGGTCATATGAAGATTTAAAAACTTATGATCTAGATATTATTCAGCATAAAATACCACTGAAAGATGGGATTAAGCCACACAAGCAGAAGCTCAGACAAATTAACCCACTATTGCTGGCTCCAATTGAAAAAGAGGTGAAGAAACTTTTTCAAGCAAAAATCATAGTTCCACTAAGATATTTAGATTGGGTTTCCAATATGGTACCAGTTAGAAAGAAAAATGGAGAGATAAGATTATGTGTGGATTTCAGAAATTTGAATAGAGCTTCCCTAAAAGATAACTATCCTTTACCAAAGATGGATTTTGTTCTACAGAAAGTAACTGGAGCATTCAAGTTATCCATGGTTGATGTTTTTTCTAGGTATAATCAGGTGGATGTGGAGAAGGAAGATCAAAAGAAAATTGCTTTCACCACACCTTGGGGAACATTCATGTATGCCAGGATGCCATTTGGCCTCATGAATGCAGGAGCTACTTTCCAAAGGGAAATGGATATTGCTTTTGTGGGTGATAAATTTCCTCTTCTATCTCTCGATGATGTGCCTATTTTCATGTTACGATGATGACACGTGAACACTAGAAGCCTTCTTGAAATGTAGAAAATTTGGATTATCATTAAATCCCAAGAAATATTTGTTTTCTTTAGTGGAAGGTAAGTTGTTGGGTCACATAGTTTCAAATAAAGGAGTGAAGATTGACCCATCAAGGGTTGAAGCTATACAGACAATTCCACTGCCTAGAAGCAAAAAAGATATCCAAAGGTTTCTGGGAGAAATCAATTTTCTGAAAAGATTTGTTCTGAATTATGTTGAGATTGTCAGGAGAATAAAAAATATGTTAAAAAAGAATGCTGAAGTAAAATGGGATAAATATGCAAGAGAATCCTTTGGCAGAATTAAAGAAGCTCTTCAAGAAGCTCTTATTCTGATTAGCCTAGATTACTTGAAGCCTTTTCAAATCTACTCATTTGCATCATCCTCTACTATTGCTGCTGTGTTATTACAAAAAAAATGAAGAAGGAAGTGAACAACCTGTAGCCTTTTTCAGCAAATTCCTCATAGATGAGGAGATGAAGTATAATATCCTAGAGAAGCAGGTATATGCTTTAGTCAAATCATTAAAGGCTTTCAGAACTTATGTACTTCATTCCCAAATAGTAGCATATGTGCCTAATTCTACTATGAAGGATGTGCTAGTAAAAAGTGATGTAGAAGGAAAAAGAGGAAAATGGATTGCCAAAATCCAAGAATATGATCTGGATATCAAAGCAGCAAAGTTAGTCAAAGTACAAGGACTGGCCAAATTGCTAATAGAATATAATTTCCAAGCTTTGGGAATTAGTTTACTTGCACCTGTAGATGAAGTGACTGAAGAAATAGATAATATTAAGACAAAGTCAACAATCAAATATAAATTTCTCTGTTTAGACTGGTATAAAGATATTATTCATTATTTGTGTTTCTTTTATTGTCCTCCTTCAATAAACAGAGCTAAGTATAGAGCTCAACCTTATGTTATAATTGAAGCTAAGTTGTAGTGGAAAGATCATGCTGGTGTGCTGCTGTTATGTTTTACAGAAGAGGAAACCATGGAGATGATTAAAGAATACCATGAATGCTTGTGTGGAGGCTGGAAAGTAACTGCTCATAAGATTCGTAAATCAGGGTTTTATTGGCCTTCTTTATTTTTTGATGTATACAGAACTGTTAGAAGTTGCCAGAAATGCCAATTGTTTGCAGAAAATAAAAGGTTAGCGCCTTTACCTCTCCTCCCTGTGTTTATTGAAGAACCCTTTAGATAATGGGGATTGGATTTCATTGGAGAGATTAATCCACCATCAACTAGGTAGTTTAAATGGATTCTAACTGCTACTGATTATTTTACAAAATGGGTAGAGGAAATTCCCGCTAGAAAAGAAAATGATTTGGTTGTGATGAAGTTTTAGAGGAGAATATTTGTAGCAGATTTAGATGTCCAGTAAAGCTTGTAACAAACAATGCTTAAGTTTTCAACTCAGTCAAGTTCATAAACTTTTGTCAGACTTATAATGTAATATTATCCCACTCTACAGCATATCATCCTCAAGGAAATGGATTAGCAAAATCATATAATAAAAAATTGGTGAAAATATTGAAGAAAACAATCAATGAGAACCAAAAGGATTGGGATTCAAAGCTAATTTTTGCTTTATGGGAAGTGAGGATGACTACTAGAATATCCACTGATAAGTCTCCTTATGAATTGGTATATGGTGCTCAGGCTTTATTTCCCACTCTGCTCGCAAGACCAGTAATTTATTTTCTTCAAGACTCTCAAGAGGAACCTAATGCCTTAATCAGGAGACTAGATAAGGCGATAGAATTGAGTGAGAGCAGAAATAAAGTCAGAGACAATTTGGTCACTTCTCAAGAGAAAATGAAGTCTATTTTTGATAGAAAGGCAAGAGAAATCATGTTTCAGGCTAGAGATTTCGTATTAATATGGGATACCAAGAGGGAAGAGAAAGGGAAACATGGTAAATTTGATCCTTTTTGGTATGGTCCTTACAAAATCTCTGAAGTCGGATCAAATAATACTTTCATGCTGGAAGATCTTGATGGAGAAGTAGTAGAACTGCCTATAAATGGGCAGTATCTGAAACATTATTTCCAACACTAAAGACAGTTAGTTCATTGTTGTACATATTCATTTTCCTCTCACTGTATATTTCTCATCAAGAAATTTTTGACTCCATGCCTGAAGTGAAGGCACTGATCTGCAAGTTCTTATTTTTTCATGGAAAAAAACACTATCCGCAGGTGGAGCCAGATGTTGTGGATCATATGCATATCCTTTTATTTTTCAAATATTTGAAAATATAAAAATAAGAAATTATTGGAAAATATTGTGTAGAGAAGTTTTCCGGTTTAATCTCATCCATTTTTGTTGAAAAAGTATCAAAATCTTATACTTTAGCAAGAAAAACATGTATGTTCACCAATATTCGAGTTAAAGTTTAAACATTTAAACTTTATATTAGTGGGTTTTGTATTTGATGTTTAAACATTGATTGATTTGTCAGGCAGAAAGCACTGATAACTCAAGTTCTTATCAAAAGGCCCAACCTGCGGGCACAATTAGCGCACCGGATACCGAAATGAGTGCCTCTGCATTTGACCGGGTTGACTGCAGGGACAACAGAGATCAATGGCGGAGATTGAGTATGGGGGCACCAGCCAAAATTTTCCTCCGTACTTCAAGAGCCCTCGCAGTGACATAAGACACTGAGTTGGTGACAACTGTCTTCCACGTCGAGTAGAATCAACAGATCACTGGCACGTCTTGTTAGCATTTAGTTTAAAAGTCGAGCCAGCTATTTAAGGAAAATTTTAACTTGTTTTCAAATTACTTGTAATTTGTTATGCTACACCCTATTTTATTTTTTCCTCCACTTGCACAAATTCGACCACCCTGTGAACTATTCCTGCATAATTTTTTAACCATGGCTAAATGGTCATCCCTTTTAGGTTCAACTAGCCATATCCATTTCATGGATATCGAGAGAGATATTCAAGATACCATGTGTTCTATAATTCACCTCCCTTTCTATGAGAAAGTTATCTTGAATGATAATGTTTCCCCTGTGTATTCCGCCATGGTCAAGTCTGGAATTTTGTCTGCATGGATTTCAAAGACCCATCTCTTCCCTGAACTTATCTATTGGTTGGTGTCTGTCATGTATCCAGGGAAGTTTTTTGTCATGAATTCCCAAGGAGAGAACGTTCTGCAAGTATCCACCTAGTTAATTCGTCAATTCCTATGCTATCCTGAGTCAGAGTCATCTGTCTAGTTTTCTGACGATTCGCTGGTACAATATTATGATAATCTTGCAAGTGAAGAATTTAATCAGTCCATGTTTTATTTGAAACTTGACATGAAGCAGTTTCAACCATATTTCAAAGAGTTTTCTATGGGGGTTTTTGACGCTGAGACTCATCCAATATTAAGTAATATTGCAAAAATTCTGGGTAAAGATGATGATAATACAGTGGATAAATCAGTCCTAGGGATGTTTTCCATGATGATGAAGCCAGGAATGGTGCTGGTTATTCCATCATATTGGTAGGAAGCAGTCAATTCACAATTGATGAGCCTTTCATTAACATGTTCTTTCAAATTTCCTTCATTGATTGTATATTTGTTCTTATATCCAAATGTGGAAGAATTCATGCATTTAGGTCTAAATATTATGGATGTAAATAAAATAAGGCAATCAATGATATTCTAGACAAATGTAGTTATAAGGGAGAAAAATGAGGCTGGGTTGTTTAATTTTGCTAGCTATTATATGCCAATTGCATATAAAATATTGAATGGAAGTCCTCCTCCATGTTTCTTACCCAAAGCTCAGGAGTTTTTGCATTTAGGGAAAAAATACAAATATGGAGATTGGTTTGTTGTTGAGGAATATTCTGAACTAAGGATATATGGATAAAGTGTTGAGCCTTATAGACTCCCAACATTTGTACCAATGAGGCTTTTTGCTTTAGAATTCATTAGACAGAGCCTAAATGTTGATTAGGTTCATTTCGTGTGTATGAAGAAAGGATGTATAAATTACCTATGATTGTAGGCCCTTTCATAGTCAATATGAGGCAAGCATTTGATGAAGTAACAAGAATGTTAGATGAAATGCATATGCTACTAGGAGAAAGTTGGGCTTATGACCCTTATAGTGTGATTTCAAATAGAAGAATTGAGAATGGGTACTCTGCTTTCATTCATGAAAGTAGGCCAAAACAAGAGAAGATAGCAAGTAAAGGTGTGATGAATTCAGTAGGTGCAAACATTAAAAATTCCATCATAACAGAGAAAACAACTAAAAGAACCAAAGAAGTAGTTATTGATCTAGATGATGAGGAGTAGGGAGCCAAGAAAAGAACAAAAATTACTAAAGATACTACATCTAATTCACCTGGTTTTTCTTTACATTTGGGAGAAGAGAAAAATGCTCCTGCTTCACCCAGGAGTCATGAAGCTTCTCATGAATAGGTGCCCTTGATCAAACAGTTGTTTTCACAAATTGAGGAAAGAAATCAGAGAATGAAGGCTAGCATGGAGGCCCAAGTTGAACATCAAGTTGATGTTGATCAAACAAGATTGTTGACTATAATGGATCTTGAGAAAGATCAATTTAGAATTTCCCTGTCACACACTACAGACATGTCAATTGGTTCTTCCAGCAATTTCAACACTGTCAATGTGGCTGTGGATGTAAAGAAAATTTCACTGATGGATAAAATGAATTTGCATATGAAAATAGGCCAATTGATTGTAAATGACCTCAAAAAGACTAATGCAATGGAAATAAAGGCAGATAATATGTTGGGTAAATTAATTAAACTGTTGAAGCTAGAGAAGGCTAACTCAAGAGCCTTAACAGTTGAGAATGAGGAATTGAAGAAAATTATTATAAAGATTGAGTAGACCCCAGTGATAAGACTGTTGTGCAGAAATTCATGCAAAGTGCTGAGGTAGAAATATCCACATTAAGGAAGAAGTTAAAATTACCTACTAGAGAACATTCAATGGTTGTAGAAGTTGTAGAGTTAGAGAAGGAAAAGGAAAATTTGTTGCAGCAACTCATGCAGAAGGATGAAGAAATATCCAAAATAAAGCAGACTGCAATTTCATTGCAAAATCATATTGATACTCATAATTGTACTTTTTTTTTTCCTATAGGTGACGAAGATCCTCAAGCACAAAATTTTCAATTAAATATAAAGTTGCAAATGGCTGAAAGAGATCAAAAGAAGGCTCAAACAGATCTGGAGAGTGCAACAAAGTTGATGAAAGTCATGGAAAATGAAGCTGACAAGTACAAAATGGATTTCCGAAATGCTGAAGCTGAGATTAAAAATCTCAAAGGAAGATTGAAAGGAAATTTCTCACTGATACAAGCCAAAGATATCATTTGGACTGATATCATTTCAAAAATGAAATCTAATTGTTGCTTCTTGATGATAATTGCAAAAGAGAAAAGCCTTATTTTAGAATGTGAAGAACCAATCATGTCTGACAAGCAAAAAGGAATTAATAGAGCCATTTGTGCCAGAAGATTCATTGATTTTATTAATTCTAAATCAGGTCAGGAATTAGAAGAGAATGACATGCAAGACTAAATGATGTATGCAATAGAAATTAGTAAAATTATTGTCAGAAATGATCTCAAAAAGGCTGCAGAAAAGAAGTTGATGGAAATTAAGGAAGCAGTAAGTCCGTTTGATAATTCATTTGATAAAATGACAAGAGTAGGCTTGCCAACATGTTGGGGTGCTGAAGGAAATCTTTTGCCATGGAATTCTTATGAGAACTTACTAGTGTTGACAAAAAGCAAAGTTGATAACAGGCACGAAAAGACTCAGGTGCTTAAAGGAGAGACAATGGTCAACTTCTTGCAGAGACATTTATAACTATTGTGGATGGTAAAGACTCTTTTCACAGAAAGGCCGTCCTATGATTGAATTACTGCATTCAGATTGGAATATCACAATTTGACACATTCATCCAGGACAAAGGTAGAAATATGGAAAAAGTGCAGAGCTTGGGCAATAGGCCTGCCAAAAGGATCAGCATCAAAGAAAGACAAATCAGTTGATCCAGGAAAAGAAGTCACATCATCAACAATTCCTATAGATTAGGATATTTATTTTATGTTACTTTCTGAAGACAATGTAATTGTAATAAGACATTTTCAAGGCATGTAATAGACAGCCTTTGAAGTATTAAGTAGTTTTGGTAGTTAGGATTGGTTACAATAGTTCTAAACTTCTTTTTACTGTATTTAATGTAATTTTCAAGGGAAGGAAAGGTTCCGAGTTTTGGACCTTCAGACAATTATTTTTGTACTCAGAGATTCAAATATTGATGAATGAGTAAGCAAGTTTCTAGCATTTTTTTATGTTGAAATGTATTCAAGTTTACATTATGTGTTTTCTATCTATGAATAAAACAAAGTTATGAGCAGTAGGTCTCTTTTTACTTATGTATGTAAGAGTTAAAAACCTTAATTAGCGCTCCTTTGTTTTAACTATTTCTTTCATATATCTCTTTTGGGGTTTGGAATGATATTTTCTGTATAAAACAGCATATCAGTTTGGACTTCTTCTTTCATTTTCTTCTAGTCACTTCATTCAACATCAACAACTGATGGCATTTTGAAGCATTCATCATATTTGACATTTAAAGGTGATCATAAATATTTGAGGGTTAATAAAATAGAGACATATATATTCGTGACATAATCATATAAATGTCTTAAGCACTGATTCCTTATCACGGCTAAGGGATTATCTCTTAAGGTACAACATAGGGGAAAAAGAGTGAAGTAAGGGGAAAGAATAAAAATGAAGGGGAAGGGGTATTTTTACAAGGGAAAATGATTTCAGAGAGAAATTAGTAAGTATGAAATGACCTTTTTATGCTATCCATGCCTTGTGAAAACTGCTTCTGCCTACCCATCAGTTATCTTAAAAAAATTTCTTCATTTCTTTGGGTGCATTTGAGCTTGCAGGCCCTTATTCAAATTTATTTTAACAACAATCTATCTAATTCAAAACCTTATTTCTTCCAAGGTCTCAGATTAAATTGTTGAGCTCCTTATTTATTCTCTACCTATCTACTGATCTACCAAGATTAAACTATTTGGCTAGATCTTTATTCTCTATCTATTAGCATGAAATTTAAAGCATGAAAGGTCAAGGTTAAGCAATTTGACCTTCATGGATTGTGGCATTTTTAAAAAGCTTCACACAATCTTATTTTGTAGTAAAAAGTAAAAAGTAGTGGCATTTGAATTTGCATCACTTTCATGATTTATTTTTATCTCTTTTTTGTTTGGGGTTCATTTTTTATATTTTTTTTATCTTTTTTATTTCAATCCTTTGATTTTCTTTTAGGAATTTTACCCTCTTTAGATTTTTTTATTTTTTAATATGGGAAAACAATTTTGCATAAAGCAAAGTATGTACATATTAGAAGGCTAATCAAAGTCAATTCAAAATTATGAATCCTATTATTATAGAACCCTAACATACTAGAGGGAAGATATATCATTGAATTTTGTAAATCATAGCTTTTGGGGATAGATAAAGGTTAATTTTACAGAATGAAGGAAAGGATAGGAGACGGTCCCGATGTAGCATCACACCGAATTAACCAGCGGATTGCTCCCTCTGTTGCTAGAGTCTGATCTTTGCCTGCACAATGTAAAGATTAAGATTTTAATATTAATCAAATCATTTTCAGCCATGTTCTGTTTAGTTAATTGATGTGTTTTATAATTATACTCTCTGTGTAAACTATATCGTTGACGAAGGGTGCGAGCTAGCTTGGTTGGTTGCCCGACTAGATCGACACCACTCTGAATTGTTTAGGATTAGTTTAGATTTTGACCTGTTGTTGGCTTGAGGGTTCTTGACCTAGGTTCGGAGTTAAGGTTTTCCAACAAACCCCTATACTACTAGCCCTTTCAGTAATGACCTACTTTCGCAGGCCAAGGTCTAACCCGAAGTAGTATGGGTGGGTGCTAGAACTAGGTTTCCGCATCCTGGGAGAGAGAAGGTAATTAAAGTAGATCTTGTTGAGTTCTTTCAAGTTCACATAGAAAGAAGCCTATTATTGAGCCCTTAGCATTATAACTAGCATGTAAACATAAACACATCTACTATTATTAAACAAATCTGATCAATACTTTCACATCCACGTGCGCATCATCAATTATCATCACAGAACATCGAATTCGTAGCTAATTCATATATCGCAGATACAATCACAGATTATTCAAATAACATAGAGGTACTCCAGTAATAAAGGCAACTAGTTCAGATAGCATAAAGATACTTCAATAGATTCCGCATTAATTAACATCCAAAACCAACTTAGAAACCCAAGTCAGCGTGCACACATAGCTAGCGGGGTTTGCATGTAGCAGGATTGAGGATCTCCGCGCACATAGCAGGACTAAGGACCTCCACGCACATAGCCAGCGTGAGTCCTTACCCAAAAATACCCAAAACAGATCTCAATAGTTCATTTGTAGCATCAATCTTACTTTGTTACTTACGCTTAGACTCAAATGACTTATCTATTTATATCATCATAGCCAGCGCTATCCTGTGGTCTGCAAACCGTGTTTTGCGGACTCTAGGTCTGTCCTTTGACACATTACAATACATTTGGGGCTTTGAACCACCCCAAAGCCCTTGCACAAGACCAATTAATAAAAATATATAAAAAATGTAGCATTGGAACATATCAAAACGCAGCTAGGGGACCCTGTTCCAACAGGCCCCCAACACAATCTTGTGACTCGTCCTGAGTCACAGTGGCCATGGGGTTTGAATATTTTCCTAGAGCTACTTGATGGCATCAAAAAAAGGGGGCAACACTCCTTTGCTCTGTGTGGCAGCGTTCTGTGCAATGTCCACCAACTTCTGCAAAGTGGGGCCTTTAGTGGCAGCAGTGACACTCTCCAAGGTTTGACTCAGTTGTTTGACTGTAGCATCCACGTCCTAAGATATCTTGAGGGCTTCATCGGCCCATGGCTTGAGGTGGTCATTCAAAACCTTCTTCTTGTGGCAAAGCTCTTCTAGGTCATCTCTGAGTGCATAGTTGGCTCACAGACATGTCAGGTGTTGAGCGGGGATCAGAGTGGGCATAGTAGCTTCCAGTTGCTCGAATTCTTCTTCCTTCTGGCACATTTCTTGAGTAAATTCATGTAGGAGAGGGTTTCATTGCACCTTATACCACAACTGCATAGTTGTCTCAAGAAATTATGCACCCTGAGTGATTTGAGCTATAATGGTATTCGTGGCTTCTGTGATTAGCGCAGCTCTCTGGGCTCGTACCTCAGGCGAAGTTTCTGGCTGCAACTTGGCCTACAACATAGCATTCTGTTGCTCCATATCGGCCTTGACATTCTGGATTTCGGTCCTAGAAGCCTTTAGGGCTGCGAAGAGCCCCTCAATCTTGGCCTAAGGGATGGCAGAGGCTGGGATTTCTTCAGTCACATCTGCGCATAGTCTGTTGATCAGACACTCCAACTCAGTCTGTTGTGCAGCAGCAAGGATGCACACATCTTTTGCTTGTGATGCCTCGGTGGTCTTTTCAAAAATTGTCTACTCGGATGTACTTAGCTGCTGCTGCACCCGGCGATCTCTGTGCTGGATTTCCTCAAATAGGGATATATGGAGAATCTGCAGTGGCTTGTGTGGAAGCCAAGCCAATTCTAGGTGCACCTCTGCGTAGGCTTGGACTTGTTTGCATAAGTCAGGTGGACTGAGAGTGATTTTTGCGCCTGGGAGGGGGTAGAGAAGACTCTCAGTCAAGACGATCAACTCAGTGTTGGTTGTTGGCCACGTCCTTCTGCATTCTTGGTGATATAAGGTGGGGTGGTCTTAGGGACTGTGCTTGTACCAGCAGTGTTAGTCACGCTAGATTTGAATACCAATCTCCAGTGCAGTGGCCAAGTGGTGATGATCCGGTCGATTTCTTCATCGGCGACCATGTAAGGCAACGACATCCAAGCTGGATCCTTACGACCCCGAATCTGCACGTTGTGCATCATGACCTGGAATGTTGTGATGATCTAGTACTTGTCATAGACCGCCGATGACAAGCATGGCCGGGAGTGAATTTTTGTGATGGGCATGCTCTGAAATAGCACCGAAAACACTTTCTTCTCCTTAATCCGCTGCTCATCCTTTGAATCCCATAGGTTCACGTATCGCACCCCTTCACACATATTTAGTTAAAGCTCAGGGAGGAATGATCCTTCAGGGGCTTCCCATGCAACCAATGCAATTAAGAGCAATAGCCAAGAGTAGCGAAATGGCCTCCCATGATCCTGGGCCTCATGCATGTTTTCCAGGAACTCAGTGCAGAGGAACTACGACCAGTTAAAGTAGACCCCTTTTTTGTAGTGTCTGACCAAATAAATCACATATGTGGGGACATTCATGGCTTGGCACTTGCGCATCATTTTTCAACCCAATAGCAAGGTACCCATCTGCACCTCAGGGTCATCAATGGCATTGATTATGAACCCTCTGGTGTTGTGCTCGACATGGTAGTCTTCGCACACCTTGTCGGCGATCTGTTCCTCATAATTCTTTCCGATGCACTCCATGGGATTCGACCCCTCCATGAGAAGACCAGTGATGCAGTGAATGAGGGTAGTATTGAGGGGAATGCGGTCCTGGATCCACAAGTTGTCGTCATGGATCAGGGCTTGCAGCTCTCGCATGACTTGGTCAGTTACATTGTATCGGCCAAAGTGAGGTATCCACAGCAAGCTTAGTAATATGGATTTTTCTAACCTGCATGCTCACGGCATTGGTATGACCCGTAGCACGTCGTCCTCCTATACTCTTTTGAGGTACAACTCAGGTGCCAATTCTGGGAAAGCCTCCAGGTGGGCAACGTCGTGATCATCAAACTTTATTGAGGAGAGCTTACCGTATGCTTCTCCAATTATGGGGACTTCGCCCGGAATGAGCAGCATTTGCATATAGGAGCGCATACCCTCGAGATTCTTAGGCATGCACACCAAGGGCCTTCAAGGCTGAACATAGGGTGGTAGCCATGTGATTGGGGCAGCGAGCCGAGCTTCTTCTTGCGCAGACAGAGGTCACTTTGCTGGGTTAGGTGAACGTGCCTTAGGTACTGTTCAGGGAGATGGCACGTTCCAGGGGGAGGTGGGCGGCTTCCCCCCAGCCCATTTCGTGGTCCTCCCCTACCCTTGCTCCTAGCCCTTCCCTTTACTCTTCCTTTTCTCCAACTGCTTCCCCTTGGTTAGTGTGGACATGACTTCTTCGACTTCAGAGGTGACCTCCAATACTTCATCGGATGCTAGCTCCACAGAGATCACAGTCTGCGATGATTCAGCGAGATTGGTCACAGTCATTTTCGCTCGGAAGATGAACTCGGGGTCACTACTATCAGAGGGGGTAGCACACCCAGACATGAACAGAGCAGAATAGTTATAGCAATTCTCAAGGCACAAGAGTTTCAACACCTGCAGAACCCAATTCGGAGCTGCCCTCCTCCATTTATAGTGTTGAAGAGTGAATAACAGTTGGATAAAACTTAGTTGAAACTTACCATCACGGAAACAGTAAAAATATTTAGAAATCGCCGCATTAATTACCTACTTCCCTCTCCTCCTAATGGTGAAGTTGGTGTTTTACCCAGCAGTACTATTCCAACGGTTAGTTTTCATAGAAGTGTATTACGCTTGTGCTCCCAGTGCACCTCCACAGGCTTCCAAACCTGCGGTTGACCCCTGCGCTCATAGCGCACCTCCTCGAGCTTCCTGTCCTGTGGTCGACCCTTACGGGTATAACGAGCCTACCTGTGTTTTTCCTCTTGCATGTGCGTATTCCTCCCAATACAAATACTCTGGCCATATAGTCATTTGATTTGATATGGTTTGAGACGACTGCCATTAACATATCTCGGTACAATATCACTGTGTAGTGTACCTAACCGGACATCTCCTCTATCAGTTATTTCCTTTACCATATAGGGGCCCATCCAGTGCTAATGGAACTTCCCTTAGTGTTTCGCAAACTAGCTATCGTATAGCAGGACCAGTCTCCTTCCAAAAAGACCTTTTTCCAAATATGTCTATCATGCCATGATTTTTCTTGGGCCTTCTGAACATGCTGATGAAAGTTAGCAATGAATCGATCTTCCTCCAAGGCGACTAGCTACACTAAGCGTTTCTCCATGATTTCGGGCTCTGCCATGTTCGTAAAGGTTGTGATGCGCAAGCTAGGAACAATATACTCAATGGGCATAATGGCCTCCTTTCCATAAACCATCTGAAACAGTGTTTTCCCAGTCAATTACTTGCATGTGGTTTGATAGTCCCAAAGGACTGATGGGATGCGCACGTCCCAATCATTTCGATCAACATTACAAATCTTGGTCAGTGCCTATTCTAGAATTTTATTAAAATCTTATACCGTTTCATTTTCCTGCAAGTGATATGGGGTGCTTTTTGCATTATGGATTCAAAATTCTTCAGTCAAATCTTGTATTGTTTGATTAACGAAATGCGTACCTCTGTCACTCATCAAGATCTTCAGACAGCCAAACCTGGTTAGAATATGTTAAAAAATAAAGTGCATAGTGATATCTGCAGTACAATCCTTCACAACTTGGGTTTCATCCCATCTGGTTACATAATGAGTCGCAGTGATGATGTAGCGAGCACCTGTCTTCTTACTTGGTGGGTTGATGGGCCCAACGAAGTTTATTGCCCATTTATCAAATGCCTGCAGCGCCATCTATGGTTGTAAGGGAATTTCATCCCTGCGTGATGGTCTTCCTGTCCTTTAGCATGTGTTGCAGGCTTTGAAATAGTCATAAGAGTCATTATGCAGTGTGGGCCACCATAGCCCAGCTCTTAAGATCTTCTGTGCCATCGCTTTCCCTACGTAGTGACCTCCTGCTACGCCTCCTTGGGATTCTGCTAGAATGGCTTGTCTTTCATGCTCCAAAACGTATCTTTGTAGTACCTCATCAACTCCCATCTTATACAAGTGGCCCGCTATGATGGTAAAGTTTGTTGCGCGAGTTACCAGATCCTTTTTTTATTGTACTGAATATTTTTCAGGTGCCATCCCTGTAGTTAAGAATTGAATGATATCGGCAAAGTGTGGATCAACCACCTTAATAGAAAATAGTTGCGCATCGGGCGATCCTTCCTCTAGGTTGGTCGGTTCTTCACCAATCTCGATTTTGGACAAGTGATCTGGTCAAGCATTTAGTTTCCCTAGCTTCACAATGATCTCAAAGTCATATTCTTGAAATAGCAATAACCATTGGCCATTATTCCCCCCAAACACAGGCTTATTGACTAGGTACTTCAAAGCGGAGTGATCCGTGAACAACTTGAAGTGCTCTCCCACTAGATAATGTTGGTATTTATACAAGGCATATACCATAGCTAGCCCCTCGTGCTCAGTAGTGGAGTAGTTACGCTCCACACTAGAGATTTTTCTACTAGCAAACGCAATCGGGTGGTCAATGTGCCCCTCCCCAGGCTGCGTAAGGACAACTCCCAGGGTGATCCCTGAAGCATCTACATGGACATGGAAAACCTTTTCCCAGTCAGGAAATATGAGGATAGGTGCAGAGACCATATTTTCCTTGAGTAGCTCAAAACTCTTCTGACACTCCGCGTCCCAAAAAAATGAAACGTCCTTCTTTAGCAACTTCTCCATGGGTGTTGTGATCAATGCGTACCCTTGAATGAAATTTGTATAGTAGCATGTATGCCTAAGGATGGAGTGAAGTTGTTTCTCAGTTGTAGGGACTACTAAGTTGATGATAACTGCTACCTTGGCAGGGTCAATGATCAGTCCCTGCCGACAGACTATGTGGCCCAACAAGATCCTGAAAGGTAAGCAGAATATGCACTTCTTAATATTTATGGAAATCTGGTGCTTTCTACAGGCATCCAACATCATGCACAGGTTCGAGCCGTGCTTCTTTACCAATATAAATATTGTCCAATTATCAAAGTATACCTCGAAGAACATGTGAATGAACTCCTTGAATATAATGACCATTACCCGCGAAAAGATGGTAAGGGCATTTTTGAGCCCAAACAGCATGAAGGTGTACTGGAAGGATCCCCATTCGGTGGAAAATATAGTTTTGTTGTGATCTTCCAGTGTGATCCTGATTTGATGGTAGTCTGAAAACCTGTTAGTGAACAAGTATGCTTCCTAACCTCCCACACTATCGAGAATTCCATCAGAGAATGGTGTAGGGAAGGGATCATGTACGCAGGCATCATTCAACTTACGCAGGTCGACACAAATTATTATTTCTCCTTTAGTATTTTTCTCTTGAACCACCATAGGGCTTACCCAATCTGACTGTTCTATTGGTTCGATGATACTTCTAGCTATCATTTTGTCAATTTATTCCCTGATTTTTTGCTTATACTTGGGGTTTAAGCGGTAAGGTCGTTGCTTGATACCCCCAGGTTGCCTATAATACCCTTGAGTTTTGAAAATTTTGTAGGAAACAGGTCCTGGTATTCTATGAGAAGCTCTACGACTTTCCCAATGGTATCATCATCCAACAGTCCCAAATATTAGCTAGCTTGGGTTGTTCTTCTGTTCCAATGTTGATTTCTCTTAGTTGAAGAGGCTTGGTCACATCGATAGTCTCCAGTGGGGGTCCAGAAACTGTGCGTTCACCCTCCGATTCTGGGATAGTGATATTTTGTGGGTCCTCGTCACATTCCTCCATTGATATATTGTGGAAGTTAACAATATCTTGCATCTGCATATCCTAAGCTGGCACCCCATACTCCACCCAAGGGCGTGATTCATCAAATACGAGGGCATCTATGTCCTACAGGGCTTCGTCTAATGCCTCAGTTCCACCAATAAACCTAAACTTCCCCACAAAATTGTACATCATGGTCTCCCAGTGGTAGGTTCGTTGATGTAGCTCTGCATCCAAATACCATGCGGTGGGGATTTTCCCCAAGGCATGAATAAATAGGTGGACCCATTTATCCTCGGTTCTTTCACACCACACCTCCATCCATGCGACCAAGTGCTTGCATAGGTCCCCTTGGCCAAGGAAAGTCTCCACACATAGGTGAACCGAAGATTCAAACCATAGGATCATCATCTTGTGACATCCCTCCCAATCCTGGAACATCCCCTTATGAGTTTCCCACCACCGCACAGGGGTTGCATGCATGGCTATGTTAAGTTCCCACACTATTTTCTCCCTTGGGAATTCTGCTTCGAATGCTCTAAGAAAATCCCTAACACTACCAGAACCATCTTAGTAAGGCAACTCTCTTACCTCTGAAGAGATACACCGGAAGCTCTTCATGATCCTAAGACACCGTAGCATAGATACATCATGTAACCGATTCTGCCAATTTTCAATCTCCCCATCTACGTCAGAAAGGTATTCATTGTCTTTCTCCCAGAAAATCATGCCATCAGCTGTAGGATTAATCCAATCCTTGTCCTGGGTAGATAGTTTATATATATGATCCACTTCGTCTTCTTCGCGCACAGGTTATGTATACCATTCTCCTTCTGCTGGGTCTAGAGGGACTATGAATCTCGTACCCTCATTCTCAAAGACCATGCTCCTTTTCTTCAAGTTGATAATGCCTCCGATGTTTATAGCTCAATCCAGTCCCAGGAGTGTAGGATAAGGGTCTGCATCTTCCACAATTTGAATTACCTCAAAATCTACGTATACCTTAACCCCTGCGATATCTACCATAATATTTGATAGTATCCCCAACGGTATGATCTTATGTTGGTTAGCCATGCGTAGCTATATAGTAGACCATTCCAAATTAGGTTCTCCCATCCTCTTCCATGTCTGTTTGGGCAGGACATTCGCATCAGATCCTAGATCCAAGATGACCTGATCCATTTCATAATCGCCAATCCACACTATTAGCCGCATTTCCCAACCAGTGTGTTTCTTATGCTTGTACAACTTGTGAACATCTTTAACTTCATTTGGAGGGTCAGTTCTTTCTGGGTAGCTGTCTATGAGTGCTTGAATATTTTATACTACCTTTTGGTTGTGCAGCTGTTACACAACAATTTATCACTTTCCATGTGCTCCCCATTCCTTGATCCTGGAGGACCCATACAGTGACCCTTGTGTACTTTCCAAGCATGGAATACATACCCCTGAACCACATTTTGTTTGCCAAATCATCTCCCTTTACAACTTTTCTGAAATATCCCTATAAGAACATGGTTTCCAAGGTTGGCGCTTTCTCTCAGTGTCTGACCCATGCCAATAGTAGATATTTTAACTTAGACCTGCACCGATTGACGCTCTGTCTTAATGTCAGACCTGCGCCAATCCTGTTTTGGAAAGTTTTTTTAATAGAAAGGAAGCTTCCGTGACTAGAAGCTTCATGACGTGGTGATTTGGAAGTTTGTTTTAAGGATATGGCCAAATAATTCCCCTTTGGGCTTCTTGTTCCCAAGAAATAGGAACTATTCCAAAGGATAATCTCTTTTCCCATTATTTGAGGGCCCTTAACCTCCTCCTCCATTTTTATTTAAGGAGACCTCCTTCAGCTCTACAACCTTAGTGATGATAGAAAGGAGAACCAATTATAGCTTCAGGAGAATAGTGCAGAGTGTGATTGTTTTTGTGTGTTGGGAATGTAGTGAGATCTTGGACCTTTGTGTGTGAGGGTGTTACAAACATGCTTGAATACAAACCTGCCGAAGGAGAGCCTCAACATCAAGGTTTGGTTGTAAAATTCCCTTGTCTTTATTATAATAAAATGCATCTGATGTTTATCTTCCATTCTTGTTTACATATATTATGAGATTTCTAGCATTCCTTGATCAGTTAGATAGATTGTAATTTTTTTATGTTTGTCGTGATTTTATGCTTGTCGTGGTGTCTTGACTGTCTGTATAGGTAATCAGACGTTGGCAGCAGCGTGTATCGAGCTTGAGGAGAGCAATGGATCAAGAAGCTTCGATAGAAGACATAAACATAGCATCAGGACCAGGTAGGTCATATTCCTTGCTCTGAATTTCATTTACAATCTAGAAAGGTAGATGTTAGTATGTTCCCGTAGTTGCTAGACCCACCCTAGGGCTAGAGGGATCGCCTCTGCCTGCAGAGGCGATTTACCTGGACAACAAATTGGTGACTCTGCTGGGGAGTTTCCTTTGATTTTGTCACTCTTTGAGGTCTTTGTAATTTGACGAGTTGAGTCGAATGACCATTTCCCTATTTGTTCCCATGTTTTCCATTAGTTAAAATCTTTTAGTTTTTTCTTGAAGTGGTGAGTCTGGTCTTGGTTAGAAGAAATTCTTTGTTTTTTATTTTTCAGGCATTGGCACTTTTAATTGTCTGACAGTCATGCTGATTGGTGCTAGTTTTCAGTTAGCAAGTCACGCCAATGGGCCATTGGCACTAGCTGTCAGTTAGCAAGTTGTGCCAGTTTGCGCTAGTTTTAGCCACAAAAGTCGTGCCAATTTCAGGGTGTGTGAAAAATTAAGGTTTTTTCCCTCGTCCTTCACCAATGTGTCTTGCCCTTCCTATCCTTTTCTCTCTATGATTTACATGTTCTCCCCTTTACTTATTCACTTGTGAGCATAGATTACATTGCTCATTGTTCAAATGAAAAGTCTTCTTTCTATGATTGATTGATGTACAAGGGAATGAATTCCTTGTTTTGAGCACATGCTTTGAAATTCCTCTTTATGCTTGAACTCATATGTCTTGTAGCCTTTTGAGGACTTTTGTTACAAAGTGTTTAAAAAAAAAAAATCATTCTTAGTGTTTGTTTGCATCCCTTTTGCATTCATCCTTCCATTAAGGAAATTTGCATTCATTTAGTTTTCGTCTCATAGTTTTCTTTTCGTTAAAATGCATTAGATCACATTTCATTGAAAAGTCTTTTTTGAGATCCATCATTGAAATTTGAACTTAGATTACATTGTTTAATGATTGAAAGCTAAAAATCACATTGAGTGCATTCTATTTCATTAAAAGCACGCATTAAGTAGATTCTCATTTCATCAAAAAATGCATTGAGTGCATTCTTATTCTTTCAAAAGAAAAAGGAAATTGTGCATAGATTACGATTGCATAGTTTTCAAAAAAGAGAATTTTGCATAGATTACATTGCATAATTTGCATCGTTGAATGTTTCAGATTACTTTTGGGATAGTGAAATTCATCTAGTTTGGAAAAATTTTCGTTTGCAGTATTACTGTTTGTTGCATCATTGTTTGAGACTCTTCCCTTAACTAGATAGCATTCATCGAATTGAAATATTTCTTTCCTCATATAGCTGCATATAGGAGATTGTCAAATGAAAATCAGTAAGGCCTTGAAACTGAGACATAATTCAAGATCAACCTTTAAAATTTATTCAATCAACCTACGGAAGCATTGAAACTTAATGCTCACATTTAGAGGTCTAGGCTAGTGACGTGTTCCTGTGTCGTTAAACCTCATAGCTATCGTTCACCACCTGGCTTTAGATAGCACTAGTAGGGACTTGTGCTCCCTATACCATCGCTTATATAAAGGGAGACCCTCATAGATTCAAATCCTTTATCCATAGGAAGCTGAGTCTTCCGCCCAGTAACCATGATACACTGAACACAACATTCGGGGAGATTACCTGCATGTACGTCAAGTCCTTGGTCATTTTTCTTTCATTTGATCACCAAGGTGTATATGGCAGTTCATGGAAACTTGGTACACCCTCTTGATTAGATTACCTGAGTAGTCATTTTGGTCTTTTCATGAATCTCTAAAAAGAGAAAATATCATCGAGCTCTTGTCCTTTCATTCTCGTTTCAACGTGAAAGTGATAGAGTTACCTTTTTCCCGTTTCTCGACTCTTAAAATATGAAACAACAGAGTTTTGTTTCAATGTCCTAAAATATTAACTGCCCATGAAATATTCCTGGTTAAAGTTATCTTCCTTAGTGTTTTGTTTTACAGTTGTATCCGATGGTAACTGTCCCGGAGTTTACCAACCAAGGGATCCCCTCCAAAGGGAATCTTGGTCCTTTTCCTGCTTTTGGAAATATTTGTGCTCCTTATATGGAAACATTATTCTTGCCTGGGTTAACTGTTGGGTTGCCTATTTGGTTATTCTCAAACTCTGTGGTCTCGAGTATTCCACCCTTCATACGAACATCCCCTCCACCTGAAGAACATCATGTTGATTCTAATGTGGACCTCTCCCCTTCTTCACCTTTTCCTTTGTCCTCTTCCTCTACTTAGCCTAGTGAAAGTATGGATTCTAGTAACCAAGTGGCTAAGAATAAGAAGAAGAAGGCAAATAAGAAGAATTCAGATAAAAGAGAGGCCAGCTCTATGGCCATTATGCCTCAGGCACCGTCCCTTGATAAACCATCCAACCTTCCTCGGAAAATCAAATTCCCTTGCATGTTGTGCAAAAGTGACTATATTCTTTGAGACTAACCTGGCATTCCCAAGGTACTTGAAGCATGGTCCAATGGCCATCCGTCATTGCCTTTGGCTTCTCGAAGTCATATTGGTGGCACATATTCAACTAGAAATAATAAGACTCGTAAGAAACAGGGTAATATTACCAATCCCTGTAAGTTGTGTGAAGGGAATCATCCCATTCACCTTTGTCTGTATATGGATGAAGCCATGAGAGTGTTGGAAAACCCTACTGTTTCTACACCCTGCCTTTCGGTTGGCTACTAGAAGCTTTCTTAAAGTCCTCCGCTGGTTGATTCTACGATTGATCAAGGTTCATCTTTGGCCAATCCCGCTCCCTCAAAAATTGAAATTCAAAAATCCATTCCCGACCAACCATTGGTCAAGGAATCGGTTGATTTAAAACCGCCTATGTTTCATCAGGTCTTTTCCATCGAGAGTGGATCTCATCCCCCTCACGTTCTTCTTGTTTCTTCAGATTCCTCAGACTTAGAGAAAGATTCTCCCGTCCCTAGAGTTCAAGAAGCTGATCCTCCTACTCCCATGATGGAGGTCCAGGAGGATGCTCCTCTTACTCCAGTAACACCAAGGGTTGACCATCTCAGTTCAATGGTACCCCCTCTATGTAGTTTGATCGCTTCCTTCGATTGGAGTCGATTTGCGAGATACCACCTTCCTTCTTATGTGCCTTTTGAGATCATGGTACAGGCTTTCGATATGGTTGTACCTAGCACAATTATAGATGAAGGCACATATATTAGTGTTCTGTCTTCAAATACTTAGCAAGCATTTGGTTCTCCACCTCTTGTGCCTATTACGCAGAATCTGTTGGCTTTTAATAGAAGAACCAGTCAACCATTAGGGATCCTTCTGAAGTTTCCTATTACTTTGGGAAGGAAAATCATCTATATAGACGTGATGGTTGTCCCAAGCCCTTTGGATTTAAATTTACTCTTGGGGCACGACTATGCTTATGCCATGGGTGTGCTTGTCTCCTCCCTCTTTCGTGTGATCTATTTTCCACACAAAGGTTGGATCGTGACCATTGATCAACTTTCATTATTTGGTCCTGAAGTGGAAGCTGGCCCACCATCATCTCTACCATATTTTATCCGCCGGTTGTATCTTCCACACCACAGGTTAATTATGTGCCTACCTGCCCCGTGCCCACATTCAGTGACAGTGTCGTTGTGCATCGTGTGCTGGGGGCATTGCGTCTTGATTTCTGAGATGTTGTTCTCCCATCAGATGTGAACCTCTTGGAAGCCATGACCTCTTGTTCATTATGGGAAAATGTCTTCAGAGCATAGTTCATTTTCTTGTGTCAAGCTACTTAAAAAATGAAACAAGCTCATCGGAGCAGAGTTTGTTTTCTTGTGTCAAGCTCCTTAAAAAATGAAACAAGGTGTTATGAGGATGGTTCGTCTTCTATGTCAACCTCGTTAAAAAATGAATTAGGTCATGATGATATTTATTTGAATGTGTCAACCTCGTTAAAACAATGAAATAAGTTCTTGTTAAATTCGAGTCTTTGATACGATCTCGTAAGATCCTAGTCGAGTCTTTCTCTTGATCTCGTAATTTGAACCTTTACTCCATTTGCCTTTCATATGGATTGAAGCTTGGGGGGCATGTACCTCGAATTGAGTCACCATGCTGGGGGCATGACTATTTTTCCCTATTTTTCAAGAATAGTTTATCTTTGTTTCAAGCTTGTGTAAAAATGAAACCAATTTTTCAAGTATATTTTATTTCTGTTTGAAGCATGTGTAAAAATGAAACCAGTTTCAAGCATAGTTTTCTACAAAGTTTCAAGCTTGTGTAAAAACGAAACCACCTCCAAGAAGAGTTTCCCATGTTTTGAGCTTACATAAAAATGAAACCATTCTTATTTTACCTCTTGTGATTGCCATTTTATCAACCTGTTTTGCCAGATGAGCCTTGGTTTTATCATTTCGTCGTCACCATTTTCTTGGCCAATCATATGCCTTCACTTGATTGTTTTACACATTCTTGAGGAACCGCTGCAATGAGTGGTATTGTTAGCTAGCCTCTTGACCTTTATTTCTTCTGAGTAGTTCCGCCATCACATGAACCAGTTGCTACCCATAAAACCACTCTTTCCTCTAGGAGGAGTCATATTTCAGCTCTTTTCTGACTCTGTAAAATTGGAAAGATTGCCGAGACTCTTGTCGTTTTGAAATTGTTAAATGGCTTTGAAATGATATCTACCCAGTATACATTTAACCCTTTTTTGGGTTGTGATAGATTATTTATGAAAAAGGAATACCTTAGCCTATCGCGACTAAGAGGTTCTCCTGGATATTGTTTTCTACCTTTTTGGATATGAGAGACTATTTATGAAAAGGGACTCGCTGGATTTTTCTCTTCTGATTCTTTTCAAACTCTGTAAACATGAAAATATGCCAAGTTCTTCCTTTTTCAAACTCGTTAAACTCTTACGACATCAAACATCGTCACCATGACGTTCACCGAGTTCCTCCTTCCTAGTGCTCGTAAAATGTACTACGTTGGATTTGTCCGAAGGACAAACATATATAACAAGCATATGCTATCCTCTTCAATATTGTGTAAAAATAAAGAGGTACTTCCCAGAAATGGTGGGGGAAAATGGAAGTTATTCTTCAATTGTGTCGGCAGTATGTCACTCTTGAACATGACACTTATCTACAGTTCGTGTTAGGTTGGGATATCTTCACTCTGTCACTTTGCCTCCATGGGTTTGGGAAATCCGTTTGCCTCTCATTCGATTAAAAATCTTGTCAACATGACCTCCAATCCTATTTGGGTCAAATGCTTCCAAATTCCAGATTCGTGTCGCTGATATGTTCAAGAGAAAATCCTTCCATAGTTTGTACACTCCTTGATCCTCTATTTCAATATTGATTCACACTCCTATTACCTTCTCTGTTTCATGTCGATGATGTGGGATTCATTATGACCTTCCTTTTACAGATCGCTTCCTGTCGACTTCAACTCATTATCTAGGAAGTAGATCTAGAGACTCCTTTCTGGTACCTTAGAGCTTGCATGCCCTAATGGCAAGTTCTTCGCATTTGACGACAGGTTCACATCATTGGCCTTTGATTGGGTGATTTCATGGGTGTTCAACTTTAGCTCACTCTTCAAATTCCCTGGATTGTACTAGTAGTACCTTGAGAGCCATTGACATTATGGGTGGTTTCTCTCACACTTGTTAATGGTTCACAACATTGACCAGTAATCAAGTAGTTTTCTAGCATGTTCAACTTCAACATGTCTATTCACATGTTGGAATTTGTACTTTGATCGGGTGGTATTGGAGCGAAATACCCTGGGCTTCAATCACAAAAGTCCAGGTTACGAGGAGTGATGAGTCATTCATGATTATATACATGATTCTTTAGAAGGATGGCTGCGACCATACCGTGGGTTTTCTCATTTTTATCCTCTCTATATGGATGGTTGCGCCCATACCGTGGATATATTTCATATGATCCCTTCATTTAGATGGCTGTGTCCATGCTAATGATCCATTCACATGATCCTCTTCTTGATGGATAGTTGCGCCTATACCATGGATTCATGTATTTTCATTAGATATTTCAGTTATGTATACGTATCTATGCTTGATTTGTAGGTCTCCCGATGGCAGCGTGTAGTTCCTTGCACGTGCTTGTAAAGCATTTCACCCCTCACTCATTTTTGGACTTAATACTTTAGGGGGCATCTGTTACACAACAATTTTTCACTGTCCCTGTACTCCCCATTCCTTGATCCTGGAGGACGCATACAGTGACCCTTGTGTACTTTCCAAGCATGGAATACATACCCCTGAACCACATTTTGTCTGCCAAATCATCTCCATTTACAACTTTTCTGAAATATCCCTGTAAAAACATGGTTTTCAAGGTCGGCGCTTTCCCTCAGCTTCTGAACCGTGATGATAGTAGAGATTTACACTGAGACCCGCGCCAATCGGAGCTCTGTCTTAATTTCAGACCCGCGCTGATCTTGTTTTGTAAAGTTTTTTAAATAGAAAGGAAGCTTCCATGACTAGAAGCTTCATGAGGCGGCGAGCTGGAAGTTTGAGGATATGGCCGAAAAATTCCCCTTTGGACTTCTTGTTCCCAAGAAATAGGAACTACTCCAAAGGATAAGCTCTTTTTCCATTATTTGAGGGCCCATAACCTCCTCCTCCATTGTTCTATAAGGAGACCTCCTTCAGCTCTACAGCCTTAGTGATGATAGAAAGGAGAAGCAATTATAGCTTCGGGAGAATAGTGCAGAGTGTGATTGTTTTTGTGTGTTGGGAACATAGTGAGATCTTGGACCTTTGTGTGTGAGGGTGTTACAAACATGCTTGGATACGGACTTGCCGAAGGAAAGCCTCAACATCAAGGCTTGGTTGTGAAATCCTCTTATATTTATTATAATAAAATGCATCTGATTTTTATCTTCCATTCTTGTTTACATATATTATGAGATTTCTAGCATTCCTTGATCAGTTAGATAGATTTTAATTATTTTATGTTTGTCGTGATTTTATGCTTGTCGTGGTGTCTTGACTGTCTGTATAGGTAATCAGACATTGGCAGCAACGTGTATCGAGCTTGAGGAGAGTGATGGATAAATAAGCTTTGGTGGAAGACGCCAACATAGCATCAGGATAAGGTAGGTCATCTTCCTTGCTCTAAATTTCATTTACAATCTAGGAAGGTAGATGTTAGTATGTTCTGTAGTTGCTAGACCCACCCTAGGGCTAGAGGGATCACCTTTGTCTGCAGAGGGGATTTACCTGGACAACAGTATCAACTTCATAGATGCTTGTAGGAATGGTTTAACTTCGTCGTTCACTCTTAGGTTTGTTGGAACCTTGGAAGTAGATGCCTCGTCCTTGGTAAATTCTTTGTGAGCTTCAATGAAGGTTTCTTTCTCCTTTTGAAGGTCCAAGCTTTCCTTTTTGATAACATATTTTTTGATAAGTGGTTCAGCCACAGCTCTCTCCTCAGCTCCACCAGTAGCCGTGTCACTGAGCATTATGACATTAATAGTGGGTCCCTCATCACGTGGCTCTGCCTTAACCCTTTGTACATTATGCATTGGTGTCTGTTGTTTTTCCTCCATTTTTTCTATCTGTACTAGACAATATTCGATCACATGATCCAATTGTCTACAATATCTGCAATATTTCCATGCAGGATTTGGACAGTCCCTTGGGAAGTGCCCTACTTCTCCACAGTTATAACATATTAATTTCCCCCTTCCCCGACCTGCACTTCCACCTCTTACCCCTCCCCAGCCCCTGGTGGGAGAGCCTCCTCATCTCGAGGGAGATAGTGGTGAATAAGGGTCAACCTGTACCCTGTACAGGTTTCCTTGGTCTATCATTAAGTCATATGTACGACAGTTGTGTTTGTCGTGTCCCATAGATGAGCAGAATTGGCACCATTGTTTCTTCAACTCTCGAACATAGGCACCAAGATGGGGGTAGTGGTTGGTATCATGTAGTCAAACTAAATGACAGTCAGCGCACCATAACATTGGGCCCCTTGGTCCCGCAGCCTCTTTAGGGCGCAATGGGTTGGGCCCCCCAGCCTGAATGTAGTCCATCAGCATAGGGCACTGATCCTTGGTGTGGCCTGGCACCCTGCATCTTATGCACCATAAGTCTGGGCTAGCTTATTTTCCTCTCTCTCTCTGCAAGTTCTAGATTTGGAGGTGAATTTCCTCCATCTGTCCCTGGATATGTTCTACCCAAACATGAGCATTGTGTCTTGGCGCAGCTTCTAGCTTCATAGCAATCTCCAAGTCTTTCTCTTGCGTCTCAATCACTTGCTAACCCATAGGTCCGCGCATGTGAGGAAATAACATGGCGATGAACTATTACTTGTGTTGTCTATCATCATATTGAAATTACCCATCTCTGATAACCTTCTTTAGTCGCTGATCAACCTCCTATACTGACTTAGCAGGTCCTTGACTAAAGTCCTTCAAGCCAACCATCAGCAGAGCATAGGACTTAGGCTTCCGAAACTGTTGTTTTAAAGAATTCTTAATCTCTTGAATAGATGGATCTACATACTGGCCTACGTATCCCATGTACCAGTCTAGGGCCCTTCCTTCAAAGGCGAGGGATATTTGTGCCCTTTTTACAACATTGCTAGGCACATTATGCGTAACCATGCTGATTTCGCTACGAACCAAAATCGGTTCATATCTTCGTCTCCTACACCCTTGAAGGTGGGCAACTTCATGTATGTGACCATATATTCTTCTTGTAGTGGTAGAGTTGTAGGGGAGTTCTTGCCTTTATGCTGACTCGGCGATGGTGTAGCCAAAGGGCTAGTGCCTGCGTACGCAACCGACTCTCTTAATGGGTTGTAGATGGATCTCTCCCCTTCGCAGTTAACTCGATAGTACTTACCACTTCATGTTGTACTCTCACTTTGATAATAGGTCATTCATTCAGTGTGGCTGCACAAAATTCCCTTTTCGCACAGTAATATTTTAATTAGTAGTGGAAACGTTTGCAAGAACTTACCTTGGAATCCTTTGAAGAATCTCTGTTCTACCTAAGAGTAGGATACAAACTGATTGACAGTGAACTCTGTTACAAATCCTCCTAGCACATTATCCACTCAATAATCTATAGTTTGGGTTATTGTGTTATCAACCTTCTCCAAATGTTGAATCAATTCTGGAGTCCACTACGTAAACTGATCATCTTTCCAACACATCTGGAATTCTACTAGCCTTGCTAGCCACTCCTGGAGCTTGTGCGCAAAATTCAAAAAGAAAATTTCATATACTTCGGTGAAAATATATTTTTTCTTCCTCTTCTCAGTTTTTAGCTTCGTGCTACGATTCTCCTTTACAGAAAACTCCTGAATCTATCTTTTGAACCAGTCTTTGAGATCCAATTTCTCATGTCTCTAATGGCCTCATGGCATTACCTAATCCCTCTATCAAAATTCTCCTGGTCCCGGCAACGGAACCATTTGTTGGCTTGAGGGGTCCTAATCCAGGTTCGGAGTTAAGGTTTGCCAACACACCCCTATACTACTGGCCCTTTCAGAAATGACCTACTTTCGCAGGCCAAGGTCTCACCCGAAGTAGTATGGGTGGGTGTCAGAACCATGTTTCCACACCATGGGAGAGAGTAGGTAATTAAAGAAGATATTATCGAGTTCTATCAGGTTTGCACAGAAACAAGCCTATTATTTATCCCTTAACAGTATAACCAGCATGTAAACATAGAAAAATCTACTATTATTAAACATATGTGATCAATACTTTCGCATCCACGTGCGCATCATCAATTATCATCAAGAACATCACAACCGCAGCTTATTCATATAACACAGCTTATTCAAATAACACAGAGGTACTACAGTAATAAACGCAACTAGTTCAGATAGCATAAATATACTTCAATAGATTCTACATTCATTACATCCAAAACAAACTTACAAACTCAAGTCAGCCCGTGCACACAGCTAGTGGGGTTTGCACACAACAATACTGATGATCTCCACACACACAACCAACAGGATTCCTTACTCAAAACCACCCAATTCTTTCCTAAATTATTTCCTGAATTCATTATTGTATCTCTTTGACAATTTCTTTAAGATCCTTCTGGTGTTATGCCTTGGACTTCTCGATTTTTGGAATACTTTATTTTTATGGACGTGGGACCCTTAGTGTAGGTACTTCACTTTTCCCAAAAAAGAGGAGCTTCAACTATATGTGGATAATGGTAAGATGGTCATTGTGTGAAGATATTATTATGACTAATTTTAACACCATGGCTTTCAAATAATGTCACTCATATTTACAATGAGGATATTAAAGTAAAACTTCTAATCAAGGATTCCCCAAAGATGTTTGTGGATATTTTAATAGTTGGCTATTTTATTCAAGTAATAACAGCTTCCTTGAAATTTGGTATTCCTATGGTAGCCCTTTTGTTATATTTTCTTGAAATCAGTCTAAATAAACCATCCAACAAACAATCTATTTTTGGAACAAGCTCTATCTAGTGAAGGAAATATTGATCAAACATAATAGGAGGAACATTATTATAAGAGTCCATAAATGTTTTAATATTTTTTTTTTTGCGAGGGTTCGACAATACAACAATTTATTTTATTCTATGAGGACATGCAAGATGGTCAACATGGGGGTATTTTAGGCCTTTGTTTTTCCTTACTTCATATCATCTTTTACTCAAAATCACTGATGCTTTTGCTTAAGTTTGAATGGTTTTTGCCGTAGTTTTATGAATTATCAGAGACAACAAAGTAGGTATTTGTTATCCCCTTGTTTTAATGATATTTCAAACATTTAAAACATTATTAATAATAATTTTTGTGTTTGAAAGTTTATATTGACTTGATTATATGCATATACATACATCCCTTGATCTTGCGTTCACCTTCCTGTACTATGCAGCAGGTTCTTGTACCAATTGGGGTTCTTGCACTAACTTACTATGGGCTTCCCACACTATTGAAAAGTTCCTACACCTCGAATCAAGTTTATGTTCCAACAATAAATTTCTTGTTCCAGTAGCACATTTCCTGTTCCAACAGTGCATATCCTCTTCTCATCTCCATGATTATCATACATCCAGTTGTCATGATGGAAAATGATCGCATGGGTTTTGAAGAGTAGAGGGTAGATATGCTAATATGTTATTTTAATTGCACCCAAGTCTTCATGAAAACTGGTAGAGCAATGGTCAAAGTATTCGGTCAAAACTGCCTTCTATAAATTACAAAGTTTGTTAACAAGGTATTCTTCTAATGAATGTTATGGCGAATAATTCATCACTCAACATCGATTGTTTCGTATGTTGGGTATGTGTTATATTGTTTCCACGATTATTCGCACATGCAGGGGGAGGGTCACAACGGGGTTGATAGCCCCCCCTGTACATTACATCAAGCGCAACAGGGGGGTCACAGGAAGGGGCGATAGCCCCCACTGTCCAGGGGTTCACAAGGGGTGGGTAGCACCCTGTGCGCGGTCTAGGGCAGCGCCTCGGGAAATTTTCTTTTCCTTATTTTTCGGTGGGCGGACCCGCCTATATTTTTATGCATGGGTTTTCCCATGGTTTTGGGGCATGATGGTTTTCGACCCCTAGTATTCAGTAGATCCGGTTAAGGGAACTACAATTATGTTATGATCTAGGGTTAATGGATTGGGGTTTATGAATGCTTCGGCATGTATATATATATGTGTGTGTGTGTGCGTGTGTGTGTGTGTTGTAATACTAAAAGGTATATAATGAAAAATCAAGTTGGTAGTCCCAGTTTTGGGATCCATGGGAAAAATATCTATGTATATATGTTTTATGTTTTATGCTCTTGATATTGTTTATTTTCTATCTTTAAGAACTCATTTATAGATAATTTCTGTACAGGGTTAAAACCTACAATTGGTATCAGAGTTGTTTCGGCTTCAAGGGGACGCCTTTGTTGCTGAGGGGTTTTTTTCTTGGGCCGGAGGTAGACCCTATTCAGTGGGAGATCTACGGGATATATTATTGTGGTGAAAGAAGATGGCGAGCATTGGAAAGATAGAGACTGAGAAATTTAATGGTTAGAGTTTTGAGTTGTGGAAGCTCAAGATGGAGGATCTACTAGTCGATAAAGATGAGTGGATCACGGTAGATCTGGGTACTAAACCAACAACAATGTTAGATGAAGACTGTTAAAAATTGGATAAGAAGGAAAAGAGCACAATGCGGTTGTGTATCTTAGATTCAGTATTGTTGAATGTATATATGGAAGCTACAGTGAAGACTTTGTGGGTCAAGCTAGGGCCTTTTTACCAGTATAAGTCTCTGACGAATAAATTTTTCCTGCGGAAAAAGCAATATAACCTGAGGATGAAGGATGTAGACTCGATGGCAGAGCATTTGAATGCCTTCAATACTTTGGTAAGTCAGTTGTAATATGTTGATATTAAAATCTCATATGAAGATACGTGCATCGATTTTTTGTGTTCTCTACTAGACTCATGGGACAGTCTGGTTATTGCAATAGGTATCAATACAACTACCTTGAATTTTGATGAAATTGTCTCAGCCTTGCTCTTGGAGGAAATGAGATGAAGAAATATGGAGGGCCAGAATGGAGATTCCTTATCTATATGAGGAAGGTCCGAGAACAGGAAATTTTTTTTCTTCGAGTGGGAGATCTAAATCTCCAAGAAAGCATGTAAAGGTGTGCTGGAAATTCAAAAAGGAAGGGCACTACAAAAAGGACTCCAGATATAAATCTCCTGAGAAAGGAAAAGGATCTGATGATGCTCCTTCTGCAGAGGAAAAAACCACCTCAGATGAAGGTGGGGATGTGCATTAGGCTTCTTCTTCAAATACACATGTAGATCCTAAGGCATGGTTGATTGACTCAGATGCATCCTTTCACTTCACTCCCCATAGGGAGTGGTTCTGCAAGTATGAGAAGTATGATGGTGGTGATGTTTTATTAGGAGATGATAAGAAGGCTAGAATTGTAGGACGTGGAAAATTCAAGCTAAAAATGCAAGGTGGAAGGATTAGAACATTACCTGGTGTTCTGCATATTCCTACATTGGCCATAAATCTTATTTATGTAAGCAAGATGGATGATGCAGGTGTAAAAACTGTGTTCAAGAAAGATACCTACAATATGGTTTTGGGAGCACTGGTATTAATGTGGGGAGTTCAGATTGAAACTATGTACAAGCTTCATGGTAGCACTGTTATTGATGGGTGAAATAGTTTTGTGGTTCCTTAAAATGGAGCGGAAATCCTAGCAGTCTTTGGAGAAAATACCACGCTATGGCATCAAAGGCTTGGACATATTGAAGAGAAGGGCCTTCAGATACTACATGGTAACTATATGGTATAAGGTATGTCTAATTTCTCTCTGGATTATTATTTATGTGAAAATTTTATATATGGAAAGCAGATTCGGGTGCATTTTCCTTCTAGTGCTAAGAGGGCAAACAAGATATTAGAGCTTGTGCACAATGATGTATTTGGACCTGTGTTGGTTCCATCACTGGGAAACTCTGTGTACTATGTTTCATTCATAGATGACTTCTTAAGGAATACATGGATATATTTCTTGAGGAATAAATCTAAAGTCTTTGACAAATTTAAATAATTTAATGCTCTCTTGGAAAAATAGACAAAGAAGAAGATAAAGGTGCTGAGGACAGATAATGGTGGAGAATTCTGCAAGAAGAAATTTGAAGAGTTCTGTAAGGTGTGGTCTAGCACGACAGAAGACTACTCCATACACACCTAAAAAAAATGTATTTTCAGAAATAATGAATAGAACGTTGATGGAAAAGGCATGAAGTATGCTATGTGGTATCGAGTTAGGACATGAATTATAGGCAGAGGTAGTGGAGACTGCATGCTACCTAGGTAACATATCACATTCATCAACGTTAGAAGATAAGACTCCACATGAGGTATGGACTGGTAAGAAACCCTCTCTTTCACATCTAAGGGTATTTGGATGTGATGCATACATACATGTTCCAAAGGAGAAAAGGGCCAAGTTGGATAATAAATCTGAAAGGTGCATATTTATTGGGTATAAGTATGGTTTAAATGGTTACAAGCTTTGGAACCCAGAAATAAGGAAGGATGTGTACAACCAAGATGTGGTGTTTAGAAAGGTGAAAGATGTTGTTAAACATGAATTCTTACCAAAGGAACCTGAGAAGATAGAGTTTGAGCTAAAGGAGGATGAATTAAACTCTACAACATAACAAGATTCAGAAGCGGAAGAGCCACAAAATCAAGGTGTGAGAATATTAGTTCGTGAAAGAAGGCAGCCAGAAAGGTATAGTCCATATGCATTCTGTTCAAATTTTTCTTTAACTATCACTAATGATGATCCTAGAACTGGCAGGAAGGCAGTGGATTCAGAGGATGGAAAACTTTGGAAGGAGGCCATGGTTGATGAAATGGAATCCTTGCACAAAAATGAGGCATGGGACCTGGTGGAGTTGTTGGATGGAAGGAAGCCCATTGGGATAAAATGGGTGTTTAAGAAGAATATGAATGTAGAGGTAAGGTGGAGAAATAAAAAGATTGGTTGGTAGCAAAAGGTTATTCCCAAGTGCCAGGAATTGATTTTGGTGATATTTGTTCTCCTGTTTCCAAGGTTACTTTAATCTATTGCTGCTGCATTTGATTTTGAGGTAGAATAGATGGATGTGAAGACATTATTTCTTCACGGGGAAATGGAAGAGGAGATCTAGATGAAGCAACCTAAAGGATTTATGGTGAAGGGTAAGAAAGAACTTGTATGCAGGTTAAAAAAAAATTGTATGGGTTAAAACAATCAGCAAGGATGTGGTATCAGAAATTTGATACCTATATATGGGGACTCAGCTTCACCAGAAGAAAAGAGGATCACTGTGTGTATTTTAAATTAATTGGTGACCATGTTATTTATTTGGTCTTGAATGTGGATGATATGTTGCTAATTGGAAATGAAAAATAAATTATCCAAGATTTGATGACCCAATTGTTCTCTAAATTCTAAATGAAGTATCTTAGTGTTGCAAAAAATATTTTGGGCATGGAAATTAAGAGAGATCGGGCAAAGCAGAATCTTTGGTTAAACCAGAGGTATTATGTCAAGACAATATTGTAGAGGTTGAATATTCGGGATAGTAAACCGGTTAAGGTTCCTATTCCTATAGGTGTAAAGCTATCTGCTGAACAGTGTCCCAAGACACAAGAAGAAGAGGAGGATATGTCCCGCGTTCCATATGAAAGTGCAATGGGTAGCCTGATGCATGTAATGGTCTGTAATAGACCATACATTGCACTTGTAGTGGGAGTATTGAGCAGGTTTATGTCAAAACTAGGGAAGGAGCATTGGACATCAGTGAAGTGGGTTTTCGGATATTTGTGTGTCACTAGTGATTATGGTTTGTGCTACCAGGGAAGACTTTTATTGGACAGAGTTTTGGACATCTGTGGTTTTGTTGATGCAAACTGGGTTGGAGATCTGGACCAAAGAATATCTACAAGTGGGTATGTGTTTAGCCTATTTGGAGGTGCAGTCAGTTGGATGAGTAAAAGACAATATGTAGTGGCTCTTTCAACTACAGAGGAAAAATAAATGGAAACCAATCATGCAAGCAAGGAATGAGTTTGGTTGCAGATATTGTGTTCAATTATGCGGTTGGTTCAGTGAGCTATAAGGATAGACTGTGATAGCCAAATTGAAATTTTATTGGCTAAGAACCCTACTTATCATTCAAAGAAAAAGAAAATTTATGTTCAATATCACTTTGTGAGAGATATGGTTGAGGATAAAAAGGTGTTGCTGGTAAAGGTGGACACTTTGAATAATGTCGCATATGCATTGACGAAATCTGTGAGCACTCAAAATTTCTCTTGGTGTAGTGAAACAATGGGTGTTGTAGGGCTGGACTAATGACTAAGCTCTATTGTGCCCCCCTGTGGAAAGAAAACAACTAGTGGGAGAATGTTGGGTATGTGTTATATTATTTACATGATTATTCGAACATGTGGGGGGGTCACAGGGGAACAGTAGCCCCCAATGTCCAGGGGTTCATAGGGGGTAGGTAGCTCCCTGTGCGGGGTCTAGGTTAATGACCCAGGAAATTTTATTTTTCCTTATTTTTCGGTTGGTGGACCCGCCTATGGATTTGTGCATGGGTTTGCACATGGTTTTGGGGCATGATGGTTTTCGACCCTTGGTATTTTTTAGATTCAGTAGAGGGAACTACGGTTATGTTCTAATTGAGGGTTAATTGATTGGGGTTTATGAATGCTTCGACATGTATATATATGTGTTGTAACACTAAAAGGACTATAATGACAAATCAAGTTAGTAGTCTCAGTTTTGGGATCCAGGGGAAGCATTTCTATGTATATCTGTTCTATGTTTTATGCTCTCGCTATTGTTTATTTTCTATCTTTAAGGATTAATTTGCAGATAATTTCTGTACAAGGTTAAAATCTACAGCGTATACATAAAACCTTAGATCAATTCGAATCTATTTAGTAGTTGTATATCCTTTTTTTGGTGCAAAATTAGTTTGTAGACTCTAAATTTATGCATTGTGTAACCAAAAATCTGAGTAACTAAATGGAATTGTTGTAATATAAATGAAAGATCATGTACTATAGAGGTGAATCATTGTATTTTGCTGATTGAGTCTCCTTATTTTGGTTCAGAATTATTTTTCAATTCTAAAATTATATGCGTTGTGTAACCATTGGATTCGAGTAGCTGAGAGGAAACATTTTTTTGGGGGATATACAGAGGTGGATTTTATAGAATGAAGGAAAGGAGAGGAGATGGTCCGAGTGTAGCATCACACAGAATTAACCAATGGATCGCTCCCTTTATTGCTGGAGTCTGATATTTTCCTGCACCATGTAAAGACTAATATTTCAAGATTAATCAAATCGTTTTTAGCCATGTTATTTTTAGTTAATTCATGCATTTTATATTATACTCTTTGTGTAAACAAGATCATTGATGGAGGGTGCGAGCTATCTAGGTTGGCCGCCAAACCAGCTTCACACCACTATGAATTGTTCAAGATTAGTTTAGATTTTGACTTGATGAGTGATGCATTTAATTTATCATTTACTGTGTGATTGGTGATGAATTTTTCTACCAAATTATTTATCGATTACATGTTGAATTAGTATATCTTCCCTCCCACGAAGTGTGTTGATCGCGCTGATTGACATTTTGATTTATCAATACTCTGTTTTCACAACCTTGTGTTATGAATATTTTGTCTCTTTTCAAATTGCATCATAGTGCACAAGGTAAGCAAGTTGTTTAATTACAAATTCTTTATTTTAGGAGATTTTGCCTCTACAATTTTTGATTGCGTAAATAAATAATGGGAACTTGTGACCTCGTGTTCCAGAAATACAAGACTCACTCCTATCTTTCGAATTCATTTTAATTATAACGATTTTGATATGAGGTAAACATATATGAATGCATGAAAAAATTGAATTCTAAACAAATCTAAAGCCGCATACTCATACTCATAAGTATGCTAAGAACAAATTTCTCATATTCCTATTATTTCATAATTTATAATCATGGTCCAATGTTATTTGCAAAGAATTTGAGAGCGAGAGTGATTTCTATTTCGACCTTGTTCACAAAGTGAATGTATTTTTACTTTATTAAAGGGTTTTTTTACATAGAGGTGAACTAGGCAGAATGAGTTCAGAATTGTTAATCCTCGTTATTAAAGAATGGTTTTGAATTGATCTTGAATTTATTTAAGCATTTGCTTCCTTCCTTTTCTATGTTTTTCAGGCATTTCTTGGTTTCTGGTCAAAAAATAGTAAGGATTTACCTTCTGTTTGTAAAAAACTAGTATTCCCTTTCAATTCAAGTTTTCCTTTCATTTCTCGAATGTTTGATCAAAGCTTGTTTTCAATTGTCAGGAGTGGTGTTTTATAAAGTTTCATTTGAAGTGCAGGATTCAATTTATTTTTTTGAGATCGATGTGCAAGTTAAGCTAGAGTTTTATTTGCAAGTTGTTGGGGGCTCTCTCTGGCATTTCCAGTGTTGCCCCTCAAATTTCATGAACCCCCAGATTGACAGTTAAATTTTGGTCTATTAATATGCCCTATACTATGCCCAACAATCCAAATTATTGAAAATTGGACCTCTAAGACTTATAATAATATCTATTTTTCCATGTAGTTTTTGACTATTTCCATGAATGCTTCTGCCAGAATACTTTCTTTAAAATAATCAGAAAGAGAGAAAAACTTGGCATACTTTGTCATCCGATCTACCACTACCATAATGAAACTCTTTCCTTTATATTAAGGTAAAATTTTAATAAATTTGACTGAAAATTATTCCCAATGTTGTCTTGGTATGTCTAATGGTTGAAGGCACCTTAGGGTCTTGATAGTATTTCCTTTATTTTGTTGGCATACCACACATTCCACCACAAACGTTTTCACATATTCTTTAAGACCTTCCAAAAAAAATATTTATCTTATGATATGTCTTCAAGGACCCTAAATGTACTCCTATAGAAGAAATGTGTAATTGCAAAATGATCTTCTGTTTGAGTTGGGAATTCTTACATGAGTATAAGTGATATTGATACCATAACAGATCAATTTTCCACTTTAATTTTTCTACTACATCGGGGTGCTCCTGTAAGTATTGATTGATCTTGGATATCTTCTCATCTTGCTTCCATTCTATCCTTTCTTCTTCCACCTAGTGAGATTTTGAAATGGAAATAACACATAGTAAATCATTTTTGTCTTCCTCTTTCCTTGAGAATGCATCTACCACAATATTTTGTTCCATTTTTGTAGATAATTTAAAAGTCATAATCCAACATCTTTGTGAGCCATTTATGTTTCTCTTCTAACGACATTCTTTTCTCCAATCATGATTTGTTTTTACTTTGAAGTGTATTCATTTTATATATGAATGTCAATTTTATCTGGTTGTAGTATGGTTTTTATTTTATTTTATAGATATTTTTCAATATATTTTTTCCTTTTAGTTAGCTAATTTAAAAGTAGAGGAAATTCCTCCTTACATCAAAACTACACCAATGCCATGGCCTGAGGCATCATTCTCCACAATCAATATTGTTAGATTGGATTCATACACATAGCCTATTTAAGTTCTTAAAAATCTTTGGTTGATTCTTTAGTCCAAGAAAATGCTTCCTTCTTCAATAATATTGTTAGAGGTGACACTATTTGACCATAATTCTTGACAAAATTGTAGTAATATCTCATCAATCCTAAAAATACTATGATTTTCTTGAATTTATTTGAGATTGGCCATTCCATCATAGCTTTTATTTTGTTAGGATCCACCATGATACCAACATGTGGTATAATATGAGCCAAAAATTCTACCTTTGAACCCCAAAGGCACACTTGGAAGACTTTGCATATAGTCTTTTCTATTCTAATAGTATCAATACCATGTCAAAATTTTATACATCCTCTTTTCAATTCCCAAGATTTTCTATAGATTAGTATGTCATAAAAAATATTAGCAAAAATGTTCTAAGGAAGGATTTGGAAATAGAATTAATCAAGGTTTGAAATTTTTAAGGTGCATTTGTAAGTAAAATGGCATAAACAAAACCTCATAATTCTCTTCATGTGATGTAAAGGCTATTTTGGGAATTTCTTCTTTCCTCATTCTAATTTGATGATATTCAGAACAAAGATCCAACTTAGTGAAGAAAATTACTCCATGAATTTCATTTAATAATTCATCAATGACTGGAATAGAAGACTTATCTTTCATTGATATTTTTTTTAGTTATCTATAATCTATATAAATATACCATTAACCATATTTTTTGATAACCATCAACATTGGTGAAGAGAAATAACTTTGGATAGGTTGAATGATTCATTCCTTTAACAATTATTGAATCATACGCTCAATATCACTCTTTTGTGCATGTGGATATCTATAAGGAATAATGTAGGTGGTACACTTGTAGGTTGAAAATTAATAACATGGTCATGATCTCTGACTACTGGAATACCCTTCGACATTTCTTCAAAATTTAACATAGCAAAATTGTTGATCAACTTTTGTAGATCCATTGGAGCAACAGATATATATTTTTTAACATCTAATGAACACAATTGCAGAGCTACACCATGATGTCACTTTTCTATAAATTTTGTCATGCTATTAGAGCTTATCACTTTATTGAGTTTCCCTTCCTAAATTTATGTTCCTTTCGATAAAAATCTTATGAAAATATCTTTAAAATTAAGGGTCGTTGTTCCAAACTTTGATTACAACAATTGGAACCCTAATATAACCTCAAAACTACCAATTTAGATTGTAATAATTGTACCAACCAATAAATACTCTCTCATATTCAACTTAATAGTATTCCACTTCCAAAATATTTTATGGTACTTGCAATCATCACTTGAAATTTTGATGTTGGATATAAAAATAAATTAAGAATTTTTTCCAATTTGTAATTGATGAAGTTATGTGTACTACATGAATCAATAAATACTTTTACCTTTTTATTTTTGATACATCCTTCTATATTGAGGGTTTTTGGAGTATTGGTGGCAGCCAAATCATGACAAGATATTATTGGAGTAGTATCTTCTAGCTCTAGGTTTTGTGAAGTTTCCACTTCTTGATCTTCTTCATCTTCAGTCTATGTAGAATAATTTATTCTTGTTGCATTTATGCCATTTAATATACTTGTTCTCATAGTTGAAATAGAGTCCCTTTTCTCTTCTTTCATCCATTTTCGAAGGAGTCAACATTGTCAGTTTTTCTCTATAGTTATTAGTGACCAATTTTCTAGTGGCCATATTTTTTATTTAAACTTTCCTTTCCAGAAATAAATCATGCTCTAGAAATTTAGGCTCAAAGAGATGCACCTCACGTTGGATGCTTTCCTTTAGTGTTCGCACAAATAGGTCTAATTTATTATCCTTTGAAATATTCTTTACTATGAGGCTAAACTTTTGGAATTATTGAATGTGATCCATAACTTGACCTTTCTGTCAAAGTTTAGTAATTGAATAAATAAATTTCTATTAAAATCCTCATAATGTGCTATCAAGTATTCTATAAAAATGGATAAGTATATAAAAAAAACCTTATTTTTCTTTCACAAAGCCATTGATACCATACATATTGGTGTTGTTCTAAGAACATGGATGTGATATTTAATTTTTTGAAGGATGCCACTTGGTGTATATCCAAGCATTTCGCCATATGAAATATCCATGTTAGAATTTCATTACCATTAAGTTTACACATACCGATCTTCAGATTGTAGTATTTCCTTGGTGTTTCCTTGAAGCCTTGATGGTGTGGATCATGGATTGAAAATTCATAATTATGGTTCCATTATTAAAAATTTGTGCTCTACAATTGTAATAACATACTCTCAATATGATACTGATTCTCAACAAATTGCTTCTCCTTATGTTCATGATTTCCTTAGATCTCCACATCCCTTTTAGGAAACCTCTCCAAGAGAAGATTTTCCCTTAAATTCATGGATTTTTATATTTCTTCCTTATTTTAATTTTTCTTCTTTTATATTTCTTCCATATTTTAATTCATATGTTTTCTATTCCTTCCTCATTTTTATTCATATCCTTTTCCATTTCTCATTTAATATTTCTTGAGAACCTAATAAATCCTCTTTTTCATCATACTACCATGCATTTCATTAAATTTACCATCTAATTGAGATAACCTAAATTCCAAGTCTTCACTTTCTTTATGATTTAAGGATGAATCTTCAATAGATTTAATTGGTGTAGTATCTTTCTTTGGAGGCACGTTGGAAAATAATAATAGAACTCCTCTTTATTAAAACTTTCTATCACCAATTTTTTTTCTAATCAACAATTAGGTCACTACTAAGTTATGTACCTTAATTTAGAGAATAAAATAATGGCTAGTGTTTTATTGATATATCTCTAAGATTTGAGGCCTTCTAGATCTAAAGTTTTTTTTTTGTTTTTTTTTTGCTGTAATACTTTGATGTGTAATTTCTACAACTCCATATGTGCGAACTAAATTTCATGTGTCAAGTGAAATTTATGGTATCTTTCCCAAAAATTTGTTATATTTGGCCTATTACCATGATCAAACTTGTATAGTGTGGCACATGCTCAATTTTTAAAATATAATTTGAAATTTTTACTTAAGGTACTTCTATATGTCCTTTGAAATACCTAAATATTTCATAGTCTAAAAAATAAGAGATAGTAAGATACAGATAAAATACCAATCTAATATATTTTAGATTTATTTTAGGACTATTCAAAAACCCTAACTTCGATAGGGTATAACTATTAAAGTATAGTGAAACAAATTATGAGAAACTGAACCAAAATTTCCTTGAGTTTTTTTCTTAATATGGTCCAAACTTCACTGTCGAAACCATCATATAACAAAAATTATTGCAAAAATGCCAAATTTTCCTATTGGAAACTAATATTAGAAGCGTTCAAGAACCTTTAATGCCTCAAAGCATATACCCAAGATTATCATGAACCAATACATGATATGTGAACTAGATGTTTACCGGGATTTTTCCTCAACGTGGTCCAGGTTTCACGATTTGAAACCCCATAGAAAAACGTTATAGAAAAAACGTTGAACTAACTTTTTTGAGACAATTTTCTAGAACATTCATAAAACCTAAATTCCCTAGAACACATCTACATAAATATAGCGAAATAAAATATGAAATTTGAACTAGATATTTCTTGAGATGTCTTCTCAATATTTTCCAAGTTTCACCATCTGAAACCTCCCAAAAAAAGTTACAGGGGAAATTACATGATGACCAACTTGATGTAGCAAAACCTTAGGATCATGAGCTCTGATGCCAAATGTTATGATCCTTGTACCCTAAGAATGATAAAAAAGCCATAAGTCCTCTTTTAGGGGGAAACTTGGCTTTTATAATGAATACATTATATAAAGACAATATTTCATGATCCTAATACTAGGTCTCCTTAGTGTATACATTGTAGACAAAGGGTACAATTATAATAAAATGGGACCATGAGGGGTTCTTTCCTAGACAATGATATGAAAACATAAGCGCAGTCACTCATATCAATATAAGTGCAGTCACTCAATATCTAGGGCTTAAAAAGGGGGTTTTGAATTAACTTGGGGCTTAACATTAATCAATATAAAAGCTTCCAATTTATCATTTACTTTATCATATATATATGATTGAATTTGAATAAACATATTTTAATATAACATTAAATTAGTAAATCATGATGATGACTAATATCGATTGAGATTATATTTGGTATGTCGAAGCTTAATTAATGTAAGGAATCACTTTGGTTTCTTTATAATTTTATTTTTATGCTTAAGAAGCATTAAGGGAAGTGTTTCTAGATCCCTTAGTTTTAATGAGTTAAAATGTTTGGAAGTTCAAATTTGTGAAAAATGTTTTTAAATTGTGATCCAATGTGGGTATACATAAGACAATATAAGAGAAAGTACTTTACATGTTCAACTCCCATAGTCTCTCAAATATGACAATTATTTTCAACCCATAATGTTTTGGGAATAAAATATCCAATTAGAGTAATTTTAAGGTAAAAATAGGACTTAAAATACAAATGTACCAAAAAAATAAACATTAAAAGATCTAATAGGATCCAAGATGAAGATGTCAACCAGAAGAAAAAAAATATTTGGAGGGGAAGGAAGAAAACTATATTTTTTAATTTTATTTTTGACTCATATCCTTATAATTTTACTCAAATTTGAATCTTAGTCACTCATTAGATATAAAATTGTTTTTTTCATCCAATGAATACTCACCCTGCATACTTTTCATAAACCCAAAGTGAGATAAGTTAGAAATACATGAAAATCATATTTCCAATTTATCTCACTTTGGGTCTGCCAAAATCATGTACGGTGGGTACTCATTTGACATAAAGTTTAATTTTTCATGCAATGAGTGCCCAAACTTGAAATTTGAGAAACCCTATAAGGAAATAATTTGATATCATGAAAATGTTGACGGTGTTGGAAATCCATCAACAAAGGGGGTCTCCAATATGTGAAGTCCTAATTATACCTTATACCATTTGGAGTAGGATCCACAACCAGAAATACGACCAATTGCCATTTTACTTAAGGATTTTCATTTTTTTCTCTTATTAACATAAGAGGTTATACAACATTCTTTGAAACAAGCAAGTAAGTTGACATTGTGAGTCATATAATTGTGGTGTATACAAGGTACTTTCATGGTATGGTTAAAGAGAGTGAGCCTCTAGAATAAAAGTAATAGTACCAACCTAAATGAGACACACAAGAGCATAATAGAATCACAAGTTAGTCTACAAAGTAGTTCACAAGCCAACCATGATCATAAAACTAAATAAAATGCAACTTCAATAAGATAAGTACCAAATTCATTGAAATATTTCAATTTCATTAATGGATATGAATGAAACACATTCCACAAAAATATAAAGAATACTACTACGATATTCACAATACATGCATGAAAATTTGATGGCTCATCGAGATTCATATATTAAGTGGAAATTCCAAGATATACAAGTAAAATTTTGCCACAATAGCCCCAATAGTGGAACATTAATTCACCACTTTCTTCTCCAAAGAAACATATTCTCTGTTATACGAATGATATAGAGGCTAAGGTGAAAGTACAAGTCCCAAAAGTTCCATTTGCTTGAGTTATGAGGGTTTATTTATAACAAGTGAGGCGACTCTTCACCTCCCATGTGACTATTTACCTCCCTTATGGCTCTCGAGATTCTACAATTACTTTTATAATTATTACATGACATTTCAGCTTCTATATGACTTTAGAACTCAATTAGTGACTCTTCATAATCCATGTAGGACCCTTGGTATTCCACGTATTTTCCATTGTCTCATTTGGAGAATTACATAATTACATTCCACAAATAATGTGGCAAACCACAATGACACATGTGACTCTTACAATGATGACATGGAACTTCATGATGATGTGGCATTGCCAAGCTACTCCTTTTATTGATTTATTTTCATATTTTGATGATAGATATTGCATGTTATTTGTGTTAATCCTCTAAGGGGCTGATTTATATGGAGTCTTCATGCATTCATGATCCTTGATATTTTTTTGGAAACTAATGTATCTTCATCTCCTATTCGATGATTAGCTTTGTATTTGAGGCTACAAAGGTCTCTTCTAGCAAGATCTCTTTCTTCATCTCCTTCATAATCATCCTGTCATAACAAAATATACTAACTACAACGGAAATCCACTCATGACAAGATTTCATCCATTCAAAAGCTCCTAGTCTATCATGCTTCATGAAAATCACAGACTAAGCTAGAACTAGGTGTTGGATTGAGAGGTTGGCCCGGGGATTGTGTAGTTACACAGATCGAGAGGTCAAGCACCTAGACTTAGGATTGATACTACACAGTGCATAGTTCAAGAATTCTAGGGAAGTGTGACTCAACTGTTGAGGGGCTCAAGATTGAGGTTTCCAATTATGAAATTTTGTAGGGAGACAGACCTAGGGCTTTTAAATTTGTGTAGTTTAAGGAGCCAGGATGGAATCTTAAGGTAATAGATTATGTAGTACGCAAAAGGAGCAGACTAGGAGGTAGGGCTGTATAGTTCCAAATCCTAAGGTGTAAGGGTTGAGCACTAAGACTACATAATGTGAAATTTTTGTAGGTAGGAAATGCACACATCATAGTTCCAAGAGGAAAGGTCTTAGCTTGAGGGTTGGGATTATGTTGTGTGAAGTTTAGGGGGGCTGAGTGGAGCCAATTTTATTGGGAAAGAAGTTTTCAGAATTTGGCTAAGTTCAGGATCAATGAGATCAAAGTGAGTAAGGGCAGAAAATGAACATGATCCCACACTAAAAAAAACAATGACACAACATTGATCGCTTATAACACATGAACAAAATAATCCCCTCAATGTGATTAAAATGTGATAACTTCCCCCAATGAGTGTAAAAATTGTCTATATCATAAATAAGACTCATTTTCACCAAATTTACCCCTTGAAATGAACCATAACTACACTTGTGAAATATATAACACTTTGCATGCCAAAAGATGACATTTGTGACGATAGGAGAAAAAGCACACATGAAACTTGCAAAATGTGAAAAAAATTGAAATCAACACATTCGAGAGTGAAGATAACATGAAAATGACACATATTAAAGTGAAAAAAGAATAAGTGATAGTCGTAAAAATGAAAGAAACACTTGTGAAAGTGATGGTGCACAAAAGCGATCATTGGAAAAATTCACCGAAATAGAAGTATGATTGCAGCCAAAATTGAGAAAATGTGAATTGAAAGTGCACATTGACTATCAACATAGGTTGAAAATTGCATACGCACTATATTGAAAGTTTTCACTATGCATATTCAAGCTTGTGTAAAGGAATGCACTCATAAACTTGTTACAGACTAAGAAAGTGTATGCAAGTGACTTTGACACAGAAAATGTGAAGAATAATTAAAAGCTAAGCATAACATTCATTGGTCATGAATGGAAAATGGAAAAAAATATCATTAGATCCTCAATAGACTCCAAAATTCACGTGTATGAAAACTTTTGGTGGGTGTTGATCACAATGTCAACACTTGGCGAAACATTGGTAGAATTCCAACTTATTATTCTAGGTTTTATCCTTATGTGGAAGGTCTTAATATTTTAGGAAGTATTGATTTGAAATATAGATTACCCTAGATTTTCTACTTATCTTGGTTAAATATATATTATCCTTCATTCTTTTCTCATTCTCAAACACATCAACATAAGACTGATCACACCTCAAATATTTCAGTAGGGGAGAAGGATAATAAGTCTACTGATCATTTTAAGCACATTCCTTGATTATTCTCCACTACAAGCAAGCCAGGATAGTACCTTGGTGGAGTCACCTCAAGGAACCACAAGCATTACTTCATTTCTAGTGAGCATGAATAATATTTCAGTGAAGTTACTTGCTTCACCTTTCTATGCAAGAATGCTTTCTCTTATATATTTTTGGCTTCTGCGATTAATATTTTGTGTAGATATATTTTTCGGATCAATCACATCCATTATTGATTAAGTCGACATTTCGAACCAATCCACCGTGGTTCATATTTAGGAAAATATCCATGAAACGTCGACTTAATCAACAATGGATGCGATTGATCTGGAAAACATCTCTACACAAAATTATTTCTCTTCTTATCCTTTTATTTAGTTACTAATATAATGTGTAAAGGAATTTATTTATTTTGACGTTGGAAGAGGGACCCTGAATTATTGAAAGAAGAAGAGTTTGATTCCTTATTTCAAGGGAATTAAAATATAACCAAAGTTATATTCTCGTTTAAAGTTTTTCTCATTTCCCTTCATTACTCAGTTTGGTTTACATGTCAAAACACTATTCAATATAGGTTTTAGTCAGGAATTCAGATCCTAATAAATATATGGGCTTCATAGTTCGAAAAAAGGCTTTCCATATTGAACAAATCATATTTTCTATCTAGACATCATCGACTTTAAATATATGTAAATCAAACATAGAGAAGGGGATTACAAAAAAGCCAAGAAGTGTTCGTCATCACAATTTCCCTTTTCAATTTTTGTCACATTATCTTTTGAGCCAAGAAAAAAATTTCATGTTAATTATTATTGAATAAAAGAAAGAAAGGTAAGGCATAAAAATAATATGAAATAAAAAAATAGTGAAATTAAACCTTAACTTGAAATTGAGCATGGAGAAAAAATGAAGCAAATAAACCAATTGCCAGGACTGGTGCTAGATGATGCAACACGACTAGAAAGCTAAAATGCACCTAAACCTACTCCTATTCTAACTAGATAGAAGGTGAGGGTTAAGCATAAGGGAATTTTTTGTGTAGCCACCATAACCGATCCCAAATTGCAATGACAACGATACAATCAATTAAAAGTAATATAAAAAATTGTGCAAAAGAAAAGGCTACAACATGACAAATTGACAAAATGAATCGAAGGTCTTGCTTATCAACAGAAAGGTGTGTCGTACTTACTAGATTTAACTAGTTTCAAGCTTTACCCTGTTTCTTGAAATGATTATTTTACAAACCTTGAGTGCTTCCTGTGAAGTACATTAGTTAATGTTTTTAGTTTTAGAAAACATAAAAAAATATCAAAAATTTTTATTTTCGATGGATCTTGCGATGTAAGATTTCTCTAACCATTGAGCGATTAGATCATGCTATCCATAACAAAAATTTTGAAAACCCTAATGCTCATGAGAAAAATCATTTTTAATTAACGTGTTCAAAACAAAAATGTAATCTTCTAAAGGAAATTTGATCCAATCTTGTTCAAAAGCCTTTTTAAGATGGTGAGAACCTAACATAACCATCAACTGATGCTAAAGTGTGTCAACTACTTGACAAGTATCTAAATCATGAAATGATAAACCTTGAATATCACTGGGTTCAAATAAATCAATCAATGTAAGAGAACTATCATTATGTATGCTAATGGTAAAATTATGATTAATTGAGAGGTAGTTGTTAGAACCAGCATCATAATCTGATAAATGACTATGAGATCCTCGATTCTCCATTGGTTCCATTTATATCTAATTTATAATCATGCTATAAATTTGAAAGTTTAATGTATTTAAGAAAATCATTAACATCGCAAATTCATGAAACCAATTAAGGTACCGGGCTAGTGAAATATTGGAAACAAGGGTCAAATCAAACTAGGTATTCATATCAACACAAGGGTTTTGATTCATTGAAGGAATCAAACATTTTCTATCATTCAAGAAGAGAGAGTGTGCTAAAAATATTATTAGCTTCATGAATAACACAAGAGGGATAAGAAGGTGATCGATCTAAGAAGTGTTTGACAAAGAGAAATCCTTCAACCCAAAATGAATTTTATCTTGATAATCATAATGACAAGCTTTGAAACTATGGGCATCTGTGAAAGATGTGCTCTCCAACCCTGAGTGTGATGCAAGGGATTCACACGATGAATAAAGATTAACCAAACAATAATATTTCATCTTATTAGAAATTTTATCTTGAATATCATGAAGGTCAACTTGAAAATATCGAAATTCCTTTAAGAATGAACTCACAACTAGTGGAAAGATGTTAATGAGGGAATTATGCAAAAAAATTGAGATCCAAATCTTCATATATATCAATAGATTTGTGTGAACCTCACATAACCATCAACAAGGATTGAAGTGCCTCGACTTCCTGATAGGTCTCTGAACTTTGTGATGGTGGATCATTGAATTTGGGTGTCTTAGAAAAATGAATGGGTAAATATGCACCAATATCATCAAATGTATCAATGAAAACACTATTAATTCCACTAGTTTCATAAGAATCAATATTACACATCTCATATTATTTATGGATAGAGTATTAAGATGCATAAGTCATAAAAATCCCTTGATCATTTAGAATTGTAATATTTTCCTCTTAACATATGAAATATTTACTATTGAACAAATCATGAATAAAATATTCAAGCTTTTCATCCTCTAATTGTAAGACCAGACCATCCTATACTTGATTGCGACCATGACCAACTATACAAATATCCACTTGAATAAAAAAATTATCACCCATATCTTGGTACCATGAGTAGTGTGATATAGGTGAAGAAAGATGAAAAGACTTAGGAGGAGAAACACCAACTGTAACTAAATTAGATTGCCTGTAAAAAAATGGATCAAAATGCATGTTATGCTACATGAGGTTATCTTCATCATCACAATGATCATATCCAAGCATTCCGATGTAGCATTCAAATTGATCTTTCTTATCTTCAAAAGGGTATACCAAATAGTCAAAAACCTGGCAACTTATTTCTTCACATATGATATATGAAGATGCATGTCTTGAAGAAATTTCAGAATCGTTATGAATTGAAAGAGAAACCCATCAGATAAATGAAGATTGGAAACTATAAAAAGAATATTCCGAATAGTTACCATAAAAATATAGGTGTTCAAAAAAAAAATGTTGTTAGATGTACTTGGATATCCATCACCACATGCGTTAATGGAAATAGGGATGTCATGGGGATGGTTTCCCAAAGACTCAAATTGAATGAAGGATATGGAATCATTTGACATGTTATCAAGGTTGTGAGATCGATGATCAACTAGAAATGCAAGATCATCATCCTGAAAGAGGGAAGAAAGATGGAACATATCTTCCAAACTTTTACTCCTTTACCTATGAAATGAAACTACCTTGTCATTGATTACTTCTTGAAACAACATGTTGAACATCATTAAAAGGTAATGTAAGTTGATCAAGCGAATCATGAAACAAGGAATCATGTGATATAGATGGTCCCTTGAGGAAATTATGTTTTCAATTGGTTCAACTTCAAGATTAGGCTTATTGTTCATCAATGTTATCTTGAAAAACTAAGGGACCAAATTTTACTTTAGGATCCATGCAATTGCTAAACCATTCTAAGTTCTCCTCAATGGGATCCAAATCATGTGAAATGGGTGAAGGTTGAATGAACAGATTAACAATTCAATTTTCAGATTTACCAACTTTAACATCATCAATAAGAGGCACCCAAATTGGCATTGGAAAAGGACGAGGACAAGGAAAAAATTAAATAGTAGGTCCCTCCTAAAAAATTTGGGGTTTCTATGATGATAAACATAATTTGGGAGAGAAAAATCATTGAATGGTTCAGATGCAAATGATTTCATGGAGAGAAGAATGAATCTATGAAACTTTTCACTGATAAAATCTGAATAAATCACTCCCTGAGGGAATTCATAGCAAATGTGAAAATATTAATTAAGAAAACCCTCTACAGATTCACCAGATTAAATTTTGAGTAGATCAATCCTATTACATACATCTTGATAATCATACATGTCAAAGGATTGTTGAAGCTCCTTGACAAATTGATCGAATGATTGAATGGAAGAAAATGGTAAAGTCTGGTACCACTTCTTAACTTGACCTTAAAGAGTGAGGGTGAATAATATACAAACAACATCTTCATCATTGATTTTGTTATATTTACAAAAACCAAGAAGACCATATATATGTATGGCTATGAATTTACAACGCTCACCATCAAAATTGAATTGAGCCAATTCATGAAACTGTTCTGCAGATATGAAATGTTTACCATGGGATAGGTTAGAAAAAAAATTTGGGATTGTTATTTGGGAAAGTGCCATTTAATATCAGATATTCAAAATTAACTCAATGGGAAAAACTTGTCATCTAGCCCACCTTCTAGCACCAAATTTTGAAGGTGCTGGAAATATGTCAACCAAGGGGGTCTCCCCGATGTGAAGTCCTAATTAGACCTCACACCATTTGGTGTAAGACCCCCAACTGTAAATACGACTACTTGCCACTTTCCTTAAGGATTTTCCTTGGTTGCAATTATTAACATAAGAGCTTATACAAAATTCTTTGAAAAAAGAAAGTCAGATGAAACTACAAGGCATAAAATTGTAATGTATACAGTGTACTTTCATGATAGGAAGAAAGAGAGTGAGCCTCTAGAAGAAAATTAATAGTGACATCCTAAAAGAGACACACAAGAGCATAAGAAGATCAAAAGTTAGTCTACAAAGTATTTCACAAGCCAACCACGATCATAAAACCAAATAAAGCACACCTTCAACAAGATAAGTACCAAAGCCATTGAAATAATTCAATTTCATTAGTGCATATGAACAAAACACATATGACAAACATATAAATAATAGTCCTACGATATTCATGGTACATGCATGAAAATGTGTTGGCTCATCGAGCTTAATATATTAAGTGGAAGTGCCAAGATATACAAGTACAATGCTACCACACTAGCCCCAATAGTGGAACATTAAGTCACCACTTGTTTCTCCAACGAAAAATATTCTCTCCTATGCTAATGCTAGAGAAGCCAAGGTGAAAGTAAAAGTCCCAAAAGTTTCATTTACTTGATTTATGAGGGTGTATTTATAGTAAATGAGGTGACTCTTGACATCCCTCATGACTCTTGAGCTTCTATAATGACTTTCCAAATTCTTACATGACCTTTGAACTTCTATATGACTTTAGAATGCTATTAGTGACTCTTCATATTCCATGTGGGACTCTCGGTCTTCCACACATTTTACATTCTCTCATTTGGAGAATTAAATAATTACATTCCTCAAATAATGTGGCAAGGCACTATGACACATGTGAATCTTGAGAGGACTCTTAACAATGATGACATGGAACTTCACGATGATGTGGCATTTCCAAGATACTCCTTTTGCTTCTTTCTTTACATCTTCATGATGGATATTGCATGTTATTTATATTCATCATCCAAGGGGATGATTGATATGGAGTATTCATGTGATCATGATCCTTTATATTCTATCGAAAACTAGTAACCCTTCATCTTTTATTCAATGATCAACTTTTTCTTTGAGGCTACAAAGGTGTTTTCTATCAAGGTCTCCTTCTTCATCTCCTTCATCACCATCCTATCATAAAAATAAAAATACATACAACTAAAATCCACTCATTACAAGAAAACATCATTCTAAAAACAACTAGCCAATCATGCTTCATGGAAATCATAGACTAAGGCCAGGACTGAGGCTTGAGACTGCACAATGCACAGTTTAGGAAGGCTAGGGAAAGGTGACATAATGGTTGAGGGGTCCCTGGAGGCACACTTGGGGTTTCCCACTATACAGTTTTGGAGGGAGAGAGGCATAGGGGTTGTGTAGTTTCATAGTTCAAGGAGTCATGTTGGAAGCTTGAGGCTTGAGACTGTGTAATGCGTAGAAGGAGTTGAGTGGGAGGCATCGATGCACAATTATGGAGCTAAAGGGGTCAGGGTTGAGAATTGGGACTACACAGTGCATAGTTTTGGAAGGAAGGAAATATGCATTGCACAGTTCCAAGAGGTAAGGTATGAGCTTGAGGGCTGAGACTACCTAGTGTGTAGTTCATAAGGGCTTAGTGGAGCCAAGTTGCTTGGGCAAGAATTTTTTAGAATTTGGCTAAGTGTGGGATCAGTGAGATCAAAGAACATGGGAATCACTTAATGAACCTTTGAAATATAATGTGATTTTTTGGCATACTAAACAATCCCATAATTTGATTACATAATGGAAAATACCTCTAGAAATCACATTATTCAACCTCCTAACAATATGAACCCTATACACCTTCCCAATTTAAAAAAACCCTAATTTCAATAGATATTGTAGGTATCCATTTTTTCATTAAATTTTTTTATACCCCTTTATATTTTTTCATTAAATTTGAGCTCCAATTTTTATACCTGCCAATATAAAAACCCTTTACCCCCTATTAAATGCTCAGAATATTATGTCATTTTTTCCTCAATATATATCCCCTAATATGAATGCATGTGGTCTGGTATTGCTCCCCAAGTGAAGCCCTAGTGGATAAAAGTGCGCAAGGGCATAACGTGAACACGATCCAACACTCAAAACAACCAATTACACAACATTGATCATTTAGAGCACATGAACAACACAATTCCTTCAATGCGACGACAATGTGACAACTTTCCCCAAGTGCGACACTTAAGCTATACTTTGCGATGAGAGTGATGACACTTGTGCAACTATACATGCAACTTTGGGAATGAGTGTAAAACATGTCTATATGATAAATAAGACTCATTTTCACCAAATTAACCCCTTTAAATGAACCATAACTAGGCTTATGTCATATAAGACACTTCCCATGCCAAAATACGACATTTGTGGCGATGGGAGAAAAGTGCACATGACACTTGTAAAATGTGTACCACATTGAAAATGACACATGCTAGAGAAAATATAACATTAAAATGAAACCTATTAAAGTGAAAACAAGAAAAATTGACAATCGTAAACATGAAAGTGACACCTTGCAAAATAGAAGGTGTGAAAAATAGATAGTTGGAGAAATTCTCCAAAATAGAAGTACAATTACAGCGAAAAGTGAGAACTTGTCAATTGAAAGTGAAAAATGACTAGAAATCCATTGAAAATTATAGAGGCATTGTCTTTATTGACTGCAATATGCATTTTCAAGCTTGCATAAAGGATTGCGCTCATAAACAAGTTGCAAATTGAAGATGTGTATGAAAGTGAATTTGACACTCAAAAACCAAGAAGAAGACTTAAACACTTAGCATAAAATTCATTTATCAAGAGTAACTATGGAATAAAAAATTTTAGATCCTTAGTAGGCTCCAGAATTCATGTGTAGGAAAATTTTTGGAGGGTATTGATCAGAGTGTCAATAGAATACAAGTAGTTTTATTCTTATAATTTGAAAATTCATAAGCTTTATTTCATTATTATATTATTTTCATTAGGAGGGCCATTTTAGACCTCAAACTTCCCCTAATGTGATTCATTATGGAGCTTACGATACTTTGTTCTTATTTTGGCAATGATAACTTTTTTCTTTATTTTCATTTATGCTACTCAAGACAAATAAATACTTTTGATCTTATAAATTTGGGATGATAATCTCCTTATAATATCTTGAATTTTTTTTAATCCTTTGATTCTTTGTTGCACCACAATTTTTTCCTAAATTTATATGTAATAATATTTCTAATTTTATTTTATTTTCCATCCCCGCTTGATTTTTAGGTGGTTTTAAATAGATTTTGAAGGAATCTTAAGAATCCTCTTATCTTCCATGTTGTTTATCTTGTTTTTGTGCACTATGTTCTTATTCATAGCTGCTTTCTCAATGGGGAAAAGACTCACTTCTATAAGTTAGATAGGAAATGGTTTATTACCTTAAGTTTCAAGATAATAAATTATAAAACACTCTTAGATTTTATTTATCTTTTTGTAGAATTTTCTAGAGATATTGAAACTCCAAATTTTACAACCATATAAGATAGTAAGAGTGAAGACACTCTCAAAAGGAGTTTCTTCTTATCCCATAGACAAAGGTCCACTAATTTATGATTATTTTCAAGTCCATTATAATCTTTCCTCCCTCAATTTATCCTTTTCTCAACTATATAATTATAGTCAAGTTTGTATTGAATATGAATTTTGAGATGTTTATATGAAGTCACTTCCTTAGGTTGTTGTTGGCATACATGAAATTATCATAACTAGTGTTTTTGATGCTTGTATTTTCGATGTTGATAGTCATGTTGATCCATAATCTACCAAGAATACTCCAATGGATATTTTTTTATAATAAATATAATAAAATAACATTAAAATTTGAAATTTATACAATAAGGATTATGTTTTCCTTATATTTATGGATTTATTTTTAATGCTTATGCATGCGACGTATGAAAATGCATAAAATAGGGGGAAAAAATCAGAAAGGCATACTAATTTCAAGATATGATTTGGAAACTCTTTCATGATAAAACACAACTAGAAGGTTAGAAAACTCTATTCTCTTTTCCTCTGAATAGAAATGGTGCATGAACCATTCACAACCCATATTCAAGATGGAGGTGAAAATTGACATCATGCCATATGAAGGTGATATTGATGCTTTGAATTTAAATCACTATTTTTAGAAGTTAGAGTTTAATTTAGCATTATTTACATAGAGGAATAATAGAAAATTTAATTTTCCGGTTTGAAACTAGAGGGTCATGTCATGACCTGGTCGAAAGACCACAAGAAAAAATTGAGGCTAGGGAGAGATCGTACAGTAACTAAGAGGGAGGATTTCAAAACTCTAATAAATTCCAATTCTACCATATCCAATATGTATATGAATACTGGATTTAGTTACATCACTTTAGAAGAAATAGGGGAAGAGAACACATGTGTACACCATAAAATTTGTTAAGATGGAAATAATGTTGGGTCTCTCCTAAGAAATCAGATGTAATCCTAAAGTATTTGGGGGGTTTGCTTAGTAATGTGAAAAATAAAGTGATATTTCTCAAATCTAGAATGGTGGATGAGAATTGTGTATATGAATTGTACCAAGAATACATAGGATAGAACAAAGGGCATATAAGTGGTTCAAAGCACAAGGAAAACCAAGAAGATTCTAGATAAGGGAATAAGAAAAGGAAATGTTGGAAGGAAAAGAATATAGAAGCCACAACACACCAATACAAATATCCAACAACCATTCTACCATCGTAACATTAATGGTAACATAGAGGTGAAGTGGTAGAAGCTACATCTAGAACTAAACCTGAAGAAATAGAAGAATAATGGGAAAAAGGAAAAATCTCATGGCGATATATTTGATAAAAAAAATGGAAAATAGCTTAAATGTGGTTGAGAATATTGTCTGCACATTAGTGAAGAATGAGGTGGATTTGAGTATCCTTCAACAAAAAGAATGTAAGGAGATGACCAAACTCTTCCTTATAAAGATACAGGGTAAGAAGACAAAAAATGATGTTATGTTTGACTTAGGATCACAAGTGAATCTAATTGTTATAGAGTTGGATAGAAATTTGAGATTGTAGTTTTGATATAATATTATTCATACTGTAACAAAACCCGACTTGAATTTCTATGTAAATAAATTAAACCAAGGTCATGGGACATGTATTCCAAGCTGAATGGAGGGGAAAAAATTAAAGTGGGTATCACCTCGGTTAATTAATGTCTATGGAAATTGGAAAATGAAAAAAAGAAAAAAATGGAAATTTAATATGAGAAATAAGGAAATATGAGAAAAGGAAGATGAAGAGACACAAATATGCATGCAAGGGAAGTTAGAGAGAAAATGAAGGAAAATGAAAGAAAAATAAAAAGGAAAGGAAGATACATTAGAAATAAATGATAAAAAGGCATCTGAGAAACAACTGACAACTTTTTTCAATTTAGCTTATGATCACTTTCAAATATAGAGCTCTAGGAGAATAGGGAGGAAGAACTTAGACAATAGAAATCAAGCAAAGGAGAAGCAAAGAAAAGTAAGGGAGCGTAAGGAAAGGTTGGAAGAGAAGATATAGTAGGATGAAATTGCAGGTAACATGCTACATGTTTGATTTCAATACTGAGATTTGGATTCATAGTGCATGCATTTGGTTATTTGGTTTCTTTGCTGTCATTGGCATGTGATTTTCTTGAATTGACAATGGTTTTGAGCCTTTCCTTTCCATTTCCTGGATAGCCATGGTGTTGTGGGTTCCTTTTTTTGGTTTGAGCTTTGGATGGCCGATAGACTTTGGACCTTGGTGAGGTGGTCTCAAGAAAATTCCCAAGGGTAAAGGGTGGAGAATGGATTTCTTTTAGAACTCTTGACGGATGGTTGGAGAGAGGAAAATTCCTTTTGGTATGTTGAATAAAGTTGGAGGCATCCAAGTTTATTTGGCGTTAGTGATTTTTGGACCAATTTAGGTGAAATCCCTATGGTTGAGGGTTGAGGTGGTTTGGCCTCTTGAAGCCCTAGTTTTTTCTATATTGATTTACCCCACACAATAACATATTCATGCTTGGAATATGACATGGGGGTGATTGGATTAAAGACATATTTTATTCAACCCAATATATGGTCAGGTGGTTCGTGGAAGTCTCTGACTTGGTTGGAATTTGCATATGTTATTATGAGTTGTTTTCTTATCATGATCAATGAACACATATACTGGTTATTATGTTGATTCTATAACTGGTTTTCAATAGACCCATTATGGTTACATGTTTTTTATAAGCCTGGTTAAATTATGTGCTCTTGTTATGGATCCTATTGATGATTTCATAATTTATTGAATGGTTGTGTGAATGCATGGGATATAAAGTGTTGTTGTAGCTAGTTTGAGAGGGGATTGAGCCTTCTTGATGATTCCTTGATGAAGTTAAGAATACATTAAATGGATAGGAAATAATGTCATGTAGTTACTATGTTTACCATGTGTTTGATCAAAATTTTTCTCTTATGTTTGGCATGCCTGAGCAATATCTATCCTTTTTACTTATCATATAGAATTTTCATCAACTTAAACTTGATTTCGTAGTCACATGCACGAAACTAGGAAATTTTAGTTGTATCCACACATAGGGAAGCCCTGGCTACTAACTGAAAAATTACTAAAAACCTATCAAGGACACTAGATCACCTAAGTGTCAAATGAAAACCACTAACGATTACACCCTGAGATGGAATTTATTTTTAACTAAGCTCACAAACCAGCCGCATGCATACCACATTGTGTGTGGCTAGCTATTTCCAACTGTATTAATAGTGTTGTATGCATGCATATGGGATATGAGATTAGTTAAGAAGAAGTTATAGCTCAGGGTATGATAACCAATGATTGTTGTTTGACACCTAGGCGATCTGGTTTCCGTGATAGGTTTCAATAAATTTCGTGTAAGTAGACCCCACTTCCATAACTGGAACTTGGATGTTGGGTCATGACATAGTAACTCTAAACTCATGTTTACAATGGAGAGCTTATAAAAGTGGGTAAATATGGGATGGGGAGGTTACACATACCTATTGGGATGGGTAAATAAATATAAAATATAAAGATAAATAATAATGTAAAATCAAATTAACTACTACTGATGATTTTATTGATGAAGTATATTTGGATGTAGTTCCACTTTGTGTATATGTTGAGTGGTGTTTAGGAGTCCCTATATGTACATACATGGTGAAATATCCATGAGGAGAGCAACCACTACTTCCTCATGAAGGATAAAAAATCCTTCACCATTAATGCACATAAGGGAAAGTATAAAATTTCACTCGTCAATACTAACCAAGCCAAGAAGATTATCACTTATAGAAAGAAGTATGTTTCAATATTTTTAAGAGAAACATGACATGTATAAGAGTCAATGAAAGTAAATGAATCCCTAGGGGGATGGAGTAAGGAAAAAGGCATCAATTGGGGTATTATATATGCATACATTGTAATGTTCTAGGAGCCTAAAGGGCTACCACCTAAGAAGGAAGTGGAACATGAGGTCCAATTATTGCCAAATTATCCATTGAAAAACTTTGTGCTATACAAATAGTACATAATAGAAGCGAATGTGGTGAATAATAAATTTTAGTAGTTGCTAGAGCAAGGTGTCATTCAACCAAGTACATCACCATATAGGTCACCCATCATAATTGTGCCTAAGAAGGATGAGAGTTGGTTAATGTGCATTGATTAAAGGATATTCATTAGAGAAATTTTGAGGTCTAAAATATGCCTCCTAAGAAAAATGTAAAACCAAAATAAAATTTATAAGTACTAATAGGTTTCAAGATGATGATGTCAACCACATGGATGATTCACCATTTTTGGGGTAAAAAAGTAAAATGATTATAAAATAATAAAATAACTTTTTCAACTTGTATTTTCAACTTATATCCCTAAGGTTTTACTCAAATTTTGAGTGGGAGTACTCGGATGATAAAAATTTTAATTCCTCATCCAAGGATTACCCATGTTGAATACTTTTTATGGATCTTGCTACATGAAAAATGAGAAATACATGAAAACATATGATTGCAATCACGTTTTTCATGTATTTCTCATTTGTTGTATAGTAGGGTCCATCGAAAGTATGCAATATGGGTTTCATGTATTTCTCATTTTTTGTGTAGTAGGGTCCATTGAAAGTATGCAATATGGGTACTCCTCTGAGGAGGAATCAAATTTTGCATCCAACGAGTTTTCCCGCTCGAAATTTGAGTAAACCCATAGGGCAATAAGTTGAAAAAGTAGTTTTTTTCTTTTTCCCTCTAAAATTTGATGATGTAATATAATATCATTTTATTATTTCCACTACTATTTTATAATTTCCTTAGGAGGCCCATTTTAGACCTCAAAACTCCCCTAATGAAGTAACATTATGCTCAAGAATGGGTAACCCATATGAAGAATAAATTATCTATCGGATTAGTTTCAAAAATAATTTTTCTTCACTAATCTAGAATTAATATTATGGTATGATTAGGTTCAAGTTAGAGAATAAGGTACCAAAAACTTTTCTTTCAAAATCAGACAAGGTCTCTATGAGTGGTTAGTCACGCCATTTGGTGCATGAAATACACCAACTAATTTGATGATATTAATGAATTTCATGATGTTATATTTTCCATATTATGTTTTTAATATGTATTTAGATGATATACTAACACACATTGTCACCTAGGAGGAACACATCTCATATTTAATGCAAGTGCTAGAGAAATTTAGGAAGCATCAAGTACTAGAAAATCTCAAGAAACATGACTATTCATGATGGGAATTGGTGTATTTAAAATATGTGATTTTTGGAGGAGAGATGAAGATAAATATTCCAAATATAGAGGCATGATGAAGTGGACAATGCCTGCCAATATTTATAAGGTCAAAATTTTCGTCAGGATAGCCCAGTACCTGAGGAAATTAATAGCCTCATTTTCAATAGTTTCAAAACCACTCCATTCTATCACAATGGGTGGAAATAGTTTCTAGTAAAGTAAGAGTCAAAAAAATTAATTTGAGGAATTAACGAGGAAAAATATTCAAGCACCCGTTCTTGTATTACCAAAGTTGTAGCATCCAATTGAGGTGAAGAAAACTACTCTATTTTTACACTATATAAAATGGGTTATTGACCCATAGATCCCGCCTCAAGATATACCTAACTACATATATAAAGTTAAAAAATTCTCCCCTAGATCTCTATAAACAATACCTTTGATATAGAAATAGAAACAAGTGAAGGAACATAATATGAACTTGGTTACCATCATTTTCTAGTGTAGACTATGAACTAAATCCATTGGCCATAAATCCTACTCTTCATTTAGAGATCTTGATGATCACTTGGAACCTATCACCTACATATATTAATTGAAAAAACAAGGATGATCCTTTGTGCCTAATCAAAGTAAATTATACATAAAATAATCAAACATATAAATGTGTATCATGATATCATATAAAACAGGAAGTAATAAGGGGAGACAATTCAACAAAGGGGTCATAAATCCTACTCTCTTATAATAGGTCTGGGTTGATTTTCCATGTAAATAAAATAAGACCAAGGTCATGGGGCATGTATTACAATATGAATGGAGGGGAAAAATTTATAGTGGGAATCACTTATGGGTTATTATTAGCTATGGAAATTGGTAAAGACACTGGAAAAGGAAAATAGGCAATGAATAGAAATTTAATATGGGAAATAAATGAAAATAGGAGAAAAGGAAGATGAAAGGACAAAAATATGCATGCAAGGGAAATTAAAGAAAAATTAAAAGGAAAGGAAGAGACTAGCCATCAATGATAAAAAGGCAAGAGAGAAACAAACACAACTTTTGTTAGTTCTAGCTTTGATCACTTTCAAAAATAGATCTCTAAGAGAAGAGAGAGGAAACACTTGGACAAGAAAGCAAGCAAAGGAAAGAAAGGGGCACAAGGATAAGGTTTTAGAAGCAACTAAAACAGGAGCACATTGCGGGTAATATGTTGCATGTGTGATTTAATTGATGATATTTGGATGCATGGTAGATTGATTTCATTATTTGGTTGATTTTATGTCTTTCGCATGGGATTTTCCTGGATTGACCATGGTTTTTAGCCTTTCCTTTCCATTTCCTGGATGGACATGGTGTTGTGGGTGCCTTCTTTTGGTGTCTTTGGATGCATGGTATACTTTGGATCCTAGTGAGGTCATCTCAATAATTCAATGCTGGATGTAACCACCTCCTCCCACATTTACCCAAGATAATGGGTCCACTGGGGTAAACATGTGGTGAGAGGCCACTATGATGTAATTCAACTACCTAGGTCACCTTAAGGAAGTGGAAACGACAAAACACAACCAAACTGACCCTCTACACATGCTACAAAATCTCCAGGAGAAAAAAACCTTTCCAGGAGCTTAAACCCTGAAGCATCTTGGATTTTACTGACCTAACACCCTATTCACTCCCATGACAAGGTAATAGTGCAATTGGGACCCTCTAATCAATACCATAGCAAGGCCATCACAGTGACTGTGGAATTTTTCAGGTAGTCTTGTGCTAGAGACCCTAGATTTTGTGCCACTTTTTCAGGTAGTCTTGTGCCAGGACTCTGGCCACTTCCCAAAACTCCATGAGATTACCATAAGTAATAAATTCCACTGAAACAAAGGTAATAATGAAAAAATTTGATCAATGACTCGACTCGACCCCTACTAGCCATGCCATGCATTTCTTCAAACATGTCACAAATATGCATCCTATAGGTTATAATGACGTATCTGAGCATAGGGGTCTCATACTTATCTAAGAATCGCTAAGAAGCATTGAAGATTTATCACAATAGTTTCATGATCAACTATTATTTAATATATTCATTTTTCATTCATACACTAATAAAAACATGATGAGAGTCGTACATTATCACCATTATAAAAAATATTCATAACAATCATATAACCAACAGAAATAACAGGGCTATATCTGGCATATAAACCACATATTAACAAGTACATTTATCCATCAATTACAAGAGGAAAATAGCTCCTATTAACATATTAAAAATGCGACCATGTCTGGGACTTCCACATACCACCCGACCATAGAATAGGTTGAACCAAATCTCTCTTTCATCAAGTTAACCCCATGCCATATTGCAAGCATGAATGTGGGATCTAATGAAACAATCCAAATAAAACAAAACCAGGTCTTCTAGAGGCCAAACCACCTCAACCCTCAACCAATTATTCCACCTCATGGTAAGACATTACTAACCATCAATAGATTGTTATCTTCCTGCACTGTCTAGGGCTCCATATCATTTTTTCCAACCAGGGCTTCCAAGACTATTAAATTAACCCAAAACTTCTACCAAGATTCCAGAGCATTTTTCCAACTAGGGTGTTGGCTTTAGGGGTCCTGGCCCAGGTTCACACGTTAAGGTTTTCCAGCAAACCCCTATACTACTGGCCATTTCGGCAGTGACTTGCTTGTGTAGGTCAAAGTCTCACCCGAAGCAGTATGGGAGGCTGCTAGAACCAGGTTTCCGCACCTGGAAAGAGAGCAGGTAAGCCAAGCCACACACAGCGCAAAAATCTATGAAAATGGAGCTAGTTCATAGGCTTTAATAGATAACCGGTGTACACAGTATTACAGATCTAGCTCTTAGGTTCACATCCACGTGCATTCGACCAAAAAAGATACAAATTACAGTACGCGCAGTAGACCAGATAGCATATATTATAGATAAACACATCGAATACACAGATCATTCGTACCTTATCACATATTTAACACAACGGAGATTCATATGACAGATAGACCCAGAACCAAATAGCAACAACACTTCTCATATATTATCAACAGATTCTTACATAACCCCAAATCCCACCTGCGCACACATCCAGCAGGGTCCGCACATAGCAGGACAATGGATCTCCACGCCCACAACCAGTAGGAGCCTGACCCAAATAATCGAAACCCAGAACTAACAATATACACTTACAATTCAATTCTATTCATCTTCTACCTATCGACTCAAAAAGACTTACTATTTATACCAATTTAGCCTAGACTTACCATGGTCCGCAAACTGTGGTTTGTGGACTCCTGGTTTTACCTATTTTCCCACTTTATAACACATTGGGGCTTTGATCTTCCTATCACCCCTGCGCTAGACTAAACATAATCAAAATAATACAAAATTGGACTAGCTTTCATAAGTGTGGGAGACCTTGCTCCAACAGTCCCCCAACACAATCTTGTGACTCGTCTCGAGTCACTGCAGTGGTGGAGCCTCCACCTGCATGCGTAATGCCTCAACAACTGCAACCAGTGGGGCCAAGACTTCTAGGATCTATGCCACAAAATTCTGCGCAATATATACTAACTTTTGTGATGTTGGACCTTCTGTTTCAGCGGTGACACTCTCGAGTGTCTCATTGAGTATTTTTACCACAGCATCTGCGTCCTAAGAGAATTGAAGGGTCGCGGTAGAGCATGGCTTCAATCTCTTCCTGATGGCATCCTTCTTGTGCTAAAGTTCCTCAATATCATCTTGGAGGACCTCACTAGTCCTTAGATGGGTGATGCGTTGTGCTGGGATCAGAGTGGAGATGGTAGCCCTGATCTGTTCACATTCTTCTTCCTTCTGACAGAGCTCCTGATTAATTTGTCGCAAGCTCGGATCATGTTGAACCTTCGTCCAAAGCTGCAAGGTTATCTCCAGTAACTATGTACCTTGAGAAATCTAGCCCGTAATGGTGTTCATGGCAGCCGTGACTAACGTAGCCCATTGGGCCCTTACCTCCGAAGGTGTCTCAGGTTGCAACTTGGCCTAAAGATCATAGATTTGCTGCTCCATCTGTGTCTTGAAGCGCTGTAGCTCTGTTTGGGAAGCCTTCAATGTGGTCACCAGTGCTTCGATTTTAGCTCATGGGGTGGCATTGGGTGATACGTCTGCTGCTATGTCCGTATACACCTGGTGTATCGCTGTTTCCAATTCGGCTTGCTGGGAGACCACGAGAAGCACGTTGGTGTTTTGTTGTGCTATCGTCTGCTCGGTCGTACATAGTTGCTGATGTACTAGTTGGTCTCGATGGTAAATTTCATGGCAAACCACCGTGTGGATATCCCTTACTGATTCATGTGGCAGCTGGGAAAGATTCAGTTGTATGCCTGATCCAGCTGGGAGATGCATTGCTGGGTCCAACAGATTCATGATAAGAGCAGCACTGGGGATCGCACAGAGATACCTTTCCTCTGTAACTAGTGTGGGTTCGCTAGGAGGTTGAGGATTTCTTCATTGGGTGATGCTTGTCTGCAAAGTATCTATTTTTAATTATAGAGTGCGCAGCTCCGCTTGAATCGGCTGCATTTTTTTGTTGCTATGCTAAAGCTACCCATTTCTCTTATGTGGCCAATGTAATGACATCCACAATCTGCTTGAGATCCTCGTATTGTTTCATCTTTTGCTGGCCGCTGGGGCTGTTGCTTCTTCTGAGTTCCTTGTACCAGCTCTCCTTTCCACTTGGTACCCCCGGCACTGATATCCTGCAGCGTGGCCTGGTTGGTAGCTATAGTATCCTTGTTGGGATGCTGCGTGGAAGGAATGGTCGTTGTGACTGCTGCACCAACATTCGTTCCCGTCTGTCCTCTTGGGCCTGTAATAGCTGTGCTTATATCTGTAGTACTCTTCGTAGGGGTTTTAAAGACGATCTTCCAGGCAGGTGGCCATTGTGCAATCACCTCATCAATCTCCCGCGCTATTACCATATAAGGAAGAGTTGTCCAGGTTTTATTATTAAGACTATAGATTTGAATATGGTGCATTGTGACCTGGAACTTGGCGATACCCTTGTATCTGTCGTATATTATAGGAGATAGTCATGGGTGTGAATTTATGGCTGCTACTACATTACCCTGGAAAAGAACCCAGAAGACTTGGTTATCCTCCAATCGCTGTGCATCTTTGGAATCCCATAAGTGAGTGTATCGGGCTCCTTCACATATGCCCAGATTGAGTGGGGGGATGACTGATTTCTTAGGTGCTTCCCATGCGGCGAGGGCAATAAGAAACAACAACTAGGAGTAGAAAAGGTTTGTTCCTTGTTCTTGTGATTCATGGACATTGGACATAAATTCATCCCACAAGTGTTGTGCCCATTTGAAGCAGCCCCCTTTGGCACATTGACCTGCCACCCATATGACATATGCAGGGACCGTTGCAACCTGCCATTTTCACATTAATTTTCAGGATAATATCCGAGTACCCATTCGCGTACCTGGATCACTGATGGAATCAATGATAAAACCCCTCTTATTTTTCTTTACATGATATGCCTGTCGTACTTTGGTCGCAATTTCCCCTTTATATTTCTTACCCACTTTCTCCATGGGGTGTGGTCCTTGCATGGGGAGACCAGTTATTCTATGGATTAATGCAACATCAATGTGGACTCTTTCATGAATCCATAAACATTCATCATGAATCAGGGTGAGCAACTGCCAGGCTAACCGATTTGTGACGTTGTAATGGCCAAAGTGGGTCATTCGTAATAGGTTCAAGATCCCATATTTGGACAATCCAGATACCCATTGCTGATGGATGACTGTGACTCTGTCAGGTGCATGGAATGTCTCGAAATACAATGCAGGAGCCAGATCAGGGAACGCTGCGTAATTTTTCAAGTCATGATTATCAAATTTAACCTCAGGGAGCTTTCCGCAAGGATCACCAATGACTGGGACCCCCATAGGGGTTAGCGGTGCTTGCAAATAAGTGACCAGGCCATCTAAATTTTGTGGTGTTCGGGTCAATTTCCTTCATGGCCGAATAAATGGGGGTAACTAGTTGATTTGATTAGATGCGAGGGCCTCTTTTGGCCCAGGCGGGGCATGAGAGGACTTGGGTGCTCTTTGCGATGTCCTCAGCTTTCCCGTGGCCAATTTTGCACTCTTCAGAGGCCTTTCTCAGCTTTGGGCTGGTTCTTTTCCTTTTCTAGTAACTGGGGTTATGGGTATTTCTTCTTCCTCAAACTCAATCTCCATGACTTTGTCACTTGCTTCCTCTGTGGATACCAAAGATTCTAAGGGGCTGGTAGCTGTTGCTCTTGCCTAGAAGACGAATTTAGCTTCTGGTTGGCTACTTGCAAGGGGTTTTCGGGTAGACATGATTGACGCAGTGTAGACCCAAATTCTCTAATAGTTTACGGCTACGGGGTATAATTTATGTGATTGAGATGGAATTGTGCTCTGGGTCGTCCCAATGGTTTTATAGCATCTTTCGTCGTCCAACGGCTGGGTACACTCTACGTAAGGCTTAGGACTTTACCCGATTTGCGCTATTAATTTTCGGGTGACCGTTGCCTCCAACGATAAATTTTTTGTTTTACCAGACATTATAATGGTAATGGCTAGTTTTCGCAACCCCAGTGTGTTTGGCACTTCTACTGACTTAATCATCTTGAGAAATGGTGCATCCTATCCCAACACAGGCTTGTTCCCTCAGGGTTATAGGGTCAAGGATATGTATGTCATACTTGTATCATCCTGATAAGCTGGCGTTGCAAATCATAATACCAATGTAGTTATAGATTCTTCCCATACCTAGAAGGTTTTCCTGTGTAGTCCCCACCACTGTGCTGGCGTGCCCCGTAGTGTCATGTTAAGGGCTCCCAACCTGCATTCCCTCGGAACCATGGCTTCAAAGGCTTGCAGTAAAACCTCCACATATCCTGAACCATCAAACTAGGGCAGATCTCTTACCTCAACTGACATGCACCTGATATTTCTGGTAGTTTGAGGCATCGTAATGTGGAGGCATTCTGTAATCGCCTTTGCCAATGTTCCAGCTCCTCGTCAGAATCAGAAGGGTCCTCATTATCTTGATTTATAGAGGTGGTACCCCTGGTTGTAGGATTGATTCGTTCGCCATCCCGCGTAGATAATATGTAGAGGTTATCTATTTCTTCATTCTCGTGGACTGTTTTTGTATACTTGTCCCTCTCGGTGGGGTCTAATGGGATGATGACGCGTATTCCGTTATTCTCGAACATCATATTTAATTTTTTAAAGTTGATGATACCTCCCATGTTGAATGCCCAATCCAAGCTCAGAAGGGCTGGGTAGGGGTCCGTATCTTCTACTATCCAGATAACTTCAAAATCAGCTCGTACCCTGACTCCAGCAATGTCCACCACTACCTATGATAATCTTCCCAACGGTACTATCTTCTGTTGATTAGCCATGCGTAGCTGTACATCAGACCATTTGAGCTTAGGCTCACCTATTCGCTGCCAAGTCTGCTTAGGGAGCACATTTGCATCTAATCCCAGATCAAGGATAACTTGATCTATTTCAAAGTCTCCAATTTGCACTGTCAGCCACATTTCCCATCTCGTTCGTTTCTTCTGTCTGTATAGTTGGTGCACATTGTGTATTTGCATGCTAGAAGGGGTCTTCTTTTCGCACCCATCGATCAACTCCTGAAGACTTTCCATGGATTTTTGTTTGCGCAGTAGTTTCATACATGCTTGAAATAATGGTTTAAACTCCTCCCTTCGTTCAATTTCATACACTCTTTTTTTTCCATGATCACCACCCATCCTGATCGCGGGGTTGATTTCTTTTGGGGGATGTCCATCCTCTATCGCATCTTCTTTTATTGACCCTTCTTGGACTGATCCTTCCTCACGGGGTTTTTTTTTCATCTTGTACACATTTTGCGTAGGGTTCTTCCAATTCTCCTTAACCATTTCTACTAGAATCAGGCACTCCTCAATCAAGTGATCCCACTGTCTACAATACCGACAGGTCTACCGAGTTGGGTTTAAACAGTCTCATGCAAAATGGCCTACTTCCCCACAGTTGTAGAAAATTATCTAACCTCGTCCTCAACCGGCGCTACCTCCGCGGCCCCTACCTTGGGATGGGGAACCCCCCCTTCCCACGGGATATCTGGGCGAAGTTGGATTGGACCAAACCTAGAATATGCTTCCCTGTTCAATGACTAAATCATATGTGCGGCAGGTCTGCTCATCGTGGCCAACTAGTCTGCAAAACTGGTACCACGGTTGGTTAAATTTCGGGCTATATGTGGTCTTGTGAGGGAAATGGCTAGTGTCGTGTAGCCCGACAATGGGGCAATCATCACACCATAACATTGACCCACTGGATCCCGTGACCTCCCTAGGTCGCAAGGGACTGGGTGCTCTAGTCTGTACATACGCAGCAAGTAATGGACAGTTATCCTTGGTGTGACTATTTACCTGGAATCGGATGCACCATTTTTCGGGGCTGGCTTCTGGCCCTCGCTCCTTGCATAGATTCTGGATATCCATATGCATTGTTTCCAGTTGACCTTGTATCTGTTGTACCCCCAGATGTGTATCATCCCTAGGGGTAGCTTCTAGCTTCATAGCTACTTCCAATGCTTTCTCCTGTGTTTCAATAGATTGTTGTCCCATAGGTACCCGTAAGTGAGGTAGCAGCATAGCGATGAACCATTCTGTGTGTTGCTAGTCATCATATTGGAATCTTCCTTCCCTGATTGCTTTCTTTAAATTTTGATCTGCTTCCCATATAGATTCAGATGGTCCTTTCTTAATGTCTTTTAGTTCGTTGACTATCTGCGAATAGGATTTAGGTATTTTGAATTGTTGCCTCAGTGACATTTTAATCTCATCAATAGTTGCATTTGCATGTTGTCCAATGTATCCCATATACCAATCCAGAGCTATTTCTTCGAAAGCCAGAGATAGCTGGGCCTGCTTCACCGAATCACTTATGATGTTTTTCATCATCCATACTGATTCAACAACAAACCAAAACCTATCCATATCCTCATCACTCGCACCCTTGAAGGTAGGTAGTTTTAAATTCGCAGCCATATCTACCTTCTTTTGGCGTTCTGGCGTTACCTGACTGCTCTTTCAAAATGCTCCTGGTCCCGGAAACAGAACTATTTGTTGGCTTTAGGGGTCCTAACCCAGGTTCACGTTAAGGTTTTCCAACAAACCCCTATACTACTGGCCCTTTCGGCAGTGACCTACTTGCGCAGGTCAAATTCTCACCCGAAGCAGTATGGGAGGGTGCTAGAACCAGGTTTCCACACTCAGAAAGAGAGCAGGTAAGCCAAGCCATGCACAACGCACAGATCTATGAAAATAGAGCTAGTTCGCAGGCTTTAATAGATAATCGGTGTACACAGTATTACAGATCTAGCTCTTAGGTCCGCATCCACGTGCGTTTGACTAGAAAAGATATAAATTACAGTATGCGTAGCAGGCCAGATATCATATATTATAGATAAACACAACATATAACACAGATCATTCATACCTTATCACAGATTTAACACAGAGCACAGATTCATATGACAGATAGATCCATAACCAAATACCAACAATACTTCTCATATATTATCAGCATATTCTTACATAACCCCAAATCCCACCTGCGCACACAGGTAGTAGGGTCCACACACAGCAGGACAAAGGATCTCTGCGCACATAGCCAACAGGATTTCGACCCAAACACCCAAAACCCGGAACTAACAATCCGCACTTAGCATTCACTTCTATTCATCTTCTACCTATAAACTCAAAAAGACTTACTATTTATACCAATTTAGCCTAGACTTACCATGGTCCATAAACCGTGGTTTGTGGACTCCTAGTTTTACCTATTTTCCCACTTTACAACACATTGGGGCTTTGATCTGCCCTATCACCCCTACGCTAGACTAAACATAATCAAAATAATAAAAAATTGGACCATATTTCATCAGTGTGGGAGACCTTGCTCCAACATAGGGCTTCCAGTTCTAGTAACTTAACCCACCAAGGTCTTCTAGAGAATTTGTCCAACCAAAGCTTCTAGGACTAGTAACTCAACCCAAGTTGTTACAGGGCTTCCAGAGTATTTTTCTAGACAATGCTTATAGGATCTAGTAACTCAACCCACAACCAAAGGTACATGAGAACCAACTAGAAAAAAAAGCAAAACCCACAACACCATGACTATCCAAGAAATTTAAAGGCTAGGAAAAACCACTTTCAATCCAAAAAATCCTCCATGCCAATGAAAAATCATAACAAAGAAACCACATGCATATGTCATGCATGCTAAAACTAGCAAGAAAATAATACATGAAACTCAGTACCCACAAGAAAAACCCATTATTGCTGCTGATACTATTGTCCTCTTGTGTTTTCTTGATCTTCCTTTTCCTTCTTGCTCCAAATCCTAAGTATGCCACACTCCTCCAAGAGTGCTCCAAGAGAACTCTAAGTTTCCAATATTATGAGAGAGAGAGAATAGTATGGGAGATCCAAAACTCAAATGATAAAAAATATGAACTGACAAAAGGTACCAACTGATCCTCAGAATCCTTTTTATTAAAGAGCCTTGTATTTTCTTCATTTTCCATTATTTTCCTTCATTTTCCACCTCTCATGAAACCTCTGACCTTTGACATTCCTTTTCTCCTATTTTCCTTTATTTTCATAAATAAATTCCAAATAATGCCACTTTTTCTTTCCAAATCCTTTGCCATTGTCTTTTCAAATTTCCATAGCCATTAATTAATCACAAGTGATCCTCGTCGCTATGGTTTTTTGAAACATTCAGATTAGAGTATGTCTCCATGAACCTGGTCTTGTTTTTCATTTATTAACCTTAATACATGAATTTTTAACTAGGGTTGTTATAGAACCATCCCCTTTGGGTGAACACCATCCTCTGTGTTCAATGACACCTACAACCATTAAGACCGATGAAAGAAAAACATAATGCCCATGGAGCTTTATAACTTATCTCATTGCAGTATTTACAATGATTAACCCGCTGAGAAGCAACCAACATGAAAACATAAAAACCATAATGACATGACATCATACTACTTATTGGAACTTGATAACATATCTCATGGTAGTATTTACATCCATATACATATATACATATAAGAAATAACCACACAAAAACATATGCCAAAAAAATTCTCTCAACCAGTGAATAGAGAAGGATCAGTAACCTGAATCTAGTCCATCATCTCCCATGTAGCTTGATTAGGCCCAAAGTGCTTCCATTGCACTTGAACCTTCATGATTTCTTAGTTCCAGAGCATGGGCATCATTCTCTACAATATACACAGTGGTTCAAGCTGGAATTATCATTCTAGCTCAACTTTCAATACAAACCAATCAATCACATGATCGCCATCATTAACATAATTCCTAAGTAATGACACATGGATAACATCATGGGCATTCACTATCAGAGGTAGTGCAAGTCGATAGGTTACTGGCCAAATCTTCTCAAGAATGCTGAAAGGTCCACATTACCAAGGTGAAAAATTCACACATGAATTAATCCTCAAGGATCTCTTCTTGGGCTTGATGCGCAAGTACACCTGTTCCCCAACCTGAAACTCCTTAAACAACCTGTTCTGATCTGCATAGTTTTTCTGTCTATCATTTGATGCCTTCAAATTATTCTTGATTACCTACATTTCTTATTCTATCTATTCCAACATGTTTGGTCCAATAAATAATTTGTTAACTGGATCAGTCTAACTAATGGGAGTATTACAAATCCTCCCATAGATTGCCTCAAATAGACTGATTTTTAGAGTCTCCTAATACATATTTTAATAAGAAAAATCCACCAATGGAAGATAATACTCCCATCTCCTCTCCCGATGCATCACATACATCCTTAGCATGTCCTAAAATATCATATTTACCCTCTCTGTATATCCATATATCTATGGATGATAAGTTGTGTTGAAGGTCAAAACTGTACCCAAGGCTGCAAATAAGTCTTTCTAGAATCTCGAAGTGAACTTGGCATCCCTATTTGATCCAATATTCTTCGGTTCACCATGAAACCTCACAACATATTTATTGAATACCTATGACACATCACTATATGAATACATTGACTTGACCAGAATGAACTTCATTAACTTTGTCAACCTATCAATGTAATATTCCTTTACAGGAATTTCTGCAATATCTCCAATGAGGACGTTGTATAAGGAAAACCATGCAATAAAAATGCAAAATAGGACTTGGATCCTCTTGTATATGTTGTATGTATCTTAAATATGGAATTGAATTAGAAACAAATCATCCTAGCTACATTAAATAGATCTCCTTAACTCATATATGCTTAAAAACACCCGAATCCCACAGCTTCATAAAATAGAATTGCTAAAGACTGCAACAACGTAATTTTTATTATGAAATCTATAGAAAATATGGTTTCATATAGATCTAGAGCTTTTTTTAATCATGGAATCAGAAATAAGAGGTTTGACCTCTTTTACAAGAACATCGAAACACCCTGGCAAGGGTTTTCGGCAAAATAGCAACACAAAATGCAGCACTACAGAAATAATGATGTACCCAACAAATCTGTATTATAAAATACTAAATGTAATCTAAAATAGATAGACAATACAGAAATTTTCCCAATTCCTTCCTCAATAGACCTCCCGGAGTGAAATAGACACCTCCTCCTCTGAAACAAGCACAAAATAGGAGGGTTTCACCCAGTTGCTGCTGCTACTGCAGAAATGATGCAGTTACTAGAGGTGACTGTGCTGTATGTGATGAAGAATGGATATCCTCAATAAAAATGATGAAAATTAACCTCAGGACCTCCTCCTTAGATATCCCAATCAGCTAGACCAAAGGTGAGGATGGAATTCCCGCATGAAAATTCTTTGCACTAAACAATGCTGCAATAAATAGCTGAAGCTTGCAATCATTCAAAAGACCGAAAAAAATATGAATAATGAATGCCTCCTTTGCTGCTATCTCCTCCTTCTTCTCCTTGGTGAGCTTTCCCACCCCGGACCCCACTCATTGATGATGTGACTTCCTTGAGAAGATTCCCCTTTCAAAATTGCGCTGTCCTAGTAGCTTTCCCTCCTCTTGTGACAGCGTTGTTGACTTGGTCAATTGGATATAGCTCATTGCTTTGCCCTTATTTCACATCAAAGTGGCTTTATTTTGTCCTCCTAATCCAATCCCTTTTCACACTGGGCTATGTTTTATTGTCTTCCCTACTTCTTATTCCAAAAATGGAGCAGTTATAATATTCCAAGTAGTAGTGGCTAATTGGGAATATTACAGTCAACCACAACCATGATGGAATCATGTTCTCTAGATTTCCTTGATAAAAATGTGATGAAATCCATCTAAATCACCTCCCATTTCCACTCTGGAATCAGAATAGGTTGAAGTAATCCACCTGGATGCTTACCGTTTTCTTTCACCAATTGAAAATCCAAGCACCTAGTCACAAACCCTGCTAGTTCCTTCTTCATATTCAGCCAATAATAAAATTTATTTACAACTGGTAGTGCCTTTTGATATCCTGGGTGACCTAAATATGGATTAGCATGAAATTCCCTCAAGATAATCTTCTTGATCTCACTTTCATTTGTTATATAGATCATGTCCCTAAACTTGACCAAGCCATCTGCTGTGAGACGATAGTCCACATCCTGATTGCCTATACCCTACAAATCTCTTTTCTAAGGGAAATTTCAATGCCTTAGATATGATTCTCCCTAAACCTGACCAAGATATGATCCTGTAAATCTGTCCCATAAGAACTCATAGCTGTAATGTGATTTACCTAATCCTCCTGCTAATAGAATATGCAACTATATTATCTTTACCTTTGATGTTCCTCATCTCAAATTCGATCTAACTAATAGTAGCCAACCATCTATATTTTATGGAATTCATATTTATTTATTCAAATAAATACCTCAATCCAAGTGATCACTCATCAGTATGAACCTCTTTCCAAGATGATAATGTGTCCACATATTCAATGCATGGATGATCGATGCCAACTCAAGATCATGTGTTGGATAATTCTGATCATGTCTATTGTTAGGTCCCTATATTACTAGTATAGTCCCTTATTTTTGCTATTGTAACCCCCTTTTTGTTATTATTGTACCCTTGTAACCCCCATATTGTTATTATTGTGCCCTTAAATTATTATTGTTAGGTCGGCTAGGATTACATTGTGGCCCCATGGACTCCTATATATAGAAAGGAGGTTTTGTAATTTGTATCATCCAAGAATTGTTCATTCATGTAATTTATTGGAGGTTTCCCCCTCGAAGTGGCTTATTTAAAAGGCGTTGATATCTCTTTTCTTCTATTTTTGGAGCTAGCTTTACAACATTTGGTATCAGAGCTTTGGATTCTAGGGTTTCACTGCTCCAAACAAGTCATCGTGAAATTTTCGCTATAATTTTTTTCTACGAAGTTTCATAAGCTGAAATTTTTAGGGTGCGAAGCCAAAATTTGGAGGAACATCTTCACAAAATTTTAGAGCTTGGTTCACAATATTTTCGGAGATATGATCTATGGAAGTTAGGTCTTTTTGCAGGCTCCTCAATTTAATATAAACAGGTCATTGTGTCATTTGCGCTATAAATTTTTTTCTATGAAGGTTAAAAATATAAAAGTTTTAGGCTGTGAAACTGAAATCATAAGGAAATTTGTTGCGAAATTTTAGAGATTGGTTCGCAATATTTTTGGAGATATGATCTGTGGAAGGTAGTGCTTTTTCAGGATCCTGAATTTCATCTCAAAGAGGTGATCATGGGAAAATCTTCATAACTCTTTCTCTGAGCATCAGATTGGAGTGCCGTAAAAAGTGGTCACAAGTACATGGATTTTAGTTTATTTTCTATCAATTTCAGAGCTAAAGGACGAAACGGTGACAGGTGGCAAGTCGTACAAGTTCGCTCTACTGAACTAGTCCATAATTAGGTCATTGTGGGAGATTGGACATAACTTTGCCTTGGAGAATCCAAATCAAGTCAGACCTGTGGAATTCGAAAGATAATTTAGAAGGATACCACAGTGCCAAATTTTAGATATTAAAGAGCCACAATCACAGAGATAATCCAATTTCAATATCAAGCTCCTCAAAAGCAAGAAAAAGTTGTGTATTTTTTTCCGAATTGCATAATTCTTGTTTGAAGAATCAATTTGAATTGATTCCAAGGGTATATTGTAGAATAGATATCAGTATTGGGTTCTAAAAAATGCCCCGTAAAAATAATTCAACACCCATTAAGCCTTCAGAAGGCTCTACTATGACTCATGAAGATGAAGAATTGCAACATGATCTATCAAAATTACAAGAGCAAGTGCAACAAATTTCACTCTCGCAAAGAGCAACAAAAAATGAAATGGAAGTTTGAAGAAAGGCGTGGAAGCGAACTTGGACGGTTTGAAGAAAGGCATGGATGGCATGGAAGCTGGCATGGAAGATAAGATGGATGACATGAAAGACAACATGGAAAACATGAAGAATGATCTAAAAGCAGACATCGAAGGTTTGACAAAGTTGATACAAGAAATGTTTCCTAATGGTGAAAAGATAGTAGAAGAACCTCATGATGAGAGCAAAATAAATGTTAATCGTGATTTCATAAACTCTAATGTTGGCGGGAAGAACCACCATATTCCAAAAATGGATATGAGGAAGTTTGATGGAAAGGATCTTTTAACATGGATATAGATTGTACATTTGTATGGTATTGATGGCTTTTCTCTCGTAAAAAAAGGTCAATTTTTCTGGAGGAAATGATAGCACATTATGATGATACAAAGAGAAAGAACTTCTTTAGCCAATTAATAAATCTAAAAAAAAAGGCTTCAATGGTGGAGCACATTGAGGACTTCCAAAAATTGAATATAAGGGTAATTGATATTCCAGAGGAACACAAGATTGATCTCTTCATAAGTACTTCAAAGGATAACATCCAACATGAAGTTCGCGTTTTGGAACCTGATTCATTGGAGAAGGCATTCAGGTTGGCAAGAAAAATTGAATGTAAAATTATGGCGACAAGGAAGCGTACCACTCACTTCTATAAAGAAGGAAGTGTTGCTACACCTAGATTTCCACAACCTACAAGGTTGACACAACAAAAATTTGAAGAAAAAAGAGCAAAAGGGCCTTGCTACAGTTGTGATAGAAAATACACTAAAGGTCATAAGTGTGCTGAAAAGAAGTTATTTTACATACATTGTGAAAACGAAGAAGAAAATGAACAAGAAGAGGATATACACTAGGAACCGGCGCTAGAAGAGGAAGAAATGAGTTCGACCATATCGTGTAATTCATTGGCAGGAATTACCACTCCTCAAACTCTAAATATAGAAGGACATATCAAGAATAAAAAGGTAATAGTGTTGATTCATTTAGGTAGTACCCATAATCTTATTCATCGTAAGGTAGCCAAGGAATTGAATTGTTTCCTATACCCAGCACCAGAATGTCAAGTGATGGTTACAAATGGAGGAACTATAAATTGCTATGGAAAATGCCATAATATCAAACTAACCATGGGGGACTATGTATTGAATAATTGTGTTTTATTCCTAGAATTGCGATGTTGTACTAATGGTTACAATGGTTACCATCTTTGAGGACGTGGCACTAATTTTTGAAATTTTCTTGAATTTTTTTTTTGGAGAAGGAAGTCAGTGTATGGGTATTGCGAGACATAAGAAGATGTTAGCTCATATCATGACAAAATATTGAAAGGAAGTAGCTGCTTATGCTCTTGAGATTCAACAATAAAATCATCTTTTGAGATCTCAGCAGTACTGAGATATAATGTTCAAGGTTCTTTTTGAAACTCCAGGACTCCCACCTATTAAGTGATCAGTCATGCTATTCATTTGATTCCAGGAAGTGTTCCTCCAAACATCAGGCCTTATAGATATCCTTACTTCCAAAAGAGCGAAATTGAACGTATGATTGCAGAAATGTTAGAGGCGGGTATAATTCAACCTAGTCCAAGTTCTTTCTCTGCTCCTGTAGTATTGGTACACAAGAAGGATGGATCATGGCGAATGTGTCCGGATTATAGGGAGCTCAATAAGCTCACCATTAAAGACAAATTTCCCATTCCTGTGATTGATGAATTATTGGATGAATTACATGGAGCAATGTATTTTACCAAGTTGGATCTTCGTTCAGGATATCATCAAATTAGAATGAAGATTGAAGATATTCCAAAAACAACATTTCGAACTCATGAGGGTCATTATGAATTTTTGGTCATGCCTTTTGGCCTTACCAATGCACCTTCTACATTTCAAGGGTTGATGAATTCCATTTTCAAACCCTTCCTTAGAAAATTTGTGCTAGTATTTTTTATGATATACTAATCTACAGCAGGTCTTGGAAGGATCATGTTGAACATGTTGACAGGGTGCTCAAACTATTGCAGGAGAAACAATTATATGCAAAAACATCCAAATTTTTCTTTGGAGTACAAGAGGTGTAATATCTGGGTCATATTGTATCTCACGAGGGTGTTAAGGTAGACCCTAACAAAATTAAAGCCATTAAGGAATGGAAAGTCCCCACACCCATAAAGCAGTTGTGAGGATTTCTCGGGTTAACAGGGTATTATCGCAAGTTTGTTAAGAATTATGGGAGAATAGCAGCACCTCTAACAACATTATTGAAGAAAGATGTATTTTCATGGACTCCTGAAGCAACTAAGGCCTTTGAACGTCTTAAAGAGGCAATGTGCCTAGCACCGGTCTTAGCTACACCAGACTTCACAAAAACCTTTGTTGTGGAATGTGATGCCTCAGGAAATGGAATTGGTGCAGTTTTAATGCAGGAAGGAAGACCCATTGCTTTTGAAAGTCGTCCAATCAAAGGAAAGTATTTACAGAAACCTATTTATGAGAAGGAAATGTTTGCAATACTGCATGCACTAAAGAAATGGAGAACTTACCTAATGGGAAGACACTTCAAGGTAAAAACTGATCATGATAGTCTGAAACACTTTTTGGAACAAAGACTATCTTCAGAAGAGCAGCAAAAATGGGTCACAAAGATGTTGGGTTATGACTTTGAAATAATCTACAAAAAAGGAAAGCTTAATGTTGTTGCGGATGCACTCTCAAGAAAGAATGAAGAGGTGGAAGCATTGCTTTGTGCCATTTCTATTATCCAACCAGATTGGATAACTGAAGCAAGAGATGAATGGAAGAAGGACAAAGATGTATGGACACTCATTCAAAAGTTGCAGCAAGATCCTAGTACATCTGATCCATTTAGTTGGAAAAATGATTCCTTATGGTACAAAGATCGCTTATATCTTTGTAAGAATTCCCAACTAAAACAAAAGATTCTTCTGGAATTGCACACTTCTCCTTTAGGAGGACACTCAGGATTTTTAAAAAACTTACCACAGGGTGAAGAAAGAATTTTTTTGGGATGGCCTTAAATCTGATATTCAAAAGTTTGTGGCGGAATGTTTGGTTTGCCAGCAGAATAAAGTGGAGACAATTAAGACCCCGGGACTTCTACAGCCTTTATCCATTCCAAGTCAGCGTTGGGAGGAGATTTCAATGGATTTTATCACAGGTTTACCTAAGTCTGAAGGAAAGAATGTCATCATGGTGGTAGTTGATAGACTTACCAAGTATGCACACATTTGTGCATTATCTCATCCATTTAAAGCAAGTACAGTTGCTACTACATTTATGGATAGAATTCAAAAGCTACATGGAAGCCCAAGGGTTATTGTGAGCGACAGAGATCTCATTTTTACTAGAAATTTTTGGACGGAGTTATTTTCTTGTTTGGGTACTCAATTAGCTCATAGCTCAACTTATCATCCTCAATCTGATGGTCAAACTGAGATAGTAAATAAATGTTTGGAAGGATATCTTCGTTGTTTTGTATCTGATAAACAAACACAATGGGTCAAGTGGTTACCTCTTGCTGAATGGTGGTATAACACTTCCTTCCATACTGCAGCAAAAATGACCCCATTTATGGCACCTTATGGATATCATCCACCATCCATCACATCATCTTTAAGGGAAAATTCGAAGGTTCAAGCAGTGGAAGATCACATCGAGCATCAGCAAGAAGTTCTCCAACTCTTAAAGGATAACCTCAATTTGGCACAAAATCGAATGAAACAACAGGCAGATCAACATCGCAGCGAGAGAAGTTTTGATGTAGGAGATTGGGTATTTTTACGGCTACAACCATACAAACAAATGTCCCTCAAGCCAGCAAAGAAGGATAATAAATTATCGCCAAAGTACTATGGTCCTTACAAGGTGTTGCAAAAGATTGGTACTATGGCATACAAATTGGAGCTTCCTGCTTCTTCACGAGTGCATCGAGTTTTCCATGTTTCATGCTTAAAGAAGGTTATAGGTGAAAATCTTCCAGTTCAAACAATATTTCCAGAACTTGATGAGGAAGGAAAAATCATATTGGAACTGGAAGCGGTCACGGAAACAAGAACTCGACAACTACGGAATCGATCAATTTCAGAGTATCTCATCAAGTGGAAGAACTTACCCACTGAAGATTCTACATGGGAGGATGAGAATTTTATACAGAAGCACCCAGAGCTACTCAAGCATTGAGGACAACACTTTTTTGAAGGAGAGGGGCATGTTAGGTCCCTATATTACTAGTATAGTCCCTTATTGTTGTTAGTGTAACCCCCTTATTGTTATTATTATACCCCTCTAACCCCCATATTGTTATTATTGTGCCCTTAAATTATTATTGTTAGGTCGGCTAGGATTACATTGTGGCCCCATGGACTCCCATATATATAAATGAGGTTTTGTAATTTGTATCATCCAAGAATTGTTCATTCATGTAATGTATTGGAGGTTTCCCCCTCGAAGTGGCTTATTTCTAAGGCATTGATATCTCTTTTCTTCTATTTTTGGAGCTGGCTTCACAACATCCGTTAAGTTTCCATGACTCATAACATACCACCTATCCTTCTTACATAAGGACTCCACCAAGTACTCTCTAATAACCATCTTTACATACCACAAAATATTTATCTAGGTCTGCAATCTTTAGAACTGGATCATTTGTGAACAACTACTTCAACTACTCAAAATTGGCTACATAATCACTTGTCCATTCAAACTTCTTACCTTTTCTTTGCAACAATTTTATAGGATAATAAATTTGTGACAAGTTCCTGGTGAAACTCCTGTAATAACCTGCTAACCCCATAAAGGAACTTACCTCATCCACATTCCTAGGAGCTTCCCACTCCATGACAACCCTTATCTTTTTGGGATCCACTACTATGCCTTCCTTGGAGACAACATGTCCCAAGTAGTGTACCTATGTCTGAAAGAAGATGCATTTACTGAGCTTAGAATATAACTTATTCTCTCTCAACAATCTCAATATTGCTGCTAAATTTTCAGCATGCTCCTCTTCATTTTTAGAATATGCCAATATATAATCAATGAATACAATAACAAAATTTTCCAGATAAGGACATAATACGCTATTCATCAAGCACATAAAAGTAGCTAGAGGATTATTCCAACCAAATGGAACTACAAAAAACTCTTAATTCCCATACCTAGTCCTAAAATATATATTTTATATATCCTCTTCTTTGATGCACATCTGATGATATCCTGATCTCAGATCAATCTTCGAGAACATTGATGCTCCCTTCAACTAATCAGACAAGTCATCAATCCTTGAAAATAGATATATGTTCTTTATGGTCACCTTTTTCAACTTCCTTTAATCGATGCTCAACCTGAGAGTACCATCCTTCATCTTCATAAACAATATCGGTGCACCTCAAGGTGATACATTTGGCCTAATGTATCCATTGTCAAGATATTGCTTCAACTGCAACTTCAATTCCACTAAATCTGGTGTGCTAATCCTATATGGTGCCTTTGATGTTGGTTCTTCCCCTGGTATCAACTCAATGGATAAGTACACTTCTCTGTGACGCGACAACTTTGAAATCTATGTTAGAAACACATCCTAAAACTATTGTAAAACCAGGTACCTTCTCAATATTTCTGCATCCTCATCCTCCTTACCTTTGTCATCGGAAATATGTATTGTAAATAACACACACCCTTTTCTACGAATACAATTTTCCTACATAGATATCACCATCCTAACTGATGTTTCTTTCTTCTTTCCCTGTAATATTCTTTGCTCTCCATTATCACCCAAGCACTCAATAGCCTTGTCATAACAATCCACATTGTTCCTATGAGGATACAACCAATCCATACCTATAATCATACTATACAATCCCAATGGTAATACATTCAATTTTATTGATGTAGGCATACAATTAAGTTCAAATGCACAAGCTCTTACCTAGTGATGAACTCTCTTCTTTGTACTTGTAGCCAGCTTAATTAACCAAGGACTTGCATGCATTATTTATTCAAATTACACTTATGTTTCAGGTCAGGATTAAAATAACTATAATTAGATCTATGTTCATTTAAAATAGAAAGAACTTGATCAGAAAGCTTACTGTCCATTTCAATGATAGATGTTTGATGATCAACCTACCTTCTATCCAATGCTACATAAATCTAAGGAATACTCTATCCAACATCCCCCACTTTCTGTGCCTCCTAAGCACTGTAAAATTGCGGCCTACCACCCTAATGTTGTGGGAAATCTCATCTGCGATGATCTTTGCCACAAGTTCAAAACTGTGAAGGCTTCCAACCTGTACCATTTTTATGCTCCTCAGACTAAGATCCATGTCCTTTGTCAGATGCATTAACCTTCTTAGGTCATGCTACATACTCTTTGTTACCCGTGTCCTGAGGCCTTTCTCACTTCTTATCACATTTCCCTTTTTTCTTTACATTACCTCTCCAATCCTGCTTAGTCTCATATCGTCTCTTTGATTAGTCATAATAATGCTTTAGCTTCCAGATGACCTCCTTCAATGATCTCCTCTCATCAAACTCAATTTTTTCCTTGAATGCTACCAACAACTCACTGATGAATCATTGTATCTTGGCCTTCTCCTCCTTGAGGTAAGGAACACATCTCAATAACTTCAAAAATATACTAGTGTTCTCCTCATCAGTCATAGATCCCATCTTCAGCTCATATAATTCCATTTCCCTGTCATCATAGTATCTCTCTGATAGGTACTTCTTCCTGAATAGTCTATCGAATGCATTATAAGTCAGTTCCTCTTCATTAATAACTCTTCCATTCTTTACATATTCCCACCAAATATATGCTTTACCTTTAAGACTAAATTTGGTTATTCTGGCCTTCATGTTCACTGAGGAATCATGAAACCTCAAGAACTTATTCATCCCAAGAAACCATTCTTCTGCATCTTCTGACTTCTTTATTTATTCGTAAAATGTAGGTGGCTTTGATTTCTTGAAATAATCTGGAAAATATTCCCTCTCACTCCTACTATAAGGATAATGACTATGATACATATATGAACTAGAACTATAGTATTTCCGATGTCCATTTCCTTATCTATCAGGTGTATCTAAGAATATTCCATCTCTGATTATGTCATCTATATCCAACCTATTACCACCATGATACCTGCTACCATACACCCCATTAGTCTTGTCCACTTGCAGATGGCTAATCCAAACTGGTCCCTGTATTTGCTAGTCTAAAAAACTCTCAAGGATAATTGCATTGACTTCTACTTCTTTCTCTTTGCTAGTGTGAATTCTAATCGCAAGCAGATGAAAAAAGCTCACTTTAGTTGTGCATAAAAAATAGCCCTAACATCAAATATGGCTGTCAATTTCCTTAGATATGTAGTTAGTGATCATAATAAATGCTACAAAAATCTAGATCTATGCAGTTAAAGACATTAAACAACAAAAATAAGCAAAAGCTGCTCCATGCATCCATTGAACAAGAGAAGAATTTTTAAAGAATTTTTTGTATTATGACACCTAGGAAGGGAACATAGAAAGATTTTACCAGTCCCCCTCAATGGGATGGGTTCTTGTATTCCCTCATCGCTTCATATCTAAGATCTCTCTCTCTTGATGGTGCAGAAAACCCATACAAAAATGGAACTCAAAGGGAGCTCACAAGAAAAAAGTAGGAAAATATGACAATGATGGAGGATCAAAGTCAGACCAAAAGTATAGATTCAGAGTGATCTTTATGCAAAAAAAGGTAGTGAATGAATGGAAAAACCCTTCTATTTATAACAAAATATTGAGTTAGTCCAGATATTGGTGCATAATTAAAATATTATTAACCAAATCTAGATCCAACTTATATGGAATATTTTATTATTTTTGTTGGAGGGAAAAATAATTTGAATTTGGTCAAATCTCTTTATTTAGAAATAATAAATAAATAAATTATTTATTTATTATTTTAAGAACGTGGTTTAGTAATAATTAAATAAATAATGCTTTATTCAATTATTTATAAATGATTTAGTCAAATTTAACTAGGAATATTATTTAAATAATTTTTTAAATAATTATTCCTAGAAAATAATAGGATAAATAATTATTTATATAATTAATTTTCCTATTTTTGGTTAAATATGACCAAGAATATTAATTAAATATTTTTTTAATTAATTATCCCTTGAGGAAAATCAAACAAATAAGGAATTATTCAATTATTCCTCACAGGGTTTCCTTTTTAGACCATAAACAACTTAATAAATTATGCATTATTAAGTTATTTGTCATAGGTGTATCTAATAGTTATTACTTTAGTCCATCTAATAGTAACAAGTTAGATGACCAAAAATTGGTGTAACACTCTCATTCCCTAGCAAGTCTCCCTTGTGATTGAATGATTCAATCATTGTCTACTTTGAAACTCCTCATTTCTGACTTTAGAATTCTCAGAGTGTTTTCTATGTGAGGGGAGTATTACAATGCTACTCATCTAATCCACAGGGAGAATATATTGAACTATAGTCTACCACTCTTCAAGCCATATTTTTTCTTCTCTTCCTGCAAGGTATATCATGTCACCTAAACCATATCATAAACAAACCAACGTACTTCAATTTAGTTAAGGGGATTATATCTTGTCTGGAATATCAACTAGATTAGTACAATACATATATAAACATAATCATATAATCATATAATCATAATTTCAACACATTAGGGGAATTTTGAGGTCGAAAATGGGCCTCCTAAGGAAATTATAAAATAATAGTGGAAATAATAAAATAAGATTTGATTACATCATCAACTTTGGGAGGGAAGAAAGAAAAAACTACTTTTTCAACTTGTATTTTCAACTTATCTCCCAAAGTGTTTACTCAAATTTCAGGCGGGAGTACTCATTAGATGTAAAATTTAATTCCTCATCCAAGGAGTACCCATGTTGCATACTTTCTATGGATCCTACTACATGAAAAATTGGAAATACATGAAAAACGTGATTGCAATCATGTATTTTCATCTATTTCTCATTTTTTCGTGTAGAAGGGTCTATCAAAAGTATGCAACATGGGTACTCCTTGGATGAGGAATTAAATTCCACTGTGATTAAAACATTTGAGATGAAGATTGAGAAATACAATTAAAAGCAGTTTTATTATTTATTATTTTTTAATATTTTTACCCTTTTACTTAAAATGAATCTTATAGTTCAATATCATCATCTTGAATCCTATTGGTTCTTATAAATTTTATTTTGGTTGTACATTTTTCTTAGGAGGTCCATTTTAGACCTCAAAATTCCCTTAATGATTATCCATTCATTAATGCATGAACATACCAACCACATACCATGACCTCATGCACGAAAACTATCACCATGTCAATGTATACATAACAACATATACAAATTGACACATATAACTGATGCATAACCGACATGCACTGATGATGACCACATCGAACAACAACATCATCAAATTACACATGATGACAACACTACAAATATGACCAACACCATGCATATGAAAAAAGAACATAAACCACAAGTATAAGTAACACATCTGTAATCGACATGTATGAATGACTAACACAATGCCCATCCAATCTAATGGGTGAACCATGCTCTCATACCACTCTGTAACCACCTCCTTCCACATTTACCCAAGCTAACCAGTCCACTGGGGTAAAAATGTGATGAGAGGCCATTGTGATATGATTCAACCTAATATTTCACATGAAGGAAGTGGAACCAATGGAACACAACCAAACTAACCTTCTACACTTTCTACAAAACCTCCACGAGCCAACCAACTTTTCCATGTGCTTAACCCTTGATGAAACTGGTATTTTATGGACCTAACGCCCCAGTTTCTCCAATGAAAAGGAAATAGTGTGGCTGGGACCCTCTAGTCACCCCCATAGCAAGGTCATCCCAACGACTATGGAATTTTTCAAGTAGTCTCATGCTATTGGCCTTGGATTTTGTGCCATGTTTTCAATGCCAAGACTCAGAACACTGCCCATAACTCCATGATATTACCAAAAGTGATAAATGACACTCAAAAAAAGGTACTAATTCAAACATTTGATCAATGAATTGAGTGGACCCCTACTAGCCATGACACACATTTCATCAAACATGTCACAGATATGCATCCTATAGGCCATAACAACAAATATGAGTATAGGGGTCTCATAATTATCTAAGAATGACTAAGAAGCATTGAAGCCTTATCACAATAGTTGAATTATAAATTATTAGGTCATATATTCATTGTTCATTCATAAACAACATATAACTAACATAAATAACAAGGGTATAACATGTATATAAACTACATATTAAAAAGTAAATTTACCCATCAATTACAAGAGGAAAAGAACTCTTATTAACATATGAAAAATACAACCAGGTCTGGGTCTTCCACGTACCACCTGACCATAGACTAGGTTGAACCAAATCTCTCTTTCAGCCAATCACCCCTATGCCATATTCCAAGCATGAATGTGGGATCTCATGGAATAATCCAAATAAAACGAAACCAGGGATTCCAAAGGACAAACCACCTCAAAAATCAACCAATTATTTCAACTCACGGTCGAACATCACTAACGATCACCATATTGGTCTCTACCTAAGATTTTCAGGGCTCGAGAGAATTTTTTCCAACTAGTGCTTCTAGGACTAGTAACTCAACCCAAAGCTGTCACTGGGCTTCTAGAGGATTTGTGTAACGAAGGCTTCTAGGACTAGTAACTCAACCCACTAAGGGCTTCTAGAGCATGTTATGAAACCAGGTCCAAAAATAGAAGAAAACAGATATCAACACCTTAGAAATAAGCCACTTCGAGGGGGAAACCTCCTTTACATTACATAAATGAAAAATTCTTGGATGACACAAATGATAAAACCTCCTTTTTATATATAGGATTCCATCAGGTCACAATATAATCCTAGCTGGAATAACAATAATAATGTAAGGGCACAATCATAACAATATGGGGGTTACAAGGGTAGAACAATAACCATAAGGGGGCTACACTAACAACAATAAGGGACTACACTAGTAATATAAGGACCTAGCATACCCATCTCCTTCAAAAAATTGTTGTCCTCAACACTTGAGTATATTTGGATGCGTCTGTATAAAATTCTCATCCTCCCATGTAGAATATTCAGTGGGTAAATTCTTCCACTTGATGAGATACTTTGAAATTGACCGATTTCTTAGCTGTCGAGTTCTTGTTTCTGTAACTGCTTCAGGTTCCAATATGATTTTTCCTTCCTCATCAAGTTTTGGAAATACTGTTTGAACTTGAATTTTTTCACCTGTAACCTTCTTTAAGAATGAAACATGGAAAAGTAGATGCAATCGAGAAGAATTAGGAAGCTCCAATTTGTATGCCATAGTACCAATATTTTGCAACACCTTGTAAGGACCATAGTACTTTGGCGATAGTTTATTATCCTTCTTAGCTTTATTGAGGGACATTTGTTTGTATGGTTATAGCGATAAAAATACCTAGTCTCCTACATCAAAACTTCTCTCGCTATGATGTTGATCCGCTTGTTGTTTCATTTGATTTTGTGCCAAATTTAGGTTATCCTTTAAGAGTTGGAGAACTTGTTGTTGATGTTCGATGTGATCTTCCACTACTTGAACCTTATAATTTTCTCTTAAACATGATGTGATGGATGGAGGATGATATTCATAAAGTGCCATAAATGGGGTCATTTTTTCTACAGTATGGAAGGAAGTGTTATATCACCATTCAACCATAGGTAACCACTTGACCCATTGTGTTTGTTTATCATATACAAAACAACGAAGATATCCTTCCAAACATTTGTTCACTATCTTAGTTTGCCCATCAGATTGAGGACGATAAGATGAGATATGAGCTAGTTGAGTACCCAAACAAGAAAATAATTTCGTCCAAAAATTTCTAGTAAAAATGGGATCTCCGTCGCTTACAATAATATTTGGGTTTCCATGTAGCTTTTTAATTTTTTCCATAAATGCAGTAGAAAAAGTACTTGCTTTAAATGGATGAGATAATGCACACAAGTGTACATACTTGTTAAGTCTATCAAATACCACCATGATGAAACTCTTTCCTTCGGACTTAGGTAAACCTGTGATAAAATTGATTGAAATCTCCTCCCAACATTGACTTGGAATGGATAAAGGTTGTAGAAAACCCAAGGTCTTAATTGTCTCAACTTTATTTTGCTGGAAAACCAAAAATTCCACCACAAAATTTTGAATATCACATTTAAGGCCATCCCAAACAAATTCTTTCTTCACCCTGTGGTAATTTTTTAAAATTCTTGAGTGTCCTCCTAAGGGAGAAGTGTGCAATTCCAAAAGAACATTTTGTCATAGTTGGGAATTCTTACAAAGATATAAGCGATCTTTGTAACATAAGGAATCATTTATCAAACTAAATGTATCAGATGTACTAGGATATTGTTGCAACTTTTGAATGAGTGTCAGCACTTCTTCATCCTTTTTCAATTCATTCCTTGCTTCAGTTATCCAATCTAGTTGGATAATAGAAATGGCACAAAGAAATTCTTCCACCTCTTCATCCTTTCTTCAGAGTGCATCTACAACAACATTTATCTTCCCTTTTTTCAGATGATTTCAAAGTCATAACTCAACATGTTTGTGACCCATTTTTTCTTCTCTTCTGAAGATAGTCTTTGTTCCAAAAAGTGTTTAAGACTATCATAATTAGTTTTAACCTTGAAGTGTCTTCCCATTAGGTAAGGTCGCCATTTCTTGAGTGCATGTAGTAATGCCAACATTTCCTTCTCATAAATTTCTTTTTGTAAATACTTTCCTTTGATTGGATGACTTTCAAAAGAAATGGGTCTTCCTTATTACATTAAAACAAAACCAATTCCATTTCCTGAGGCATCACATTCCACAATAAAGGTTTTTGTGAAGTCTGGCATAGCTAAGACAGATGCTAGGCACATTTCCGCTTTAAGATGTTCAAAGGACTTAGTTTCTTCAAAAGTCCATGAAAATTCATCTTTCTTCAATAATTTTGTTAGAGGTGCTACTATTCTCCCATAATTATTAACAAACTTGTGATAATACCCTGTTAACTTGATAAATCCTCGCAACTTCTTTATGCTTGTGAGTACTTTCCATTGCTTAATGGATTTAATTTTGTTAGGGTCTACCTTAACACCCTCGTGAGATACAATATGGCCCATATATTCCACCTCTTGTACTCTTTTGGCACTGGAATCAACACTTGGACTGCAGAAAGCGCCTGACCAGACACATATTAAACTATAAAGCAATTTAATGATTTATTTTGTGTGATTGGCAGCTGGTACAAACTTTGATTCACTGAAAAGGGATTTCAGTCAAATCCACAGATCTACTAATGAGGGTATTTTAACTTGATGTGGTAGCAAGGTACAATTTTGTAGTCTATGAGGAGAGGAAACTGTAAGATGAGAGAAGAATCAGTAGGTCTGTAAAACATAAATCTACTGATTTAGTAGAAATTCACAAAATTAGTAGTTTGACAATATTCCATTGAAAGAAAACTATTTCTAGTTTGAGAACATTCTCACTGAAATATCATGAATATTAACTATCATGAGTGATTCTCTTCCACTATTATAATATAGATTTTATCATGAATGCTCACTGTGTGAGAGAAACAAAAATCGATAAAACACATAACAAGCTTAAGAGACTAATAAAAATACATAATAGTATGATGATTTTCAAACTGGAACTGGAAGAAAGGAGATATGGAAACACAAGTAAAGTAGAAAATACACACAAAAAATTGGTAATAAGTCCTCAGTATTATTATTCCATTTCATTCACAAAAATATTACAATTCATATAAGTCAAAATTATATAACCACCAACGAACCCTTTTAACATAGCATTTTATCACATATATACAAAAATAATAAACTGTCATCTCCATAAAAGGATTGAACCTATTCCGAAAGGTTATTATGATCTCATCCAAGAGATGAGGCTTATCCTAAAAATTTAATACAAAGCGCTATGACATAATGAAAATAAAAACATCAAGGCTAACAATTTGAAGTGGTTTGTATGAGGTGGCAGTTTATAGGAAGACTCCTCTTCTATTCTAGTGCAACCAACTCCATAAAAAGTGTAAAAAATAGTGAAAATGACATGTGGATATTCCTTGAATGATGCCTATTGCCTTGTAGAAATGTATTGGTGCTGAGAGTAGTGGTAGAAAATTGTTTCAGAGAAACTCTGCCGATGTTTCGCTGTTCCTTTCCTTCTTTGGTGGAAAACCCTTTATAATGGCGGAAAACATGAAACTTTTTGGATAGAAGGGTGGAGGTTCATTTTGTGAGAAATTACAAAGAAACCCTTTGAAAGAGGTTTAATTTATAGGGGAAACCCAGCGAAAATTTTAAGAACCCCCCTAAATTTATATAAATAATAAATAGGTGAATCCCCATGATACATAGGAAAAATGGAAGGCAATTTTATTAATAATATAGTATGTAGATATAATTTTTTGGCGAATCTCTCACGAGATTATATTATCTTGTAAAATCATGGAGAATCACCAGTACAGATAGCGAATCACTACTACAAAATGGTGAATCGTTGTCTAGTGGAGTTTGGGATGTTTGTTCCAATGAAGATATGGTAGTTGTACCAGGAGTAGAAGGAAGAGAACCACCGAGACCAAGCATGTCACATGGTGAATCGTGAGGAAATTAGTTCTCTTGTAGTTTGGAAAATGCATTCTTCTAGTTCTGCTAAGCACAGTGTTGTTGCTCATGCTACTACTAGCATTGATATTGAGGTTGGACAAGAGTTTGAGGAAGCATGGAAGGTAGCAGTGGTGCAGAATTACAAAGAGTACCCCATGATGGGCTCCATTTTTCCCTTTGGTATTTTTTCCTGCAAGATCTTCTGTCCATTGAACCAACAATTAACTGTTCAACCAACAATCAACTTGACTGAGTTGATTAGGTACGAGTCAACTTAGACTAATATTCAAAACTATGCTTTGCACTATCCCATATTTATCACACTAATGCTACACAACATTGCGCATTTTCACCCAACTCTCAATAATTATTTTCCAAGAAAAATCTATAATAAGAAAAATATTTTACTATATTCTAAAAGGTGAAGGTGTCGAAATCATGCCATAAAGTGAAAGGAAATAAAATATCTTTCCTCAAACCACCAAATATATAAAGAAAACAATAATGATTATAATAATAGAACTAGATCTATCGATATATCGATCTATGCATGATATGAGAACCATAAGCATTCAAAGGACTAATTTCAAACTCAACAAAATCCTCTAAACAAGCAACAAACAAACCACTAAAATTTTCAAAGATATCAAGGCTAGACATTAACACAATTTCATGTACTTGAATAAACCCATTGTTGCTTAGCATTAGACTTCTTAAATTAGTTCTTTATCATTTAATACTAGGACACTATCTATGTGAAAAGAAATAGGTCCCAACTTCATCAAATCCGACTTCATTTCCAATCAAAGATCAAAACTAGCTTCGTTTCCAATACCAATATAAAATCACACATTTTCCAAATATCGATAATTATTTTCCAAGAAAATATAAAACTTGAAACTCAGCAAAATTCCCCAAACACAAGAAACATATATACCATTAAAATTCTCCAAGATGTCAAAGCTAGACATCAAGGTAGTTTCATGTACTTGAATGAGCCCATTGATGCTTTGCATTAATCTTGTTAAATTAGTTATTTATCATTTAATACTAGTCAAACACTGTCTATGTGAAAAGAAATAGGTCCCAAAATTATCAAATCCATCTTCATTTCCTATCACAAATAAGAAACAAACAATGTAAGGATTAAATATGAAACGTCAATCTTAAAATAACACGCATGAAAGAAATGTAGCTGCAATGTTACAATGAAAAATACAAAATATAGAACCCATTTTTACCTGAATTTGACATGTAGTAATCTTGCATGATCAACGGAACATGTATACCAAAATAAGAGTCCTAGGGTATTTCAATTTCCCAGTTCTCATCTTGGTCATCATTTTCTACATTGTGGAGATTATTGTTTTCTCCCCTTCTATTACAGTCTGATCGTCAAAGCGCTAGTGTTCTTTCATATGGAAAATTGTCAACGTCATACTTTGTTACATATAATCTTAAACATGTATCCACATGTTTATCAAGCTTGTTCCTCAACTTTGACTTCAAAAATGATAGTGCACTAAAAATTCTCTCATCCTCCACTGATCCCAAAATCATGGTTTGACACAAATCTACTAATTTAAAATATTCTGATATGTTTTCTTGCAGGTATTGGCTAGCACTTAAAGTATTCCATAATCTTGTTAGAGCACCGTTTTCATTAGGATTCTCCAAAAAAGGATATTGCTTCCACATTGTTTTAGCAAAGCGTCCACCTTTTTGATACAATTTTGATGAATCTAAAATACCTTCAATCTGTTCTCCGTGTATCGAGACTTTCTTGCAAAAGTGGTCTACTAAACATTTTAATCTCTTTTGAAAATCGGCTTATAAATTTCTCGGACATTGAAAATTGTTCCAATATTGAGGGTATACCACACACATGGCCTCCAACAATTCATCTCAAGGAAATCGTTCTCTTATCTCTGATGATATTGATCTTGCAATTTCTATCAAATTTTGTCTCACTGAGATCACAATTTTATCAAATTGGTCTCTTGACACAGGGCAATCTTTGGTGATTCGTCTCGTCTTATTAATATAATGAAAGGGGACCATATACCCACGCACTGTGATACATAGTATCCCTTTTTTATCAAACATAAAAAAAAATTCAGTATTTTCTATATTGATGATCTTAGTCCAACTTGTAAACTTTGGACCAGTAAAAGAGTCCGGCATCATATAGAAATTATCCAATGTAAGGCATGTTGACTTTCTCACATTGTTTTATTCGACAATATACATTGTGCGATTTTGAGACATTTTCACGAGGACATTCATTTCATGTAGCATAGGAAGAATTCCAGCCAATGCCAATAATGTTTCTATATCAGTTAGTCGAAAAAGAAGATCTTGAGCTTTGTCTAAATTGTAGCGATTTTCATACATCAACCCTAACAAAGATTTGAACTCACTAAATAGTCTTTGAGTTGGTCCATTTAATGAGATCCATCTTGTATCAACATCTTTTAGTAGTTTTTTTCCATCCGTAACACCATCTGCAAATTGTTGAAACTCTAAATATCGTTTGGGACTACGAGAAAAGTATGCATGAGTCTCACGTACAAGATCTTCAACTTTTGAAACTGATGGAAACTTGCTTACTAATTTAAATGCAAGATTCATCCTATGAGCCATACAATGAATATTAATCATATATGGCGAATCTGATAGTTGTAATCTAACACAAAGACCATTCCTTTGTCCTTGCATTATCGATGCTCCATCTGCTCCAACACATACCAACTTTTTTGCAATCATCAAATGATCCATACCACTTTCTTTCAAAGTATTAAGAACAAGTTCATAAATATTTTCAGTTGTAGAAGTCTCTCTCATATTTTTAATTCCAAGTAGATAGGAATGCCTAATATGGTCATTAACCATATAAATTCTCATGCAGATCCATGAATTATTATCAATAGTTGTAACCTCATCCAAAGAAAATTCCAAAAACCTAGCATTTGCAATCTCCTGTTTCAAATCATTAATTTCTACTTGAGCTAGATATCTTGCCCATTCCCAACCACTAGTTACGGACCAATGAGAAGATGGAAAGTTTGGCACCTGAAGAAAAGATAGAAATTTCATCTGATCTGGATAATCTATCATAGGACAACCTTTACATAAGATGTGAAATACAATGCTCAATTGTATCATCTTGGATACCAAACTTCTTTCCATCGTCTTTTCAAATTGAGATATGATGGTTCCTCCACTTACCTCAAGTTTCTTCTTACTTATTAAATATTTTTTGTATTCTTCCACACATTGGCTATTTCGACATTCCTCCAAATATTTCCATCTGACAATAGATTTCTCTTTACCATTTACAATTTTATTTTCGTAAACCTTTCCTACATGCTTTTGTATTGTATCTAGCTTCATCTGAAATTTCACTACCTTGCAACTTTTCCAACTACACGCAAGACATTTAACTTCTTGTAAATCCTCATTTGTATAAGGTATTTCTTCAATTAATGGAAAACTTGAGAGCCAATCATCTTGGAATTTTCTCCCTATGGTCCACTGGCCTTTTTTCATTTTCCGTGAATGGTTTGTGTCACCTTCCAAGGAAATATCTTTAACATTTTCATCATTAATTTCTGTTGAGACTGCATTTATCTCACCATGATCACTTGAGGAACCTATTATTTCATCCATCATATGGATATTAGATGCATTTTCACAAGAGTTAACATCTCTCTCAGTAATATATTGTTCAAAGGAGATTGAAGCATGAAGAGAATGTGTATTCTTGGATTGAGACTTTTTAAAGTATGATAATACATCAATTTTCCTTGATAGTTTCTTCCCAAGATTAGCTTTTGACATCTCACTAAATATTCAATAATTAAAACTTCAAATCGATCTAGAAACCTGCATCAATAGTTTCCAAGAGTTGAGAATTACTATATTTGTAAGTAGCTTCCAAAGTAAAATAAGTGTAATGTTCACAAAAACCATTATGCAATTTTTTATTAAAATGTTGTGCCAAGGCCCAAGCCCAAAAGCAAAAATAAATCACTATACATAAAACAATAACATCATTAGTCATCATCTATAAAACAAAGAACATCATTCAAATGTAAAATATATAAAAATTTCCACTAAATTAATTCATATCTCCAAATCACCTAATGAACACTTGAAAGCTTTAAACAAAACAACAAAATATTACAATAACTTTAATCATCCTTTCCAAAACACCTCTCCCTTAAGTTGTAAAGAATTGGTTATAAGAAGTTGAAACATATCCTCTATCATTTTCCATGATAAAAGTGAGAAAGGAAACTAATCAGTTACTAGTGATTCTTTTACTTATCAATGGAAAGAAATCCCTTAAGAAATTGTCCTCCTGTTGACCATAGTTTCCTCTCCATAGTGAAACACGTCCAGTATGGCCATGAAATAACCTAAAAATACTCAAATTTTTTCCATGATTTGTAAACACACGAGTGCCATGTAAAGTTTCAGGCCCTTAAAAGCACATTTGGGATCATATAAACCAAAATTAGTTATTGTATCAAACATTTAAAACTCCTACTTAGCACTTACTGTTTGTTATTTAACCAAGTTCCATTGAAATAGCAGTCATGGGATGTTACCAAAGAGTTAACGAATAGATAAATGCACACCAAAAATCATACATTCACTGGAAATTCCCCTCCCATGAATGACCATCTAAGGGAAAGGGGCAAAAAAGAAGAAAAGAAGTCAGTGAATCAACACAAGCAGCCAATGATTCTTAGTGTCAAATCATTGGAAACTACAAATCAAGTGAAAATTTAACCCATGCATCCATGGGTTGACAAAAAGAGTTTATAGAAGCCACAAGCTAATCATTCTACGAGTCTACCCAAATCTGACACAAAATCCTAAAACTTGTTGATTAGAAATTCCCCAAGAAATTTCACTCGATTCATGAGAGAATGAAAGACGAGTGCAAATAAACTTCCATGAAAGACGAGTGAAAATATCCTTCCATGAATGGATATCACTCTCCAAAATCATTTTAGGCATATTCCAATAAGTAATAGCCAGGGAAACATGGTGCACAACAACAGTCTATTGTCCCTGAATTTAAACTGCATCAAGGAAACATTTGCACTCTTCACACATTGAACATTGAAGACAATTAATTAATGCTTGACATGACCATAGCAACAAAAGCATCAAGAAAAGGCTATAACAATATTATGTGAAAGTGAGAAAGAACACCCATCATGAAGCATCAAGTAATATCATCCACAACATCAACATCACTGTTGGGCAGATTTTGATCACCTTCGCCTACCAGGAGTAACTTCTAGTGGTAAAGGTGGTTTTAAAGATAATCTACGTGAACGATGGGGGATAGGATTATGTTCTTCCATGATTGATGATTAATTTTAACCAAAAATAAATAAACAAAAAGAGGGTAATGCTAGGCAAAAGGGTTTACCAGTAAACTGTGAACTGTAGAATACCTCCTGGCAAACCAAGAAGTACGGGCAGGCAATCTCCCCGAATGTTGTGTTCGGTGTATCACAATTTAAAGGCGGCCGAATCAGTTCACTATGGATGGATAGCACCTAAAATTTGTCCTCCCAAATATACCCAAAGGTACGTGGAGGCCCAAGTCTGTATTAGCGCTGTCTGATGTGAAACCGCACAGTGAGAGCACCACCTATATACTTATCGTACTGTAACGCCACCCCGAGGGACGTGCTACGATATAATTACGTACGTGGGGTGAGATATCACACTCGGAATGTATCACATACAAGTTAACAACAACTGTTATGTTTTACGATGCTAGAACATGTCTCTAGCCTAGACCTTCTAAATGTTATCGTTATGGTTCCAATGCGTTTTTAGGTAAATTGAGATTAATTATATGTTGATCTTGCTTAGCAATTTTCCTTTCAATGGTACCACGATGATGTATGTAGAAATTCTTAAATGCAAACTAAGAATGATAAGAAAACTTTTCACTTTTAGTTTTTCAATGAAATACCTATCACAAAGGGAAGAGAGCAAATAATTTTGTGAGCAAACAAATCAATGAACAAAAGAAAACATTGAGCACAAAACTAATTGCAGATTTCCAAATGTTCCTTTTTTGCAAAAAACACACAATCCTGCATGCAAATGCAAGTTTTTATTTTCAGTTCCTTTAATGTTATGAATGCAGAAAAGAAACTAAGTGCATCAAACAAATGCTTTTTACTTTTCGAGAAATGAAGAATATGAACGAATACAAACTACACTGAAAAACCTGAATAAACTGAAAAACAAACTACACTCCCTCCTACTCATACTACTAACCTAAAACTAAAACATTCAAAAATTACAAAACCAATTTTCTTTACCTAAAATATAACCCTTTTTGTTTTCCAAATATTAAACCTTCATATCTTGACAACAAAGTATGAAACGTAGGGTTTCATGAGTGGAGAGGGAAAATGTTATAATATATTATATTGTAATGGTTTATTGTTATAATATATTAGCCTAGATTCATCTTAATTTTGGATCTAACAAGAACGGAGAGGGATCAAATCTCTTTTCACTCTAAAACATGTTTACATCTCATGAAATTTTGATCCCTCTCGACACTTGGTAAATCCAGGGTTAAGATGAATCTACATTAGTTATTAAAAGTGAGAAAGTACATAGGTTACAATTGAAAAATGATGTCCATTGTACTAATATTTATTATTGATATTAATAATAAAAATCTATAGATTGATTTCAGTTTCATGTAATTAATTAATTATAAGAAATATGAGTAAACAAACATGGAAAAAATTAAGCATGTTACAACTTACCAGTGAAAAATTACATGTCCACTGTACACTTCCATGAGCAAATAAACAACGACAGTGGTTTTAATGAATAGAGGAGGTTGGTTTTTTAAGGATCGAAAGGTTTCAAGTTTAATCTCAGTAGCCACAATGTTCTATATCTATAAGTTGATTGAACACGTGGATTGTGACTTGGTTCCACCATACACATGAGAAAAATTAAAGTAATTGGACATATCAACATCTAAACTGATTGAACACATTGGTCATGTTGGTCCCACCATACACATCATATAAAGAATCCAACACTCGTACATACCTCATACCATGTATGTAGCACGTGGGTTGTGATAGTCCCACCATACACATTGAATAAAAGAACCTGACACATGTACACACTTTGTACCATGTATGTCCACTCCACCTCAAGGGAAGGTAAGCGGTTTCGTAAAATAGAGGGCCTTTTTTTCTTTTTTCTTTTTTTTTTAATAATTATAGAGGGAGAGGTTTCAAGTTCAATCCCCGGGCGCTATAACGTTGATGTAGGGAGGCAATAATGTCATCATAAATCTTCATGGAAAAATGTAAAAATGTGTGCGAAATGACAGTGCACCCATCGCTGATAAATTCAAAGACTCAAAAATAAAATTGCAAATATTAAGCAGAGAAAAAAAATGTAAACGTCATACCCAATGCAACCGACATAAATGAAGAACTTCAGGCCAGTTCAACTAGTAATGATGGTTATCTTCTTTGAAAATGTATGTATAGTCTTAGTCTAATCAGGCTTTAAATTTTCCTAGAAAATCATGGAAATTCTCTCAAATTTTTGATAAAATGCTGCATATTGATAAGATCTTGTATAAATTTATATAAATCCAGGTTACATTTGTCAAACTTCAAGATGTTGGGTATCCCACGGGTTTTTAATAGTGTGAATCCATTTCCACCATCAAAAATAAGATTCAAATACTCTTATTGGACTCCAACTATTTTTGAGCATCTAAGCAAATTTGTCGCCTCGATAGATGACACATGTATGTATATGTTTTCCAAGAAAACATAATTTTGTACAACATATTGTAAAGAGTTTTGAAAATTTAAACCCCTCTCATCTTTTTCTTTAATGATTAACTAATATGTTATACTAGTTTCAAAATTTTGACACAAACCTTTTATATATTTGTTTTAATTAATAAATGGATAATTTTTAATTTTTAATTAGTATTTACTATTTAAATTATTTTTAAATGTGATATTTAATAGTTCTTTATTAGTAATATCTTTATTTATTTATTTATTATATTTTGAGTTTATATTTACATTATAAATGTATATTTCACATTCTTATATATATATAAAATATAATTTTAAGATCACAACCAAGTCAATGCCAAATTGGAGTATATATATATATTTCAAATTTATTAAGTGTTAAGAGAGTCAAATGTTTTGAGGTGCAAATTTCTTTTAGAGTGAAAAAAGATTTGATTATTTTTGGGGGCTCTGGTAGATAAGGAGTTAAGATAGATCTAGACTTATCTTTTTTTTTTTTTTTTTTTTTAAAGAGGCTTTTCCCTTTTAAATAGACTATATTCCACATGAATAACATAAATTATAGTTCAATAAGTTATTGTATTTTAACCTACCCCCCCCCACACACACACACACACACACACACACACACACACACACACACACATATATATATATATTAATTTTCTTTGCACAACAATTACCTAACATTACAACATCTATTCCTTATTAAGTTGAAAAGCATGATTGAACACAGTTAAATTGTAATGAATCATTTATTATATAAAATATTTTAACAAATAATATGTAATTTTTTTAAATTGATTCCAAATCCAAAAATATATGTATAATAAAAGTAACAATTAAATTATAAAAATTCAAAACACTTTTTTTAAATGGTAATTGAGTAAGAAAATATGAAACCCAAAATAAAATATAAAAGATTTAAATTTAGATTAATAAAATTATTAACCATAATAATTATTAAATTAATAAAATGTTAATCTAAATAAATGTAACTAAATTATTTAATAAAATATAGATTATTATTATTATTTTTTAAGTTTCTTTAGATTGTATCTTCATCATGTCCAATATATCACTCCAATTGGCCAAGGGAATTAGCCCGGGGAATTGAACCCGTCAGTGACTCCACGTCAAGGACAATCACCATATATCCAAGACCCACGGACAAACTATAAATTCATTTGAAATAACTATACAAAACCCATGGACAAAATATAGATTAATTTGAAATCAAAAATTATTTTATATTTAAAAAATCATGATTATAAAAAGAATAACAATATTTTAATCTTCTTATATCAATGATATCTTCTTCTAAATATTCTATATTTTAACACCTTTGTCTTTATAGCAGGATATTCATCCCCAAAAAATTTATGAAGCTCTTTTTAATAAATTTGCAAATCAAGTCTAATGCTCATATTGAGGACTCTATGCCCAACTCCATTGCCATAGTCAAAATTGAAACTATTTAGTTATGATGAATTTGCAATCAAAATTTTTTTTTGTTGAATTTGGCATAATTCTTCCACCCAATAGTGTTGGCAATATTTTCCTTTCTCTCTCAAAGTCCTAATTTCACAATTATAATATTTTTTAAATATATTTGTAAATTAATTTTCATGTATTTGTAAACTTTTCCTAGATAATTTTTTTTTTAATATTTTTTTTTAAATTTAAATAGCAATAATATAATTTATCTTTTTCACTTATATATCGAGTAGTCTATAGTGCAACTTTTTGAAGGCTTTTACGGTGGCTTTTTCCGGTATAATTTCTCTAAAATCTGACAGGAATTTATTGAAAAGAGAAATTTGATTGCTAATCTTACAGAATCGAAGTGTCGTAGAGGTTTTGGAGGGTGTTGAATCCATATATAGAGTCAAAAAACCAGTTTAAATAACAAAAACCAAGATTTTACCTCAAATTTTTTCACCAGACTCCGACACCTGAAACTCCAAAAAGTCGCACTAAAGACAACTCCCTTATATATATCTATATATATATATATATATACACACACACACACACACATACACATACACATACACATACACATACATATATATATATTTTAAATTTAAATAGAAATAATATAATTTATCTTTTTCACTCATATTTTTTGGTGACATAAAATTTTGTATTGCTGGTTTTCATAAATTTAAAATATGTACTAGCCTGCTACTAGAAAACTAAACCAGACATAGAACTTCAGATGTTTAAAAAAACCAAAAGTTCACATGCTGATATCAACACTTTGATTAAGGGTCTCATCCATACTGCCACTTTTTGAACGATCACAAATTTTTTGATTTCACCAATGATTTCAATTTGACATGCTTGCACTGCAAATTGCTAGAATGTTGTGTTATCCTCTCAATGAACAACTCATATTTCCTGTGGACATTTATTGTATTCCATAAGCATTTGAATTTTCCATCATCCTTGCTATGATTGATGGCTGAAGATGGGGCATGCAATATTTTTTGTGCATAACTTACATCAGTGGATTGCATGACATGCAACCTTGATGAATCACTTAGATTTGGGAAGAAACTTGTAGGATGAGAATATAATGGCTTAAAGATCGAGAACAACACATGCATATCAACTTCAGACTAGGAAATGCCACAATTTAAAAACTTGGCATTGCTTAAAGGAATGTTAGTAAAGACAAAGGGATCTAGTCAAGCTTTGCCAGAGATCTGTAAGATCCACTTCATTGAGAACATACTTCAAGTTCTTTAGTTGGTGTTGTAGCACATCTAACATATCAACAAGTGATGAAGATAAAAAATCTTCAAAACTATTTTCATTTCCAATCCCATTAGTTGTTTTAATCGTTTCCCCTGATTTATTTCCCTGCAAACTTGATTCACAGCTTTTCCCAATCATTGTTTCTTGTTTTGTACATATTCCTGGCGATGAGCATCAGATCCCCTTAAAATAATCACCATGACCTTTACAAGCCAATTTGTTCAAATTATTTTGAAGATTTCAATATCTTAATAAAAAATAGAGCCCTCTATGTCAGGAATGTTTACTCTCTCTTCTTCTAAATTCTCACCCACCATTATGTCTGAAGATAAGCTGCTGCAGACTCCAGTTCGACAATCAGATATTTATAATTCACAAAATATAGCATACACATTGTCTCCATCATCTGTTATTAGAACTCCCAGCACAGATAGAAGGCTTTCTAATGGGAAACAGAGGTCAACAGTCTTAAGTAGTCATGGTCATATTAATCCTTTTGAGAATCGTTCAGGTAAATGTGTATTACAATTTGTATTCAATAAGCATATTTTGGATTCCATAGTGGGTCAAGGAGCTGTATCAGAGTCTCAAGATGACCTTATTAAAAGGATGCCAGAAACCAATAGTTGTTCTCTGCAAAATTTAGGCTTATTACCTAGTCCAGGATATCGTTACATGTATGAAAACATTGAGGGAAATGTACTTACTATCTCTTTGCTTTTATAAATTTGTTATATGCTTGAATTCATTCTCCAAGATAATAGCTTCTTGGTCTAAGCACTTCATAACACACCACATTGCACAATGAATTTTCCTTTTGGGAAATATGTTGATGTGCATATTTCGTTTAAATAAAAAATATATAAGCTGCTTTGTTTCATAAGAGGAGCATATGGTGTCTTTGTTTTAATTTTTGGAGAGGAAGATCAAGACATTTGCCACTGCATTGGATGCCAAGGAAGCTCAGAATGTTTCCAATCATGTTTCTATTACATCACAGGTGAATGCCTAAGTTGTATTGCAATCATCTTGAAATGCTTTTCATCTCACTTAAATTGATCATTGATGTCTATAATTATATCAAGAAGTTAGGCACCTATTTAAGAGGCTATAGATTCTATTAGTTATTGTTCTGGAAACTCCATTTCACATAAGTTATCTGCTGATAGGAAAGTGTCTTTGTTGTGGGGCTGGTTTGCTGCGATGGAGAGGGCCATCTGAATGATAAGTGGGTTCTACTTCAAGGCAGGTTGGTTGCTTCAAGGTTGTTCCATCCATCCTGTAGTGCATAAGTTAAAATGAAATTTCATAGGTAGAAGTAAAATGATGAATTGTCAAAAGACCACCTTATAGTACATGTACAAACCAAAACAAACAAAAGAAGAATCATACTAAAAAATGAAAAAATCTGGTGCTATGAAACTGTTCTTGATTTTTAACTCCCGTCGTGTTGCTAAGGTCGAATAGTCTTGAGGCCAAAGGGTAAGGCTTGACCTCTACAAGGTGGCCAAATTTTCTTTATTCCCTAGTCAAGTAAATCCTATGCTTTTTTTTCTTACAAAATGTGTATAGAATGGATAACAATTTTTGAATTTCCTTATTAAGAGGTTATTTTGATTTTTAACATCTGGCAGTCAATGTGTTTGTGAGCTTTGGACAAAGGAGCATGACTAATTTTGTAGAATTTTGTCCAGGTGATTGGAGTTGAAGGTCACAATCCCAATGGGCACTGTCTAGTCGCATCAAGGGTAATTGATTCATTTCCTCTTTCAAATTTTGTGCATCCACGAGATCAGGATGCCCCTTCAACAAAGTGAATAACAATGGATCAGGCACCACAGATGAAACCATTGCCTAGAACTGGAAAAACTATTTCAATGGTAACTACAACCACCTTTTATTTGTTGTTTACAGCTATTATATCTATGGTTGCAATTGCTGTTATCTGTAAATGTGAATTCCAATTCATAACACAATCATTCATCATTAATCATATATTTGCAGGTACAATATTTTCTCCTTTTCGAGTGATTTTCTAACAGTATGGCCCCTCTCAATGTATTGAAACATGCCTAAAAAAATCTTTACTATTGTTGTGCAATGCTTCATTCTTGCAAATAAAACCATTGAGTGAATTCCACTTTTTGTTCATTCTTTCACAAGTTCAGTAGTTCTTTTTTTGCCCCTAAGGTCATAGTGATCATGTTAGCAGCTCTACATGTCAGTGAGTAAATTTTTACTTATTTGAAATTTCCTTCTTGTACTTGATTGTTGCAGGTCCCTTCAACACTATAGACAACTTAGCATTTCAACCATTAGCAGAGCTTCTTATGTATGCCAAGAAAAAACAAGTTAATAATACTCTTTTGGTATGTGCCATGCGTAAGAACTTAATTTGGGGTCAACTTGCAAGTTGCAAATTTTGATACATTTTACCCTGTGAATCCACGGTGAACTTTTGACTGAGGAACCATTTTTTTTTTTTGTTTCTTGCATATGGGTCCTTTTGTTGATTCAGAGCATCCACAGATAAAAAGTGGAACAATAGACAAGTTCTATGAGGAAATATTCTAGGAGGAAGTTTGCACAAGGGTCTGTAATTACTGTGCTTTCAATTCACATAAGTTAGTCTGTCGAAATTCAACAAAATCATTAATCAAGTCTTTATTCTAATGCATTATTGGTGCAGTTACGAGATTATTGTGAAGAGATGGGACATATTGCACATGTTGTCCTTGTTCCATCTACACGTGATGCTCATCATGATTATTTGTTTCCACGGGTATCTTGATATCAGATAATTCTGTCTTTCCTAGCAAACAATTTTTATCCTCAAGACTTAATGTTTTCAATTATTATGTTTTCAGTATTTGAAATGATGTCTTATGCATAATTCTATGTCTTGACATATCTGCTGAATGTTTGTGCAGCCACCATTCAATGTTCATGCTTTTGATCCTACTCAACAGGTATGCCAATATTCCATTGAATTCATTTTTTTGGCATCTTTGTTTCCTGTGCAAATTTTGTGTTTGTTTTCATTGTTCATCAATTTGACTTGAAGAAAATCACTAAACATATATGCAGATAAGTTTTGTTGCAAATCCAGGGCTTTTCTGCTTGGATGAGGTTAGCATGAAACATTATTTCACTGGATCTTTCTTACATTTATTACTACGAGAATCTTTGTGCATAGAAAGTGAGTTTATGAACATTTGGTTTTCTTCTCTTGGAGTAAAATATATTACATGATGCAGATTACCATTGGAATTTGCATAGTCGATGTCCTAAGAAACCTTAGCAGTGAAGAAATCTCTCGGATTCCAAAACAAAGCTCAAATGATTGGCTTGCAAGGCTTTCAACTCACATTCTAAGCCAGTTTAGGCATGTCCCTGAAGTACTGTTTCTGATTTTGATACAAATTTCAATAGGTTGTAAGATGCTGGGAATAAATCCAATGAGAAGCTGTCAAATTGATTTTATATATTTAATTATCTTTATAGTAAATAACAACTTCGTGGATGTAAATTTGTAGTACTGTGAACAACTTCTACCCACTTTTTCCAGCAGCTCTTGGTTTGCCTTTGGACTTATCTGTTTCTTCTGAGGCTTTGCACATGCTTTCCATACCCGACATCATTATTTTTCCCTCTGATCTTGCAAAATTTGGAAAGGTAATTAAAATTCTAGTAGAATCATATAAATTGAGTCATCAAGATTTATGGTATAATGTATCTAATGATTTTTTCTTGGTATTTTTACCTTTTTCCTTCTCAGGTTTTGCAAGTTGGTGATGACCATAAGCTAACAGAGCCAGGGTTATAGAATGGCAGTTATGGTGATTGCACAAGAAATCAAAGTGTGTTTGTATCAACTCTTACTGGTTAATGACTGTGGCAACGGATCTAACACAGAGAAATAAAGTTACCTCTATTTTTCAACAAGTTGCAGCTCGTAGGCTTAATGTTGCCAGGACTTGGGCCTTCAAAAATCACCAGTACAAGGCATTGCAGATTTTTCCTGGTGTATATGATGAAAAATTATTTCAGGTTTATGCATGGGGGCTGCATTACATCGAGCCTTCAGGACCTCAACCCATTTTTTTCAAGAGATTTTTCTTTTGGGTGTCTGGATCTGCTGGCATTGTTTTTTTTAATCTGATTTTTGGGGTTGTTTTGGTTCAGGCTCTAGAATTTGTGGTATTTCAAGCCAGAAAGTATGGTATCAGACTAATACTTAGTCTGGCAAAAAATTATGTGAAATTTGGAGGAAAGGCCCAATATGTACAATGGGCTCGCAATGCACTTTTAATTCAAAATTCTCTTCAGTTTCAAAAAGGAAATGCATTTGACAAATCAAATAAGAAAAAAATACTGATCATTATAATTTTTCAAAATCTTTCCTATAAAAATATGACTGAAACTAATTGCAACCAAAAACTATCAATTAGATGTCAAACAAAATAACCATACAGAAGCACAGTCCATTTTTGAAAATGGCTTTCACACCAACTGAAACCACACCCATCACACTCAATGAGAAAATTTGAAAATCTACCTGGTTTTCAAGAGACTCTACGAGCTGTCGTTTCACTATAATCAAAAGATTCAAGATAAATTGACACTTTCAATACAGCAATGAGTTAGAGAAAAAGAATAGCAATATTTAACTTTTAATCACAAAATGGATGATAAAGCATTGACAGAACATTTACAAAACAAAAACATGGTATTAGACATCAAAGCTACTAGCGGAGTACATGAAAATGCATCCAACAGAGCATAGCAAAGGAAAATCAAATGAACCCATTGGACTATATAAAGGATCTCATTAGAGTTGCTTTCATCTCTATGACATAGGTCGCCCGATTTTGACCACAAGTACTCTCAAGGTTTATGGGACACTTCATATAAAAGCCTGTTCATAAAGGCAGAAGGATCTAAGGATCCAGATATTCCCTATTACTGATGTTTCCCAGAGAGGCAAATAAAATGAGTCAGGCAAGCATCAAACAAATTTAATGGTTTGTCAACAGGCACTATGCCCACAATTTGGTAGAATTTATGGCTGGTAATGACTGGCTGAGTTTCAGCAAAATCCCACAAGGATCCCCTCTTCTATTTGATTACTACATTGGTTATGCTAGCCTAGATTAATGGCAATGGGATCTCCACCTTGAGAACCAAATACATTTGAACAAACCCAGTATAGTCTGCCCTCATGGCATCTTTTCATCATTCCATGATATGTATATTTCATTTCCTACAGTAATTAGACATACATAGGGCAGACTATGACTGCAAAATTGTGATGCCAAATTCTTTACCCTGAGCATTGAGGACCACAATGAAGGCTAATTCAAGAAGGCTTATGATGCATAGCTATCATGAAGATTTTGATGGATTATTTATTCGAGAAAGGGAAGGAAGGTGCATACCATTGAACAAATTGGCGAAAAGTGGGGTGCCTCTGTGTTATTAGTCGGCGTTGGAGTCTGAGAGCGAGCTTGTACATGCACTTGAGGCTGAGCACGTAGGTTGTGGCGAGTGTTATCTTCCACAACACCATCTCTTTCGAAGTGTATCTCTGCTATATACGAACTATGGGAGGGCCCTAACAGACCAGAGAGGGTCGGCCTCGCTCAGACAGCAAGAAGATCGGTGTGCACAAAGCCCTAGCCACCTCTCTGAACCAGTGAAAAAATGGGTCAAATCACTCTAACCCATCCCTCCGACCCTGTAAATCCAGGCGAATGCCATGGAAATATGCTCCAACCAAAGAAAATCGGGGGCGAATTTCATTTTTCTAGTTTTATGCGCCCTTTTTTTGGTGGCCTAATATTTAATAATTAATTATTTTTAAAATATTTATTGGGATAACTTTCTTAAATTATAGAAAATGGGTTTTATATAAAAAATTTGCCCTATTAAAATTTAAAATCCCTTAAAATTCACCTTTGGGCTAAAATTCGCCCCTAAAATTTTCCCTGGGGAAACCTGGAGCGGAATTAGTGGGAGGGATTATTAAATGAATGATAAGCGGGAGGAGAAAACCCTTTAGACACATATCGCAATCGTAGATCAGGGTTGGAACATTTTTAACTTAAAACACAAGCGAAAAGAAATGCAATTTGAGATGGGGTGATGATGTGGCAAGGAAGTAGCGCTGAACACAGGTCGCATTTTAGAAGTTTTATTATGAAACGCATGAGTGAAATTTAGGAATTGGTGAAGTACGATGTGCGATGAGACGGAAGGTGGGGCCCTTTCAGCAAATTTTCAAAGTGAAAAGTGAAAACTTCATTAAGTTATGGTAATATGATAAAAATATGCCAGAATGATAATAAAATGGTTTATAACAAATTCAAGGTGTATCAAAGGGAAATATGAGTCACAGACCATACCACATATCTCATTTTAGGGGTTTTGTAGGAGACGAAAATTGTACATGAATAGAAGTTAAAACTACGAAGAGTCAATTTCGATGAAAGGTAAGGGGTCCATAATGTCTATTAAGTGCGGTAAGTTAGATCATATGATATACGATATTACCAAGGTTTGTTGTGCTGCAGGTAAAAGCTGCGATAAAAGAAATATATGATAAGTTTAAAAGGAAATATGATATGGTTGTTAGAGGGTGTGTGAAGCTGCTTTTTAACTATAAAAATTGGATTTTATTAGCTAAAAAGAGGTTTTGGAAAAAATTAAAGGCTAGACTTTGGGTTTTTGGGAAAATTAGGAAAGGATCAAAGAGAAATGGCGAAAATGGAGAAAAGGATGCAAAATAATTGAATCATAACGAGCTAGAGGCCAAGAGAAAATGATGGAGAGGGCTGCTTTGAAAGGAATCAAAACCATTGTTAACACTGGCTCTAATTAGGGATTATATGCACCCTCCAGGGTATCAAGAACCATATTATCAGTGCCTTATCCAGCTCTTATTTCTCCAACCAATTATCTTGCTCATTAACACAAAAAACCAACATGTCTATTGATTGGGTAATGGAGTCATAAGCTAGATTTCAATCTTCTACAACTTATTTCAACATGACTGAAATACAATATAAAACTGAAAATAAATGCTTGATTGGTGATCTTATTTATCTTCCTACTTATAATCTGCTGAAATTCACTTGATCAAGTATATACAAACTTCCAAAATAAATTTTTTAACAACCGATTTCCTGACATGTCTTCACATCCACAAATGAAATGCTGAAAAGTATTAAGCATAATCTCTAAATGTGACTCATACTTGTTGCTATGGAAGAGAAGTACTCCAAGGCTAATAACAAGAGAGACTTTCAGAAAACTAAACTCCATATAATCAACAATAGGATCAGCAAATCGACAAACTTAATCAAAACAGCTTTGAGTTCAAGGATAGGCTGACACATGCTTTCCTCTGATAGAAAAATGCCATGATGAAGAGATTTTTCTTCATTCTTTTTACAAATTTCTTCTTCGAAAATGTATCCTGGCAACTTAGATTTATACATTTCAAACATAGGCTCATAATTGTTTTTCTTATTATCAGTTCTCAGCAACAGTGATAATTCCTCTACAATTTGTAAGAGTTGAGCATCATCTTCTTCCCCGGATTTAGATTCATGACTGTCATATATTGGATCATCACTGTAAACTTTAAAAAAAGGTGACATAAAAACCTACTCTTCATCATTAAGATAATTATCAAAAAAATGCTGATTTATGAATTTTTCACTACATTCACCTAATATCTCATCATGTTTCTCAATAATCTGTTGTTTACCCTCTTTGTGAATGATAGGAGATTGAATAAAATGACGAGAAAAAAAGGGTTGTTGAATACCTTCCAGTATAACCATGTTTTATTTACATTTATGTTATTCACCATCACTTTCAACTTGCTTATCAAATTGATAGCAACATTCTAGAGCGAAACTTTTAATTGGATAGCTATCTTTATAAAAGGAACTAAAAGCATCATGAAACTTTTTCAAACAAGTGATGCTATTTTTAGGAATATTTTTGCACCAATCAAGGGTTGTACACTCCAAAGAATATATAAACAACTTAATATTTATGTCTTCATGAAAAAAATGCATCCTATGAATCCAGTCATGAAAATCTCATAAAAACTCAGCTGGTACTTCCCAATCATGTCCACTAAACCTTGGAAAAGAAAATTCCCATTCACTTCTATTTGGAAAAGGATTAGGAAAACCATATATCTTTGAAAAATTGCAGAAGGAATATCTTTAGCGAGGATCGCTTCCATCAGAGTGCTGGATCTGAAAAAAGTGGAGTTGCCTCTGGATTCTTTGTCATGGAGTCACCAGGTGAAAGATCACAATCTTCTTTAGTGTCTAGACTTTGTTCACCATCAAAAAAAAAAATTGATCTTCTCTGGGTTAGCAACTAGAGTAACAGTAGGTGATTTTTTATTCCTCCTTTTATAGGAGGTCTTGAAACCCTTCTTCCTCTTTGTGGAGTCACCAGGTGAACTAATTTGCAGTCTTCTTCAAGTAACCAATTCTTTTTCACCGTCAAGAATTGATTATCAACAATTCAAAAAAGGAGACTCAGGAGAATACTTCGTTTCAAGGCCTTCGTCTCCCGACAGATGCACCAAAAGATGTTGGTGCTAGAATCAGCACTTAGACTGTAGCAAGAGCATGGCCAGACACATCTTAAACTATAAAGAAATTTAATGATTTTTTTGTGAGATTGGTATGTGGTACAAAATTTGATTCACTGAAAAGATATTTCAGTCAAATATACAGTTCTACTAATGAGGGTATTGAAACTTGATGTGGTAGGAAGGTGCAAGTTTGTAGTCTATGAGGAGAGGAAACTATAATATGAGAGAATAATCAGTAGGTCTGTAAAACATAAATCTATTGATTTAGTAGAAATTCACAAGAGTAGCAGTTTGACAATATTCCATTGAGAGAAATCTATTTCTAGTCTGATAAGATTCTCACTGAAATATCATGAAGATTAACTATCATGAGTGATGCTCTTCCACTGTTATCATATAGATTTTATCAGGAATGCTCACTATGTGAGACTAACAAAAACCGATAAAACACATAACAAGCTTAAGAGACTAATAAAAACACATAACAGTATGATGATTTGAAAACTGGAACTCGAAGAAGGGAGATATGGAAACACAAGTAAAGTAGATGATACACACAACAAATTGGTAATAAGTCCTTGGTAGTATTATTCCATTTCATTCACAAAAATAATTACAGTTCATATAATTCAAAATTATATAACCACCAACCAACCCTTTTTACATAGCAGTTTTATCACATATATACAAAAATAATAAATTGTCATCTCCACAAAAGGAGTAAACCTGTTCCAAAAAGTTATTATGGTCTCATGCAAGAGATGAGGCTTATCCTAAAACTTTAATACAATGTTCTATGACATAATGAAAATAACAACATCAAGGCTAACAATTCCAAGTGGTTTGTATGATGTGGCAGTTTATGGGAAGACTCCTCTTCTGTTATGGTGCAACCAACTGCATAAAAAGTGTAAACATCAGTGAAAATGTCGTGTGGCTGTTCCTTGAATGATGCCTGGTGCCTTGTAGAAATGTGCTGGTGCTGAGAGTAGTGGTAGAAAACTGTTTCAGAGAAACTATGCTGATGTTTCGTTGTTCCTTTCCTTCTTTGGTGGAAAAGCCTTTGTAATGGCGAAAACCCCGAAATTTTTTGGATAGAATGGCGGAGGTTCATTTTATGAGAAATTACAAAGAAACATATTCAAAAAGGTTTAATTAATAGGGGAAAAATGGAGCAAAATTACTGGGAGGGATTATTAAATGAATTATAAGCCAGAGGAGAAAACCCTTTAGACACATATCACAATCGCAGATCGGGGTCGGAACATTTTAAACTTAAGACACAAGCAGAAAGAAATTCGATTTACGATGGGGTGATGACGTGGCAAGGAATTAGGGATGATCACAGATCACATTTCAGAAGTTTTATTATGAAACATAGGAGTTAAATTTTGAAACTGGCGAAGTGTGATGTGCGATGAGACGGAGGGTGGAGCCCTTTAAACGACTTTTCAAAGAAAAAGTGAAAATTTCGTTAAGTTATGGTAATATGATAAAAATATGTTGGAATGATAATAAAAGGGTTTATAATGAATTCAAGGCATATCAAAGGAAAATATGGGTCCCAGACCATACCGCAAACACATTTCGAGGGTTTTGTAGGAGACGAAAATTGTACGTGAATAGAAGTTGAAACTGCTAAGAGACGATTGCGATGAAAGGTAATGGGTCCAAAATATTTATTAAGTGTGGTAAGTTATATATTACGATATATGATATTACCAAGGTTTTTTGTGGTATAGGTAAAAGCTGTGATAAAAGAAATATATGTTAAGTTTAAAAGGAAATATGATATGGCTATTAGAGGGTGTGTGAAGCTGCTTTTTAACTATAAAAATTGGATTTTATTAGTTAAAAATGGGTTTTGGAAGAAATGAAAGGCTAGACTTTGGGTTTTTGGGAAAATGAGGAAAGGAACGAAGAGAAATGGAAAAAATGGTGAAAAGGATGCGAAAGAATTGAATGATAAGGAGCTAGAGGCCAAGAAAAAATGGTGGAGAGGGTAGCTTTGAAAGGAATAAAAGTGAGTGCTAACATACTCCAAAGAAACACTTGGAGGTTTTTTTCATATAATTGTTTCTCCTCCAATAGTTTGAGCACCTCGTGAACAGGTTGAACATGATCCTTCCAAGTCCTACTGTATATTAATATATCATAAAAAAATACTAATGCATATTTTCTAAGGAAGGGTTTGAAAATGGAATTCATCAACCCTTGAAATGCAGAAGGTGCATTGGTAAGGCCCAAAGGCATGACGAAAAATTGATAATGACCCTCATGAGTTTGAAAATTTTTTTTCAGAATACCTTTAGTCTTCATTCTAATTTTATGATATCCTAAATGAAGATCCAAGTTGGTAAAATAAATTGCTCCATGTAATTCATCCAATAATTCATCGATCATAGGAATGGGAAATTTATCTTTAATAGTGAGCTTATTGAGCTCCCTATAATCCGGAGACATGCACCATGATCCATCCTTCTTGAGAACCAATACTACTAGAGCAGAGAAAGAACTTTAACTAGGTTGAATTATACCAACCTCTAACATTTCTACAATGATACATTAAATTTCGCTCTTTTGGACATAAGGATATCTGTAAGGCCTGATGTTTGGAGGAACAATTCCTAGAATAAAATTAATAGCATGATCATGATCACATATGGGTGGGATTCCTTTGGGAGTTTAAAACTCCTTGGAATAATTTTCCAAGACTTTTTGAAGATCTGGAGAAATATATGATTTTGATGTTGTAACTTCTAGAGAGCATAATTGTGAAATTATGCCTGGTTGTTATTTATTCAGAAGCTTTTCCATGACATTAGAACTTATTATCTTTCCCGGCTTCCCTGCGATACCTCATAATTCAAATTCCTTTCCTTCCGAAAAAAATTTCAAGAAAAGTTCTTGAATATTAAAAGCTATCGTCCCTAAATATTGTAACCATTGTACTCCTAGTACAACATCAACACCCCATTGGAATGGAAAGCATTGGAATATTCAATATATATTCCCCCATGCTTATCTTGATATTATGGCATTTTTTAGATAAATTTATAGTTCCTCTATTTGCAACTATCACTTGACATTCTAGTGTTGGGTATAGGAAGCAATACAATTCGTTGGCTACCTTACCATGAATAAAATTATGGGTACTACCCAAATCAATCAACACTATTGAATTTTTATTCTTGATATGTCCTTCTGTCTTGAGAGTTTGAGGAGTGGTAATTCCTGCCAATGCATTACAAGATATGGTCGGACTCATTTCTTCTTTCTCTAGGGTTTGTTTCTAGTGTGTATCCTCTTGTTTTGAAGTTTCTTGTTCATTTTCTTCCTCCTCTTCACAATCTATGTAAAATAATTTCTTCTGAGCACACTTATGACCTTTAGTGTATTTGCTATCACAACTATAGCAAAGCCCTTTTGCTCTTTTTTCTTCCAATCGTTGTGGTGTCAACCTTGTAGGTTGTGGAATTCTAGGAGTAGCAACACTTCCATCTTTATAGATGTGAGTGGTAGCCTTCCTTGTCGCCATAATTTTACATTCAATTTTTCTTTCCAACCTGAATGTCTTCTCCAATGAATTAGGTTCTCAAAGGTGAACCTCATGTTGGATGTTATCCTTTAAAGTCCCTATGAAGACATCAATAATGTGTTCCTTTGGAATATCAACTACCCTTATATTCAATTTTTGGAAGTCCTCAATGTGCTCCACCACTGAACCCTTTTGTTTGAGATTTATCAATTGTCTTAAGAAGGTGTTGCTATTTGTATCCTCATAATGTGCTATCATTTCCTCCATAAAAATTGACCAATTGACAATTTTTTTATGGGATCAAAAGCATAGATACCATACAAATGTATTTTTTTCTAAATATAAAGTTGAAAGGCGTACCTTTTTTTTGTTTTTCACATTATTTAGATCAAAATATTCTCCATTTGTAGTATCCATGTTACCAGATCCTTTCCATCAAAATTCCTCATATTGATCTTTGGAATATGGTGGGTCTTCGATCCAACATTAGAGTTCATGAAATCACGATCAACATTTAGTTTTTTCTCATCATGAGTTTCCTCTACTATCTTTTCGCCATTAGGAATCATGTCTTGTATCAACTTTGTCAAACCTTCCATGTATGCTTTTAGATCATTCTTCATGTATTCCATGTTTTCTTTCACTTTTTCTTCCATGTCTTCCATTCCATTCTTCAAACCATCCATCTTAGCTTCCATGCCTTTCTTCAAACCATCCATATTCACTTCCACACCTTTCTTCAAAACTTCCATTTCATTTTTTGTTGCTCTTTTCTAGAGCGAATTTTGGTGCACTTGCTCTTGTAATTTTGATATATCATGTTTCACTTCTTCATATTCATGAGTCATAGTAGAGTATTATGAGGGCTTAATGACTATTGAATTATTTTTAGGGGGAATTTTGTAACTGAATACTCATATCTATGCTTCAATATGCCGTTGGAATCACTTCAAACTGAATTTTCAAACAAGACTTATGCAATTTGAAAAAAATACACACCTTTTTATTTCTTTTGGGAAGATCAATATTTAAAATGACTTATATCTGTGATTTCGGATCTTCAATATCTTAAATTCAGTCCTTTAGTAGCCCTCTGAATATTCTTTCGAATTCCACATGTCAGAACTGATTTGGATGCTGCAAGAAAAAGTTATGCCCAATCTCCCACAATGACCTAATTATGGACTAGTTCAGTAGAGTGAACTTGTATATCATGCCATGTGTCACTGTTTCCTTCTTCTGTTATGAACTTGAAGAAAAGGAAAGTATAGCCTGTGTGATTTCAGTCACTCTTTACAAAATTCCAATCCGATGCTCAAAGAGAGAGTTATGGTGATTTTCCCAAGGTCACTTATTTTATATGAAATTCAGGAGCCTGCAAAAACCATAACTTCCACGAATCATATCTCCACAAATATTGCTAACCAATATTTGAAATTTTTACATGACGTTACTCATGCTCTTAGCTTTGCATGGTAATAATTTCAACATTTGAACCTTTGTAGAAAAAAAATTATAGTGAAAATTCCACGATGACATGTTTGGAGCAGCGAAACCCTAGAATCAAAAGCTCTGATACCAAATGTTATGAAACCAACTCCAAAAATAGAAGAAAAGAGAGATCAACGCCTTATTAATAAGCCACTTCGATGGGGAAACCTCATTTACATTACATAAATGAGCAATTCTTGGATGATACAAATGAAAAGAACCTCCTTTCTATATATAGGAGTCCATGGGGTCACAATATAATCCTAGCCAACCTAACAATAATAATGTAAGGGCACAATAATAAAAATATGGGGGTTACACAGGTACAAAAATAATTATAACAAGGCTAAACTAACAACAATAAGGGACTACACTTGTAATATAGGGACCTAACAGAGCATTTGTCTAACCAAGGATTCCTGGATTAGTAACTCAAACCAAGATGTTACACGGCTTTCAAAGAATTTGTCCAACCAAGGCTTCCAACACTAGTAATTCAAACAACAACCAATGGTACATGAGAACCAACCAAAAAAAAATGTAAAACCCACAACACCATGCATGGAAATGGAAAGGCTAGGGAAAACCACTGTTAATCCAGGAAATCCTCCATGCCAATGAGATATCATAAGCAGGAAACCACATGCATATGCCATGCATACCAAAAATAGCAAGAAAATAATACATGCAACATGGTGCCTTAAATTAAAAACCATTGCAGTTGTTGATCCTGCTGTCCTCTGGTGCTTTCTTGCTCTTCCTTTCCCTTATTTCTCTGAATCCCAAGTATGCCACACTCCTCCAAGAGTGCTCTAAGAAAACTGTAAGTGTCCAAGAATATGAAAGAGAGAATAGAATGGGAGCTCCAAAAGTGAATTGATAAAAAGCCTGAACTAACAAAAGGTACCAATTGATCCTCAGAAGCCTTTTTACTTATGTGGTCTCTATTTTCTTCATTTTCCATTATTTTCCTTCATTTACCTCCTCTCATGAAACCTATGACCTTTCACCTTCCTTTTCTCTTATTTTCCTTTATTTTCATAAATAAATGGAAATTAATGCCACTTTGCCTTTCCAAAGCCTTTTCTATTTCCTTTTCCTATTTCCATAGCCATTGATTAATCACAAGTGATCCCTGTCACCATGTTTTTTCCCAACATTGATCTTGTAATTCGTGTCCCATGACCATGGTCTTATTTTTCCTTTATTAACATTATTTCATGAAGTTTTAACCAGGACCTTTATAGTGGATATGGGATTTCTCCTAGAACTCTTGCCGAATGGGTGGAGATAGGAAAATTCCTTTGGATGTGGTGACTAAAGTTGGAGGAATCTAAGTTTTTTCGGTGTTATTTATTTCTAGACTGGTTTAGGTGAAATCACTATGGTTGAGGGTTGAGGCGGTTTGACCTTTGAAATCCCTGATTGTGTAATGTTCCTTTTTCAGAAATATCACAAGTCTGTGCCAGAGATGGACTATGGGGGAATTTACTGGATATGTCACTTTCTAAAGAAGGGTGAGATCTAGAGGCTTTCTGGCCCTTGCAGACTCTGTCTATAGATATGTGAAATTTCCTAGTAGGAATGACTAGCATCCCAAGCCTGGAAAATGCATTTCCCAGGAATGGAGGCAGCAGGATTTGATCCCTGGTCTGGGATCCTTTGAATATATCTGTCTGGAGCTGAAATCCTGAAGTGGACTCAAAACAAATCCTTCTAGGAGCTTGAGACAAGCCTCCTTCACATGTTATGTTCAGAAAAGGGCCCAATGAAGAGGGTTGCAACAACACTTTGCTCAACAAGGAAAATGACAGCGTTATTTCTATTGAACCATGTCACATGAAGATGAAATCAATATGTAAATATATGTGCAACAAAAAATGTAGACAAACTCTTTAGGAATCTCTTACTTAAAGCAAGCCAAAGAATCTCAAGGAGACAATGTACATAAGAATGGAGAAAACACTGCTCACATATTTTATTCCTACTAAGACTGCGCAATCTATTGGAGGTACTTCAGCAGTAAATATATGAAAATGAAAGATACAACAATGTAAGCTCAAATAAATATGGGGGAGAAAGGCTTCTACCCCCGAAAATAAAATATAACAATCCTTTAAAAGGATTGGATGAAAACTAGACAAAATGGCATTTTTACCAAAATGACGGAGTTACTGGGCAGCTGCTACAACTCAATAGAAACTAGAAATGAAAGGAGCTTGCTGAATATGATGCCTTTGCTGAAATAACTCCTTTTTTCAATCTTCTAGATGAAAGGTTGATCCTTTCACCCACCAAAATGCTGCAACCCTCACTGCAAATGCTCTCTATGAACTGTGTAGTCAAGGAAGAGAGATGCTCTTCTGCTGATGGAAATGATTGGCTTGATGCCAAAGATGATGAATTGAAGATCAAAAAATCCCTCACTAATCTCCCAAAGGAATGGAGACTCCCTCCTCTGAAATAAAATGCCAGAAATAGTGTTGAGGAGCCCTCCCCTGCAACACCCAGCAACACAACTCAACCACCAATGGAGACTGTGCTGGAGCTGAATGAAATGCTTTGGCCTCAAGCCAGAATATGGGGATTATGAAGAAAAATCTCTCCCAAGAGCTACTCTATGGAAGAGATGGGATTCCCGCCCGGGAACACCCAGTGCTAGCAGCACTGCATCTCAGCTAAACATCCAGAGAATGCTCTTGTGTGAGAAGACAAGCAAAATGATAATCAAAAGCATGAATGAGAATGGCCGCTTAATTCTTATTTTAAACAAGTGAAAGGTGTTTTTCCATGGGCCCCACACCTTAGGGTTTCCTCTCTAGAATGATCTCCTCCTCATGCAAACTGCGCTGGCCCACCAAGGGAATATTATCTTCTCTATCTGCGTAGTCACTTTGCTTCTTCTAGAATTATGCACCTACAAATTGTCTCTTTTCACACATGGGGTGTGAAATCCAGTCCTTTATTGACCCATTTTCACATTATAAGGGTTCCTTATTCAGATTTTTATTATCAATGGGGTTTTTTACCCATTTATTCTCCTCCTAAAGCAAAAACAAAAGTTTTTAATGTTCCATAAAATTTTGGAACATTACAGTCCTCCCCTCCCAAATGTTGCTTTCCCTCAAGCAACTTGTAATGATAGAAATGTAGGATTTCCTCCTCCTCCAACTATACCATCCACTTATGATGAACTCCCCATGAAGAATGAGATGTTGTATCAACATAGAATCTCCATACTGCTCCTCTCAAGTAATGTAAAATAGCCAACGTGGTTGTGATCATGAACATGGAATGTTCTCAAGAAGGAAATAAGGTGTTTTCTAGAGGTCTCCTTGAGGCATGATGTCAAAATGAATTGGGAAGAACATTCCCCTCATGTGAATCCTCCATCCCCAAGCAATCATCCACAAAAATCTAGTCACCTCCAAATAAGGCAACTGCTGAACATCTTCTTCCACCTTGAGCTCGAACAAAGAAGGTGGGCTAAAAATCTGAAAGTGGTAGGAATTATAGCCTACCCCATGCTATTCAGCTCTACACTCATGAAAAGTGTAGAGTGAAGGCTACTCTTGGGCTGCAGAAATTTTTCCCTCAAATGGCAAGATGAAGTTTGGATCTCCGAAGATCTTCCCTCCTCCATTGTGAATCAATCTGGCCCAATGTCTCTCCTTTGTGATGGGAAGGAGATCAACACCATCATATGACTCCCCATCACTCTCATGGCTCACCTCAAGAAGAAATAAGTGCTGCACTATGGTGGACACATCATCTCTCATGCTCCCCTTAGAGCATGCCTTGCAAAAAGTATGGGGATATTATCCCCTAAAGGACACATCCATCCTATATGCCCTTCTTCCAATCATGCTCCCAACAATAGTGTGATCTATAGCAGCATAGAGAGCCAAAGTAGAATTCATGTTGGCTGCCATATATATCAAGTGAGTGAGACATTGATCCTTCTCAAGCAACCAACACAGTTTGAGCATAAACTGCAATAGATAATGATAAAAGATGTGGTTCCTCAACCACCAGTTTGCTGCTAAATTCTCCTCATGTATTTGGAGAAAATGAGTGATGTATGGTGCATGGTGAGCATGTCCTCAAAAATACAAATCTCCCCCAATTCCATCAAGGGGATGACCATCAACTATGCTCATGGCCCCAAGTAGACCAAAGAGCCTTTGACAAAGAATGCTCCTACTTGGAGCATCATCTTGCATATACATGGTTAAGGAATCAACATGTAAATCATATAAATGAACATTTTCCTTACCATGTTTTCTGCTCATGCAAAGGGAGCAACTCATATATGAATCTCTCCTCTTCCTCCCAAGGAAAAGAAGTGACTGTGCCCACTCTTCCAAAGAGTGGTGCGCATATACTTCTCCCATGCCAACTGTACAAGTTTGAAGGTTGCTGCCCCTCCCTTGCTTCTCGTGTCACAGCGCAGGTACTGAAAGGAGAGTGGGTAAGAGTGATAGTGAGGGAATGCCACCCTCTTCTTTGATTTTACCCAAAACCCCCAGCGCTGGAACAAGATGTCCCAAGGCCTTCACACTGCTAGTTGATGCCTCAATGTTTGAAGCATCTCTCCTCCTCATATGAACCAGTGGCCTCCTTGGTGTGATGTCTCCACTCCATGAGACATTATCATTTGAAGATGACTGTATACATGGATGAAAAATCCTATCCATGCTTCCGCTGCATAGCTCAATCACCTTCCTAGGTGTAATGACCTCTAAAAATGGATAGAGATGGGCCCTCCTCATCACATGGTGTTGGGTATCTCCTCTATCTTCTTCCTGAATATTCATGGTTTTACACCTCATCTTCAATGGCACATCTGAATCATGAAGTGTGCCTTGATATCCATGCATGAGATCCTGGGGACCTTCTTACAAAGACACAAGAATCCCTCTATTTGGAGCAAAATCTCCTTCTTCCTTTGCATGAGGTACTAGATGATCTCTAGATTTGGAAGTGATGTTGCCCTTTGTTTCTGTAATAAAGTTGGGAAAAATCCCAATAATCTGATCCACCTTTGGAAAATAGAGCTCTCTGGTTTTTTGCTCAAAGGTGTGGGATGAAAGTTTGGCCTCTAACAAGGCTTGATGCAAGTTTTCAGCCCCTCCAATGGTTTCTTGAGGTGGTTTTGCATTTCTATGCAAGGGTTTTGTTTGAGTTCCTTCGGTTAACTCCATTTCATGAGTTCCAAGAATTTTCTGATCAAATCCTTTCACCAATGACTTAGTGAAATTCATATAAGATGAGGCTTTATCATTCTCAAAAGAAATGGACTCAAGTTCCCACCATGCACGAGCCTTACCTCTCAAATGCAGCACTGCAACTTTGATGATTTCTTCTTCTGAAATGTGGTGATGTTGTTGGAAGGTGTTTAGTTCTTCCACCCAATCTGTGGCTGAATATGAAGGTGAACCTCCAAAAGTAGACAGATGAAATCTATCTCGCTGCTCCTTCCCCTTCACTTTGCTCTTGCAAAACTCAGAAAAAGTGGGCTGATTTCTGAATCCATGAGTGGGAGACTCATACTCCTTCAATAAATCACTAAGGGTTTCCTCCTTAGTCACCTTTCCTCCTTCTTTCATCTCCCTCACAGGGATGTTGGGCCTTTGACTGTGCTATTCATCATGGTGTGTGGCTACATGCTTACCCTCACCATGTGCAAATCTAGGGCTTCCTTCAGTTTCGAACCCTCTTTGAAATTCTCCATCAATCTCCCTCTTAACCTTTCTGAGATCTTCATGTGTGCCTTGCATAGATTTGGGAAGAATACTTGTGAGAATTTTCTTCTCCTTTCCTCCAAGAGATGGAGTCTCTCTCCTGCTTAACTCATTATTTCCTTCTAGATGAGAATAGGAAGTGCAGGGGTCTTCCTTTTCTGTTTTCTCTTCCTCCTTTGGGAGGTTCTTCTTCTTTTCAAAAATGGACGAGATCAATCTCATCTTCTTCATCTTCTGTTCTCTTTCTTGGGCTTTGAAGGCCACAGGCTGAGCTAAGAAAGATGCTCCAATACCGTTGTAATGTTCCTTTTTTCAGAAATATCACAAGTTTGTGCTAGAGACGGACTGGGGGGGCATTTACCGTATATGTCACCTTCTAAAGAAGGGTGAGATATGGAGGCTTTCTGGCCCTTTGCAGACTCTGTCTACAGATATGTGAAATTTCCTAGTAGGAATGACTAGCATCCCAATCCTGGAAAACGCATTTCCCAGGAATGGAGGCAACAGGATTCGATCCTTGGTCTGGGATCCTTTGAATATATCTATCTAGAGCTGAAATCCTAAATTGGACTAAAAAAAAATCCTTCTAGGAGCTTGAGACAAGCCTCCTTCACATGTTATGTTCAAAAAAGGGCCCAATGAAGAGGGTTGCAACAACACTTTTCTCAACAAGGAAAATGACAGCGTTATTTCTAATGAGCCATGTCACATGAAGATGAAATCAATATGTAAATATATGTGCAGCAGAAAATGTAGACAAACTCTTGAGGAATCTCTTACTTAAAGCAAGCCAAAGAATCTCAAGGAGACAATGTACATAAGAATGGAGAAAACACTGCTCACATATTTTATTCCTACTAAGACTGCGCAGTCTATTGGAGGTACTGCAACAGTAAATATATGAACATGAAAGATACATCAATGTAAGCTCAAATAAAGATGGTGGAGCAAGGCTTCTACCCCTGAAAATACAATATAACAATCCTTTAAAAGGATTGGATGAAAACTAGACAAAATGGCATTTTTACCAAAATTCTGGAGTTGCTAGGCAGCTGCTACAACTCAATAGAAACTGGAAAGGAAAGGATCTTGCTGAATATTATGCCTTTTCTGAAATAAATCCTTTTTTCTATATTATACATGAAAGGTTGATCCTTTCATAGAAGATCTCACCACCCACCAAAATGTTGCAACCCTCACTGCAAATGCTCTCTATGAACTACGCAGTCAAGGAAGAGGGATGCTCTTCTGCTGATGGAAATGATTGGCATGATGACAAAGATGATGTATTGAAGATCAAGAACTCCCTCATTGATCTCTTAAAGGAATGGAGACTCCCTCCTCTGAAATACAATGCCGGAAGTAGTGTTGAGGAACCCTCCCCTGCAACACCTAGCAACACAACTCAACCACCAATGGAGACAGTGCTGGAGCTGAATGAAATTCTTTGGCCTCAAGCCAGAATATGGGGATTATGAAGAACAAGCTCTCCCAAGAGCTACTCTATGGAAGAGATGGGATTCCCACCCGGGAACACCCAGTGCTAGTAGCACTGCATCTCAGCTAAACAGCCAGAGAATGCTCTTGTTTGAGAAGACAAGAAAAATGATAATCAAAATCATGAATGAGAATGGCCACTTCATTCTTCTTTTAAACAAGTGAAAGGTGCTTTTCCATGGGCCCCACACCTTAGGGTTTCCTCTCTAGAATGATATCCTCCTCATGCAAACTACGCTGGCCCACTAAGGGAATCTTATCTTCTCTATCTGCACAGTCACTTGGCTTCTTCTAGAATTATCCACCTGCAAATTGTCTCTTTTCACACATGGGGTATGAAATCTAGTCCTTTATTAACCCCTTTTCACATTATAAGGGTTCCTTATTTAGATTTTTATTATCAATGGGTTTTCCTACCCATTTATTCTCCTCCTAAAGAAAAAACAAAAGTTTTTAATGTTCCATAAAATTTTGGAACATTACAGATTGGTTCCACTTTGGTTTAATCCATATGATCCCACATTCATGCTTAGAATATGACACACAAGTGATTGGATGAAAGAGAGATTTGGCTTAGCTCAATCTATGGCCAGGTGGTATGTGGAAGTCATTGACTTGGTTGGCATTTGCATATGTTAATATGAGTTATTTACTTATTGTGATCAATGAGCACGTGTACTAGTTATTGTGTTGATTTTATGGAGGATTTGTCATGGATTCATTTTGGATAAATGTTGCTTATAGGCCTGGTTACATGATTTGCTCTTGTTATAGATCTTATTCATGATTTGATAAGTATTTTAATGACTATGTGAATTCATGGACTAAATATTTTCGTTGCAACTAGTTGGAGATGTAATCGAGCCTTCTTGATAAAGTTAGCGAGACTTGAATGTATATACTCATTCATGACCTGCAGATTATCATGTTTACCATATGTTTGAAAAAAAAATTATCATATGTTTAGATTGTTTGTTCAAGATCTAGCCTTAACATTCATAATTTTGACTTATCGTCACCTTAGAATTTATTCTGGAAATTTTTTGGCTATTCTGGGCAGTGGCCTATAGGTTATCTCTGAAAATTTAGCATTGATTTCGTGGACACATGCATGGAACTCAAAAATTTTGGCTGCAACCACATGGAGGGAGGCATGTGTGTGCAGCTGGAGGTTTCCAGCCACACTCACATTGGCTTATGCATGCATTTATTTTATGAGCTTAATTAAAAAGAAGTTCTAGCTTAGGGTATGAGCACCATAGATTATTTTTTAACAACTAGGTGATCTGATGTCCCTGAGATGTTTCAATATGTTTCCAGTTAGTAAACCCCATTTAGATAACTGGAACTTGGATGGTGGGTCACGTCATAGTAAATCTCAACTCATGTTTACCTGGAGATCTTGTAAAAGAAGGTAAATATGGGATGGGGTGGTCACATGCTGGTATTAGAGCAAGGTTGCGACACTGGACCTCGGGGTACATGTATATTATTATGCATTCATTTGAGTCATTTATATGTTTATCATGTGTGCATGTTGGTTATTTGTTATTATCATTATGATATACATGTATGAGTTGTTATTCTTGTGATTTTGTATTGTGCTAATTTGGATTAGCTTGTATAGATGCAATTGCCTCCCCTAAGATACCTGGAGGTATGTTTTTTATTATAGTTTACATAGCTAAAAATCACATACTACAGGAAATATAAGACCGAGAGATGAAGAGTATAATAGTTGAGTACAATTCATATGACTCTCCGAACATGCCTAAAGATACCTTGGTATGATAGGAGAGATCGCTTGAGCAGCATGGAGAGGGACATTCTCCTGGTTTGGCAGACACAATTGATAAGTTTTAAGGAATAAATTATGAGTTGAAAGGAATACAATGAGTGGTTAATTGAGGCACATGAAAGGCTTTCTAGAGCTTAGGAAAAGCAAGCCAAGGTGAATTCAGTGATTATCCAAAGTATTTCATATTTACAGAAGCAAGAACAAATGGGGATCTGTGAGGGACAAGAAGAAAAGAAAAATGGTGCAGATGGAAGTAGGTCTTGAAAATAGTACAATATGGAGAAAAATGATATAGTAGGAGGTGGAAGATCCTTGGATACACCTAATATGAGGGCTAGCACTCATGGATTTTATTCTAGCTCTGGTTTCGAGAGACACCATCATTATCATGGCCAACATCCTTATAGGATGAGTGAGAGGGGGTAATTTCTGAAAGAGTTAAAGAAAGCCAAGCACCCTATTTTTGATCGAGAAATGAAGAAATAAGAATATGTAGAAGCATGGCTTCTTGGAATAAATAATTTCTTCAGATTGCATGATTATTTAGAGAATATAAAATACAAGATAACCACATCAGTCTCAAGGGAAAAATGAAATCTAGTGGGAATATGTTAAGCATTTTGGAGACATCAAGGAAGAGGAGATGATGTGGGATGAGTTTAAAAGAATCTTAAGGAAAATGTACCTATCTCAGATATATTATGATCGAAAGGTGAAGGAATTCTATGAGATTAATATGAGTTCCATGACAAATGACGAGTACATGACCAAATTTATATAGTGTTTGAGGTATGAGCTGTACCTCAAGGATGACAAGACAAAGGTTCATCAGTTGACTACCATTAGTATTCAAAGATCGTATTGAGTATGATGAGCCTCGGTCATTGGAGGAAGTCATTGGAAATTTGAAGCATTTTTATGAGTAGTCTAAGCGCAAGTATAAGTTCAAGTGGGACTAGAAAGGTAATGCAAATATGAAAGAAAAATGGCATAAGAAGTAAGGAAGATATCAGAATGCAAGTGATAAGGAAAATTTGGGACCTCATAAGAAGTTCAAGGCAGCTGAGAGAGGACATGGGTCTCAGCCTTAGGAGCATCAAAATAAAGGTGATGGTAGGAACCTTTGAGGTGTTGGACTTGTGGTAGAGAACATCGCAGGAGATATTTTCCATCACATCAGGGTGTAAGACCTCATATTTCAGTGCTAAGGAGGCACAAAACATTGGAGATGTAGGCTAGAGTATTCCCTGGATTTATGCAATAGTGAACAATAGGCAGGTTGATCATCAGGCATCTATTATCAAGATGGAAGGTACGCTTTGTGATCAAGTTGTTTCTATTTTTATTGATTATGGATAAATTCTAGCTATATTAGTCCTGACCTAGTGGATTAATGATGGTTTAATCAGGAAGTGCATGCAAAATGTTGGTTGGTGTAGTTGGCTACAAGAACCAAGGGAAGAGTTGATCATTGGGTGAGATCTTGTGCATTTGAGCTTAATGGTATGCCTATATCAAAACATATAAATGTGCTTCCTTTGGGATACTATAGCATGATTTTGGGCATGAATTGGTTATTCATTCACTTGACCAAGGTGAAGTGCTATGACAAATCCATGACTACCTAGATGATGATGGAGAAAATAGAATATTGTAGGGAAAGAAGAAGCCTACATCAGTGATAATGGTTATGGTTATGTAAGACAAGTGCAACCACAGTAAAGGATGTTTATTGCTTACGATACAAGTTTCTAGTGACAAAGGTAAGGATTTTGAGGATGATAAAGTCCCAAGAAAGTAGCCTATCTTGTAGAAGTTTCAAGATGTGTTTCCTACAAAGATTCCAGAGCTGCGACATCATAGGGAGGTGGAATTTTCTATTGAGTTGGCACCAATAGAAACACCAACATCTAAGGCAATGAACATGATGAGAACTCTAAAGTTGGTGGAACTTAAGTTGCAGCTTAAATAAATGCTTTATAATGGATACATGAGGCCAAGTGTGCCGCCTTGGGGTGCACCAATGTTTATTTTAATGAAGAAGGATGGTACACTAATATAGTGCATTCATTACATGAAATTGAACAAGGTGACTATCAAGAAAAAGGCTCCTTTTCCATAGATTGATGATTTTTTTGATTAAATGAAGGGAGCTACAGTGTTATTGAAGATTGATCTAAGATCAAGATATCATCAGGTGCACATCAAATAATAAGACATCTACAAGACTGCATTCCATACAAGGTATGGGCACTATGAGTTCGTGGTGGTTCCTTTTGGTCTTACAAATGCTCCAACCACCGTCATGTGTTTGAAGAACAATGTGTTGCACCCCTATTTGGATAGCTTTGTGATAGTATTTGTTGATGATATATTTTTATATTCCAAGAATGAGGAGAAGCATGCATAACCCCTAGCATCGGTATTGATATTGTTGAAAGAGCATCAATTGTATGTCAAGCTCAGCAAGTGCAGCTTATTTCAGACACAGATTCATTACTTAGGACATGTTGTTTCTAAATAAGGGATAACATTGGATTCAAAAAAGGTTAAAGCTATCATCGAGTGGCCAACTTCGAGGAATGTGGATGGGGTTAGATAATTCATGGGATTAATATATTATTATAAGTGGTTCATAGAGAACTTCTTAAATACTGGCTATCCTATCACATATTTGCAGAGGAAAGGGAAGAATTTTGAATGGATTAAGGAGTGTGCAACTAGTTTTGAGTAGTTGAATCATTTAATAACAAATGCTCTGGTTCTGAAGATTGAAGATCCTAATAAGGATTTTTTGGTTTGTATAGATGCATGTAAGGAACGACTTGGTGGAGTCTTGATGCAGGAAGGGTAGGTGGTTTTCTATGAATCAAGGAAGACAAATTAACATGAAAAGAACTATGTGACTCATGATCTTGAGTTGGCATCCATCATTCATGCATTGAATATGTAGAGACATTATCTCCTTGGTAGGAGATATGTTTTGATGAGCGATAATAGTGGTTTAAGGTACTTGTTTGACCAAACCAATTTGAATTCTAGGAAATCCAAATGGTTGGCTACTCTCAGTGAGTTTGATTTTGATATCAGGTACATCAAGGGCAAAGAGCTTATATGGTTGCAAAATCTCTTACTAGGAGAGTGATGGTGAATGACATTTTAAGAGTGAGATCTTATGGGACATATTTGAAGGAGTGGATCTTACATGTAGTGTAGCATGATGAGAGGTATCAACAGTTGAAGTAGATATTGTAGCAACGAGGTGAAGGTGATAGGGATAAGCAATTTCTTCTAACAACAATTGTCTTGGTTAGGTCATAGATCAAGATTTATGTGCTAGATAAAAATGAGTTCAAGAAGCTTATTTTGAGAGAGTTTCATGTCAAGCCATATTTATGCCACTGAAGATATCAGAAGACTTTGATATTTTTTAAGAAGTTATATAATTAGATGAACTTGTAGAAAGGATCAGTTCGTTGCAAGGTACTTGGACTGTCAGTAGGTGAAAGTTGAATGCAAGCATCCAACTAGTCTATTGCAGCCTATTCCAATTCCAGAATGGAAATAGGAGGTCATTTCCATGGAATTATTTACAAGTTTTCTGAGGACATCGAGACAACATGATTCCATCGTGGTTGTGGTTGACAAGCTGATCAAGGTAGCTCACTTCATTGCAGTGAAGTCTACTAATTCAGTTAGTGAAGTGGCTCAAATATTCATCACAGAGATAGTGAGGTTACATGGAGTTCCCAAGAATAGTATATCTAATAGAGATGTGAAATTCACTTCCAAGTTTTGGAAGAGGTTGTTTACAGGATTGGGGACATAGCTAGATTTCAATACAAGTTATCATCTACAGAAAAATGAATAGAAAGAGATGGTTAACATGATTCTTGAGAATATGTTGAGGATGCATGTCATGCATCAAAAGAGGAACTGGGAGGAGTATATTCCACTGGTGGAGTTTTCTTATAACAATGGGTATAATGAATCCTTCAAGATGAGCCCATTTGAGGATCTCTATGGGCATAGTTGTAATACTCTTATCAACTAGAGTGATCTAGTGAATTGGGTGTTGATTGGACTAGATATGTTGGCTGATATGGAGCAAGAGATGTAGATTATTAGAAGGAATTTAAAAGAAGCACAAGAAAAGAAGAATATTTATGTAGATCAACATAGAGAATTTAAGGAGTTCCAGGTTAGGGATCATGTGTATTTATGCATCAAACCCAAGAGGAGCTCCTTGAAGATTGGTTCATGTGCCAAGTTGACACCTTGGTATTGCAGGTCTTTTGATATCCTTGAGAGGATCAAAATAGTGGCATACATACTTGCACTGTTGCCAACAATGAAAGTCCATGATTTTTTTTCATGTTTCAATTATTAATAGATATGTGCAGGATGTTGATCATGTGATTGATTAATGTGTATTGTAGGTGGAACCAAAGGGAGAGTTCCATCCAGAGCCACAATGCATATTGCAACAGAAATAACTCATGCTTCGAAAAAAATAAATAGAGTAAGTTAAAGTGGAGTGGAAGCACTTTGGGCATTATGAAGCTATATTGGAGATCAATGATCAGATGCAGGCACTATATCCTTTTTTATTTTCTTATTGAAGAAAATGAGTTTTTGATATGTATATGTGTGTGTGTGTGTGTCATTGTAAATACCACATCAAACTATTTTATAAAGTTCTAATAAGCGATATGTTTGTTATGGTTTTCAACAGTTTTCTTTGTAAATATTTCATCAAGTTGTGCTATAAATGTCCATAAAAAGTATGTTTTGTTGGTCATAAGTGTCATATAACATTGAGGGTGGTGTTCTCCTAAGGGGGAGGGGTTCGTAACAAACTTGGGTTGATTTTATATATAAATAAAATAAGACCAAGGTCACGGGACACATATTCCAAGATGAATGGAGGAGAAAACATTATAGTGAGCATCACTTATGGTTTATTAATGGCTATGGAAATTGGAGAAGGAATTAGAAAAGGAAAAGAGGAAATAAATGATAATTTAATATGGGAAATAAAGGAAAATAGGAGAAAATGAAGATGAAGGGACACAAATATGCATGCAAGGGAAATTAGAGTGAAAATGAGGGAAAATGAAGGAAAAAGGAAAGAGGAAAGGAAGAGACGAGACTAGACATCAATGATAAAAAGACATGACAGAAACCATTCAAATTTTTTGTTAGTTATAGATTAGATCACTTTCAAAAATAAACCTCTAAGAGAAGAGAGATGAAGCACTTGGAAAAACAAGAAAGCAAAGGAAAACAAGGGAGCACAAGGAAAAGGTTGGAAAAAAAACTACAGTAGGAGGACATTGCAGGTAATAGGGTGCATGTGTGATTTCATTGTTGAGATTTAGATTCATGGTACATGGATTTGGTTATTTGGCTGCTTTGTTTTCATTGGCATGGGGATTGCCTAGATCGACATTGATTTTCAGCCTCGCCTTGCCATTTTCTAGATAGCCATGGCATTGTGGGTGCCTTGTTTAGGTTTAATCTTTGGATGGATGGCAGACCTTGGATCTTGGTGAGGTGGTCAAGAAAATCCCCAAGGGTCAAGGATGGATATGGGATTTCTAGGTCAAGGGTGGAGATGGGATTTCTCTTGGAACTCTTGACGGATGGGTGTAAACAAGAAAATTCCTCAGGATGTGGTGAAGAAAGTTGGAGGCATCCAAGTTTTTTTGGTGTCATTGATTTTTTGACCGATTTAGGTGAAACCATTATGGTTGAGGGTTAATCCAGTTTGGCCTCTCGAAATTTTGATTCGTTCTATTTTGGTTTAATCCATATGATCCCACATTCATACTTGGAATATGACATGGGGGTGATTGGTTGAAAGAGAGATTTGATTTAGCCCAATCTATAGTAGGGTGGTACATGGAAGTCCCTAAATTGGTTGGCATTTACATATGTTAATATTATTTATTTCCTTCTATGATCAATGAGCACATGCATTGGTTATTGCATTGATTTTATGACTGATCTGTCATGGATTCATTCTAGCTATATGCTGGCTATAGGCCTAGTTAAATGATGTGCTCTGGTAATGGATCATATTCATGTTTTGATAAGTTATTTCATGGTTATTTGATTGCATGGACTAATTAGTGTCGTTGTAGCTAGTTTGACAGGGTATCGAGCCTTCTTGATGATTCCTTGATGAATTTAAGGAGATTTGAACATATATGCATTCATGACATGTATATTATCATATTTACAATATGTTTGACAAAACATTTATCATATGTTTGGCTTGTTTGTGCATGATCCAACCTTAGCATTCATCATATTAACTTTTCATCACTTTAGAATTGATTCTAGAAAGTTCTAGGCTGTTCTAGCCTTTAGGCTAGCCCTGAAAATGTGGCATTGGTTTCGTGGTCGCATGCATGGAACTGAGAAATTTCACCTACACCGCACGGAGGGAGTCCTCTGAGTGCAGTTGGAACCTGTGTGTGTGACTAGAGCTTTCCAATCACACCCACAACGACTTATGCATGCGTATGGGCCATGAGCTCAATTAAAAATAAGTTTCAGGGTTGTGGTTTCACACCTAGGTGATATGTCCCTAAGAAGTTTTAGTAAAATTTTGGTTAGATCATAGTATTATAACAAAGCCTATTTACAAGTTAAGAATCATTTATAGTGAAACTAGAATAAACTAGAAAAAAATAAATGCATAAATTATTTTAAATTTATTTTTATTCTTTACTATTATTATTAGCAAACCTCATCACATCTCTCCATGATAATTTTTTTTTATATAAAATTATATACAATATTAATTTAATAAAACATAAAATCATCATAACTCATCACAACCTTTCCAAAATTACAATTTCTTTTAAATGAAAGTATAGAATACAATAATTCTAACACAAAATTTTCACAATTACAAGTTCTTTTCAAGTGTAGCAAACAAGCCTAGCTTACCTTTTGAAAGCGTAATAAACACGCCTTAGTGTCCACTTTTCACAATTGATATTTTAACACTTTGTCATCAAACTCCCAATTTTAGTTCCATATTTTCAAAGGACACGGAACACCCCAAGCGCACATTTCATGATTGATATTTTACCACATTGTGTTTAACATCCGACTTCAAACTTTACCAACTGAGTTGTACAAAATGAACAAAGAATCATAAAATGGAAATGGTTACTCTAACGCTAAATAGCTGTTTGTTTTGTGTAGGAATGGCTCCATTCACTTTTGGAATTGATCCATTGACTCATCCCATTTCGCATGACTCCTGCGTCTATCTATATTGATATCAATATTACATTATTCTTGTATAATTTTTTTTTATCTATGAAGTAGTAATATCACATAAATTGTCTAGATGGTTAAAATTAGTTGGAATTTGGGTAAAAAAAATTAGGAAATCTTACAATAACGGTGTTTAAATCATGATTTTGATGGTGGAAATGGATTCAGCACCATTGTAAGATTCCAAACAATAAAAATTTGGATAGATCTAAAACATCTTAGTGTTCTCATTTAATACAGTCTTTTATCAAGAACCAGAACACAAGAAATGTAGCCATTTATTTATATTATTATTCACTGGAAGTAAAATACATGCCCAGACCATAAAATCCTGCAAATGGTATGCACAGCTACTTGACAATGACAAATATAAGAAACTAAAGCCCACTTGTGAATCCTGGATGGATTCACCACATAAACATCACCGCAGGGTTTTCGTCCCGGGATCAATAATTGAACTGGCCAGGCCAGGTTCTCAACCCAAACATAATAAGATAGATAATATAGAATGATTTAAATTCCTAGCTTCTCTCCCCTTTTATAGGCTTGATGGGTCAATACCAACAAGAAATACCATGGGTCAATACCATGGGTCAAAACCATGGGGAAATACCACGGTAAGTACCATGGATCGATTCTATCCACTTTGACTGGGTCAAGAAAGGGAATATTACAAATCCTCCCGCCCAAAGATTGCTTGTCCTCAAGCGATCCACTTCTATCCACAACAGAAGAATTTGTACATTGATACCAGGATCCCATACAATCCAATGTACCCTCCATGTTGAATGGTCCTGAATGGATCCTTCAATACCTGGATCCCAAACAATCCTTTGACCAATCCTTCCCTTAATAGATTTACCTGGATCCCAAACAATCCTTTGGCCAATCATTTCTCCAATGGATTTTCTTGGATCCCAATGCCACCTAAATCCTGGGACCTGTGGGTTATGGTACCATTTCAACTCTCCATCGTTGCCTACACCAAATGGTCCAAGCTGTAATTTTCCCTTGGCTATGGGTATCCTCCAAATAATCAACTCATCAATAGAATACCAACTCATAACCTATCGCCAATCCATACTTGGGAAAGAATAAATATCTGCAAATCTATTATGTTGATGTTGTTTGATGCTCGATTCATGTTGCTCTACTTGGTACCCAACATGATGCATTTGGAGAACTCTGCCCTGCTCTTCCCAAAGAATACAGATGGGTTGTTGGTGTGCAAGCCTTATCTATGTATTCTTGTAGAGGGCTACTCTGAAACTCCCAATTGTACTCCTCTTGTTGCCTTGTGAGAGACTTGAGTTGTTCCTCAATACTAGACAGCTTGGTCGATGATTTGGCACATTTCCCTATGAGTTCCTCAATTTTTCTGTTCTCCTGTAAGACAGTGTCTCGGACTGTCCAGACTCTTTGCTTCAACAACATAATATTTGTCTTGAAATGCATGATCCTCTCCTCATTTGATTCTCCTTGGGTGTATTCATCCTAGACCTCTTCACATGTGAGGATCAATTGTCCATCCTCTCTGGTTGTCAAACATGGATGTATTGTTGGAGTGTTGTCTATACCCGATTTACCATACTCTTTATGGATGTCCTTCGTTGTATTTATAGATTCAACTACCATATTATCAAGAGGAATTGCATCTTTCCTTTCTTCATGTACTTTGTTAAGCTGACTGCTCTACTTGTCCTGCAAGTTTCTCTGAAGAGCATGGTGTTGCTACTCACCTTTTGTACTTGACTGCTTAGATCCTTCATAGGTCTTCTCCTAAAAACCAGCGAACCCATCTATGGATGAATCCCCATGGTCTGAAGAAGTCTCTAATTTTTCTATCCTTGTCACCTCTTTATTATCTGAACATGAATGGTCAAGTTCCCAAACTCCCTTGCATACAAAGCATAAGCCTTTCCTCCTTAGTTCATTCTTGCTGTCTCCACAAATCTTTGTTAGTTCCTCCTTGGTTAACTTCTTTCTAAGTATCTTGATGCTCTGTTTGATCAACCCCTCAGCTAGTTCATAAGCAGCAGGTGATGCAATTAGCTCCTTCCTCCAAATGGCCAACAATTTGGATCTTAATTGTTCGCAGATGGCCCTATCTTCTCCTAATATTGGAGACATGATCTTTTGCATGTCTGTTTTGATGAAGTTTGGATGAGACGTTGTAATTCCATTGCACAAGTATTGGAGCATCTGAAGGATTAAATCATCACACTCTAGATCCAGCATAAGCATACCAAATCTGAATTTCGCCATGCGTTCCAAAATTGTGCGCTTCTGGAAAAAAGTAAAAACAGTGGTGTTGTCCAACCCTTGGAGTGCTTCTACCATTGCCTGAAAAGTCCTCCTCATGATGTCATCATTGTAGGGCAATAGCGGTGCTGTTAAGGCTATGATTTTACTGAGACAAGAAGCGACAGTGAGTCTAACATTTTCACAAGAATGCTCCAAGAACCTAGGTTGTATCAAAGCAAGCATGGATGGCTTCAAGGCCCAACTTGACCCTTCCCGTTTTGATTTCTCTATCAAGCTCAAAGCCATATTTAATGTGTCTAGTTGTAGGAGAACATCTTTTGACTTTGTACCCAGTAATTTGGATCCAAGTTCGAAGAGACATTTGCTTGTTACATCTTCCTTCTGGATATCTTTTGACTGCTGAAGGATAACATGGACCTTTCAAGAGAAAGGCCTGTTGCTCTTCTCTTGCTTCTGATTTGTATGTTGTTGCCATCTTTGATCCACAGAAGTATTGTAGCCCAGAGAATCGACTGATATATCATTATGTTGATTCTTGTAGCGTTTCCAAAAATAAAATGACGACATTGGCATTAATGGATCTCAATACTTAGCTAATGAGAAACCTAGGAATGATCCATGTCTAGCAATAATTTTCCAGCCTTTCAACAATGACCATATTTGCAAGAAAGATATGAATTTTCCATACACATGAATAAATATCATGGGTACATTTATTCATAAGAGGCTATATACAAGCTATAAATGATTTTGTCAATCATGGCTTCAAATATTTTCACAAATTTAACCCACAGACTTATAAATGATTTTCCCTTCACTTATTTCTCCCAATAAAATAATTTACTGAAAAATAAAAATCCAACTAGGGTGAAAAATAAATTTCACCGAAGTTCCTTGCATAAAACTCTCAGGCTGGCAGGATGCATAGCTCTGATACCACTGTAAGATTCCAAACAATAAAAATTTGGATAGATCTAAAACATCTTAGTGTTCTCATTTAATACAGTCTTTTATCAGGAACCAGAACACAAGAAATGCAGCCATTTATTTATATTATTATTCATTGGAAGTAAAATACATGCCTAGACCATAAAATCCTGCAAATGGCATGCACAACTACTTGACAATGACAAATATAAGAAACTAAAGCCCATTTGTGAATCCTGGATGGATTCACCAGAACACAAGAAATGCAGCCATTTATTTATATTATTATTCATTGGAAGTAAAATACATGCCTAGACCATAAAATCCTGCAAATGGCATGCACAACTACTTGACAATAACAAATATAAGAAACTAAAGCCCATTTGTGAATCCTGGATGGATTCACCACATAAACATCACCGCAGGGTTTTCGTCCCGGGATCAATAATTGAACTGGCGAGGCCAGGTTCCAAATATAATAATATAGATAATCTAGAATGATCTAAATTCCTAGCTTCTCTCCCCTTTTATATACTTGATGGGTCAATAAGAAATACCATGGGTCAATACCAACAAGAAATACCATGGGTCAAAACCATAGGGAAATACCATGGTAAGTACCATGGATCATCGAGTTTGACTGGGTCAAGAAAGGAAATATTACAACCATCAAAAACCTCTAAGATATCCAAAATATTAAAATTTGATATTTATAACATAGATTTACAAAAATCCTTGCCAGATTTTCTTAAAATCTTACCAGAATTTTCATGATTTTCAAGGAAAAAAAACAACCTAGTTAAACTACGGCATATCACATTATTCTCATTCAACTAAAAGATAAAATAACAGCAAATCAATAATTGAGTTACTACAACACTATAATATTTACAATCATAAACCATCAGCATTTCCCTCGCTGTTCCACCAAGCCGTAAACGCGCTCGAACATTAGTTGGCTAGCAATCATTGCAAAGAAAAGAGGTTGGTCATCCTACACCTGTAGCCTGCATTACAAAATTGCGGCCCCTCGTTGAAGAAGGTGGAGGAATCATTGCAGGTGGGCCGTGGGAAATGGTTCTTCAAGATTACGAATGCAGCTTGGCAGTGACGTTCATCCCATCTGTTTATCCACTATTCAAGAATATGACAGGTATTGCCGTACTTTTCGTGAAGCCTGGAAAATATTTAACTATATGCAGGTTATGAAGGACAGCGATGGGCATGTGTTCTTCGTTATTATATTCTCCGAATCTGTTGCCATCCCACCTGTATCACTCATTGATTGACATGATCAGCAATATAAATTCCAACACCCATCATTTCTGATGGATAACTCGTTTAAACAATAACTCGTCAGGAGACATACTATTAGGTAAACAATTCCAAGGAGTAGTGCCTAGCAAAATGGGTAACTGCGTGAGCGATTCTACTGGTAAATATGTCGAGGCAGACGATGAGAAGAAAACCATGAGTGGCTGCAGCAGCGAAGCGCGAGATTTCATGGAGCGAAGGATCAACGTCAGATACGTTTCCAATTACGATGATGTTAATAACAGATCAGCTTCTCATACCAATTGCATGAATGGTTTCCCTAGAAGGAGCTTGTCGATTCCAGATAATCAACAATTCATGTCTGGGCAAGGAACCTCAGAATACAAGAGGATTATTGCTATGGCTAACCCTAAATTTTCACTATCTGAGAGAAAGCCCTGCAAGCCCGCTAAAAGTGATTTCAGGCGTAAAAATGCACCTGCCTCGCACGAGCGACGTGCAGGCGGGGGTAGCGTTCGTCGATTGAAGGTGGTGATACCTGCGAAGGAGTTGTGTGAATTGCTTATAAATTCTGAAAGTGCAGCGCATGAGGGAGCCTTGGCATCGCTTGTGTTGGAGAAACTCTCGGGGAGGTGTGGTAATGGCGGGGTAGTGATCATGAATTCTTCAAGCAAATCAGCAAGATTAGCAGTGCAGGGTAAGGGTAAGAAGGATGATAATAACAGTAATCGTTCATGGAGACCATCGTTAGAGGATATTCCTGAACTCTTCACAGAGGAATGAATAAACTACGTTTCCATGCGTCTTAGTTATGACATTATTTGGGACAATTTTTGCAGAATTCCATTGGGAATTTTTGCTCCTCGCTATCATATTTTCTCAAAGTTTTAAAAACTGCGCACGGATTTTAGCCATTGCGTTGCTACGGGCTCATGTAAGTTGTAACTGCAGGTTGTTGAAATTTTTTATGGTTCTTTCGAAGAAAATATTTTGAATTGTTTTGCGCAAACAATGGTGTATTCTTGGCCTGCCATCGAGCTGGTTTTTGTTCAGAACTCCCAATGGGATCTTATAGATTTGAATGTCTGATGTATCTGAAAGATAGTGATAGAAACCATTTCTGTAATACATGCATGTATCATGTTAAAAGGGTTGTCTTTCTCAGTTTTTTCCATATATGTGTGAGAGCGATTAGATTCTTTGTTATGAACATTTTAAGAGGAAGTTATTTTCAGGGGGATTCTCTGGCTAGTTAGACTACTCTTAAAAAGTAAGAATCGAATCGGGCTTAGACATGTATGAAAAAATCCGAGAAAAACAAACTTTTTACATGATACAGGTAATAGAAAAAAAGGTTTCTATCACTATCTTTCAGATAGATCAGATTTTGAGATCTATCTATAAGAGCTCTGAACCAAAAATTAATACTATATTAAAAAAGCGGTAGTCTAACTAGCGGAGGAATCGCCACGAAAATCATGAAAATTTCGATAAGATTTTCAGAAAATCCGGCGAGAATTTTTCTAAATCCATGTTATAACTATCAAAGTTTAATATTTTGGGTGTCTTACATGTTTTTGATGGTGCTGAATCCATTTCCAATGTCAAAATCAAGATTCAAACACTTGTTTATGCAAGATTTTTAAATTTTTGGCCGGATTCCGGCCAATTTTTGGCCGTCCAGGGACAATTCCTCTAAGGCTCGTTAGACGACTTTTTAAGAGCAGAAGTTTGTTATGAACATTATAAGAGTGCAAGTTTCCTTTAAGGTTTTTCTCAAAAGTGATAATATACTATTGAGATAGTGATCGGAAGAAAGTTTCATAGGTATATTGTTTAGAGGATAGAATAATTAAATAAAAATATTTATATTATAAAATAAAATATAAATAATTATAGATTTATATTTTTGTTTGTTTGTTTATTTTAAAATAAGTTTTGTATGTTTGTTTTAGAATATGTTTTTTAATTTTAACTTAATTTTCGTTGGTTGAGATTTAATATTTAATGAAATGAAATGATATTTTAACTTTTATAGATTAAAAATAGTTTATGGGACCATTAGTTTTTTGTTTTATTTTATTGTAATTTGATCTTTTCTTATTCAAATTGATGATGAGTTAGTCTAACCTTCCAACAATTCTTTTGTTGAAAAGATAATTCGAGTGAACCGATCCAAACATATTCTCACAACTTTTTTTGATATCTTTGAACGCATCACATTCCAAAATGAAATGTTTTTTTTTTTATTCCAGTGCCCAAACGTGCAAAATGTACAGAACCATTCTTCCCAAGCTTCCTTAGGCCTTTTCCACTATCCTGTTTCACGCTGAAGTAGATGCGAGTTGGTCCTTAATTGAGCAATACGAACATTTTCCCTCCACGGAATTCTAGCTCCAATGTACTCTTTTTGTTGGAGATCACATGTAGGGTTGAATTCCTCAATGTAGTATTTCTTATTTCTACCCAACTCTTTTCCCGATACCCATTTAGGAAACTTATTCATAACAAAATTCTTTAGCTCCTTCTTGTTTGTGGGACATGCTTTGAGGTAGATTCCATTTTGGCATCCATGTGTATTTTTGTCTCATCCATGTTTTCTTTCTTTCACTCATCCCTTCATTGAAGATGACATTAGGCCATCTACCTACTCCCATTTTCTCAATTATTTTTAGATATATTATGATCCAAATCATAGCAATTGCTTCGATGAGATATGCTCTAATTGTATTGAAATTTTTATTTTGAACTTGCTCATGATCAAGCGTTTTTGGATTTTCTAAAATTGTTTCCATTTTGAGAGGGGGGAGCTGCTAGCCCACAATTCACACCCATATAACTTCACTCCACAAAATAGGAGTTCAAAAAGCACTTTACTCATTTTCCAATCCCATAACTCTACCTCTCTACATCTGTTTTGAAGAGCATATAATTCTTTGCACCCTCCTAAAATTTTTAATATCCCAAAAGGGAGAATGCAGTAATACTTCACACAATATAAGAACTTGCAGCAAGATAAAAAATAAATCTAAGTACAAATCAAAATATGCAGAAAGAGCTTAGCCATTTTATTATATTGGAGATCAATCAGTCTACACAAGTACAAGATATAGGTAAATCTAGCCAAAAGAGGAGCTAGGATCACCACGAAAACATGTGGAAGCGGGTACAATGTAATTGTTGAGGGCTTTCGGTGCGACGCAACGTATCTTCAAAGAATATGAATATATGGTTTGTAAAGTTGAAAAGAGAAATGCGAGATCTACTCGAAACCGGAGATCTCTGATGATGCCGAGATTCAAGATCTGGCCAATGTGATGGATTCCCAAGATAACCTAGAAAGGATTTTCTAGATCTCTGACTTTGGAAAATCACATCCCTAGGATTTGATCCTCACGTGGGAAATATAGATCTAAAGCTAGATCTAAAGAATAGATGCACATTTGAAATGTGCGCTGAGGTCAGTCTGATCTATGCCGAAGGGTTGATCTCTTCCTCCATATCTATGAGCTAGAGAAGCTCTAGACCTAGCTTCTCAATCCTCCAAAAGATGATTGAGAGTCCTGACACAATAAAGGAGAAAATGCGTATTTGTGAGGTAAAGATAGAACTTATACCTACGCAATAACTAAATTGAGACTAATGGAAATGTGAGGGGATGATCCCTCTTAGGATTGCTATTTGAAATACTAGCGACCTTCCTCCTTTCGGATCTACAATATGGACAGACATATTCTTGAGGAGAATACTACGCTAGGAGGTCAATAACTTTTGGCCTAATGCTAGATGCGCAATGTGGCTCTGGGAGTGTTGATCTATCAGCCTCAGTGGGGAATAATCCCTCACCTTGTTCTCAGTGGAATCACGAAGACAACTTCCACCCTTCAAGGCTAATATTGAGAAACTGGGTTTTTCGAATATGAATAATGTTTTGAAAGAGAAAGTAGAAAAAGGAAATGGCACTGAAAGAAGCGATGCATAATGAAGTACAAACCTCTTCCTTAGAGATCACTCAAAGAAAGAGGAGGATTCCCGCCTAGGAACACACCTGTGCTAAATAGCACACGAAATCTCTACTAGAAAACCCCAGAATCTGCGGTGGAATGTCACTTGAAAATTCTAGATCTAGAAGATCATACATCAAATAATCAGATGCCTTTCAACTTTGCCTCCATCTCCTTTATAATGATTGAGCCATCGAAGCCTTGGCCCTAATCTCAAGCATGCTGATCTCATGTGGACAAGATCCTCCAGTGGGGCTGCGTTGTTTGACTTGAATCAACCAAATAGTCTAGGTGCAATGTACACCTCTTCCATCATGTGTCTTCATTTGCACATGATCCTCCATCACTTGATCATTAATGCTCAATGACCCTTTTTCTTGACATCTTCAAGATCTTAGTTAAGCCCAATCAGCCCTCCATGATCTCTCTCATTAAATGAGACATGATCTCCAATCTCATTCACTTTAGTAGTATTTCAACAACTACTCTTTTTACATATCTAGTCTAAATTAATCCACATTCACACATACAAAGTGGATATTTATTCTTATTGATTAGTTGTGGGTTCCTCCACCCTTTTATTTATTAATTCATTAAGACCCAATCAAGGACTCTAATATTCCAAATGATGATTGCAATTTTGGGAATATTACGGCAAAAATGTTGCTTGTCCTCAAGCAACTGCAAAATTAGATGAAAAGCCATCTATTCCCCTCCAAATGGCATCCACACAAGGAAGGCTTCCTCCATTTTCTCAATAAGTTATGCATGTTTGGTTCCAAAGTTGTTTCTTAAAAGCATGAAGAATGACCTACAACTGTTTGGTAAGATGTCCTCCTCCCATCATGAAATACCACGTGAAAACCATATGGTGTCCAACATCATCATCAATACATGAGGTGCATACAATAAGGTGGTTCTCTTCACAAAGGAAAAGCTCCATCACATAATACATATCTTCATCCCATGTTTCATGAATTAGATTGAACATTGAGATGCTCTCATACTTAGCCCTGTTGGCCTTGTTGGATCCAAAATTCATCATTCCAACGTTATGCAAAAGAAGGAGGGAAGAAGTAATATGGGTAGAAAATGATGTCAAACCATATTATCCTAACAGTAACCACCAGAGTAAGGCCCTTTGCCGCCATCCTCCATCTCCCCCCTATAAGATGGACAAGACAAACTCCCCAAAAGAAATCCAAGCAACAAGAGATCTTGTTGCTTTCTCTCCTCCTCATGTGCATCCTGAAGCAAAAGCATACTAATGGACATATGATATGTCACATCAGCCCCATACAAATAATCATCATCAATGCACATGATGAGATCATTATGCCAAGTTTTACACAATATAAAACACATAGATATAGGAGATGTCATGTGGTGCCAAACTCTCTCGAGTAAAACCAAAATGAACATGCCTTCCCTTGCTACAATTTATCATTGAAAGACAAGACATGATTTAGAAAATGATGAGCTATTGGGTGGTATCCACACTCACCCAAGAGCAGCCAGCGCAGCCATGCCTCCTCCTTCATTTCATACATGTTTTTCAAGGCATGGATCAGAAAAATAGGTGTCTTTGGAGAGTGACAGAAATCTCCCAATGGCAACCAACGTAACCAAGCATGTTGGCCCATACAAATATGCAAGTGGCTTTACAACCCCTTTCTTATCATCCTTACCCATTCACTCCCATGGGGATGATGAATGAGGTATTGCATTATCATGGCATCCTCCCTTTGTAGAATGCCATCCTTCCCAAACTATTGAAGACTTTTTCATTTCATGAAATGTTGAAATGCATCTCTAATGAGATCTATTAATGAGATTCTCTCTCCATCAAAGGCCCTCCAAAACCAAAGATGTTTTGGATTTACTGCAAGTAGAAGTGAGAGGCTCATTGAGAAACGGTCATCTAGAAGGGAGAAAAGATTTCTCATTTCAAGATGTCTACCATTTATTATCTTTGCTTCCATTGCTTCATGAGTGAAGCTACCTCCAGAATGCTCCAAGAATAATGAAGCCCTTTCTTTGTCACAGCTACTAAGTGAAAACGTTGTAGATCTGCAGGGTAATACATATGCTGTCTCAAATTAAGGCACAATACTGATCTCATAATCATTCACTGTACATAGGATAATGCTAATCCCATTTCCTGAAACTCTACATCTCAACTCAAGGGGTTGAATGCAGCTCAACAATGTTGAACGGGGATAGTTTTCAGTCTCCTCCTTGATTAAATCAAGGGTCCTCTACACTGTGATATGTTTCTGCTTCAAATCAGCATTTTGTTCTAACCCTTGGTTATGCTGTAATGTTCCTAAATTAGCTTCAGCTAATTTGGAACATTAATTTTGCCTTATTTACTTTGTATTTCATGATTAGTGAATAAATTTTCAAGGAGGATGTCTAATCCTCTTGCAAATCAAGAATAAATCAGTGCCTATGTGAAAAGAGGAATAATTAGGCCATTGTAATAAAATCTTGCAGGTGTGAAAGGGCCAAGACCACCAAAGGAGATCCTGCTTGACCAATTCAACAACGCTGTCTAGGTTCATTAAACCTCCTTGATGGACTGCGCAGTTCTAGAAGGGGTTTCCAAGTGTGAAAGGAACCAAAAGAGGAAAGTGGTTTAGGGTTTTCCAAGAGACTCACATGTTATAAAAGGAGGATGAAGGCTCATGAGGAGGTTGTTGATCATATTTCATTTTGAGGGCTTTCTAAGGCAACTCCATTTCTCTTTCCTGTTTAGCAAGAGAAAGAGAGGATCTCCTGTTTAGGAATCCTCTATCCTTCTTTGAGTAGCTCTTGGAGGGAAGTGAGCTATATTGAACCATTATCAAGTTGAAGGCCAAGCTATTCTTGTATTGGCAGCGCTGGTTCACTGAGGATTTTGCAACTGCAGTAAGTGTAGCAAGTGGGAATTCTAGATCTGTAAGGATCTAGTAGTTTTGAGGGATTTCTCTCAGGGAGGGTGTCTTGTGACCACCCTAAAGAGGATCTCTGTCATATTCTCATTTCAGATCTATATATTCTACATATTGCATCATTCAACCCTAGCTACTGTGTAGTCTCTTTTTCTACTGCGTTATTTCTCATGTATTTCTCCACTATTGTCTAGATCTGCTATTGTACTTGTTTCTGGTGATTGAGGCTTGCCTCTCACTTTGAATATTAATGAAGTAACTTGCTGATATCTTATGTTCAGATCTGATGTATTCCATGAATAAATTCATCTTCAGAAATTACTGAAGCTTTCTGCAGTTCTGTATATAAAAAGTTAGATCTACACTTCCTAGTTTATTATTTTGTAAAACCCTTAAGGGGATCTTGATTAGAAGGCTGGGTAGTTTCCAGATCTGATATGGATTTGATGTTCTAGCCATGTTTCTGCTGTAGATCTTTAATATAATGTTAAACTTCTGAATCACACTTAGAGGGACCCTATCTATTCAGATCTGCACTTTCTACATATATTGCAGCTCCTATTTCTGAATATTTCTTGCCTATTTCCTCATGCAATCTACTGTACTTCTTAAGGAACTCATCTAAAGTCTGATTTTCTATTGTTATACTATTTTGCATGTCTGATGGCTATTTTTCAAATACTCTCAGCTGAAACTGTGCAATTCTAAAGTGGGTTCTTCTTCATTCCATCAGCTCTTCTATTTAGCTGAATTTTAACTAGTCAGCTTCATGGGAGATCTTTTTAAGGCCCTTAAACCCATTTTTTTTCCTGAAATTCTGCATGGAGGTCCCACACAGCCTATACTAAGGTAACCCAGCCCTGAGTAGCATTATTCTTGGAGCATTTTTCTTATACAACGTTTTTCCTAAGCACCTTGCAGTTTTGCCTAGTAGTGGAATTTCCTGCTTCTCCCTTGTTTGGTTTTTTCTTCTCTTTGGACCCATCCTTTATATTTGTAGATCTAAGGTTATGAAGTGCAGCAAAATCCAAGAGGATTGTTTCATTCCCAACCTTATTTTGTTTCATCAGTCTTCTATAGACAGAGTCTAGAACGGGCCAGGAAGCCTCTGGTTTTCATCCTCTTCTTAGAGGTGATATAACCAGTAAATTCCCTACTAGTATATCTCTTGTTTAGAATTTGCTGGTGTTCTTTCTACACTACTGTGATCACATAGAGGAATATCTCAAGATATTCCCTCTTGAGCCCATTTTCTCCCATTTGGAATATTACAGTAGTATCAGAGCATGATCTCTGGATCCGCCTGTGAGATCAAGCTATCAGTGGAATCAAGAGCAATGGAAACATGAATAATATTAGTTTACTCTCATCTATTTTCAGATTCAAGAATAATCTCCCCAAGGAGGGTGTGCAAGAAGAAAAGAGAAGTAGCAGTGAAGCTCCCAAGGAGTTTCAAAAAGAAGATCTTCCAATCAGATCTACAAGATCTATGCATGAGGAACAATCTGAATCCTCATCTCATGGATATGACCACTCAGCCATATCATAATAGCTTCAGCATTTTGCTAGTGGTTCCTTCATGAAGGAGGAGAACGAAGGTGTGAGCTTGATTGATGCATTACCAAGGGAAATATATCCATTTGGTGAAGAGTCCTCATCTCAAGAGGAAAGCATGAAGGGTTCTCCTTCAAGGGTTGATCCAGATCTATTGTCTCTCATTGATGATGGGACAATTTCAGTTATTGAAGAGGAGAAGGAGGAAGAGGAAGATGAGAACGCAGTCACCTCAAGGGCACCTCAAGCACTTCATGAGGAAGAGGTTGGAGCAATTGCTCCAAGAAGAAAAACCCTTGCACCCCTGCAAAGAGTTCCCCAGGATCTCATACATGAGGAGTATGTACCATCATTTATTAATGATGAGGCCTTGGAGATAGGGAAGGAAGAGGGAGATTAGAACGCAGCCACCTCAAGGGCACCTCAAGCACTTCATGAGGAGGAGGTTGGAGCACTTGCTCCAAGAGAAGAGACTCTTGCGCTCTTGCAAAGGGTCCCATAGGATCTCATGCATAAGGAGGATGTACTATCATTGATTTGTGATGAGGTCTTGGAGGTACGAGAGGTAGAAGAAGAGGAAGAGCATCATAATGAAGGAAGCATGAATCCTCCTCTACTTCAAAGCTTGGAAACACAAGGGAGGCAAAAGGATCCATATAGTTTTGGTGAGGGCAAGTATGCCTACTTAAATCCATATCCTATTTCATGCCTTCATACTTCTTTGCAAGGAGACCCTATACAAGGAGCACCTCTTGATAGGAGGCAATCTAAAGTGTTCCTTAACCTATGGGTTGCATATGCATACTTGGCCAAGGAAGGAGCCTTGGGAGAAGTTAGCACAGCACAGAGAATCTCTCAAGCATTCAAGAGAGAGATGAGCAGTTTCCTAAAAGGGACATTGCAAACTCCCATTCAAATATCTGCGCTGAGGAAGAAGAAATTAGAGATCTATGATGGCATGAGCATGAGGACACATGGCAACTCCATATCTTTGGGGCAGCCCATGATCTCTTCATTAACAAAGAAGATTTCTGAAGATGGCAAGGGGATCCTAACCCTCTTGTATATATGGGCAAAAAGTAGGATATTTTGGAAAACAAAGACCCTCCAAGGGAAAGTTGATTTCCATATGCTCCAATATTGTCTTGTACAAGAACAGCTGCAAATGGGGAAACAAGAGGATGATGATGATGCTCCAGCATGTGATTTTTATATCAAGGATGTCAGAGATGGGAGCCATGAGAGGACAGGGGCTGCATTTCAGATTTCTACAGCGTTGTCATTCTTGGAGAGCTTGGATCCTTGTTGGGATTCCCAACTCAAGATGTAATACTCCAAGGACCTTTTCACATGGGGGGTTCTTGAAGGGGAAGTAAAGGATGAAAGGTTCAAGGTGGTAGATGGAGTTATATATTTCTACAATATTATTCTTTTGGCTGGTAACTCCAAACTCAAGGAGGGACTACTTGATGCCATCTATGAAATCCTACTTTCCAAACCCACTAGTTTTGTCACATATCATACTCTCTTGGGTGGATTCATATGGGAAGGCTACAAAGAAGATGTGTACTCTCATATGAAGAATTGCATGGACTACTTGGTTGAGGAGGAGGAGCATAGCTCTTGGGAGGAGCCACCATTCACACCTCCTTATCCTTTGAGTGTGGGATGGAACTCATCCATGAGTTACCCCATTGATGTAAAACAAGTATATAGAGAGACTCATCCTCTTGAGCATTATTTTGCATCTCCTATATGCTTATATTTTTCTGACACTCATTTGCAAGGCATGGTGCCAAGATGGGGCACTAAGTATGATGGGTTTCATGGGCCATCTAAGGTAATGAAATATGTTGATGCAAGCCATTCCTTGGAGAACCTTGGGAAGATTTTATATTCCTCATGGTGTGATTCCTTTACACCAAACATGATGTACATTCTCCAAGCATTCCAAAGACATGAGGCAATAAACAAGTGTTGGGGGTGGCACTTGTCATATCTTATTCTATGGCAGTTAAGGATAAAACTGTGCTGGTTGCACATGAGGGAGCATATTCCTTCTTATTCATCACACATGGCAGCTAGCATACTTCTAATCATGATCCCACAAGCTGAAGATGTCCTTATCATTGTTGGGGACATAGTTGGAGGAAAGGCACACTTATTGAATGTGCCCTTGGGGGAAGGGGTTCCCCATTCTTATTGCACTGCATGTTTCCATGGGAGCATGAAATTTTGTATGGCCAGTATGATTAATAACTTGTCTACTTGTAAAGTGAGCCATATGTTGGATGGTGGCATGCCTTTCACATGTAGTGGGGAGGATATCTTCTATGGATTGCCAATATGGGAGGTAATACACTTCATTTTGATGATATCATGGGGATGGGAGTCTTTCATAGATCATGAGAACCCCATGATAGACATCACTTCTCTCTTGAAGAGGCCATGGATCAGCAAGAAGGTTTCCACAACAACCTTCCATTTCTTCATGATGAAAGCCTTTGAGTTTATTCATCAAGGGAAAACTTGCATCCTAAGGAAGGACCATTGGGAAGACAAAGATATTGCAGAAAATTCAGAGCAATGGAGGAGACTATTTGATGAGGAGGCCACAATAGAAGAAGGAGGAGTTTTGCAGCACCCTTTCAGTTGTTTGAGGACAAGCAAAATTTTGGAGGGGCAGACTGTAATGTTCCTAAATTAGCTTCAGCTAATTTGGAACATTAATTTTTCCTTATTTACTTTGTATTTCATGATTAGTGAATAAATTGTCAAGGAGGATGTCTAATCCTCTTGCAAATCAAGAATAAATCAGTGCCTATGTGAAAAGAGGCATAATTAGGCCATTGTAATAAAATCTTGCAGGTGTGAAAGGGCCAAGACCACCAAAGGAGATACTGCTTGACCAAGTCAACAACGTTGTCTAGGTTCATTGAACCTCCTTGATGGACTACGCAGTTCTAGAAGGGATTTCCAAGTGTGAAAGGAACCAAAAGAGGAAAGTAGTTTAGGGTTTGCCAAGAGACTCACATGTTATAAAAAGAGGATGAAGGCTCATGAAGAGGTTGTTGATCATATTTCATTTTGAGAGCTTTCTAAGGCAACTCCATTTCTCTTTGTTGTTTAGCAAGAGAAAGAGAGGATCTCCTATTTAGGAATCCTCTATCCTTCTTTGAGTAGCTCTTGGACGGAAGTGGGATATATTGAACCACTATCAGGTTGAAGGCCAAGCTATGCTTGTATTGAAAGTGTTGGCTCATTGAGGGTTTTACAGCTGCAGCAAGTGTAGCAAGTGGGAATTCTAGATCTACAAGGATCTAGTAGTTTTGAGGGATTTCTCTTAGGGAGGGTGTCTTGTGACCACCTGGAAGAGGATATTTGTCATATTTTCATTTCAGATCTGTATATTCTACATATTGTATCATTCAGCCCTAGCTACTGCGCAGTCTCTTTTTCTATTGCGTTATTTCTCATGTATTTCTCCACTATTGTCTAGATCTACTATTGTACTTGTTTCTGGTGATTGAGGCTTGCCTTTCACTTTGAAGATTAATAAAGTAACTTGCTGATATCTTATGTTCAGATATGATGTATTCCATGAATAAATTCATCTTCAGAAATTACTGAAGCTTTCTGCAGTTCTGTGTATAAAAAGTTAGATCTACACTTCCTAGTGCATTATTTTGTAAAACCCTTAAGGGGATCTTGATTAGAAGGCTAAGTAGTTTCCATATATGATATGGATCTGATGTTCCAGCCATGTTTCTACTGTATATCTGTAATATAATGTTATACTATTGAAGCACAATTAGAGGGACGCTATCTATTCAGATCTGCACTTTCTACATATATTGCAGCTCCTATTTCTGAAGATTTCTTGCCTATTTCCTCATGCAATCTACTGTACTTCTTAAGGAACTCATCTAAAGTCTGATTTTCTACTGCTATACTGTTTTATATGTCTGATGGCTGTTTTTCAAAGACTCTCAGCTGAAACTTCTCAATTCTGAATTGGGTTCTTCTTCATTCCATCATCTCTTCTCTTTAGCTGATTTTTAACTAGTCAACTTCGTGGGAGATCTTTTTAAGGCCCTTAAACCCATTTTTTTTTCCTGAAATTCTGCATGGAGGTCCCAAAAAACCTTTAATAAGGGAAAGAAGCCCTGAGCAGTGTTATTCTTGCACCATTTTTATTATACAACGTTTTTCCTGATCACCTTGCAGTTTTGCCTAGTAGTGGAATTTCCCACTTCTCCCTTGTTTGGTTTTTGCTTCTCTTTAGACCCATCCTTTAGATCTGTAGATATAAGGTTCTGAAGTGAAGAAAAATCCAATAGGAGTGTGTCATTCCCACCGTAGTTTTGTTTCATCAGTCTTCTATAGACAGAATCTAGAATGGGCCAGGAAGCCTCTGGTTTTCATCCTCTCCTTAGAGGTGATATAACCAGTAAATTCCCTACTAGTCTATCTCTGGTTTAGAAGTTGCTGGTGGTTTTTCCACACTATTGTGATCCCATAGAGTAATATCTCAAGATATTCCCTCCTGAGCCCATTTTCTCTCATTTGGAATATTACATATGCATTGATCTTGAAACAATATGTGCTGAAATTCTATGCATACCTTGGATCAACTGATATGTGGGAACCTCTTGACAGAACACAAGAGTTTCTCCAACTGGGAAAATAGTATCTCCAACTACTGGTAAGAGTGATGGCCTCTCTTCTTTAAGTGTACCAGCGTTGTTATCTTCCTCCTCTTCCTCATGAATCTCTTGATCCTTGCATGGGACTCCATATGTCAAGAGCTCAAGACTACCTTGCAAAGATGCAAGTGCCTCTTCTCCAGATGCAAGTACTCCTGCAACAGGTGGTGAAAGTAGTGACCTCTTATCCAGAGTGATAAGATTGACATTCTCCTTAGTTTCCTTGGGAGATGCCTCTTTGTAGCACAGCTCTGTATTCTCCACATCAAACTTCTTTCTCAACTTGTGAAAGAAATCTGAATACTTGGTCACCTTTGAATGCTCTAGGTGCCCAAACCACCAATCTTCTACTTCATCTAAGAGTTGAAGTGCTGCAATTTGAAGAACCTCCCCTTCATCCACAGGATGTAGCTCGAAAAATGAATCTAACTCCCTCCTCCAAGCCTTGACATTGCTTGAGGAAGATCCATCAAATGTAGGAAAATATAATCTATTATGCCTCTTCCTTCTATTACTACTATAAGATCCTCTTTCTTCTCTAATCTGGAAGAATTGTTGGAGAGTTAGCTTCCCCTTGAAAGCTATAGACTATGCTTTGTAATCTTCAAGATATAGACTGACAGTCTCATGAGTCTCACGTTCATGCCTTTCTTCACTTCTATATCTCTCACCTTCTTCAAAGGAAGTGGGCATAGTGGATCTATGAGGAGATCTACAATTCTCCGGTCTTCTTTGCTGCTGATAGGAAGTTCTTTCCTCATCAGATCTTCTTCTTGGATCTTCTCTTTGTTCTTCCTCCTTCATTTGATTGACCTCCTTGGAGAGATCTTGCATAGATCTGAAGAAAGGAGTGACAGGTCTCACATCCTCCAGGATAGATCTCATCTATATATTCTTCTTTCAATGAAAAAATATGAAGTGTCCACAAGCTGAGCCAAAGATCATGCTTTGATACCACTGTAATATCCCAAAAGGGATAATGCAGTAATACTTCACACAATATAAGAACTTACAACAAGATAAACAATAAATCTAAGTACAAATCAGAATATGCAGAAAGAGCTAAGCCATTTTATTATATTGGAGATGAATCAGTTACACAAGTACAAGATATAGGTAGATCTAGCCAAAAAGAGGAGCTAGGATCACCCTGAAAACATGTGTGAAGTAGGTACAACGTAGCTGTTGAGGCTCTGTAGCAAATACTGCGCTGTCTCTTTAGCAGAATATGAATATATGGTTGCAGGATGAAAAGAGAAATGCAGATCTACTCAAAACTAAAGCTCTGATGATCCCAAGATTCAAGATCTGGCCAATGTGATGGATTCCCAAGATAACCTAGAAAGGATTTTCTAGATATGAAACTTTTGAAAATCACCTCCCTAGGATTTGATCCTCGATCTGCTGGGAAATACAGATCTGAAGAATATATGGCTTAAATGTGTGCTTAGGTCAGATCTATTCTTGAAGGGCTGATCCCTTCCTCAGATCTATGAGCTATAAGTTCTAGATCTAGCTTCTCAATCCTCCAAAAGATGATTGCAGCTGATGTAACACAATTGCCTTTGAAAACTACGCTGTGAGGGAAAGAGAGGCCTTTTTCTTGTTGAAATATGCTGCAATAAACTCCAGGCTGATGGTGATACTGATGGAAATGTGAGGAGATGATCCCTCACAGGATTACTAGCTGAAATACTAGCAACTTCCTTCCTCCTTTCAGTTCTGCAATATGAACAGTGTTATTCTTGAGGAGAATATTGCTGCTAGGAGGTCAATAACATTTGGCCTGATTCCAGATCTTCAATGTGGCTCTAGGAGTGCTAATATATAAGCCCCAATGATGGGAATAAACCCTCACTTTGTTTCCAGCTGAAGTACTAAAGACAACTTCCACCTTCCAAACTGATCTTCAGAAAATTGCAGTTTTCTGAATATGAATGTTCTGCATAAAGTAGAAAAAGGAAATGGAACTTAAAGCCTGATGTATAATGAATTACAAGCCTCTTCCTTAGAGATAACTCAAATAAAGAGGAGGGATTCCTACGTGGGAACACCCTGTGCTAAACAACACCTGAAATCTTTGCTAAACAGCCTAAGAATGCAGTGGAATGTCACTTGACAATTCCAGATCTAAAAGATCATACATCAAATAATCTAATATGTCTTTCACCTTTGCCTCCATATCCTTTATAATGACTGATCCATCCCAAGCCTTGGCCCTAATCTCAACTATGCAGTCTCATGTGGACAAGATCATCCAAGTGGGACTGCACTGTTTGACCAAATCAACCAAGCAGTCTAGGTGCAATGTACACCTCCTCCATCATGTGTGCTTTATTTTCACATGATCTTCTACCACTTGATCATTAATTCTCACTGACCCTTTGTTTGACATCTTCAAGATCTTAGTTGACTGAATCAACCCTCCATGATCTCCAATCTCATTCACATTAGTAGTTTCTCAACTACCTCTTTTTGTAGATATAGTCTAAATTAATCCACATTCACACACACAAAGTGGATATTTATTCTTATTGAGGATTGTGGGTCCCTCCACCCTTTTATTTAATTAATTCATTAAGAAAATCAAGGACTCTAAGATTCCAAATATGATATGCAATTTTGGGAATATTACAAAATTTTCTTCTTTCTGCAATCCTCCCAATCAAGTTTGTTGTTGAAATCAATCCCTAAGTACTTGTACTTATTTACTTCTTCAAGAATGTTTCTGTCAAATAAGAATGTATGCTAGCTCTGCTTCCTGTTATTAGATAAAATCATTATTTTGGTCTCGCTAATATTGACTTGCAGCCTCACTTCTATACAAAAATACTCAAGGGCATATAGGTGCATCTGCAATCAATGGGATGATTTATAAATCAATAAAGATCATCAACATATAAAAGAATATTTATCACAAACTCCCCAAACCGAACACCATCTCCACCTTGCAGATTTAACCAATATTCCAGTTTATCAATATATAAACCACAAAGAGTAGGGATAGAGGGAAACCTTGCTTGACTCCAATGCCATTTCTAAAGCTTTCTGAAATACCTGTTGAGGTTCTAAATTTTTCTTTCACCTCTTCATAAATTCTATGGACAATGGCTTTATAATGCAAAGGAATTTCAAGTTCTTCCATTCTATGCCACAAATTTTCTCTAGGGACTCTGTCAAATGAATTTTTGAAGTCAACAAAGATGCATACTACTTCTTATTTGTCCCCCCAAAACTTTTCAATAATGTGTCTCAACATGATACCATGATCCACTATAGAATTTTTCGGCCTCAAACCCGCTTGTCCTTTTGCCCTCTTTTCTTTTACTTTGTTATAATATTTATAGAATATTTTAGAATATTTTTAGTAGTATATATAAATAAAAAGTTCACATTAATCTTCAAAGTATTTATGTTTTTTTTGTTTTTTTAATTAAATTGATTAGTTAAAAAAAGTTCATATTAATAAATATATGGTTTTTTAGGCATGGGTATTAGCTCATAGTATTATAAAAATGTATGTCTACAAATGGTAAAGAGAAGATAAATCCCCATAGCTAAGAATATTGTTTAATGTTTTTCAAACACATATATGTTTAATTTAATATTATTTTTTAATAATAATAATTTAAAATAAAATTATAATTTAATTAGTTATAATAATATTTATTTTTATTTTTAGCAACATGAAATATATCATAGAGTAAGTGTTTCCATGTTTATAAAAATTTACTAGCCATTTAGTTTATATGATTGCACTAGTACCATCATAGATCCATCTTCACCTTAGATCTATCAAGTGCCCAACAAGATCAAATATCTGAAGGCGCAAACATATTTTTTTAGTGAAGAACTTTAGTAAAGGTTTGCACCTCGAGAAATTTGATCCCTCTCGATGTTTAATAGATCCGGGGTTAAGATGGATCAAGGTTGGTTTGAGTCATGTGTGGCCATGGAAAATTTGTTGAACATATGATTATTTTGATCATTTTAAATATGCTAAATATGCCTAAGATTAGTATGGTTATTTTAATTTTAAATTTTCTTCTTTACCTCAGTTTTTTGAGATGATAAGAATAGTTAATAACCTGAATGATGAAAAATGATGAAACTAAAATTTTGAATGCAAAGTACAATGTAATAGTGTTGAGTGATAGAAAATGTGAATAATAAGAATGTAGTGAAATAAAAATAGTCTTCATTGTGATCATGTTGTGAAACTAGCTCCAAAAAGAGAAGAAAAGAGAGATCAATGCCTTCGAAATAAGCCACTTCGAGGGGGCAACCTCCAATACATTACATGAATGAACAATTATTGGATGATACAAATGAGAAAACCTCCTCTCTATATATAGGAGTCCATGGGGCCACAATGTAAACCTAGCCGACCTAACAATAATAATGTAAGGGCACAATAATAACAATATCGGGGTTACAGGGGTACAACAATAACAATAAGGGGGTTACACTAACAATAATAAGGGACTATACTAGTAATATAAGGACCTAACATGCTCCTCTCCTTCAAAAAAGTGTTGTCCTCAACGCTTGAGTAGCTCCGGGTGCTTCTATATAAAATTCTCATCCTCCCATGTAGAATTTTCAGTGGGTAAGTTCTTCCATTTGATGAGATACTCTGAATTGATCGATTTTGTAGCTGTCGAGTTCTTGTTTCCGTGACTGCTTAAGGTTCCGATATGGTTTTTTCTTCCTCATCAAGTTCTGGAAATATTGTTTGAACTGGAAGTTTGTCCCCTATAACATTTTTTAAGAATGAAACATGGAAAATTGGATGCACTCGCAAATAAGTAGGAAGCTCCAATTTGTATGCCATAGTACCAATCTTTTGCAACACCTTATAAGGACCATAGTACTTTAGCGATAATTTATTATCCTTCTTAGCTTGCTTGAGGGACATTTTTTTGTATGTTTGTAGCCATAAAAATACCCAGTATTGCACATCAAAACTTCTCTCACTGCGAGGTTGATCTGCCTGTTGTTTCATTCGATTTTGTGCCAAATTTAGGTTATCCTTTAAGAGTTGGAGAACTTCTTGTTGATGCTCGATGTGATCCTCCACTTCTTGAACCGTAGAATATTCCCTTAAATAAGATGTGATGGATGGTGGATGATATCCATAAAGTGCCAAAAATGGGGTCATTTTTGCTGCAATATGGAAGGAAGTGTTATACCACCATTTAGCGAGAGGTAACCACTTGACCCATTTTTCTTGCTTATTAGATACAAAAAAATGAAGATAGCCTTCCAAAAATTTATTCACTATCTCTGTTTAACCATCGGATTGAGGATGATAAGATGATCTATGAGCTATTTGAGTACCCAAACAAGAAAATAATTCCGTCCAAAACTTTCCTATAAAAATGGGATCTCTGTCACTTAAAATAATCTTCGGGTTTCCATGTAGATTTTGAATTGTTTCCATAAATGCAGTAGCAACTGTACTTTCTTTAAATGGATGAGATAATGTACAAAATTGTGCATACTTGGTAATTTTATCAACTACCACCATGATGATACTCCTTCCTTTAGACTTAGGTAAACCTGTGATAAAATCCATTGAAATCTCCTCCCAACGTTGACTTGGAATGGATAAAAGTTGTAGAAGACCCGGGGTCTTAATTGTCTCAACTTTAGTTTGCTGGCAAACCAAACATTCCGCCAAAAAATTTTGAATATCAGATTTAAGGCCATCCCAAAAAAAATATGTCTTCACCCTGTGGTAAGTTTTTAAAAATCCCGAGTGTCCTCCTAAAAGAGAAGTGTGCAATTCCAAAAGAGTCTTTTGTTTTAGTTGGGAATTCTTGCAAATATATAAGCGATATTTGTACCATAAGGAATCATTTTTCCAACTAAATGTATTATATGTAGTAGGATATTGATGCAACTTTTGAATGAGTGTCCAAACTTCTTCGTCCTTCTTCCATTCATCCCTTGCTTCGGCTATCCAATCTGGTTGGATAATAGAAATTACAGAAAGCAATGCTTCCACCTCTTCATCCTTTCTTGAGAGTGCATCTGCAACAACCTTTAACTTCCATTTTTTGTAGATGATTTCAAAGTCATAACCCAACATCTTTGTGACCCACTTTTCCTACTCTTCTGAAGATAGTCTTCGTTCCAAAAAGTGTTTAAGACTATCATGATCAGTTTTTACCTTGAAAATTCTTCCCATTAGGTAAGGTCTCCATTTATTTAGTGCATGTAGTATTGCCAACATTTCCTTCTCATAAATAGCCTTTTGTAAATACTTCCTTTAATTGAACGACTTTAAAAAGCAATGCGTCTTCCTTCTTGCATTAAAACAACGCCAATTCCATTTCCTAAGGCATCACATTCCACAATAAAGGTTTTTGTGAAGTCTGGCGTAACTAAGACTGGTGCTAGTCACATTTTCTCTTTAAGATGTTCAAATGCCTTAGTTGCTTCAAGAGTCCATGAAAATGCAACTTTCCTCAATAATGTTGTTAGAGGTGCTGCTATTCTCCCATAATTCTTAAAAGATTTGCGCTAATACCCTGTTAACCCGAGAAATCTGCACAACTACTTTATGGTTGTGGGGAATTTCCATTCCTTAATGGCTTTAATTTTGTTAGGTTATACCTTAACACCCTCATGCGATACAATATGACCCAGATGTTCCACTAGTTGTACTCCAAAGAAACATTTGGATGTTTTTTCATATAATTGTTTCTCCTCCAATAGTTTGAGCACCCTTTCAACATGTTGAATATGATCCTTCCTAGACCTGTTGTAGATTAGTATATCATCAAAAAATACTAGCACAAATTTTCTAAGGAAGGGTTTGAAAATGGAATTCATCAACCCTTGAAATGTAGAAGGTGCATTGGTAAGGCCGAGAGGCATGACCAAAAATTCATAATGACCCTCATGAGTTCGAAATGTTGTTTTCAGAATATCTTTAGTCTTCATTCTAATTTGATGATATCCTGAATGAATATCCAACTTGGTAAGATAAATTTCTCCATGTAATTCATCCAATAATTCATCAATCACGGGAATGGGAAATTTATCTTTAATAGTGAGCTTATTTAGCTCCCTATAATTCGGACACATGCGCCATGATCCATCCTTCTTGTGCACCAATACTACTGGAGCAAATAACGAACTTTGACTAGGTTGAATTATACTAGCCTCTAATATTTCTACAATAATACGTTCAATTTCACTCTTTTGGACATAAGGATATCTGTAAGGCCGGATGTTTGGAGGAACACTTCCTGGAATCAAATGAATAGCATGATAATTATCAAGAATAGGTGGGAGTCCTTTGGGAGTATCAAACACCTTGGAATGATTGTCCAAGGCTCTTTGGAGATCTACAAAAATAGAAGATTTTGATGTTGGAACTTCTAGTGAGCATAATTGTGAAATTACGCCTCATTGTTATTTCTTTAGAAGATTTTTCATGACATTAGAGCTTATTATCTTTCCTAGCTTCCCTGTGATACCCCGTAATTCGATTTCCTTTCCTTCAGAAAAAAATTTCAAGAAAAGTTCTTGAAAATTAAAAGCTACCGTCCCCAAAGATTGTAACCATTATAGTCCTAGTACGGCATCAACACCTCCCATTGGGATGGAAATAATTGGACTATTAAATACATATTCCCCCATGGATAGCTTGATATTATGGAATTTTCCAGAGCAATTTATAGTTCCTCCATTTGTAACCATCACTTGACATTCTGGTGCTCGGTATAGGAAACAATTCAATTCATTGGCTACCTTACAATGAATAAAATTATGGGTACTACCCGAATCAATCAACATTACTTTTTCTTCTTGATATGTCCTTCTATCTTAAGAGTTTGAGGAGTGGCAATACCTGCCAATGCATTACATGATATGGTCGAACTCATTTCTTCTTCTTCTAGGTTTGTTTCCTGGTGTATATCCTCTTCTTTTGAAGCTTCTTGTTCATTTTCTTCCTCCTCTTCACAATCTATATAAAATAATTTCTTCTCGGCACACTTATGACCTTTAGTGTATTTGCTATCACAACTGTAGAAAATCCCTTTTGCTATTTTTTCTTCCAATTGTTGTGGTGTCAACCTTGTAGGTTGTGGAAGTTTAGGAGTAGCAACATTTCCATCTTTATAGAAGTGAGTGATAGGCTTCCTTGTCGCCATAATTTTACATTCAATTTTTTTTGCCAACCTGAATGCCTTTTCTAATGAATCCAATTCCCAAATGCAATCTTCATGTTGGATGTTATCCTTTAAAGTCCCTATGAAGACATCAAGCTTGTGTTCCTCTGGAATATCAGTTACCCTTATATTTAATTTTTGGAAGTCCTCAATGTGCTCCGCCACTAATCCCTTTTTTTTGAGATTGATCAATTGGCTAAAGAAGGTGTTTCTCTTTGTATCCTCATAATGTGCTATCATTTCCTCTGTAAAAATTGACCAAGTGACAATTTTTTATAGGAGCAAAGCCATCGATACCATACAAATGTATTTTGTTCTAGATGTAAAGTTGCAATGCATACCTTTTGTGTGTTTTACACATTATTGAGATCAAAATATTGCTCCATCTGTAGTATCCATGTTACGGGATCCTTGCCATCAAACTTCCTCATATCCATCTTTGGAATATGGTGGTTCTTTAATCCAACATTAGAGTTTATGAATTCACGATTAAATTTATTTTGTTCTCATCATGAGTTTCCTCTTCTATCTTTTCGCCATTAGGAAAAATTTCTTGTATCAAATTTTCCAAACCTTCGATGTCTACTTTTAGATCATTCTTCATGTTTTCCATTTTTTCATCGATCTTAGATTCCATGTCATCCATCTTAGCTTCCATGCCAACTTCCATGCCATCCATCTTAGCTTCCACGCCTTTCTTCAAACCATCCATATTAGTTTCCACGCCTGTCTTCAAAACTTCCATTTCATTTTTTGTTGCTCTTCGCGATAGCGAAATTTGGTGCACTTGCTCATGGACTTTTGATATCTCATGTTACATTTCTTCGTCTTCATGAGTCATAGTAGAGCCTTCTGAAGGCTTAATGGGTTTTGAATTATTTTTAGGAGGAATTTTAGAATCCAATGCTGATATCTATGCTCAATAGGCCTTTGGAATCACCTAGAACTAATTTTTCAAACAAGACTTATGCAATTTGAAAAACAAAATACACACCTTTTTCTTGATTTTGAGGAGCTCAATATTGAAACCGAATTATCTCTGTGATTTTGGATCTTCATTATCTAAAACTTGGCCCTGAAGTAGCCCTCTGAATATTCTTTCGAATGCCATAGGTCTGACCTGATTTGGATTCTTGAAGGAAAAGTTATGCCCAATCTACTACAATGACCTAATTATGGACTGGTTCAGTAGAGCGAACTTGTACAACCTGCCACGTGTCACTGTTTCCTCCTTCCACTCTAAAATTGATACAGTGTAAACTAAAATCCGTATACTTGCAGCCATTTTTTTCAGAATTCCAATCCGATGCTCAGAGAAAGAGTTATGAATATTTTCCCACGATCACCTCTTTGAGATAAAATTCGGGAGCTTAAAACAAACCTAAATTCCATAGACCATATCTCTGAAAATATTGCGAACCAAGCTCTGAAATTTTGCAACAATATTCCTCAGGATTTCATCTTCGCTCCCTAAAAATTTCAGCTTTTGAACCTTCATAGAAAAAACTTTATAGCAAAACTTCCATGATGACCTGTTTAGGTTAAATTCAGGAGCCTGCAAAAAGACCTAACTTCCACAAATCATACCTTCGAAAATATTGTGAACCAAGATTTGAAATTTTGCAAAAATGTTCCTCAGGATTTTGGCTTCGCACTCTAAAAATTTCAACTTCTGAAACTTATTAGAACAAAATTTATAGCGAAAACTCCACGATGACCTATTTGGGGCAGCGAAACCCTAGAATCCAAAGCTATGATACCAAATGTTGTGAAACCAGCTCCAAAAACAAAAGAAATGAGATATCAATGCCTTAGAAATAAGCCCCTTTGAGGGGGAAACCTCTAATACGTTACATGAGTGAACAATTCTTGGATGATACAAATGACAAAACCTCCTCTCTATATATAGGAGTCCATGGGGCCACAATGTGGTCCTAGTGGGGCCACAATGTAATCCTAGCCGACCTAACAATAATAATGTAAGGGCACAATAATAACAATACAGGGGTTACATGGGTACAACAATAACAATAAGGGGGTTACACTAACAACAATAAGGGACTATACTTGTAATATAAGGACCTAACATATCAATCCCAAACTATTTTCTTCTACTGTTCTTATTGCTACATCTGTTAGTTTTGTCATATTTTCGTATGGATCATATGAAATGGGAAGCAGAAGTCATAGATTATTCAAATATTTAATTCGGTCTATCATAGTAAACGTCATACCTTGTCTCTCTTGCTCTCCAATATTAATAGTATCTTTCTCCAAAGTCAATCATTGTGACTTATAGAGTCTTAAAACCCAAGTTTCAATGGTAGTTGTTTTCTATTGCCTGTTTTGAATGCAAAGTAACAACAATGTTGAATGATGGAAAATGGGAATAATAAGAATTAGTCAATTACAAATAGTTTACACTTTGAAGAAGAAAAAATTTCAAGTAAGTGAATATTTTATTGAAGATGAAAATTCAAGTATTTTAATTATGGTTGAATAACTGTAACATACAATTCATGTTATTAATATATTTTTTTGTCTTACACTAAAATCAATGCAGACTATTATTCTAATTAATTTGAAATTAATGTAAATCATGCATCTAGTTCTATCAAATAAGAAAACAACATCTACGATTAAATCAATGGATCTAGTGCAAGCATTCAAATAGGATTAGAAATCAACATCTACTTTGAAATAAATGCATCTAGTGCAAGTAATCAAATGTTATTATAAATGAACATCTACATTGAAATCAATGCATCTAGTGAAATCAATCAAATAATATTAGAAATAAACGTCTACAAATGCATCTAGTGCAACCAATCAATTAAGATAAGAAATCAATTTCTACACTGAAATCAATGCATTTAGTGTAAAAATCAAATAATATTAGAAATCAACAACTACACCAAATTCAATGCATCAATCAATCAAATAGGATTAGGAATCAACACATACACTGAAACCAATGCAACTATTTCAATGAATAACATTGTATCTTCCCCTCCCTCTCTCCCCCATATCTGTCTATCATCCTCCTCTCCCCCATCTCTCTCTTTCTCTTTGCCTCTCCCTACCTCTCTCTATCTCTCTATGTATCTCTCTCTCTCTCTCTCTCTCTCTCTCTCTCTCTCTCTCTCTCTCCCCCCACCCTATATATCTATGTATCCATCCATATCTCCTTATTTATCTCTCTATATCAGCCCCCTAAACACACACACTCTCCCTCCTTCCCTCTCTTTGTCTCTCATTTATTCCCTTTCTCATGTCTCCATCCATATCTCTATCTCCCTTTGTATCTCTATTTCATCTCCTAAACATACCCACTCTCTCTCCATAAATATCTATCTCTCCCTCCCCCCTCTTCCTCTCCCTTCCTCCTCTCTCTCTCTCTCTCTCCTGCTCTCCCTCACTATTTCTCCATTTATCCCTTTTCTCTCCCTCCATATCTCCACCTTTCTCTCTCTATGATTTTCTTCTTCCCTCCCTCTCTCCAACTCCATCTCCCTCTCTCCCTCTCTCCTTATTTATCCTAGGTCATCTCTCTCTTCCTTTCTCTCCCTTTCTCTCACACCTCCCTCTATATCCCCACCCCTTTGTCTCTCTCTCTCTCCAAATTTGTCACTATATCCCTGTACAACTCCATATCTCTCTACTCCTCTCTCACTTCCTTCGTCTCTCTCTCTCTCTCTCTCTCTCTCTCTCTCTCTCTCTCTCTCTCCACCCTGTAGCTCTATCACTATCTCCCTCCCTCTCTCCTTCTCTCTCCCTCCCTCTCTCCTCCATCCATCTCTATGTTTCCCTCTTTCTCTCTCTCTCTTCCCTTTCTCTCCCTATCTCTCTCTTCTCCTCCTCTCTCTCTCTTCCCTCCTTATATCCTCTCTCCCTCACTCTTTCTCCATATCTCCCTTGTCACTCCCTCTCTCTCTATCCACCTCTATCTCTCTATGTCTTTTTTCTCCCCTCCCTCTCTCTCCAATTCCAACTCCATCTCCCTTTCCCCTCCTTTATCTCTTCCTCCACCCCCCCTCTCTCTCTATATATATATCTCTCTCTCGCTCTACCCCTCTCCCCCCCTTCCCTCTCTATCTTTTCCTCCCCCCTCTCTCTTCCCCCACCATCCATATGTAGAGAATTGTCACTCTATGTAATCAATAATATACATAAGGTGTAATATAATAATATTTATAATTGATATGATTATTATCATAATATATTGGAATAGTAAAAATCGATATTATTTATTATCATACCATTAATAATATATAAATAAATAACTTGTTAAATAAAGATTAACATATTAAATTTATATTATAATTAGACCAATTATTTTTTTATCAAATTGGTAGCTCTGTGCCTTACACTTTACATTTTGTATTTTTTATTTTACATTATTTTATATTCTACATTGTGCAATATATTTTTCATTTTACATTACATTACATTTTATATTTCATTTACATTTTACATTTTTTACTTTACATTACATTACATTCATATATGTTTTATTTATAATATTATTTAAAACGTATGAATTTAACAATTAATTTTTTTATGTTTCGCGACACTACATTACATGTTAGATATAAGAATTTTGTGATCCATAATGTAGATAAATGTATTTCGTGTTAATCACATCTTTAAGATTTGATCGAAGTTTGGAACAAACTAATGTGGTCCATCCTTAGGACAAGGTGAAGAAGTTAACTGATCTTCCTAAATAAATAGTATGGATGCATCATTGCTCGGAGATGACCGATAAAAAGCTAACCGTTAGAGAGTTAGGTAATTAGTTAGTTATTTTTTAGGGGGATGAAAATCAAATTGGTTCTTAGAGAAAATCAATTAATTAGTTTAATTATTAATAAAATGATACTAAAATTGATTATCTATTATTTATATATTATAAAAAATTTATTCTATTATTAATATAAATATATATTTAAATCAAAATATAGGTTTTTGGGATTATATATAATTATCGTAAAATTACAAGGGTAAAAAAGGGAGGTTTTTTATTTTTATTAATATAAATATATATTTAAACATAAAGAAGAATTATTGGTTATTAGAATTAAAGAAATTTATTACCTAAAATTATAAGGATACTAACGCAATAAAAAGGAAGAAAGAAAAAGAAGAAAAATAAAAAGAAATTTTAGGGGAAGTAAAATAAGGAAGAAATGGGGTTTAAATTTTTTTATTATAAATTATAAATTAATAAGGAGAATATTATGATAATAATGAGGAAGGATTAAGAATAAAATAAAATAAAACCAATGAAATGTTAGTGGAATTTTAATAGAATAAGGAGGAAATTAAGAAAAATAAAACAGTAAGGGGAATAAAACCAATAAAAAATAAGAGTCCTAACGAGATAAGAAACAAACAAGATGTGAAGGAATCACATCGAGAGACCTAGAGTCCGGCTCTTACTCAATTTCCAACTATCGTCCCTGTTGAGATTCCTAGCATGCCTCTTTATCTCAATAGCCTCCCTCAGTTTACTATGGTGGAAATGATCAATCTTAGCAATGACCCTAGAGTTTTTTTTTTTTTTCCAAACAAGATCGACTTTATTATATTTCTAAAAAGAGGGTGAGGAGACAAGCTTCCTCAGTACAAAATTCCCCAAGTTTGATGCAGAGAGAGATCTGCTTCGGGGCTATTTCATGAGATCTGCTACTTGGGTTACATTTTTCTTTCCTTCTTTTGGAGCCAGACACAGTTACATTAGAGCTATACTATTTGACAAACTGATATAATAACAAAATGCACTTAAATTTCATAGTGAACTATGTATAGTACTACAACTTAGAACAAAAACATGGGTGGCCAAAGATCTTGATAGGATATTTGTTTACAGTATTATCGCTTCCTCTATTCCTACTTCCCTGATCCATAGACGTGGAGCCTTGCTTCGATTTCTTGCTCAACGCATCCTTGATAAATTTTAGTGATTCCTCCAGATGGCCGCAACAGTTCTTTATTGTTCTCATATCTTCATTGCAGGTATTCCATTGTGATCGAATGTAAGCCATCTCTGCTTTGGTTTTTTTCTTGTCTTGTTGGATTTGATTCTTGAGATTTTTTATCACAATCTGATGAGGTTTGCAGAAGGCACAAGGGTGTGACCTGTCTTCCAAAGGGTCCATTTGTACCTTTTTGTTGTTGATTCTTCCTGCTATAGATGCTTCCTTTGTTGTTGATGGCTCTCTTTGATGCCGAGTGTTGATACTACCTGCAATATTTTTGATGTTTATTGCTTCTTCCCTCCTATTCGAAATTTGGTGGGATTTCTCACTTAAATCAAGCTGCGTTTCTGCCTTTTTGGAAGGGGGAAGCCAGCTCAGAGCATTGGAGCGAAAAGTGGGAGGCAGAAAGAACTTAGATAGGGATTTTTTAAATAAAGAAGAGATAAGGGAAAGGGGACAGATAAGGGGAGCACTGTATGGATGCATGGACCTATAGTAGCGATGGAAAAGCTAGGGAGAAGGAAAGGAAAATGCAGCACTGAGGGAGAAAACCGCATGTAGAGGCAAATGTGAAAATGAGGATGATGATACAAGATGGGGGGGGGATATTTTTATAATTGCACAGGGAAGGAAAGGAGTGCTGAGCATTCACGGGAGGTAGCGCGATACATGATTTTGGAGTACGATGCTCAGATATTTTGGGAATATTGTAGAGATTGGAAATGATTTCGTTTTTGACTAATTGCTACGTTATTGGATCAAGAGGGATTTTGGTGTTAACTTTGGATTTCGGATTTGAACTGATGTCATTGTAATTTTCCATCATAGAAGAGGAGGGGGAAGTCATGGGATAGGAATTTAAGTTGTGGTGTCACCAATTTTTGCTCGTCCTGCACTTCGTTGGACTCCTTCATTAGCTTGTTCATCTGCATGCTTATTATTCTTCCTCAAAATGTGATAATACTTAATGTGGCCAATGTGATTTGATATTTTTTGTGCTATGCTCAGAATTTGATTAAGACCTGCATTTTTTGGGAGGGATTTGCTTACCATTGCCTGAATAATGAGGGAGGAGTCTCCAAAGACGATAACATCTTTAATATTTTTTTTCCTTTAAAATTTTGAGGCCTAACAGAAGCCCATAGGCCTCTTCTTTGTTATTCGTCATTTGGCCTAGCCCCCAATTTTAAAGTATCTTAGTAGAGTTGTGTTGGAGAATTATTATTCCTCTAGTACCTGATTTTCCTAGGTTCTTTTTTGATGCTCCATCAAAAAAAAGACAGCCTTTATTTAGAGTATTTACCCAGTCTTGGAATGCTTCTTCAGTCTTCCTAATTTTCCAATTCTGGTGCATCTTAATTTTTTTTATTTGAGGGACCTGCTTGATTTTTCTGGCTACGAAGTTGATCCAGTTCCTTTCATCTTCTTGGAGTTGGCTCATATTGATTCCTTTGAGCCCTTTTGCTATGAGAAATTCCACCATCAATCCCCATGCTTTTGATATTGTTGTGCTTACTGTTGGGACTTTGTCTTTGAAATTTATCATGTTTCTTGCTAGCCATATTTTCCAGCAAAGAAAAGAGGGGAGGTTGTTCCAGAGACACTGCACTGTTTGTTTGTTTTTGAGCGAGTGTGGGTAACTGCTCTTCCACCTGCTAATAAAATTATTTCTAGAGAAGTTATAATTTATGTTTGCTTCTATGGGTGTCACCATCGCCTCCCAGCATTTTCTTGAGAAGGGGCATTCCAAAAATAAATGTTGATTTTTTTCTTCAGCCTCTCTACAAAGAGGACATCGAGACAGACCACATATTACTCTCTTCTTTAGATTCTCTGCAGTTAGTGATTTGTTATGAAGTAAGGTCCACAAGAAGATTTTTATTTTGGGAAGGGATTCAACCTTCCATGCTAGTCTCCAATATTGCCAATCTTGTTGATTTTGACTCTCATGAATTTTTTGGTATCATGTCCTTGTTGACAATGCAGCAAGATGATGGAGCTTAGTGAAATGAAGTCGCCTTCACTAAGTGGGCCCGCAGGCAAATTCGGGCGCAAAATCTATTTTTAGACTATGTCTATTTTTAGACATATGGAGCATGGTTCGGGGATTCCAGTTTGAGATTCTTGGAGCATTGGTCATGTTGGTAAAAATAGATGAGACTCTATTTTTTAGGTCAAAGAGGTCGAAGTCTATTTTTAGACTGCCTCTCCTAAAAATAAGGAAGTCAAATATTATTTACCCTTAATAATATTTGGACTATAAACTTCAGTTTATTCTCTTGGAGCACTTTAGTTCGAGCTACAGAAGTGGCTCATGCATCTGACAGAGGAATTACGCTATTCCCAAGGGTTTGATGGCATCATGCATGGTTGACTTCAGTTAGGACTTCAGTGGCAGAAGTTTGGTGGAGTTAATGAGACAGCTAGTGGAGTTGTGTTCTGTTTATTTTAGTTGAACTCGTTGAGATTAGTTTAACTAGCTAATCAACTAGTTATGAGTGGAGTGAATTAAATATTATTTAATTCATTAATTAGTAACTCATTATTCAACTCAAGAACACATCAGTTCACTACAGTGCATGATCAGTTCAGTGGAGACCAATGAAAGAGGTAGATGAAAGGGTGGAGTTAGCTATCAGTTGTGACTATACTGTTGCTATTTGCAACACACAGATAGGTGGAGTAAGCCCATGAGGATTGGGCAGTTCAGGCTGGTGGTTTATCTATATAAAGAGGCCATCCCATAGCATTGAAACACGCAATAGAGGCAAGGCAATTGGCGGTGAGTTTTGAACCAGTAACCTGTTCAAAACTGAGCTAGATTGTGTGTAACTTCATGAGAAAGTACTGAGTACTTGTGAGGAGTATTGTACCGAGTTTGTTACATGATTTCTCCATTATAATATACACAATAGCTGCGGGGTTTTCAGCTATAAGCTTTCCCCATACATACTGTGTTAATGTGTATGATGATTTGATGTGTTATCGCTTGATTTTATTTCCGCATGTTTGATGATCCGAGTGGAAGAGATTATGTGTTGCATATAAATTCGAATTGTATGTGATCAGGATAGTCTCGGTGGATAATTAATCATTATTCAGCAAATTTCTACATGGTATCGGAGCTATTGAAGCTTAGATTGATCATCACAGTGATTACAAACTTATTTCGGTAGACAGAGTCTGCATGCGGGCCAGGTAGCCTCCGGATTCATCTTTCTTCGGAAAGTGAAAGGTCTAGTAAACGCCCCTTGCAGTCGATCTCTGTGCTAGAAATAATTTGTTCTCACGATCTAGAGCGGCTGAGCTTTGAGGTGGAATTCAAAGTTTTGCAGCAGTTTTGTTTTCTTGGTGCCAGTGTTGAAAATGTCTTTCAACGGTTTGCGACTCGAATATGCTCTTGAAGGCAGTTCGAATTATGTTGCATGGAAGGATCGCATGGAGGCAGTATTAGAAGATAATGGACTGAAGGAGTTCGTGGATATGGATGTCCAAAAGCCCACCGATCCTGCTGAAGTCGAAGCATGGCAAAAGAAGATGGCGAAATGTCGAAGGATCCTGTTGGAGGGCGTCAAGGATCATATTGTATCCAGCCTGCATGGAAAGGCTACTCCATATTTAATGTGGAAAGCTTTGACGGATCTATTCCAGAGTAAGAGCGAACAAAGGAAGCCGACGCTCAAAGATAAGCTCAGGAACATCAAGATGGAGAAGGGCGACAGTATCGCCAAATATCTCACGAAGTTCACTCAATGCAGAGATGAGCTGGGAAGTGTGGGGGTGACTGTCGAAGACGAGGACATGGTCGACCTGGCTCTCCTTGGTCTTTCGAAGGCTTGGCACTCATATCAAGATAGTGTCAATGGTCGAGAGAAGCTGCCGGGATGGGAGCGCCTTTGGGCGGATCTCATGCAGGAGGAGATAAGGAGGACTACTCGAGATGGATCTTCATCAAAGGGAGCTGATGAAGAAAACTGCGCTTTGGTTGCCAAAGCAAAGAAGGGGAAGGGTAAGAAAACCTCCCATTCTGGTGCAAAGGGCAAGAAGCAGGATATGGCGAAAGTGAAGTGTTTTCACTGCCATGATCATGGACATTATGCTACCAATTGTCCAAAGAAGAAGAAGAACAAGCAAGCGAGAAGATCTGCAGATGGAGAAGCTTTGGCTTCACAGTTCGAGCTTGACTTTTCACTGATCGCATGCTTGGTTTCAAGTGTTTTGGGATCGGTGTGGTTCTTGTACAGCGGTGCGTCATTTCATATGACGGTAGATTGGGATTTGTTCTCAGATATGGAGGACAAAGATTTGGGTGTGCACATCGAGATGGGCGATGATGGTAGATACAGTGCGACTGGTATCGGTACCATATCCTTTCAGAGGGAGTCTGGTAAACCCTTTGTACTGAAGGATGTCATGCATGTACCTGGATTGAAGAAGAACCCGATTTCAGTAGCGATGTTGGAGGATAAGGGGTATGATGTGGTCTTCAGCGAAGGAAAAGCCTTCCTGCGCAGTAAGACTACTGGAGAGACCCGGAAGATAGGGGTTCGGACTAAGAACCTTTATCAGTTGCAGGTAGATGGCTGCGCAGCTATGGCATGCAAGGCGGGAGAAGTGGTGAGCCGGGATGATGAGGGCGAACTGTGGCACAAGAGATTGGGCCACCTTCACCATGGAGCTTTGAAGATCCTACAGCAGATTTCTACTGGGCTTCCTAAGGGCACTCTTGCGCAGTCAGATCAGTGCAAGGGGTGTACTTTAGGGAAGTATGTGAAAGACACCTTTCACGAGAAGGATAGTCGCGCCACGACGATCCTTGAGAGAGTTCACACAGACGTGTGTGGTCCTTTCTCAGTTGCTTCGACAGCAAAGCACAGGTATTATGTGATCTTTGTTGATGATTTCTCTCGAAAGGGCTGGATCTTCTTCATGTCGAAGAAGAGCGATACATTCGCGAAGTTCTGTGAGTTTAAAGCACTGGTCGAGAAGGAGTCGGGGAAGAAGGTGATTGCTCTAAGGAGTGATAACGGTGGTGAATTCATCTCGGCTGAATTCAAGGAGTTCTGCAGCGTAGAAGGGATTCGGAGAGAGCTTATCGCACCCCATAACCCACAGCAGAACGGGGTGGCTGAGCGGAAGAACAGAACGATCGTGGGTGCTGCACGGGCGATGTTGCATGATCAGGGCCTACCCCTTCACTTGTGGGCTGAGGCATGCAATACAGCAGTGTATGGGCAGAACCGTTGTCCTCACAAGGTTCTTGGCATGAGTACACCAGAGGAGGCTTATTCTGGCAAGAGGCCTGATATTTCCCATTTGCGGATTTTTGGTTCTCCTGTCTACATGTATGTGACGAAGGATGCGAGAAGGAAGCTGGATCCAACTGCTGAAGTTGGAATATTTGTGGGGTACACTGATACACCTCATAACTATCGAGTGTATGTGCCAGACAGTCGCAAGACTTTTGTGCGACGGGATATAAAATTCCAGGAGGAGAAAGCCATGCAGTGTTCGCTTGAGAGGGAGCTACACTTGCATGCAGATGAGGAGCTGTTAGTTCCTAAGGAGGAGCTTCCGGATGTGGATCAGCCACAAGAGGAGATTCAGGAGGTGGAAGAAACCACCCAGGCAGTGCCAACCATCAGAGGGCGCATGCGCACTACAGAAGCTGAGCGACTGGCTCGGGATGCAGAGAAGGTTGTAGGTTCACCTACAGCACAGTGCAGACAGAGACAGTCACCGAATCGGTACACTGGATACATGGCTCTTGTGAGTCAATGTGTTGTGATGGAGCCATCCTATTTTGAGGAAGCTGTGGAGGAACCCGCATGGGTTAATGCCATGATCGAAGAATATGATTCGATCTTCAGGAACAGTGCATGGGAGATTGTCCCAAGACCGGTGGGGAAATCAGTGGTGGGTTCGCGATGGATCTACAAGGTGAAGCAGGCGGCTGACGGGAGTGTGGAGAAGTACAAGGCGATATTTGTCGCCCGTGGCTTTTCACAGATCGAGGGGATTGACTATGAGGAGACTTTTGCACCTTTCGCAAGGTACTCTTCCATACGGACGATCCTTGCTCTCTCAGCGCAGATGGGGTGGCACATTCATCAGATGGATGTGAAGACTGCGTTCCTCAACAGAGTTATTGAGGAGGAGGTGTACATAGAGCAGCCTGAAGGTTTTGAGATCTTCAGCAGTGAGTCGCATGTGTGCCGACTCAAGAGAGCACTGTACGGGCTGAAGCAAGGACCTCGTGCTTGGTACACTCGGATAGACAGCTACTTCACCGGGCTTGGATTCTCCAAGAGTGAGGCGGATCCAAACCTGTACCAGATTGTGGTGGAGGGGAAGCTGTTGATCATCGCACTGTATGTAGATGATCTGATTTTGACTGGCGACGAGCAGTTGATACTTTCATGCAAGGAGGATCTTGCACGAGAGTTTGAGATGAAGGACCTGGGCATCCTTCATTATTTCGTGGGATTGGAGATTTGGCAGCGCAGTGGAGGACTGTTTGTTTCTCAGGGCAAGTATGCCCGGGAGATTCTGGAGAGGTTCAACATGCAAGGCTGCAAGCTTGTTGACACTCCTCTTCCTGGTGGTTGGAGGAAGGAGGATGCTACTTCAGCGGAGGTAGTGGATGCCACTGTCTATCGACAGTTGGTGGGGTCGCTTATGTATCCGGTCAATACACGACCCGATATATGCTATGCAGTTAACCAGCTTTCGCAAGCTATGGTTAAGCCTACCAAGCTCTTTTGGAAGGCAGGCAAGCATGTATTGCGCTATATTAGAGGCACATCGGGATATGGTCTATGGTACAGACATGAGGATGGAGCGAAGCTTTCTGGCTTCACTGATGCAGATTGGGCAGGGAGCCCAACGGACTGGAAGAGCACATCTGGAGGAGTTTTCAGCATTGGGTCGACAGCAGTTTCCTGGTACAGCAGGAAGCAGAGATCCGTGGCACTCAGTTCAGCAGAGGCCGAGTACATGGCAGCTAGCTTGGCTGCATGCAAGGCTATTTGGATGAGGAAGATCCTCGCAGGTTTGTTCAGGTTGCATTTGCAGCCTACAGTGATCTACTGTGATAACCAGAGTTGCATTAAGCTCTCGGCTAATCCAGTATTTCATGATAGGTCCAAACACATCGACATCAGGTACCATCATATCAGAGATTGTGTTCAGCGGAGAATCATGATGCTTTCATATGTTCCCACGGAGGATCGGGATGCCGACATCCTGACGAAGGCGCTCACCAGGAGCAAGTTCGAATTCCACAGAGGCAGGATAGGGGTTGCAGATAATCCATATCTTGCTGAGAGGGAGTGTTGAGAATGCAGCAAGATGATGGAGCTTAGTGAAATGAAGTCGCCTTCACTAAGTGGGCCCGCAGGCAAATTCTGGCGCAAAGTCTATTTTTAGACTATGTCTATTTTTAGACATACGGAGCATGATTCGGGGATTCCAGTTGGAGATTCTTGAAGTATGCGACATGTTGGTAAAAATAGATGAGACTTTATTTTTAGGTCAAAAGAGGTCAAAATCTATTTTTAGACTACCTCTCCTAAAAATATGGAAGTCAAATATTATTTACCCTTAATAATATTTAGACTATAAACAACAGTTTACTCTCTTGGAGCACTTCAGTTCGAGTCATGGAGGTGGCTCATGCAACTGACAGAGGAATCACGTGGTTCCTAGGGTTTGATGGCATCTTGCATGGTTGACTTCAGTTGGACTTTAGTGGCAGAAGTTTTGGAGGAGTTAATGGGACAGATAGTGGAGTTGTGTTCTGTTTATTTTAGTTGAACTAGTTGAGATTAGTTTAACTAGCTAATCAATTAGTTATGAGTGGAGTGAATTAAATATTATTTAATTCATTAATTAGTACCTCATTATTCAACTCAAGAACACATCAGTTCACTACAGTGCATGATCAGTTCAGTGGAGACCAGTGAAAGAGGTAGATGAAAGGGTGGAGTTAGCTATCAGTTGTGACTATACTGTTGCTATTTGCAACACATAGATAGGTGGAGTAAGCCCATGAGGATTGCGTAGTTCAGGCTGGTGGTTTATCTATATAAAGAGGCCATCCCATAGCATTGAAACACGCAATAGAGGCAAGGCAATTGGCGGTGAGTTTTGAACCAGTAACCTATTCAAAACTGAGCTAGATTGTGAGTAACTTCATGAGATAGTACTGAGTACTTGTGAGGAGTATTGTACTGAGTTTGTTACATTATTTCTCCATTATAATATACACTATAGCTACGGGGTTTTCAGCTATAAGCTTTCCCCATACATACTGTGTTAATGTGTATGATGAGTTGATGTGTTATCGCTTGATTTTATTTCCGCATGTTTGATGATCTGAGTTGGTTGAGTGGAAGAGATTATGTGTTGCGTATGAAGTTCAAATAGTATGTGACCAGGATAGTCTCGGTGGATAATTAATCATTATTCAGCAAATTTCTACAGTCCTAACAGTATATTCTCCTCCTGTTGGTTTCCGTATGTGTACATCGTTTGTGTTTTTGTCGATCGGAGATGCTCCTGCCAAGAGAGTATTCAAAAGGTTCCATTGGCCTGTGAGATCACATGGAAGGTTGGGTTTAGCCCATTGCTTCCAATATCCATCCATCTCCCAGTTGGAAATATCTTTCAACTTATGAAGACCTTCCCTTGTCATCCAGTCTTTTAAATATTTCAAATCTGGGTTATTTTCCAAGTGGTGTTGTCCCATAATGATGTCTTTCCAAATGTTTATTTGTTCCCCATTTCCAGGTCTCATTGTGATATAATCCTTGATAAGTTGGGCTGCATTAGATATTCCTTTCCATATCTCGGTGCATGGCCTTATCGAAGGGGTATTTTCCAAGATCAAGGTTCTTGACCCATTGAGGTATTTTGCCTCAAGGGCAGTTTCCACCATGATTTTTCCCCGGTTAGGAAGCTCCATGTTATTTTGATCCCCAATGCTATGTTCATTAGTCCTGGGAGTTTGATGGAGAGACCCCCATTTTTATAAGAGGTTGTCAATTGTTTCCAATTTATCAAACCGAATTTTTTTCTTTCCCTTTTTCCACCCTGCCAGAGAAAGCTTCTGATTATTAATTCTATTTGTTTGTGGATACTTGCAGGGTCAGTACTGAGAGCAAATTGATATAAGGGAAAAGCTGCCATAATGGATTTTATGAGTGTGATTCTACCATCTTGGATTTTCACTTTCATTTTTTCTGCAAAATTACTCCATATTTCATTCTTCATATTTTTCTTACTTATTGGCAGCCCAAGGTATTGAAAATGATCCCAGTTATTTTGGAAGGGTATATTTAGAATTTGTGACATTCTCTACAGGGTTCTTATGGGAGTGTTCCAGCTATATAAACAAATTTTTCCATTATTTAGCATACCTCCGGAGACCTCCAAAAAGTTGTCCAGAATAGTTTTAAACCTTCTAGCAACAATGCGAGAGGCTCTGCCCAAGAGAAGAGTATCATCATCAAATAGAGAATGATTTATTATCTTCATTCCATTGCTGATAGAGAGGCCGGTTAGGGTCAATTTTCTTCTGCAATGTTCCAAATTTCAACTGAGAGAGTCTTCCATTATGAGATAGAGGAAGGGAGACAAAGGGAAGCCCTATCTTAGTCCCCTTGAGATTTGGAAAATTTTACAAGGCTTGCCATTTACCAGAGGAGCTATCCAAGGATCCACTGTACAAGCTTAAATTAATTCAAAAAATTCATCTAAAAAGCCAAAAGTCTTTAGAACAACTGCAAGAAAGGAAAGATTAACTCTGTCAAAGGCATTTTCCATATCCATTTTTAAAATGAACCCTTTTCGTTATTGCTGAGGCTAGTATGGATGGCTTCTTGGACAAGGATGATGTTGTCCACGATCTGCCTATTGGGGACAAAAATACCCAGGTTTTTAGTGATTAAGGTGGGAAGGAGGGGTTTCAGCCTGCCAGCTATGATTTTCGAGATTATTTTGTATGAATTATTACAGAGGGAGATGGGCCAGAAGTGGTTGAGAGAGGAGGGGCGAGGATATTTTGGAATTAAGGCCAAGAAGGTTGAGTTGGTGAAACCTCCAATCTTCCTTTTTCTCATTACATATCTTATCATTTTTAGTAGGTCCTTTTTAATGAGATACCAATAAGTACTGTAGAAGGCTATGGGAAAACCATCTGTTCCCAGAGCCTTGTTCGGTTGTAGAGCCTAGACAACTGCCTTTAATTATTCTTTCGTCACGTCCTTAGTGAGGGAGGTATTAATGCCGCTGTCAATAACTCTTGGGATATGTCTCAAAAACTCTTCAGGATTTGTATGGTTGTCTGGAGTTGTAAGAAGAGTTTTGAAATGGTAGAAAGTATCATTTTTAATTTCTTCTTGTCCTTTTAATTCTTGTCCCTCTCCTCCTATAATTTTTTCAATGTTATTCTTTATCACCCTTGTTCTTTCTGAGTTATGGAAGAAGGAGGTGTTCTTGTCCCCATCCTGCATCCATATCTGTATGGATTTGAGCCTCCAAGTTTCTTCTTCTTGTCTATTGTTTTTGTAGATTTTCCACTGCACTTATTTTTCTCTTGCTTATTTCTCTATGGTAATATCATTGCTTTCCAACTCTTGAATTTTTTTAGCTCATTTTTTAGATCCTCTTTCTCTTTATGTGGCTCCTTATATCTATTTTTTTCCCAGTCTTTTAGGCTTACTTTTGTTACTTTTATTTTTGTTCCCATATGAAAGTTGGTGTACCACTGAAGTTTTTCCTCCATACACTTTCCACCTCTTTTTTGGCTTCTTCATTGCTGCCCCAAAGTTGATTATATCTAAAAGGCAGTGGTCCGTAATTTTGAGCCATGCCAAGTTCTATTAGAACTAGTTTATGATCAAATGTTGCTAAGGGAATAATTCTAGAAGTTGCTCTGCTATATTTGACTATCATCTTATCTCGAATGAGGATCCGATCTAGTATTTCCTTGATGTTTGCCTTTCCTATTCTTCTATTATCCCAAGTATATTTTCCATTTTTTGGGGGAATTTCAAGAAATTTGCATTGTTCCATTATTTCTTCTAAGGTTTCTCTACTTGGATCCGGCAGAAAATTCTCTCCTCTTTTTTCTTCAGCTTTGAGGAAGAGATTTAGATCTCCCCCAACAATGAGTTTTTCTTCATGGTATTCCATAGTGTTGTCTTTTAAAGTCTTCCAGCAGTTTTCCTTATCCTTGTAGTGATTAGGAGAGTATATGTTGTAGAAGCTGGCTTTCCTGCCAGTTTAAGCATTTTCCAATTTTACGTTTATCCAGTGTTCTTTTTTTGTGTATTGATTCATATTCCATTTTCCTTTTTTCCATATATTGCTTATCCCTCCTGATGTTCCAATAGTATATATTTATTTCCCTTCATAGATTCCAGATTTTTCTATGATTGTGTCAACTTCTTGACTGCAAAGTTTGTGTCTTGAATTAAGAAGATGTCGGGTTTTTCAAATTTGATCAGATATTTTTAAAAGTTGATTTTGGAGGGATGACCCAACCCTCTACAATTCCAAGAGAAAACTATCATTATTTACTATTATGGGTGACTGTAGGACCCTTCCCTTTATTTTCTTGCTGCAATTTTTCTTTATTCTTTAGTCCCTTTTTTAGAAAGCTCTCCAGCCCCTATTGTGTTCCCAAAGAGATGTCTTTGGCTGCTTCTTCATCCCTGATTTATTTGTTTGATATCCTTCTAACTTTCTTAGTATTTTCAGAATTTTGAGGGGTTTCTTTAGTTTGGTTTCTTGTTAGTACTTGGTCTAAGATTTGGGGGAGGGTTTTGTCCATCTTTTGAGGGGATCCTGGAGAAGAATGAGAAGGAGAGGTGAGGGAAATGGGTTTGGGGGGAGAAGTAGAGATCAGGACCTCTGATGAAATGAGGGCAGATGAGAGGATGTCAAAAGATTTTTTTCCCAAAAGGGATTTTGGAAGGGAGGTGGTTATTTGAGAAGGGGGAGGAGATCTAGGTCGAGGAGGGGGTTGAGGAGTTGAATGGGATTTTGAGGCCTCTTCTTCTTTTTTACTTGTTCCCATTTTGTTTATGAGTTTTCTTCTGCATTTTTTTCAAGTTCTTCTCTTTTACTACATCTATTGGTGAAGTGATTGTATTCATGACATACCTTTCATTTGAAGGGGATTTTCTCGTAGTCTAATTGTTGAATGTGGATCTAGTTGTCAACCTTGATCTTGACAACTTCTGGGAGGCCCTTTCCTAGATCCACCTCAATGCAGATTCTTGCGCAAGCCTGCATGTTGTCTTTAGGTTCACTTCTATCAATATATTTTCCAACTCCATTTCCTATTGCGCGAACCGAGTCATCTCCCCCGCAGTGGAGAGGGAGATGCGCCAATCTGACCCATACTGGTACAACATTAGGGACATCCAGTTCTGGATCAAAGTTCAGAGTCCAGCGATTAAGATACAAACCCCTAGTGTCCATGAAGTAAGTGCCACTTCAAAAGATGAGATCTCGATCACTTTTGGTCTTGAAGTGAAATGTATAGTAGCCCCTTCCATAGAAATGTATGGCAATTTTCCCTTGTGCGAACAGAACCCAATTCCTTTCCACCCATTTCTGCACTGTTTTGGGGGAAGGCCACAATCCTGTGAATTGACCCACCAGTGTTTTTTCCACAAGAGATATCGCGGATTTCCTTGGCATGGATGGAGGTAAGGATATCTCTGGTATGGATTCCAATTTTTTTACAAATTTTTAAGCAGCTGGCCTAGTTCACTGAGGTCCCAAGGAGCTGATTAAAGAGGCGAAAGCAGGTGTAGAATCGTCTGTCTGTGAATCATTCAAGTTAGAAGAAGCAGTAAAGGGAGAAGGCGGCCCCGGATCTGGCTTCGGGGTGGCCATGAGAGCTGCAGACTTTGGTCAGGATCGCGTTTGGCTCAGCGGCGGCTAGGGCATGCAGCGCAATAGCCAAAACATTGGTAATCCTCGAGAGATTTGATTGGACCCGAGAGATTTGATTGGACCCAAGATTATTTTATTATTAATTAAAATAATTAATTAATTTTCTCTAAGAACCAATTTGATTTTCATCCCCCTAAAAACTAACTAACTAATTACCTAACTCTATACTGGCTAGCTTTTTATCGGTTATCTTCAGGCAATGATGCATCCATACTATTTATTCAGGAAGAGTGGTTAACGAGGATGAACCACATTAGTTGGTTTGAAACGTCGACCAAATCTTAAATATGTGATTAATCCAAAATACATTTATCTGCATTACATTATATTTTTACATTTTACATTATATTTTTACATCTTACATTGTTTTTTTAACAATTTACTTTACATTATATTTTACATTTATATATGTTTTAATTTGATTATTAACTAGATCCATCTTAACCTTGAACATATCAAGCACCAAGAGGGATTGAATCTCTCGATGTGCAAAACATGAGGAAATGTTTGCACCTTGAGAGTTTGATCCCTTGTAGCACTTGATAGATCTAAGGTTAAGATGAATCTAGGCTAGTTTCATTCATGCATGGTCATACACAATTTGTTGAATACCTAATTATTTTAATCATTTTAAATATTCTAAATATGACTAAGGTTAATTTCCAATAATTTTAGTTTTAAATTTTCTCGGTTACCTTAGTTGATTAAGACTGTTGATAACTTGAATGATGAAAAATGATGAAATGAAATTTTTGAATGCAAAGTGACAATGTAATGGTGTTGAATGATAGAAAATGTGAATAATAAAAATGTAGTCAATTAAAAATAATCTTCATTGTGATCAATGTCAAACTATTTTCTTAAATTACTATTGTTATTATCACACCTGTTAGTTTTGTCATCTTTTCATATCAATCATATGGAAAGATTGTTTGAAATCGTAAACCATTCGTCTTTAACTCCAGCTACTATAGTAAACGACATACCTTATCTCTTTTACCATTCAATATTAATATTAGTTCTTTCCAAAGTCAGTCATTGTGACTTATGGAGTGTTAAATGTCAAGTAAGTTTCAATGGTAGTTGTTTTCTATTACCTGGTTTGAATGCAAAGTGACTAAAAATGTGGAATGATGGAAAAGAGAAATAATAAGAATGTAGTCAGTTACAAATAATTTCAAGTGAAAATTTTATTTAAAATGAAAATTCAATTATTTTATTTATGGTTGAATTATTGCAACATATAAATCAATGCACATTGTCAATCAATTTTGTTTTGTTATTTTAAGTCGAAATTTGATATTTTTTGTTTATACACACACACACACACACACACATATATAGCTATGTATGTATGTATGTATGTATGTATGTATATGTACATGTACATATACATACATGTACATGTACATATACATATACATATACATATACATATACATATACATATATATATATATATATATATATATATATATATATATATATATATATATATATGTATGGTTTAATTTGAATATTAATTAAAACATATGAAGTTGATATCTTTTTTTTCTATAAATATTTTTCCCTACATTTAAAAAAAATTGGAATACTTTCTTACATTAAGAATGTAGTAAATTACAAATAATTTCAAGTGAAAATTTTACTTAAGATGAAAATTCAATTATTTTATTTATCGTTGAATTGTTGCAACATATAAATCAATGCACATCATCAATAAATTTTGTTTTGTTATTTTAGGTCGACATTTGATATATATATATATATATATATATATATATATATATATATATATATATATGCTTTAATTTGAATATTAATTAAAACATATGAAGTTGATATCTTTTTTTCTATACATATTTTTCCCTACATTTTATAAAAATTATCATACTTTCTTACATTATGTCTATACATCTCCCCTATACTAGATTGTAAAGACCATCTCAACCTATATATATATATAGTTAATATTATATAAGTTGAAATGAGTAATTATTTTATTTTTTATTATATTTTAAATTGTTATTATAATTAATTAATGTGAGTTAGACTATATATATATATATATATATATATATATATATATATATATATATAAAAGTTGAAATGAGTAATTCTTTTATTTTTTATTATATTTTAAATTGTTATTATAATTGATTAATGTGAGTTAGAATTTGTTTATAAATCAAATTTGAATTTATGTTTTTTTGGGAACATTTCTTTTCACCTAACTAATTTCTATTTTAATAAGTAAATGAAATATTATTTAAAAATATGTTTGGTTCGATTAAAAAAAATGTGTTTATTTTCTATATATATATATATATATATATATATATATATATATATATATATATATATATATATATATATATATTCAAAGAAATGGGTATGAAAGTGTAAAATCCCTAGTAAATCCGTTTTAAATGAATTTTATGATTTTAAATTGGACATGTGGCTGAAAATCCAAATTGTAAAAATAAATATTTTGAGAATGTAAATATTTATTTTTTAAATGAAAAGAAATTTTCTTATTTATTATTATTTTTGGAAATATGTTAGAGACTATAATGTGAGAGATTAAACTCCTAGGGAAACAATTGGAATCAATTCTAGTGCAAGAAGGGACCCAAAATAAAGACAACAAGAAAGAAAATAATTCTCCATTCTGGCCACAGAAAGTACTCATGTTGGCTAAGAAGTGCACCAAAAGAATACATGAATGTAGATAAATGTCATGGGTTGAAGATGTATGAAAAATATCCACGAGAGATAAAGTTAGCTTGAAATAAATAAAGGTTCCAGTGGGAGAGAAAGATTGGACCTGAACCCAAAATTAGTAGAATACTACTTGGGTTAAGGATTTGTAAGCTGTGAAAGAATACTGACTTATTTTCCTGGAAGGAAGAATCCTAGAACTTGGGGGGAACTACTCGAGTTATAGTTAAATGGTTGGAGAACATGGTAGCCTTTAATATATTTCCAAGAATTTTAGATAAGTGTATGAGTATTTGGAAAATATGTATTAAATTTCTTTGTTTTTTATGTTAAAAAATGTGAGTGTATAAGGTAGTATTTTTTATGAATATATTCTACATAGTGTGTATAAAATAATTTGAGTGGTTAATACTACTAATGACTTATGTGAAAAATAATACATATTGTTGTGTTGGATTCAATGTTGGAGAAATGGGAGCCGATAATAGAAGACTTAGATAAGGGTATCTAAAATTTTAAGCCCTAAATGTCCTCTTTCTATAGAAATTTGGATGAGGGAACCTTACTCAAGAGCCCAATCTTGATTTCTACTATAAAAAGAGGGTAAGTTGGCAGGGGATATAAATATAGGAAAGCCAAGGAAAGTTGATTAATGTATATGTCTAACTAGAAAACAATAAATAATATGTGTGCACACTGAGATTCAAATGGCTATCATTCCACTTTTCCACAAACTAGTATATGGGTCAATATGTTAATGTGGTCAGTTTTCTTTTTTCATACGGTATACATATCTATTCCAGGAGATATTTATACTCCACTGATCCAGTGTTGTTTCTAAAATTGAGAAATTAAGGAAGGACCAATTTGAAATGGATGGTAAGAATGGACAAGAAGACAAACTTGGTTGAATTAACTGAAATGTTAGCTATGTATATAGATAGCTAGTTCATAAGAGTTTGGGAACCAAAGGATAAAAAAGTTGGCTATTCCCTTAACTTCAATAGGATGGAATTGAATACAATTTTTTATGAATCGTCGATCCAAATGGCTCTGGATAGAACCTATAACAGGGTCTTGAAAAAGAAGTAATTTATTTTGGGCTTGTATCCTCTTTCTAGGTTCACTAAGATTTTTCCTTGTCGGGATCTCGAGTTATTTTGGTGAGAACCTGATACCCCTATTTTCATCTCAGCAAATACTCTTTGTTACACAAGGAATTGTAATGTGTTTTCATGGTATTGCAGGTCTGTTCATTAGCTCTTATCTGTGGTGCACAATTTTGTTCAATGTGGGTAGTGGATATAATAAATTCGATAAAAAAAAGGAATTGTCTGTCTTTTTCGTTGGGGATTTCCCGGAATAAATCGTCGTATTTTCTCACGATTTCTTATGAAGGATATTCAAATGATCAAAACGAAAATTCAGGAAGGTATTTCCCCTCATCGTGTTCTTTATATGGAAATAAAGGGCCGACAAAACATCCCTTTAACTCGTACTGGTGATAATGTGAACCTAAGGGAGATCGAACAGAAAGCCGCTGAATCAGCCCATTTCTTGTGTGTATCCATTGAGGGGTTTTGAAATGCAGGGGTTTCTTTATCCTCGACATAAATTCAAATGTCAAGACATTTGAATATGGCCTGAATCAAGGAACATGAATCAATATCCAATTAGGAAATTTCAATATTTCCATACATATAAATTTCAATAAAAATTGAAATTTCGTTGTATGGAAATGGAACGAGATCTTTATGAACAATATACTATTTTTATGAAATAGTATAGGAAGAGGTAATATATAAAAATCAATAAGTTAAAATAGAACTGGTATTTGTCCGGGAAAAATATCATGCAATTAATTCCTACTAAATGGAATGAATCAAACCGAGCTTTGGTAGTTCCCGAACACGCCATATCATTTTCTATCCTAGAGAGAGTGAGCTTATAGAGCCAGTAGATGAATATGATGTATCAGAAAATTACTAGATATACATGTCATCTCTGGAGATAACTGGGGAAATATTCGTAAAGGATCGATCCAGTGATCAGGATTCGAAGAATCTTGGCAATGAGTAAGACTTATGTTACTTCAAGTTATTCTTCTAAAAAAAAGAAGAAGATGAAAAAATGAATAGATAATTGGTCCAGATAGAAATGATTTTGTATGATTTATATCTGGGAATGATCTCCTTATGCTCCGTCTCACCCATTTTGAACAAACCTTTTACTTTTTTTCCCGAGGATATTTTTTATCGGGATCAAACAATTATGCAATAGATAAATCTATGGATCCCATACCTCATTCTATCACTCATACTTTGTCTATATTTCGGACAGAACTGACAAGTGAATCAGGTTCGTTAGCGATTCACGAATTGGAAGTGGCCGAATATAAAGCATCAGCTTCCCTACGATATTTCGCATGTTTAGTAGGACTGCCTTGGGTAATTCCTATTTCATTACGGAAAGGTTTGGAGCTTGGGTTACAAATTGGTGGAATACATGTAAATCTCATCAAATTTTTTATTATCTCCAGGAAGAAAATGCTCTGGGAATATTTGAGAAAATGGAAGAACTATTCTTGTTAGAAATAATGGTGGAAGATTCTTCGGGAGCACATTCACAGGATCTTTGTATAGAGATTCACAAAGAAACGATCCAATTGGTCGAAATGTACAATGAATATTGTATCCAGATAATCTCACATTTATTAACAAATCTAATAGGTTTTTCTTTTATAAGTGCTTATCTCATTCTGGGTAAGAATCAACTTGCCATTATCATTTCTTGGATCCAATAATTCTTCTATAGTTTGAGAGATACAATGAAAGCTTTTCTAATTCTTTTAGCAACATATCTATGTATTGGGTTTCATTCACCCCATGGTTGGGAACTGATGATCGATTCGATCTCCGAAAATTATGGATTTGCCCATAATGAACGAATCATATCTGGTCTTGTTTCAACTTTTCCAGTCATCTTAGATACGATTCTGAAATATTGGATCTTTCGTCGTTTCAATCGTATATCTCCTTCACTTGTAGTAATTTATCATTCGATGAATGAATAAAGAATAGGTAGGTTTTTTTCTACGGCCGAAACAATTGAAACAAAATAATAAAGTGTTTTCCGTGTTCAGGAATTAGCTATTCCTCCCCTTCATTCTTCTCCTGGTGCGAGACTTCCAATTTCATATTTTTAGGTTTTGTTGAATCAATATAGTAGAAGAATTTTTGACAGGTAACTATGATAGCTACCGAAAAATGATTTGGAACACATAATTGAACCATGAAAAATAGAAATACTTATGAATGGACGAAAAACATGACTCGGTTAATTTCCATCCTGGTCATGATACATATCATAACTCGGACATCCATTTCGAATGCATATCCCATTTTTGCACAGCAAGGTTATGAAAATCCCTGAGAAGCCACTAGACGTATTGTATGTGCCAATTGTCACTTGGAAAAAAAACCTGTGGATATTGAGGTTCCACAGTCCGTGCTTCCCAATACCGTATTTGAAGCAATTTTTAAGATCCCCTATGATACGAAAATGAAACAAGTTCTTGCTAATGGCAAGAAAGGGGCTTTAAATGTAGGAGTTGTTCTAATTTTACCCGAGGGCTTTGAATTAGCTCCTCCGGATCGTATTTCCCCTAAGATTAGACAAAAGACGGGTAATCTTTATTTTCAGAACTATCATCCCAATCAAAAAAACATTATTGTAATAGGTCCTGTTCCTGGTCAAAAATATAGTGAACTTGTATTCCCCATCCTTTCACCAGATCCTGCTACTGATAAAGAAGCTCACTTCTTGAAATATCCCATATATGTGGGTGGTAATAGAGGTAGAGGACAAATTTATCCCGACGGGAGTAAGAGCAACAATATGGTCTATAGTGCTTCAGCAACAAGAAAAGTTAGCAAAATTTTACGTAAAGAAAAGGGTGGATATGAGATAACTATCGATAATAAATCAGACGGTGGGCAAGTGGTTGACATTGTACCTCTAGGACCGGAGCTTCTTATTTTAGAAGGCGAATTGATCAAGGTCGATCAGCCATTAACGAATAACCCTAATATGGGTGGATTTGTTCAAGGAGATGCAGAGATAGTACTTCAAGATCCATTACGTGTTAAAGGTCTTTTATTATTCTTAGCATCTGTCATTCTGGCACAGATATTTTTGGTCCTTAAGAAGAAACAATTTGAAAAAGTTCAATTGGCCGAGATGAATCTTTAGGTCCATAGATTTTTGAACATGAAGTTTACTGATTGATTCAAAAATGAATACCCCTTCAGAGATGGAGAGCCTTTTCTCCTTCTTCTCCCTTATATATTCTTGATAAAATGTTCATGTAGATATATCTAAATTTGAAATAGCCATACATAAGCACTGGACAGATCAACTTGTTGAACGATCCCCATATGCTATATCGTGTACTATATACATGCCATTCCCTTCTTTTCTTATCTGTAAAATAGAGATACATCGCAGGGAGGAGAGATGGGGAGAATAACTAAGCAATCTTGGAGAAGATTCCTATTTTCTCTGATCCCATTCTTTATCTATTATTCTTCGTTGAAAAGAGTCGAAGAAATTGTCCGATTTTCCTCGGGATAATAGGAACTAATTGGGTTTCCGATCCTATCCTATTCGTCAATTCCTTCGTAAATTGAAGATTATTTTGTACGCTATACTGAACTGAGGAAGCTTCAAATTCATAAAGAAGGAAGAGCAGACAATTAAGGGGCAATATCACTCATGAAAAAAAAAACCCTATAAAACTTTTGATAGGGTTTGTTCCTAATGAGATAAAATGAATAAAAGGTGTTTTTCCTCCTCTTTTATTTTGTAAGCCAAAATAAGAGAAGAAAATATTATATATGCACATTTATATTCTCATAGTTCGGGTTTTTACAAAAACTTTGCATAATATCCCATCAGAGAAATGAGAAAATATTTAGTACTTAATATTCTTCGTTTTTCTGTGGTTCCTTCGACAGAGATTGAAATTGGATCGATCCAAATATTTTTTCCGATCATATAGCGGAAGAATAGATTGACTCATCACTTGATTGAAAGACATTGAATGAAGTAAATTAAAGAGTCATTGTATTTTTACGAATATTATCTTCTAATTCATATTAATATAGAAAGAATCTCAATAAGAGATTTCGATAAGGCCTTACCCTTCAAATAAGGGTAAGGCCTTATCGATTTTTCACTTTCGCATGTATACTATTTCCCACAGTAAGTGCATTTCCCCTACTATAGGGATGACCCTAATCCGGAATATGAACCATAGAAAAAGATACCCAGTAGACCAATCACGATAATACCAGTTACAGTACCTATCAACCAAAGAGGGATCCTTCCAGTGGTATCGGCCATTTATCTTACTCCCTTTCACATTTTATTAAGTGGGCATACTCGAGACATAAACAGTCATAGCATAGATAATTATGCGTATTGGATCTCTGCATAGATAATTATGCGTATTGGATATCTTCGAATGGAGTGATAATATTCTCATTTTTCCTAATTGAAAAAATAATTGGAGAATGGAACAGCAAGTACAAAAATTAGTAGCAACCCCTAGTAGAGACTGGTACGATTCAATTCAACATTTTGGTCGTTCGGATTTGTTGGGTTAGTATTCCTTATTACTGATATAGCTATGAAACCTGGAATGACTAGTACTCTGAAACATAATGGCATCACTACTACTCTATAGGTGTAAGTAATCACAGTAATTACAGATAACTAGTATTCATTAGTGTTTACATTGAGAAAGAATCCTATAAAGATGCATAACACGTCTATCATTACCTATTACAGCATTACGAGTTCAATCTAAGGCACATAAGTACATCATGTTTATGCCTATTGATTCCGTATCATATATGGAGCTGCTTAGTACTCATAAGCACTAGTTACAAATGAAACAAGCTCTCACTAGTTAGGGGAATACAACAGTGATTAAGCATTAGTACCATTGATTGTAAACACGTAGACTCTATATAACACATGTTACATAAAGTATGAACCATTGATTACGAATGGGTTTGAGACTATTGATCTAAGTAAGAATCACTCTTATCTAGCTATAATATATAGATCATATTACGTAAACAAGTGGAATCAAAGCAACATGTAAGTGATATGTTATTACTGATATACGACCTATCTTAGCTCATCAAAGCAAGTAAGCTATGTTGTTTACTGATCTATCTCCTTATTATGGATCTACTTATAGGTGAGGTTAGCTGTTCTATACTATTGGAATCGCCATTGATGAGTGTTTACTGTTGGGTATAGGATTGGATAGGTTCAACATATAGCTGACTGTAATCGTAATTATGACAGCATCAATGATTAGGCTCTTACTTATAGGTGTGATTCGAGATAGGGTAATGGACACTAATGATTACTGTCATTAATATATAGGTTTTATTACTCATATATGACTACATATAGATAATACCACCTGTATTACAAGAGCTTAAGCTGATACCAATCATAACAAGGGTTCATGTATCGAATAGGATATGGTTTTTAGGATAGATACGCTATAACCTTGGATTCATAGTTACAGGAATGTCTATGATTACCATAGCTCTGAACATTACTGGTCTATTTTTTCATGGTTTAATCTCTCCATTATAGCTTGCAAAATACTATGAATGCCATGATTATGCCAATTAAGCTTAGTTTATCACACTACTCATCTTATTACTATAAGTACGCTTGTTTTACAATTACTTGTTCTAATATAAGCATGTAGTAAGTTCATACTAGTATTGTAAAGATCATAAAGCTCCATATCTTATGGGTGTACTGTAAGTATCAAAGAATACAGACCATTAAGTAGCTAGTATTACAACCATTGATTAGATAACACATTGGATTACTACTAGTTATAGTAATGATGATCAAGCATGGTAACTGTACTGCTATTTCACCTATTGTAACATTAATACAATGTCTCACTATTCCATAATGTATAAGCACTTGAATAAGAGATGTACTTGTATCAATTACGTATATGAACCTGTATTTAATCATGTTTCCATATTCATCACATAGTTTTATGTTTTTATCCTATGATCTATCACCATAACCCAACATAGCTACTAGTTCAACCTTTTCATGGTAAGCTTTAACCTCATAACCTAACCTGAGCTATCTCCATTATAATGAAGTAGAATAAGGGATATGTTGAATACAAGCTAAGACCTCTTTGTTAAACCTACATTATTATCCATAATACAGGTGAATCCAAGCCTATTAAGCAGTAAGAGAGTTCAAGCATATTGTAAGTATACTTGTATTTCATGATTGCTTGTATGTGTAATAAGATTGTATTACGATCTAATCACATTACAATAATAATGAGACTTATTGGTCATGGATACTATTGGAACAAATAAAGCAATGAGTGATCCATAATGAATGAGGTGCCTTAAATGATAAGTAGAGCTTATATGTAGTGACTAATACAACATGACTAAACAGTAAAATGCTTATGGTGTAGAAGCTAGCTCACTAGTTTGCATGTAAAGCTTAAGGCTTTGTGTTCTTGATTCAATGGAGTTCACAGTATACAAGGATTCAACAAGCATTACGTATTAAACATAACCTTACTTTGTACTTTCTTATGGATTGACACTAGTAAGTATTACAGAGCTTCTATGATTCTACAGATAAAATCACACATTGTATGGAGTAATACCATTGTTGAAAGCACTATAACGTTCATTACCTCTTGCTAGAGAAACCTATACGAGTTCACCCTGCTAGAAAACTACTAATTCCATTGGTATTGGTTAATCATAGTGCTTACTCTATCACACTTTATGGTAAGTAACTCCCTAATAAGTCTTGTTTCATAATAGTTACGAGTCTTAGTGTAACCAACATACGTGATATAAGTATCTGTATTTCAATTAAGACGTATACAAGCTATACTAATCTGTATTGCTTACTTTTTCTGTGTTCTTACTACTATAAGGTAGATTACGGATATACTGTAATCATACTATCTGTTACATATCATTGAATCTAAGAGTGTTAACAAGGCTAATAGATTCATGGGATTACATTATGGAAACATCATAGCTTAGTTACATTGTTATTACTGCTTAACTAGCTTAATCCTGTAACTAATACGAGATTTATTACATATACCAGTAATGAACGGCTTACTATTTGTAACAATGAACATGAATCTTACAAGGATACTATGTGTGAAATCACTATGTGTTTTATTTGTTATACGTATAAGCCAATCCACTAGTTTTTCTCTACTAATGCGATACAAGTGATTACAGTTGTTTGCAGCTATGTTATGAGGTGAATCTTAGTCAAATAAGCTTATACACTATTCAAGCTCATTACAACCTCTAACTAACCAGAACAGGCAATATCAATAAGAAAACCTATCATAGAGTAGAGGTATAGTATGATTCCCTATTAGAGATATGGTTTATCACAGCTTGCTTGTTCATCTATAGATTTGCTTTGTCCCTCCCATCCAACAACCAAATCCATCCGGCTTACCCATTTCTCCCAGCGATCCCAAGGCAGCGATGCATCGGATCCAGTTGTACCATCCAGTCATTTCAAGCCATCCAGTCAAGTTCCTACTTATTAAGTAGGTAAAATAGCAAGGCAAGCGTGGGCATAAAAAAACTGGGTGTCTGGTATTGGCGTAACCCCAACTTTTCCAGTAAGAATGCCAGCTAGTAAGTGCCTGGACAAGCTACCTTAAGACTTATTTTGGGGTTACGCAATAACGCATGGAACCCAATATTTTTCAATCAAACTTCCAAATATGGCAATGGGCCACGATGATAGATGACCAGTCTGGGGTACTTTTTCTTTATGGGAATTTTCAAACAACCTAAAATTTATGAAAAAAACTTATAAATATCACATTTGACTTATACAGATTGGGGTCTCTCTTAATGCAAGATATACGGGTGATATCGTTTAAATAGTATCCAATATAGCGATGAAATAACGTATATAGTAGATCTAGTAATGTCTCTAATCATATGGCCACTATATCTTCTTCCTTCTCTGCCAATATGGTACCATTCCTTGCTAGCATTCGTAATCAGGTCCTAGGTGTGATGTTGCATGCCATCTTTATCTAATTCTTCTCATGCCATGCCTGTCCCGTCCTTCCCATCCTGCCATGCCGCCAAGCCGTCCCTGTGTTGCCCATATTCATGCCATGCCGCCATGCCGTCCTTGTGCCCTTTCCTACCATGAACCGAAACAAATAAGCTTATTATCTTGGCACCCAGGCCGAGGGAGAAGAAGTAAAACCTCTGGTAGGCAAGACGAGGGCGAGCGGACCAAAAAAGGGAAGCGTAGCACCATAGTGTGGCAGAAAGGAGGGATTTCCTTATTTGACCTCCTTGGGTGCGCCAGTTAGTCACTTTCCCCCAGTTATCCGTTCAATAAGAATCTTATTTGTAAGCTTAACCAGTGAGCCCAGTGAGCCGGCACATTCCAGTCCCGCTGAGATCCCTTCCCTCGTAATAAATTCTTCAATTTAGTCATAATAGGTAATCTGTCTAAAGCTAAATAACATATATAAGGAATGAAGGCACTTTTTGTAATAAAGCATGAAATATGATAAGCACTTGGCCTTTCCTGTCATTCCCAAAGGGCACTTACCTAGGGCACCGGGTACTATCCCTTCCCAACTCAAGCAGGCACTGGGTAACGATATCTTCCCAAACACTATCCAGCATCCTTATTGGTAGGGATAGATCCAAGCGTGGATCAACATCCGGGCACAAAGACGGATCCAGTCCCAGGTGATTTTGACCGGGTTCTAGCTTCTCCACCGGCGGCATCTTGTCCAGAAGGAGCAACAGAGGCAAATACATTGAAAGCAGAGGCTAGGGCAGAGCCAGTTGATTGAGTTGAACCAATCGAAGTTGACCGAGAACCCATTGAAGTTTACCCATAGGCAGGGGCCATAGAGGTAGGGGGGCGAAGTTAAGGCAGAGTCAGGAGTATAAAAGCAAGCATCAATAAGGGCATGGGCATCCCCTCGCTTGGTTCCAGCGTTTTCGATATGAAGACCCTGGCACCGTGAATAATTCTGGGAGTAATACGATCAACATACACCAAGCTAGGGGTACAGATCTACACTAATATAGCTCTGCCATTCCATCGACCCATTCAACCAAGACACTGGGATCAAGCAATCAACACCTTGTAATATCCACCATGCAGCTGAAGAACCAATTGACCGAGAAGCAGATCTGAAGAGATCAGAAGGCTAATAAGGATAATGAGCCTCCATAAGTAGCAAGGATATGATAAATAAAGTTATAGTATTATTTATACTAGTAATCTTATACTCTACTTAGCTAATTAGGAACTACAACTAGAACTACCAACAAACTATTACTCACTATAGACAAAATCCTCTAACTAATGGCATCTTCATCAAACCCTGAGATTAATAGCCCTAAACTGAGCTATGGTACAAATACCTTTGGCTCGACTTCATTGGTTTTTATATGAGCCAATGGGTGAAGTTACTATGGGTGGCTTTTGAGGACTATTGGTATTAGGTTCAACTGATGTGGTCTAGAGGTTGAGTGTTATATATTATGCATTACTAGTTTCATTCCCAAACCTCCCCCTAGTCCCCACGTTATGTTACTACGTGAAATTGTTGTTTGCTCACTACGCTCGTTACTTGCTCGTCTACACTTCGTATTTACGTCACACTTAGCTCCTCGGAGTCGCTGTGTTTCACTCATTACCCGGGCTATTCTTTTCCTCTAGGATCTAGTTTCCCATCTTCTCCGGTTCCACTTCGTTGCCCTAAGGGGTGTGGGGAGTTGGGCTTTCTTTCATTCAGTCATGTTAATAAGTAGCAAGTAGTAACAAGCATGTAATGTAAATTTCAGTAATCAAGTCCAGTTAGTCAAGTAAAGGCAACATTTAGTAGCAAGTAGTATCAGTAGCCAGCATGTCATGTTCAGTAGTTTAGTTTAGGAATAAGTAGCTATAGTTGATGAGTAAGCTATAGTTGTGTCCACCAGCAATAGTTTAGAAATAGAAATGAATCTGTTATCATTGGTTGTTTCTTCCTAGAAGTTATTACACGGAGTGATGAAGTGACATGATAGGTTGTTGTTGTTGTCTTGTTGAAGAGAATGAATCAGTAGGTTAGCCAATCGAGGTTTAGGATCGGTACCTCTAACTCTTCAACTACTAGATCTCTAACTCTTTGACTAATTGGGTGCTTGATGAACTTAGTGACATGAAGTGAAGTTACATACGGTTTTCTTTCTTTCAGTAACATGATGAAGTAGCTGCTGAGCAAATCCCCACACCATTCACCCCGTCGGTTGCTCCTGTCCGTCATTATGGTTTCACTTAGGAAATCAGATTATTCGCCTTTTCAATCAAATATGGCATGCAACCATTGATTCAATGGGAAAGCACGCATATATTTTATTATACGACGCAATAAGGACAAATTTGTAGCACTTACATGAGAACTAGGATAAATGCACGTTACTTTATTCCATGACATAAAAAAATGTCTCATTTTGGCTATGAGAGGGAATTTGATTACTGGCTATGAGAGGAATGGAAATTGACTTAGACTATATATATGATGCACCCACGAACCAATGATATATCGATTCGTTGTCTAAATCCTACAAATCTTCTCACTAAACAATCCTTCACTACACAATCCGGTAGAGATATAAATATGCATATATTTGATTTCACGATGCACCTTACTCGATGATTGGTTTTTTTCTGATGATGAGAATGAATAATGAGTGTTAAATTAGTTTATGATGAGTTTTATTAGTCTGGTGGTTGCTTATAGATAAGAATAAGTATGGTGGATAGGCCGAGATGAGAATTAGGAAGAACTGCCTCTTGCTCCTCGGTACTGACTCCACGATCTAACAAATCATGATCCCCGATATTGACTGACTCTAACTCTACAAGAGGACAAAGAATGAGAATTAGTACCATAGGATAGGACCAAATGTGACAAGTGAGACGAGAATACCCATCCTTGAATCTTCTTGGTGTTCCCGTCCTCCCTTCCTTATCTTGTTGTTGCTGATGGGAGAGAATCCTAGGTGCGGCATGTTGGAAGAAATGCTGCTAGGTGGGTGGGTAGATAAAGTGGTGAAATGTTTAGTGCTGCTAACCGAGGTAATTTCTTGATTGAATGAGGGTGGCTACACATCTATGCTACTAATGTTGCTGGGTGGTGGTGGTGTTCCTGTTATTCAATGAGTGAGTGGCCCTTATTGTTTGCTTGCTGCTATTTCTACCCACTGCTATTTCTTGTTTTAGTTTATGTTATTTTATGTGGTTGTTGTGATTTCTATTGGCCTTGTACTTGGAATTTCCTGAAGCTGACGAAGCTTGTTGTTGTTGGATTTACATGCATGTTGGAGAGGTCCAAGCTCTATCTAATATGTTCAGGTTGGGTGGTGGCAATCTTACAAAGAGAAAGAGGTAGTAAGTGGTGGTGCCTCCTCCCCGCGCTGTTGTTGCAAGTTTTAAATGAGAGGATATATTTTTTTCATCCATGTCTTCTGGTCTGGGGCAGGAAGTTGAAGGCATAAGCTATTCTAGAATCCATGTTGCAGCCTCCTGGTGGTGGTTGGTGTTTCATTCATCTACTTAGTGTTAAAGGGTCTTCTAATTCGAAATCCTCTTTGACTCATCAATGTTGTATCGAGCCTGATTTTTGTGGGTTGTGACTTCGGTGGAGTAGAGGTTAAGTTCTAGGTTCTATGGCTGCTTGATTCAGTTATAGGTTCCATGCCTTCTGTGATTTAGAGGTAATAGGCTTCCTAAAGAGCTGATCTTAGGACCTTCCATCCAAGCGCGTGTACTTTAGATAAAGGGATAGATGCCCTAAAAGTAAGTGACCAATCCATCTCACTCATAAGGTATTAATTCCCTTATCCATCCTTACAATTGGCTATCACCGAATCATCTATGCCCTCCTCCCTAGAATTCATGGAAGCATTAATCACGAAACACCTCCTCTTTCTAGTTGAATTCTCACATACCCCTACATCGTCTCATCTACGCCACTAGAGTGCTATACCACAAAGAACCCTAAGAAAGGCCTAATTTATCACTCTCTCTCTCTACAAGGTTACAGATATCGAAGTGTTCTGAATGGAAACAGCAACTCAGATACCCATTGCCAAATTATGTCCAATCTCTAGCATCACAGAAGAAACGATTCCCCACACACCGCTATGCCCTCCATTAACTTAGGTATCCCTTCACTATCCTCTTAGACTTTATCTGTCATTTTAGACAAGCAAGCCCTTCTATCTATCTTGCTTCCAAATAACACCACACCTCTTGGATCTCCTCTTGGGATTTAGTACCGGCATATAGTCAGCATCAACACCAGTTTCGAAGTGGAAGGATGTGGACTATTTAAGGTATGTGATTTGGGGCGCTTCTTATCTCGGCACTGCCCTTATGGCTATGGTAAATCAGCTATAACTGGTGATTATTGGCTATGAATGTGGGTATGCACCTTATAAACAGGTGCATCATATGTAATGCATGGTCGATCAAGTAGAGGTAGGCACTACTGTTGCATATATAATAGGTAATCCGCCCCATATGGGGGAATATGGAACTCCTTCTTTGGTTATCATGTGATGATGAAATCAATATTTTATGGTGACTCCCCCACCTAATAAAGACTTAGAACCTTTCTATTGTCCGGTGGTAACTTGGGGGTCCTTCTCTCTTCGTCGCGGGGAGGGGGGTTCATTCGTCAATCCCGAAAAGCCAGAAAGAACAAAGGGGCTTAAAATCCAATCTCCATCCCGCCATCATAGGGAAATGTCTTGAAAGGCCCTACTAGTGTTGAATAGCACGTGAGGAAAGTAAATGGATGGCTTGATTTTTCAACTTGCACCCCGGGAGGGGAGTAATGCAGTCAGGGTTGGATGAGAGACATTAGGGAAAACAAGTTGCCAACAGACGAGGTTGAGCCAAGTTTCCAACAGACGATGAGAGAATAGATGTTCGCCAGGAAATCAAAAAGGTATGGATTGAACTTCATTTAGCTGTACCGTAAGGCTATTACCGTAGTACCAAAATTCTTTACTCTATTTCCTTAGGGTAGGGGGACAAAGACTAAGAAAGAGAGACCTTAAGGCAAGTACTGGTATCGTTAGAACTATTAGCGAGCTATTAACGTAAGGCAGTCCATGAGACCAGGGGCCATAGGGAATAAAAAGAAGTATTACCTTAGGACAAGTAAGAAATACTAATTAAGTGTCCATAGGGCAAAGAAAATGACAACTGTCTATCGAAAATTACCTTTAGTCTTTGACTACCAACTATCTGCACCTTTGGGCAACCCTGATTGGCTATGATCGACTGGCAATAAGAACTAGCATTTACTAGTGGCTATCGGAAACTGGCTATAAGTAATGACCTCAAGGCAATGATTGGCTATGTATCAGAAATATAATTGGAAATGAGAACTAGCTATAAGAAATGACCTTCTGTCTATGATTTGCTATCTATATAACGTGATTGATGTGCAGGCTACGTCAGGTTCTTATTATGGTATGTCTGGTATGTTAAGTATGTATGGCTATGTGCTGCTGCTAGGTGTATGGCATATGCTATTTAATGGTGAATCAACGTAAGTAAGTGTATATCATTGGTTATTCTTTGTGTGTTAGGTTAGTTGCTGCTTCTATCTTCTGTTTCTCCCCTCCCTATGGTAGGCTAGACTTATTGGATTTGGCAAAACGTGGCTTTTGGTGGACTTGTTGTACTCGGCTAAAGGTTACAGGTTACAAGCCTCTCCTCTTTCTGTTGGACCTATTGGACTTGGTGAGGCTGGTGGTTTCTCCAAAGAAGGTGGGATGATGGCCGGAATTGCTTTTGTGTGGTTGATCACTATCGCTTGTCTCCAAAGGGGAATGGCAAAGATACCCTGGTTCAAATGATCGCTGTCGCTTGCCGAGATTGCTACTGGTGGTTGACAAATATCGCTTCCATATATTGAGGTGAGGGAGAGCCTTGGTAGATCACCCCATGACTTACCTTAATGGAACAGAGTTCCTCGTCTGTTGACCCTTACCTTAACGGAACAGAGTTCCTTCTCTTCTATCCTTCTTGCACTTACCGTTACGGAACATCGTTCCTACGAACTTTTTCTGGTTCCAAAGGCACAGGCTTAGATCGGGCAGGTAATACATCCCGAGATGGGGCGGGTGAGATACGAATTGAATAAGCACACAACGTATATCAGAGACATGGAGAGAATAAACAGAGATCAGGACGGTTCGTGTGGAGATAAAAAAGAAACAGAGCATGAAATCAAGGACCATAGCATGAGAGAGGACTAGATGGGATGACACTAGAGGCAGAAGGAAAACACTAGAGAGCAGGAGCATAACATGAGGTGAGAAAAAGAGCCCGGATGATAGATACACTTACAGATCTCACTACACACAAAAACACAACAACAGAGCTAGAGCACACACAACACACAGCAAGAATAGGAGATATATATATGTGATTTCAAAACAGAGCATCGATCTGATTGTTTTTCTTATTTTAAGCATTTATTTATCATTTTCTATAGTACAGGCGCCTAGAAAGCGCGTTAGTGGGCACTTTATTTTCACATTTTTGGTTTTTTTCACTTATATAATGCAATTAAGAAATAAGTTGGTTGAGTTAGGTCACCAATTTTACGAATCAACCATACTACGTGGCATGATTCATTACCATTGAACGGGTCATGGCTTAACACTAACGGTAACAACACTTTGACTAACAATTATCTCATCCATAAACTCTACTTACTACCTCAGCCTTCGGACTAGCCCTTGAAAACCTATGCATCATACCTATGGACTTGGAACCAGCCGGAAACTCACCCTTTAGAGCCTCTGCTACCTCAGCTTTGGTGGGACCTTCTTACTTGGGACCACCTCATCCACCTCTTTGGACCTTATACTAAGCCATGCAGCCTATGAACGAACCTTTACCCTTCCTACCCTTGACTTACACTTTCAATCCGCATGAAGCACGAAGTCTGTATAATGGTCCGCTTTAAGTCCGTGTCCACTTTATTAAGTCCGTATGATGGATGTCCGCTTTCTATTTTCTGCTAAAGACCTGTATGAGCCCCCCCCCCCCCCTCTCACATGCTTACGGGGAAATAAATACTTGCTTACGGTGGTGGCTTACTGCTGGCTGGTTTCACAATTTTCCCATTCCCGCTTTCTCATTCCCGATTGCCCAATTGAGCCCGATTCACTTCTTGAGGACAATTACCTTGGTTACCTTGGTGAGCCCAATTACCCTGTCGCTACCAATTCACTTGGTTGATCCCGAGTCCGATAGATATCCCTCCTTGTTTGAGGACGATTACCCATGTTCCTCCGGATTCACCTTCTTGAGCCCAATTGCCTTTATGAGCCCGATTCACATAGTACAATTTACATAATGATGGATGCCAGGTGGGGACCAATAAAAATAGGAAGATTATGTGTCGCTTGAAATTTTCTTATGTTGCTGCTGACCGGTAGATGTCGCCAGAGGTTTTTTATGAAAAAGGGGACCCATGGATAGAAAGATTTTGTGGATGCTTTCCGGTTTCAGTAACCACATGAACAGGACTGAGGTTTTGGTGGTTCTTTTTGTGTGAAAACTTTATATAATACCCCCATGCCCAGAAGGTAGCGATTCTTTGTGCATGAACATTTTTCGTCCACCATGTACAAAAAGCAGCTGGTTCTTTGTGTGTTACCTATTTGACGTGAACAATTTTAGATGTGTTCAATTCAATTTTGTTATCCATTACCTGCAATAACCCCCCCTCCATTTTGATGAGCACAAGAAGGAAGGAGCCAGTGAGTCTAAGCCAAGCATTCACTCTGTTACTTGGGAACCTCAGAATCATACCTCACCCTTGGGAGGACCTGAAACTCTGCCTTGGGACCTTATTTCTTATCGTAACTTATTCTTATCTCTTATCCTCTGGAGGCCGAAGTTACTGGTCTTATTTCTTATCCTTATAAGATTCCATCTTCAGGTTCATCTCTGAACATAGTGATTCGTCCTTTTCTTTCATTCGTCGGGCTGTCTAGGCTAACCCTCCAGCGAATAGGTCACAAACCTCGCCAAATATGAAAACAAGGAGACCCTGTGCGGCATTCATCAAACATGTATACGTATGACGATAAGCTTCTCTGTCTCAGGTGTACTATCCATTTCCTTCTCCTCAGCTACCTAGTAGGTGTACAATAGAATAGATAGGTATATGTCATAAATAAGAATTCTATTTATATCTAAAGGTGGAGTTGTTGGTTGATGAGAGGACATTATCGGGTCGAGAACGATTACAAGCCGCTCAAGGTGGCCTCAGCCTCAGGGTTGAATACCCCCACGATGGGCTTAATCCACGCCGATAATGCATATAAACCCATTGAAGAGCATCTCTTTTTTCGCCTAGCTGTGGTGTGTACCAACTATATAATATAGATAATATGGATTATGGATCATCTAAGGTCAAAAAAATTTTATACAGTGGGCTAAAATGGCCATTGAATCAGTTCGATAGTGAAGAAGCAGCCATCCATGATTAATTACTCAATCACACCTTGATCATATGGCTGGCATCTGGCCCGGAAATACTAGATATCACTTTTTCCCTCATTCGGAGCAGCCCTAGCCTTCTTAGAGACATATAGAGTTGAACGATCAATCCATAGCCTTCTTGGATGAGAGGTGAGAGGATTAGGCTTCATTGATATCATTACCTACCTACCCTCTAAGCTTAAAATGGATAGCTGAATCATCTTCCCTAGCTTCTGAGTAGATGATTCTTCCCTTCCTACCTTTTTGATATAAGCTTTATTAGATGAATGAGTAGGTGTATGAGTTAAACCTTCCTTCTGTACCCTACCTACCTTCTTATCATCCTTCTTAGTGGGAATTATAACAACCCTTTCTTTCCCTTATATCTTACTTATCCTAACCTTCTCTAAAAACCCCTGATTATATAAGCTTCTTATTCGTTACCAAACCTTCCAATTCAATTCTTTGTAGTGGTCCCACCCAATGGGAAGGAATAGGATTGGTTCCCATTATCTCGAATCTAAACCTTGTGCTGCTATATATGGATGGTTCCGGAATCTTTCTTTTCTTTTCTGTCTATACCGGAATCTAATCTATATGAGTTCAACCTTCTGACCTTCCTTCTGAAGTAGGTAGGTGAATATTTCTTATTCCTTTCTGTGCTTCTAGGGTCTTAGTCTTTCCCTTCTCCCTACCTTCTCTGGTGGGTATTACCCTACTCCTCTTCCTACGGGTATTACCCATTGACATATTCTAATTAGGAGCATCTTTACATATTAGCCATACAACAACCACTCAACCCTTAACAACCAGGAAACATATAGTTAATAAACAAGGGAACTAGATTCATTAATGTTCAACCAACCCTCAAAAGATGAAATGATAAACTGGTATGCAATACCTTACCCTCAAAGAACCCTCAAAAGCCAAGAAACAAGGGGTTTGATGCCGGCAAAGCACCCTTACTACGATATCCATATCACAACACTATGAACCTAGGACAGAAACAACTACTTATCAAAAGGTTAACAGAACTAGACCTACCATCAGGAATGTCTTCCTCTATCAGTTCATATATTACTCTATAAATCTAGGAACTCCTAAAAAATAAACAGGAATATACTCTTAACGATCTGTACATCTTACTAGTGATTCATTAGGCACAATAAGTAGAGTAATACGTACCTACTTGGATGGGTATTGTATTTCCATAATATCTATACCATGATGTAAGCTGTAATACTGGTGCTTATGTTAGCTACAAGACTTGATGAGAGTAATGAGATTCAGTGTGTTTTATTTCACTATGTTTACGTATCTACTAATACATATGAGCTATACCCGTACAAGTTACATCATTAATTGTATTCCTGAAACCAATCATAGTTCATAGTGTTTATAGAACTAGTGTGTTTTAAGTATGATAGAACAGTAATCAACGAATATGGCTTATTACTCCTTATAACTATGAAAGAAATGATACAAGGGATTCAATAAGCTCACTCATAGGCTCTATGTTACTTTACGCATGTTCCATGGTTTCCAATTCACCTTAAGACCTAGACCTGTAAACCCTATTAATATTACTTCATTAGGAACTCAGGAAGGTACGAGATAGCCAACAGCTAGAGAATCATGCATAATAGCATGGGCATGGCATGAAACAACCCCTTATTTCCCTTATACCTTACTTCTGTGTTTACTAACCACTTTCCGTATACTACTTGGATGAATGAAGAAGTGCTTAGGCAAGTACGGGCTATAGACCCGAGCAGAGTTAATAACATGGCATGGCAGAGCATGATATGATCTACCCCCCCCCCCCCCTTACTTATGAATGTGTTCCCTTTCCACCTTAAGAAACTATATGCCCTATACCAATACTGAATGAGGTGCTTAAGAGGTACTTCTATAGGCTTCTCCGGGTAGGCGGGATGAAATGACATGGCATGGCGGCATGCATGCTTCCTATATTTTATATATGTAATTACGACTATCTCCAAGTCATTAGGTCAACATCCTAGGAGCGGCTCCGCACTTTGTTTTCCCCGTACTTCGGGCAGGCACACTAGGAACTCATACTTATTAGATCGGGCTAGAAACACTTTCTTTCAACCTTCGAAGGGATTGGTCCCCCACCTCTGGCTCTAAAGTAGATTCTACATATTCGCATGCTGTAGCGCCGAATGATTTCATGCGGGTGCCTGATCTCTCCCTCACCCTCAGACCTATCTAGCTCATCCATCGATCCCAAACTAGCTGACCCAGCTCTCTATCCGATCCAGCCCTCCCTCCAGCAAGGCCATTCCAGCAATCGATAATGGGTACGGGGTTATGGTTCTATCCACCCCAACTCAATGCATCATGGATGGATAGCTTGGGGCTGGCTTTGATCCACCAAAACGAAACGCTGGCAGGAGCTAATAAAAAGGAGATAGGATGGCTGGCCCCCCCTAATTAACAAGTTGCTTTACTGTATTTACATATATAAATAATGATTGGAATAACAAAGAAATCAAGAGCCATCAATTCAATTATTTGATAAATTATTCAATTGCGTAATTACGCGACGTTACACTTTCTATTTCTTCCTAGACAATTGACTGTAGGGAGATCGAGGAACTATACCATTCAAGGAGGGAATTCTCTCTCTTGCCTAACTCTTTTTATTTATCTCTAGTCACGGACTCCAGGAAAGAATCATTCTAACACCCAGGGATGCTCACCCAACTCTAAAGTTGGCATATTCAGTTGGCCTAACCACCATTGTGGATACAAAAGCAGTAACGTAGCCCCTCTGAACTACAGGGTCCCCTAAAGCATAGGCTTATTCATTTGGGGTCCTTCTAAATCTTTTTTATCTACGGAAATAAATGCCATAGAGAAGGTGCTAAGGATTGGAGGACACCCCGTTCCCGAAGTGATTATTTCCTGGTGGGTGTTGGTTCCTAGTAAATGACTGGCTCTATCTTTCTTTCATCTAATCCTGCGAGTGCATTCGTTGAATCATTCGAAACAGATTCTCCCAAAAGCTTTTTGCATAGGTTAATACACCATAAAATAGGTAGGGTAGGAAATTGCTTGCTTGACTCCTGCCAAGATAGTTTTCTCAAATGGAGGGGATGGCTTTGCTTGCTGTAATAATATTAGTGGTAAGATAACAACATTCTTGCTATTTATTACCCTTTATATGTCTACACCGGCTCGGCTCACTTACTTGAACTTATAATAGCATTGTTGGACGGGCTGGGCTTCCAAAAAAACTTTATTTATGAATGCCTAGTTATAAAACTATTGATTGATCTTTCGAGCGGGTCGGGCGAATCCTGGCTAGATACTATTGATTAATAATTATTACAGCTTTCCTATAACCTTTATATCCCTACTTGCTTTCAGTTTAGTGCCTCATCTATCCACCTACCATACCGCCTTCACCCTAGGATATGGAGGGAGGACAAAGTGCTGCCTGCCCAACCCATTGAATTGATTCAGCCAGAAACACTTTGTAGGAGAGGCACTAGGATATTAACCCTTTACCCTAACTTCCCTTGTTACCCAACCTATTGACTAACTGATCCAGGTGGAATAATCAGGTACAGGTACAAGAGGCTTGAGTACAAGGCTCAAAAATTAAAGTGTTCAAAAATCTCTTGAACCAAGTTTAAGTTGTAGATCTCGTAATTCTGAATCCAACGGCGCGGACGGCACTCAATTCTAAGTCCGTATGAAGAAGTTATAAGCGGTCAAAGTTCTAGGTTGACTTGGTGACTGGACAGCCTTAAGGAAGGCACGAATTGGAAATTTTCCAGCCACCGGATTCCGGCAAGCTCAGGCCAGATTCCGGGAAAAATTGTGGCCTGTTTAATTTGCCTCCTTCGGTCCAAAACCGAATTTTTAAAAAGGCACAATTTGTTTTTTAATAACAAAAATTTATTAAAAAAAAGGGGGGTGGGGGCCGTGACCCCCGCCACCCCCGTCGGCACCCATATGGCACCATATATATATATGGGCCGGCAGGGATCAAACCTGCCCAGCCTTAAAGGCCGGCCCACTCCACGGGTGGCCCAACATATCAAACAAAATAACGATGAAACATTAAATGGGGCGGAGGTTGTTAAACACCGCCACCACCACACATACATGGCGTGGTTCCATACGGGGCGGGCCGCCTAATGCGGGTCCGGCCCCCTCCGTCAACATCAACGAATGTTAAATATAAAAAAATGGTTCAAAAGATTCAAATACTCAGCCTTTTAATGGAGGGGTCGGGATTTGACCACCCGACCTCCTCCCAAATCTTTGGATCTCCAACCAACGCGCCAACGGACTTGGCTTTGTTAAATCCGCCCAGCAATTCTTATTTAAACTCGTCTTTTTACAAGTGCGCCTAGGCCATGGAGGAGCGGGGAGTGTGCACGCAGATCAAGATTTAATATTTTTTTAATCGCAGGTCATGTGGAACCATGAGCCCAGAAAGAGGCAGGCGGAACCTTGATTGAGGCCAATTTTCAAGAGGGCGAAATTTTGACTTTGTCCAAATGGGACAAATTTTATGTCATTTCAGCACTACTCGACGCCACGAGTCTGATGGCATGCTCAGTTTCTGCATCTGAGTTTTCAATTTTTCAGCCACTTTTGGAAGTGGGTTATGCCGGTGTCAGATTTCTACATGTGAGCAGTCGTTTTCACCTTTCTCGACGCCACAAGATTGATGGTGTTTTCAGATTCTGCCGCAGAGCTGCTCAACCTTTAGCAAATGGCAGCATGAGGTATATGATGTGTATTCCATGTACTTCTTCATTTATTTCTCTTTGAGATGCATTATGTCTTGCAGATCCCGGCTGATACATGAGTTGTGGGATCTTGCTTTGTGTTGTTATTGATGTACTTTCAGCGATGGATTTGTGTCATGTATGAGTCCCTTTTATGCCACATTGGCGGGATGCTCAATTTCATATGTGTATTGTTGAGATCCCTTGTTTGCTAGGATTGGCGGGATACTCTTTTCTTTATATGTCAGCTATGGTCATACTGATAGGAGTCTTTCTTTATGTATGAGAGTTCTGCAGTGGAACATCTCTTAAAGAAGTCAAGCCACTCCTGCGTGAGGGCAATTTTTTCCTTGTATGTCATAGGGAAACACATCCATGTACATCTCTTCTTACAACACATAATGCAGCGGCCTACACCATCTTGACACCGAGGCCCGGAGATGTAGTCCCTCCTGGACGAACTCCGTCATCAAACGACGTGTTCTTATGATTGTTGATCTTTTTCATTTATGTTCCTCTTATTTACAGCTACAATTGTTCATTTCAGTTCTTTAACGTCTTAATTAAATGCAATTCTATTTATCAGCCGAAGTAAAAGGTCTTGGTTAAGGGGTATCAAGATTTTACCCTGGATCAAGTGGTATCAGAGCAGGTATTCTTGCTGATTGGATTGCAGGGCGTGAACATTGAACGTTTGCTGAGTTGAGCCATGGAAAGTGTCAAGGACATGTACGAAACCATGCTCAGGGTGTCCGAGAAAGCGGACATACTATACGAGGCTTATGAAAAACAAGCAGCAGAGAACGAAGAATTGAAGACCCTCCTACACACAGAGAAGGAGGAAAAACAACAGTTGCAGCTTCAGTTGCAAGCCACAACAGAAGCGTGGGAAGATTGGAAGTGCAACAATGAAATTCTGCAAGCAGATCATGATGCCTTGAAGGCGTTCCTACATGAAGAGAAGGAGGAGAAGCAGCAGTTGTAGCTTCAGTTGCATGCCACGACATAGGCGTGGGAAGATTTGAAACGCAACAACGAAACTCTTCAGAGAGATCATGATGCCTTAAAAGCATTCCTATAGAAAGAGAAGGAGGAGATGCAGCAGATGCAGCTTCAGCTACAAGCCGTGTTAGAGGCAGTGACAGAAGTGAAGCGCGACGAAGGCTTACAACAGCTTTCTTCATCTGTTTCGCAATCAACACCTAAGGTAAACAGTGTTGATTTTTCTTCAGTTTCTTCACATGATGTTATTTCAGTTGGAAGTGTGGAGATACCCATCACAGGTACCGGCATGAGGCTCCTCACTAAAATGGGGTACAAAGGAGGAGGACTTGGCATTCATGGCCAAGGCATCACCGAACCATTGGAGGTTGTGCAACGACCTTGTTATGCAGGTTTGGGGTACATTGACGAAGGATGTTCGAAGGACATCAAAGGAAAATAGATAATGATGAAATCTCCAAGGAAGAGGAATGATAGGGACACTTCGCCATCGTTCCACGGCAGTGTACGTTGCAGTGAAGGAACCGAGGCGAGCTCCCATCATCATGATGGCACCAGAGACCACCCCAGAAGGTATACTAAGTCTCATTATTCCATAGTGCATTTTGATTACAAGAATGTCGATAACCATGGTCGTAAAATATGGCATCGTAAAACTTGTTATTTTTGTGGTTTAAATAACCATGTGATTTCTAAGTGCTGGAAGAGGATGGCAGCACAAAGAAGGAAGAGGCACGAAAAGCCTTCTTCCCAACAGGAAAAGAAATCAGTTAAGCAAGTTTGGAGGAAAAATAACTTTTGCACCCATTGCGACTGAAGTGGCCACTAAAGAGCCACATGCTGGAAACTTCATCCAGAACAGCGCCGTAAAGCCAAAGAGCCCGTGCATACACCGGTCGAAAGAGTTGATCGACAAGCAAGTTCGCCACAGGGAAATGATCCACTTGTTTTAATAAATGAGAAGTGGTTCTTCTAGATTGTTTTTCTAGAGATGTTAAGCTTGTTATGGCCACGCTTGTAAGTCATTTGTCGCATTTTTATTATGAAAGTGATGATGTGTTTCCATCACTCGTTTAAGCGACCATGACATTTCTTTTTGGCCTTGTTTTATGAGTCGTGTGTTAGATCTCTTTCATGTAAAAGTGATGATTGTTGCCATCACTTTGAGATGCGATGATTATGTTTTGGTCATGTTGTATGATTCGTCTGATGCATTTCTTTCATGTAAAAGTGATGAGGAGTTTTGCCATCACTTCGAAATGTGATGATGAGGTCTAGTCTTGTAATTTTGTTGATGTATGATTTCCATTTTGTTGTAAGCTTGACCACCAAGTACATGTTATAAACTCGTGGCAAGTATGGAAACATCTGGGTCATTATTGGTCACATTGAGAATGTAATGTTCGTTGCAGCTTTAGGCAGGTGTTGGCATTCCGATTCCGAAAGACAGAAGTGAAGGAGTCTTCAAGGGATGTGCCTTTTTAGACATTTGCATTTCAGCAGTTGCAGGTGTTGGCTTTGCATCTCGATTCTGAAGTACGTGAGGTGAAGGAGTCTTCATGGGATGTGCCTTTTCAGACATTTTCATTTCAGCAGTTGCAGGTGTGGGCTTTGCATCTCGATTCCGAAGTACGTGAGGTGAAGGAGTCTCCATGGGATGTGCCTTTTCAGACATTTGCATTTCAACAGTTGCAGGTGTTGGCTTTGCATCTTGATTCCAAAGTACGCCAGGTGAAGGAATCATGTGGGGATGCGCCTTTCAACGACAGTTGCAGACAGTTTATGATACGTAAAGCTTTATGCTTTTGGAGGACCAAAAGCTCCTCAGTGGGGAGGTTTGATCCAGGTGGAATAATCAGGTACAGGTACAAGAGGCTTGAGTACAAGGCTCAAAAATTAAAGTGTTCAAAAATCTCTCAAACTAAGTTTAAGTTGTAGATCTTGTAATTCTGAATCCAACGGCGCAGACGGCACTCAATTCCGAGTCCGTATGAATAAGTTATAAGCAGTCAAAGTTCCAGGTTGACTTGGTGACTGGACAGCCTTAAGGAAGGCACAAATTGGACTTTTTCCGGCCACCGGATTCCGGCAAGCTCAGGCCAGATTCCGGGTGAAATTGTGGCATGTTTAATTTGCCTCCTTCAGTCCAAAACCGAATTTTTAAAAAGGCACAATTTGTTTTTTAATAACAAAAATTTATTTAAAAAAAGGGGGGTGGGGGCCGTGACCCCCGCCACCCCCGTCGGCACCCATATGGCACCATATATATATATGGGCCGGTAGGGATCGAACCTGCACGACCTTAAAGGCCGACCCGCTCCACGGGCGGCCCAACATATCAAACAAAATAACGATCAAACATTAAATGGGGCGGAGGTTGTTAAACACCTCCACCACCACACATACATGGCGTGGTTCAATACGGGGCGGGCCGCCCAATGCGGGTCCGGCCCCCTCCGTCAACATCAACGAATGTTAAATATAAAAAAACGGTTCAAAAGATTCAAATACTCAGCCTTTTAATGGAGGGGTCGGGATTTGACCACCCGACCTCCTCCCAAATCTTTGGATCTCCAACCAACGCGCCAACGGACTTGGCTTTGTTAAATCCGCCCAACAATTCTTATTTAAACTCATATTTTTACAAGTGTGCCCAGGCCATGGAGGAGCGGGGAGCGTGCATGCAGATCGAGATTTAATATTTTTTTAATCGCAGGTCATGTGGAACCATGAGCCCAGAAAGAGGCAGGCGGAACCTTGATTGAGGCCAATTTTCAAGAGGGCGAAATTTTGACTTTGTTCAAATGGGACAAATTTTATGTCGTTTCAGCACTATTCGATGCCACGAGTCTGATGGCATGCTCAGTTTCTTCATCTGAGTTTTCGATTTTTCAGCCACTTTTGGAAGTGGGTTATGCCGGTGTCAGATTTCTATATGTGAGCAGTCGTTTTCACCTTTCTCAACGCCACAAGATTGATGGTGTTTTCAGATTCTGCCGCAGAGCTGCTCAACCTTTAGCAAATGGAAGCATGAGGTATATGATGTGTATTCCATGTACTTCTTCATTTATTTCTCTTTGAGATGCATTATGTCTTGCAGATCCCGGTTGATACATGAGTTGTGGGATCTTGCTTTGTGTTGTTATTGATGTACTTTCAGCTATGGATTTGTGTCATGTATGAGTTCCTTTTAGGCCACATTGGTGAGATGCTCCTTTTTCATATGTGTATTGTTGAGATCCCTTGTTTGCCAGGATTGGCGGGATACTCTTATTTGCTACATGTCAGCTATGGTCATACTGATAGGAGTCTTTCTTTATGTATGAGAGTTCTGCAGTAGAACATCTCTTAAAGAAGTCAAGCCACTCCTGCGTGAGGGAAATTTTTCCTTGTATGTCATAGGGAAACATATCCATGTACATCTTCTTCTCACAACACATAATGCAGCGGCCTACACCATCTTGACACCGAGGCCCGGAGATGTAGTCCCTCCTGGACGAACTCCGTCATCAAATGACGTGTTCTTATGATTGCTGATCTTGTTCATTTATGTTCCTCTTATTTACAGCTACAATTGTTCATTTCAGTTCTTTAACGTCTTAATTAAATTCAATTCTATTTATCAGCCGAAGTAAAAGGTCTTGGTTAAGGGGTATCAAGATTTTACCCTGGATCACTAACCCACCTGAAGACCTAGACATGCCCTAATACCACTTGATTAATTCATCTTAGGAAGGACAGCTATGAACAAACCCTCTTCTCAGGACCGGGATCACACTACCTTACCCTTCCTTTCACCCTTTATCCTACCCTTCCCCTTTACCTTCCAGTCCACATAACTTTACCAACTGAACCACCTTCATGACTTACCTTTGCCCCACATAGCTTGACCAAAGAGCTTTTGGACAAGCCTTCCAAAAAGCATTCACTTGAATCACACTTTCTTAAATAGGCTGGTACATTACCTATTCCGTCTGAGCCTTGCCCAGGATACACTTTCGAAATTTGGGATACCATGTATCACCTTCTGGTCTGGCCGAGCCTCGCCGATACGATTCTGGATGCGCAAGCAGGCTCTCAATCTAAGGCCGCCATCATGCCCCCTTTTTTAGTCTCGACCAATGGGCCGCCATCATGCCCCTGGCAGGGCTCGATTGTTAAGGCCGCCATCATGCCCCCGGCAGGGTGAGGTAACGTGTGAGGGTGAGCTTGCCGAACTCTAGACAACGGATTTATCGCTCACCTTCCCTAAAAAGGTGAGGGCCGCCATCAGACGAAAAACTCTCTTTTGGGGGAGGGGAAAGCCACCATCAACTTGAAGAACTAAAAAGTCGCCATCGCTCGACCAACGGGAGAGGAAAAATAAGTTTACCTTTTAGAATATCTAGCAGTAGAGGAAATATTATAGAAGGTAGCTAGTAGGGTTCGGTATTAATAAGGTGTAGGATGGAGTCGGGAGGGCCAACCAACACCTTCCAACCTATGACAGGTAAGGGATGCTGAGCGGAGAGTGGACAATCAGCAAGTGATCGGCACAAAACTGTTGGTATGAGGTTGTATCAATATCTTGCATTATGTTGTAGGAGGGAATAAACCTATAAGAACCAGTAGGTAGGTCATGACCTTGCAGTAGTAGGCCGTAGAAAGCCTAGGTAGGGACCGGAATGCTCGGCTTAGGAAGACAATCCGATAGATATGCCTTTCAAGGTTGGTAAGGTAAGGTCCGGGAAGGTGAATTAGATCCTAAGGAGCAGCACGTATTCCCATTTATCCATAGCCACCCTTATTTTACTCTCTATTCAAGCTTTCTCTGCAAGTAGTATATACCTTTCTAGGCACGAAGTGTGTGTCCAGACCTTGTTATCTAGCACCAAAACCCCTAATATAATAAGCGCTTCTTGCAGGGCCAGGTTTTAGACCCTACACCGATAGGTCCTTACCTGGGTAGTGCCCCAACCCAACAGCCAATGCACGCCCCTAAGCAAGTGGGAGCGGTACTGGTAGGCATGTTTTCAGCATCCAGTATATGGTGCTTACTTCCTCAAGTTTCACTAGGGTTTGGTTGCCCACAAGCACCAATAATCCAGGTACTGTTGGTACTCAACATAAGCTCAAGGAGACCTGGTTCTATGAATGGCCCCCTTTCGGAGGGTCCGGTGTCGCTCTATGGGGCAGGATTCCCCCCTTGGGTACGTCTGCTCACTTTCTGTACCCCTGGCTCATACATCACTGCAAGCCAGCTCACTCCTGTCAACCCTATTAATCGGGTCCTCCTTCGTCGTATCCCAATCTGTGTTGGATCATACGCAACGCCAAAACCGGATCCGTCAATAGTCTTAACAAGGCCCAACTAGCAAGATCACTCTACCGTTAGTGGCTTGCGCACGTCTTACCCTTAAGGCCGATGGAGTGTCACGAAAAACGTCGATCATTATATCTACCATTTTTTCCCAATTTTATTAATATAAGGGGAGTTGCAACCGCAGCCTTGAACGATATATAAGTGAACAAGGATGAAACCAAGGTGTGATTGTGCGAGTTGATACCTTCACGCGTCGATAACCTTCCCCCAACTACTTTCGCCATAGGTGGATATTAGTCCCAACGGCCACCATGTCCCGTCCATTCGGCTGCCTGTATCTATCCCTTCCAGTTTGGATTTATCAGGTGATCGACCCTGCAAATCCTAGGTCACTGTTGCATCGCGATCCTAGAACGGAGTTGGGCATGAGCTTATATACACAAATTTGGCACACGGATCCCTGTCGCCAATCTCTGAGGGAAGGAGTGAGGTATGTCAAGACCAATCATATTGTTCCTATCACAAAGAGGGACCTCCACATTTTCTTTGGGTCGTCAAAGGACGAGGAATCGTACGGGAAAGTAAGAGTGCAGTGACAGGGAGTTAAGTAAAAGATGTATCACGCAGAGATTGTGGTCGCTTAATAGAATATTGGACTATGAAATAATTGGCGTAGCTGGAAATCTTAGGTTAAATCTTCTGGCGCTACCCGATTGAACATGCTATAGGCGCCGGAGAGTTACGCGTGGATCGATTGATTGGGATAACTGTAGGTTCATCCGTTAACTTCGCCCAGATAAGGAGTCTCACGCCGTACGAGAATGACGTATGTATTACGTGTAGGTCATGTTCCTTCGGAGACTAAGTGGGGCCCAAACTAGCGGTCAGATAGAAGTGGTAGGAGGTAAACCCGCGGCTCGATCGTGAGAGTCATATGTAGGGTTGCGCGCCAACAGGAAAGTCGGTGTTTCCTGCCTTAGGTGCCTTAGTTCGAATCGGTGCATCCAGTGGATGAAGTTGCCCGCCCTTGTTTTTGCCTCATGTCTTATTAATTAATACTTGACACACTTATGAATTGATTCGGAGTACGCTGTGTTGGTCTTAACCCCTGCAGTACTACAAATTTCAATCGCTACTCACCATCTGTTTACCATACACTTGATTTTGGTGCCTTTTCTTTTGTTGGGTCAATGGGGCTTCAGATATTCCTTCCCCTCCCTCAAAGACTTAGCAAGTAGAGCTAGTGGTGTTTGATCTTTATGTTATAGATGCTATTTCATCTTTTATAGTAATGACTCGGTTTCTTTCGGTAACTAGCCAGGGAGATAAGTGCATAAGGGGAAGACATAACTTTTTCTAACATCACCAAATAGTTTGCGCTATTTATTTCATCTCGTATCGATCGTATATAATAGAAAGAGAGAGTGAGATAAATGGAAAGAATGAATGAATTATGGAAATAAATGAATCCTTATATTACGACATGCTATAACACCACTAGCGGGTCGAAAATAAGCAATGGAGGGGGAAAGGCGCTCAAAATCGCATAATCCATCACCTTATTTCTAGCTCCGTTCAGTCAGGCTGGAACCTACCAACTTGAGATAGATAAGGGAGTGAAAAACGTTAAGGGGCTTGCTTCCTTTGTTAAGGGGTTGGCTCCGGCTTACCTTACCTTATAGAGGCGTGCAAGCAGGCTTGGCTTGCTTGTTAGGGTGAAAGGAAATAGGGTGGACCTTACTTACCTTCCTTTACCTTACAGGCGTTGACAAAGAAAGAGAAAACTAGAGGGAGCTTCTTTACCTATATCAGCTACAGGAAAGGCTTTCCATTACTCATCAGGAGGATGGGTGCTTACTGTGGGGTTGGTTATAATACTCCCCTCAAAGAGCATAGTTCGAAGCTTATTTCTTGCCTAACACTTACGAAACTGGATTGGGAAAATATAGAACCTAAGAGGTACCAGGCGAGGGAGGTCGGGTCCCTAGATCTACCTATCTACCTGTCGAAGTTAGTGCCGTAACACGCTTGTAAGGCCAGATCCGTTCCAACTGCCCGCCCCTCCTTCCAGCTTGATCCATGTAGCTATGTCATTTCCATCCAGGAGTTGTTTCCCTTACATATTTCTACCTTGCTACCTTGCTACCTTGCTGGCATTAATGAAATAAAACCTCCACCTACCACATCCAGGAAAAGTTCCCACTTCGCTAACAAATATCCTTCAATACGTTATAACTTACTGATGAGGAAGGAAATTCATTCAAAAATGGATGAAAAGGATAGCATTAATTCCATCCTGTCCATGCACAGCGGTAGGCATAGGTCTCCTAAATCAACATCGTGAGAAAGTGAGGAAAGAGAAAAAGAGAAAGAGGGACCCTCTCTCTATCAATCAACCGCCTTTACTTATCATCGCGGGTTTCACTTATCTTATCTCTTTGGCTTGCCTATTCCGCAAAGATCCATCCATAAAGCCAAAATGGTGCACAAATTGAATGCCCCTGGGATCTATTTCAGGGGATAGATGCTCTTTTCAGGTCGAGGAATTCACTTTTGGGACAGCCATCTTTCCTGCATCTACCCGTCCTTTCCTACATCTACCTGGCCTTAATCTGTTCCGCAGAGAAGCTAAACCAATTTTTATTTAAGGTGAACATTTCTAGGCATTCCACCTAATCTTCTACTGGTTGTGCTCCTTCGACAAATTGCTGGAAGCTTGGGTTATTTTCACTTGCGGTGAAAACCCCCACCATTGCCCGCTACTTCAGAAATACAGTAGCACTGTGATGGTTGTGCATTGCGACTTCTACAGGGTAAACACCCACCTTATAGAGGACTGTCGTGCATTATCTGCATTAGCATAGCGGTTAATAAACTGTTTGTGGTTGAGTCCACTAGGGCTAGGAATAGGGGCCAGAATCAGAAAGAAGACAACAAGGCATTGCAGAATGATTTGAATCATCCTCCACCACTGTGTTACAAATGTAATGAAGTGGGGAATATCACAAGAAAATGTTAACAGCCTCGCCAGCCTCACTACGAGCACTGCAGGAATCTCGGGCATAATACTGAGATAGTGGAATGTACATAACAAGTAGTAACACTAGCTTATTCCGAAACTACCTCTATAGGAGCTTATGCTTAAGTTGGAACACTACTTATGAGAACATCAAGCTATACCTCTCCATCACTCCTGGTGCTATAGAATATGTTTGAACAAAATGGTATGAAAGTAAGGAACCTAGAACTACTAGGTATTTCTCTTCAACCTTCTTTGGGAACTATAGATCTTTATCTTGATCTTAACTAACCCCCTTGGCTCTCTACAATCAAGATGAGTTACGAGTGATTATGAGTTAAACCTACCTAATAGTGAGTGAGGTATCATGGGCATGTAAGAAACTACTGTAGCAAGATCATAGCTAGGAAGAGACTAGATAAGGATGTAAGATAGGTATATGCCAGATTGTGGTAAGGGATACATATATGGTGTTAACCTTAACTAAGCAACATGAAACAAAGCATGAGAAAAAGAGTGAACTGCCCCATACTGGTCCTTTTTAGCCAGGCTCATCTCGCTACATTACACTCTAGTAGACATGGGAGCTCGAGTCTTTGCTTCACCACTACCTCCAAGTTATTGCCCATGTGATCAGATCCCTTACTAGTTTCCTAGTTGTTTCTTACTTCCAGGAGGGGAATCTAAACTTTATTGGAAGGGCTTATCCACATCTTCCACTTAATGTTATGACTTGTCTCATGGTGTTTAGTAAGTAATTTATTAGGTAATGATTTACCTTCAGCACATGTCTCTAATGGTAATTCTTGGCTAGGGGATTATAGGGTGATAACTCCTGGACCAACGTATTGCCCTTCTCTATATCCTAGTGTAGAGGTTTTGTAATGTCAATTTAGATGTGACTAGATGGTCGATTTATGGTATATATATATATAGGTACTATACTAATCTGCTTATAGATCCACTAGTAAAACAACAGGCTAAACTCCCTATGCCTCTGTGAGATCTACTGCTAATACCTTTAGCTTTTCCTTTGATACTGGAATTGGGTAAACCTCAACTACTGTTATTGGTGGTGCTTCAACCAGTGAAACTAATGAGTTACTAGCATAATTCACTAAAACTAGGTTAATGGATTAAATTTCAATGGATGTTGTGCCTAACAATTTATTTGGTTTATGGATATGAGGTTCCATGCTATGGACTTCTATCACCTTGCTTGGGATTTTTTCAGATTAGCTCTCCTACCTCTCCTACTCCTGCCTATGCTTTTATGTACTTTGCCAGTGCCCCCTGTTGTGAATATCGATGCGCCTACCTCTGTTATTTATGGATTAACTCAAACTGTCTATTCTTTTACTGTTGCCTAATATGCTTATATTTATGAGTCAACAGGATATCAGTGGATATTATCAGGTACGGAGATCGGCAGATCATAGCCTCCCCATCGTAACGACGACCTAATATGTTGAATTAGAATTGAATTGTTTCATTATAAAAAGTAATAGTTTCAACAAATAAATAATATAGTATTATATTCCTAAAACTAATAAGATTCCTCACATACTATAAATACTAAGAATACTCAGACATTATTTTATGCCTAAACTAATAGAAGACTCATTCCTACTCCTAATATTCCTAAATACCTAATAAGGAGCTACTCATAGTATTAACTGAAGAACCAATACCTAAGAGTATTAACCTTATATGCCTAATAGAGATAAGATGCCTCTATTATATAACGATGCAGTATAACCCAATGATGGTTGTAGTTTGGTGAATCATTCTATATTGTATATAGATATAATTCGTATCATGCTTCTAAGAATATGCACCGTTGGATCTGACAACGAGATGATTGATTGGCCCATTCATGATGATTGTTTATCCATCTCCATATTGGTATTATTAACGATGCAGTATCAAAATCGTATTGTGGTGGTTGATGGTTAGAATGAGTAGTCAGTTAAGGCTAGAGGTAACGACGAGGTAAAGACCCGAGATAACGAGGTTAAAAAGCAAGCAATGTGGCTGGTGGATATATGTAATCTCCACTTATACCTGCTGTTTATAGATATAAATCTCCTGGTGTTGTTAATGATATGATAAAGCATGTCTCTAAACAATCTGGTATATATGAGTTGCAAGAGGGTTCCTCCTACTTGAATGGCTATTAAAAAGGTGGTTGTGGGTTCGTCCTAGGTACTGTATGCCTGTAGACGTATTTCATAAAGGTTGTAAGATAGTATCTGAGTCGGTTTAATCATGTCTAATTATTCATAGGCGGGTTCCTCTAACCAAGTGTTTACCACATGCAAGTAGAATGTGTTTATCGTGTTATGCGGATCCCTTGGTGTGAGGGTTAGAAATGGCGTTAGGTGTCGGGTTCAAAGTGTATAAATTTCCTGGGTCCAGGTCAAGGGAGAAAAATGATAGAAATTGGTGACGTGCCCAAACCAATCTGCAAGTGTACGTATGTGGTGAAAAGTTTGAATTCCCCTGCTGCTGATACCAGTCCTAGAGGTAGAGTGTGAAAAAGTAGGTGTTAGGGGAGGTCTACAAGGGTAAGTACAGGTGTGTACGACTAGTGTATAATTGGTCTATAGGGGTTATCTATTCCTAGTTCAATGAGGTGAGTTGTTGCGATAAATCGATGGTGGCCTTTTAGTCGAGTGACTCCGTCCCTCACCATATGAATAGTGAGTCCCTATCGGGCCTTTGGTTGAGCGTGCTAACGCACCCTTATGGTCGAGAGCCTTAAAACACATCATGACTATAATAAATGCATAATGAAATATATAATATATGCATTGTCTGGTGTAATTACTGCTATAATTCATGCCATAATTACATATATAATAGCAGAACCTCCAGGCTACGCAAGGACTTTATTGCTTGCTTGACGATATGAGAGCAAAGAAGCACAAGCAGGCTCAACCATAGTATAGTAAGGGAGAGGGAAATTGAATAATTTCCGATCACTAGCATTTTTCACGGAGCTTTTGAGGAGGTAAATTCAAACGTAAAGTGAGGATGAGGGATAGTCTCATTCGTGGGTGGGCCAAGCAAGGAAACTCTCTCTCTTAATGGTTGAGAAACTCAAGTTCCTCACCCATATCAATGAGTGAGTCCCTTGACCTCGTAACCTTGGTCGAGTCCCTCACCTCTTTGGGGAGGTGAGCGATACATACCTACCGGGCCTCTATTTGAAGAAAATAGAGAGAGAAATCCCTTCGGGCCTTTTAGTCGAGAGTTCGGCAGGCTCACCCTCACCCTACCAGGCCTCGACCTCGTAGCCTTAGGCGAGTCGATGGTGACTTTTTAGTCGAGTGTGCTAACACACCCTCCGGGCCTCTCTTTTTTAGGAAATAGAGAGATAAATCCCTTTGGGCCTTTGTCGAGAGTTCGGCAAGCTCACCCTCACCCTAACAGGCCTTTAGTTCTTCAATTTGATGGAGGCTTTCGCCTCCCCCAAAAGAGTTTTGTTCGTCTGATGGCGTCCCTCACCTTTTTAGGGAAGGTGAGCGATAAATCCGTTATCGAGAGTTCGGCAAGCTCACCCTCACACGTTACCTCACCCTTAGGGCCTATTGTCAGGCAAGCCATCCTTCCTTCATAACCAAAGTAGTGGAATAAAACGATGACAAAGGTTTCTTAATGGAGGATGAAGGAATGGAGGGGATTGAGTCTTCTTGGAGGGGCTCAATGAACCAGTCACCAGTCACCATAAGCCTTGAGCCTTGAAACTGAAGCCACACCATAAGCCAGAAGCCTTAAGCCATTCACCTTACCCCACGTTCAACATAACATAACCGAGAGAGGAGAAGTCACCTATTGAGTCACCATACCCAAGATATGATTCTCCCCAAGTCGACACGAGACGAGGAGAGGCACGGTAGGGACTCACTATTCATATGGTGAGGAAATTCACATTGTTACCAGGTGTGAGCATAACGATTGAGCCAGAGCGGGTGGCACCAGACGATAGGAGGGAAGTATACTTACCGCCAGACCATGAGAAAAGGAACACATCACTGGATATCCGAGAGCAGTTAAGTTCACCATCACAGGATACATGATAATAATAAGGATATCATATGGGCTAATGACCGGATATCAAAAACTTGACTAACGTGCTTGGATGAAGATGAATGGTGTCTCGATTTGCTCCGACTTTTCATACTATGGGGATATCTTACAGAATCCATATTTTTGGACAACATTTGGATCAATTACCATACATAACATAAAATTTATCCTCCAATTTTTTTCTGTCGAGCTTCTCGATCCATCAAAATTCCTTGGGAAGTAGAAAGAATTATGATCCCCATTCCACCTAGAACTTTTGGAATTTCTCGATAATTAGAATAAATTCTCAAACCAGGTTTGTTGGTACACTTTGACGTGTTCATATATGTCCTTTTATTCCTTCTCCGATATTTTGAATTCGATATAAAAAAAAAAATTTGGCCTTCCTGATGCTCCCTAACATCTTGTATAAAACCTTCTCGTAAAAGGATCCTTCCAATGTTCTTGGTAATATTAGTAGTTGTTACTCGAACCGTTCCTTTTTCTACCATGTCAACGTTTCTTATAGAAGTAATTAGATTGGCAATAGTATCGTTACCCATGACGAACGAATTCTTAGGAATTCCTGGTCTCGATATAAAAGGCATGTTCGATCTTCTTTGAGGAATATTCCTGAGGTGCAATGAATTGATCCATGTCATGTATCATTTGATTAACTTTAAGTCAAAGATTCCTACAAGATCTATCAGTACTTATAAGACTTCAGGAGCCAATGAAACTATTTTAGTGAAATTCAATTGTCTCAATTCCTGAGCAACCAAACCAAAAACTCGAGTTCCTTTTGGATTTTCTTCCTGATCAATGACAACGGCTGCATTGTCATCAGATCATATCATCATTCCATTGTCATGTTCAAATTATTTACAGGCGCGTATAACTACAGCTCTAACTACTTCCGATTTTTCCAGGGGCATGTTAGGTACTTCTTCTTTAATTATAGAAATTATAACATCACCTATATGAGCGCATTTACGATTACTTGCTCCTAGAACTCGAATACACATTATTTTTCGAGCTCCACTGTTATCTGCTATATTCAAATAAGTTTGAGATTGAATCATTTTTCCTCCAAAAGATTTGTTATCTCGGCAGATAACATGAAAAAAAAAAGGAAGAGTTCTTACGAACCAGTAATCTTCTTCCACCAGAAAGAAATCTTAGATTCTGTATGGGTCAAGTAGTAACAAATTGGGTACGTATAGGCATTTTGTATGCAGCTATTCTAGCAGCTGCTCTAGCAACGGTTTTGGATGCTCCACCCATTTCATAAAGTATTCGACCTGGTTTGATGACAGATACCCGATATTCAGGAGATCCTTTCCCGGAACCCATACGTGTTTCTGCAGGTCTCATTGTAATAGGTTTGTCGGGAAATATACGTACCCATATTTTTCCACCACGACAGGCATAACGAGTAATCGTTCTTCGTCCAGCTTCTATCTGCCCAGATATGATCCAAGCGAGTTCAAGTGCTTGAAGAGTGAATCTACCGAAACAAATGTGATTGTCGTGGTAAGATACTCCTTTCATTCTTCCCCTATGTTGTTTATGAAATTTTGTTCTTTTTGGGTTATAGTCGATGGTTAATAGTATTTTGATCCCATCTCTAATTCAGAACCGGACATGAAAGTTTCTTCTCATCCGGCTCCTCGTGAATAATCTATGTCAAATTGGACAATCAATAGTTATTAGTTATATATAAATGAGTCTATATCTACGCATTACACATATTGTATATAGAATCTAATTTACAGGAAGAATAACTCTTATATTTCCATCCAATGCCTTAATAAATAAATTCACAGGCGAATATTGACTCTTCCAATATTTTCTCCATGGGGCCTATAGACTCCAATGAGCTTAATTTATTTTTGGTTTATTTTTCCATCCTATCCAATGAATGATTAAGATTCCTATATGATCTTATGCAGTCATAGGTTCCATCGTTCCATAGCTTCTATCTAAATGCCCACGTCTTCCTTCCGCAATGGAGCTTTATTTTCATCTGTTACGGAATCAATTTCCTTAGTTTCCATCGACTCGAAGCTCTTTCTCCTTCATAAACTGAATTCCTTCAATCTTGCTTGAATGAATCAGGATGATTCTTATTCTTTATCACACTGCTTTTCGAAGGGTAGTTAATGAACCATACAATATTGGGAGAAGATTTCTTCTTTTTCTGCTTTTTCCGTATTACCAAACACCTTTCTCGCTTCACGAGAGATCAAAATATCATTTTGCTCTCGCGGAAGAAAGTATTTACGAGGTGATAGTATCTACCCATATTTATTGGATCTTGGAAATATGAAGCAATGAGTTAGTCTCTAGTTTTTTTATAGAGACCAATACGTTCTTATTTCGAGTTCTCCATAACTCCAGAAAAGAATGAAAAGCTTGATTCCAACGAGTCGCACACTAAGCTTAGCATGGTTCCAAAATGGTGAATCTAATTTCTATTCGATCTGATAGAATTGATGATCCATGATCGGGCAGATTGGAGAAAAAAAAGACTAATTATTCCTACTCTTCCAAAATCCAAATTTTGATCCCTAAAACTCCATAGATGGTTTGAACCGGATAATAACAATAATCAATCCTAGCCCGAATTGTTTGTAGGGGAACCCTACCTCCCCTGTCCCATTCGACCCGAGAAATTTCCTTTCCGTTGAGACGTCCTACAATTTGGATTTGAATACCTTCTACCTCTTCCCGTTCAGCCAGTTCAATAGATTTCTTCATTGTTTTTCTAAATGGAACTCTCTTCTCTAGCTGTAGGGAAATATACTCTGCAAGAATATTAGGTTTTCTATAGGGTTTCGCAACTTTTTCTATAGCAATGTGAAGTTTTCGATCCGCAGAATCGAGCATATTTAGTACATCGTTTCTTAATTTTTCAATTCCTTGACCCCTACCTTCTATTAACAACAAGTTGGGAAATCCAATATAGATTTTGACCTGAATCAATCTCTACATGTGCAATTCCTCCATAATTCGAGGAGCTCTTTATATGTGTTCGTACATAGTTTTCAATGCAAGTACGTACTTTTTGATCTTCTCGGAGATCTTTGGAATAGTTCCTTTGTTGTGCGAACCAATGGGAATGATCATTTTGGGTTACACCAAGTCTAAAACCAAGTGGATTTATTTTCTGCGCCATACATATCCTTTTTTTCGGGATTCTATTGACATAAATGGATCATTCGATCTGGATATTTCCTCTGATACAATAGTTATATGACAAGTGGGTTTTTGTATTGGATAACCGCGTCCCTGAGCTCTAGGTTGAATCCTTTTCAAAACAGCACCCTCATTCACTTCGACTCTACCAACGAGTAAATTGGCTTTGTTCAAACCCATATTGTGATTTGCATTTGCCGCCGCAGAATGAATTAATTGTGATATGGGATAATAGGCCCCATAAGGCATCAGTTCCAATATCATAAGTGCTTGTCCATATGAACGACCACGAATTTAATTAATTACTCTACGCACTTTATGAGCGGACATACGTATATTTCTCGCCAAAGCTCGTATCTCTGGACCTGGAATATTATTTCCCATTGACTCCATCCTCCCCAATGAATGACAAGTCTCTCTCAATTAACGACGAGATTTCTTATCATTTCTTGCATGTCCCTAAAAAAGTAGAGTAGGTGCAAATTCCCCCAATTTTTGGTCTACCATATGATCTGTTACATAAATGGGTAAATGTTCCCTCCCATTATGAACATCAATTGTATGCCCGATCATTGCGGGTACAATGACAGATGCCCGGGACCAAGTAACTATTATCTTCTTTTCTTGTTTTTATGTTTATATTTTTAATTTTCCTCAATAAATGATTAGCCACAAAAGGATTTTTTTTCAGTGAACACGCCATGATCAATTACCTTTCTTTCCTTCTTTTTTTTTATGGATATCCAACCATTCTTACTCACGTCGACGAAGGATTGAAGCATCACTGTATCTATTCCTCTTTTGACTTTTCTTTCCAAGTGCACTATAGCCCCAGGGGTTCACAGGTTTTTTCCTGCCAATTGGGGTTCTTCCTTCCCCACCTCCATGAGGATGGTCTACAGGGTTCATAGCTACTCCTCTTACCTTAGAACGCTTACCCAACCAACGTTTAGCTCCGTCTTTACCGAAACTTCTATTGTTCGCAGTGATATTACCCACTTGTCTAATTGTGGCTGAGCAGTTCTCAGATATTATACGAACTTCTCCAGACGGTAATCTTAATGTGGCCAATCGATCTTATTTTGCGATTAGTTCTGCTACAGCACTTGTCACTCTAGCTAATTGTCCACCCTTTCCAAGTGTTATTTCTATGTTATGTATAGTCGTGCCTAAGGGCATATTGGTTGAAGTAGACTCTTATTCCAATGAATAAAAATCCCTTACCAAATTGTACAAGCCTCTCTCAGGGCATACAGATTTCTGGATGTATATGATATTCACATATATTAAATAAATAGAATCGAGATGAGAAGGAACATCTATTGTATTCTCTATGTCCCGATTCTCTACATCCTAGGTCTCTCTATTCCATCATCTAGCTTATATTCTTTATTTAGCATTCAGAATGAATGACTTTATCAAAGTATGCTAATACTTTTGTATTTTATGGATAACGTAGGAGGCATATTAAACATCTTTTTCTCTTCTCTCTCTTTTTACTTTTTTCCTCTCCCCATATTTTTTTCTTTTGGGAATTACTACCACTGTCCAGCTCCGAATCCGCCTCTGACCATCAGATCAAATGTGAGTAACCTGTCTTTTTCGAGGGTGCCTCTATCCCATTTTGTTCATGCTTCGGACAAACAATCTGGTCCTCTCCATATTATCATATCTTCGGAACCAATGATCCGATATGAACAATTTTTTGGATCCAATCACCTGCTGTCATTTATCCTCAGTTTCCCTTTGGGGTTCGTCCCGTAAAAGTGTCCTAGTTGGATCAGTGATAGATTTATGGGTTTCGCTGTAAACCCAATCGGTTGCTTCCGATCACGTAAATTAATAATTCAAACTGCACTTAGAGGTAGGACATTTCCTATTGATATAGGAGCTTTTGGACCAGAAAGAATAGTATCTCCAATCATGACCCCTCTGGGATGCAAAATATACATCTTATCGCCATTCTTGTAATGCACCTTGCAAATGTATGCACTTCTATTAGGGTCGTATTCTATGGTTACAATTTCTCCTGATATGTGTTCCTTATCTCGTCGAAAATAAATTTGACGATACAGACGCTTGTGACCCCCTCCCCTGTGTCTTGCGGTAATAATTCCTCTTCCATTACAACCTTTCCCACAATGATGTTGTCCAGAGGTCAATTTCTTCTACGGGTCCAACTACACTCTTCCATCGAAACCTGATACAGATCTATTGTGTGTATCCGGAGTTAAAATTCTATATGAACAGATGGCCATTTAGTTTCAATTTTGAAATCTTATTGTTCTGAAAAGAGTGGAATAGAATCGTCGGTTCTAAGTGTAATAATCATACATTTACAACATATTGGATGTACTATCATTGACCCTCTCTTTCCTCCTTTTTCAGGGAGGCGATAGTTGTTCATAGCTATTACTTTAACATCGAAGAAATTTTCAATCCAATTTTTAATCTTTGTTTTTTTCGATTGCAAATCGACGTTAAAAGTATATTGGTTCCTTTCCAATAGACGAATACTTTTTTCCGTAAGTACTGGATATTTCACTTCATCCATAAATTTTTATCCCTCCTTTCTTTCTTTTTCTTTTTTTTATTCCTTTTCTCGTAAAGCCTATAGCTATTATTATATCAGATCATATACAAATTTAATGATACAGATATATTACATCTTAGGTATGGAAGTTATGCACGAATGTAATGCTCACAACTTTCCTCTGGATCTAGCCATTGTTGAATCTATTTCAATAGGCGGATAATAATCTGATGGATTGTTATTGTGTATTGCTTAATTGAAGTGTACCAAGCCTTTCAATAAAATGAAAGGCTTGGTATGCTTCAATTGTTTGTTGTTATTCTTCATACTTCTTCCCCCATTCCATCAATAATGGATATGTGCAGTTCCCCTGCATCCAGCAGGAATTGAACCCGTGAGTTCGCCAATTATGAGTTGGGCGCTTTAACCATTCAGCCATGGATGCTGGATAAAGATCATCAACATACTCATTCTATAATATGAGTATAGACTCAGATCTAAAATGGGTTAGTACGGGATCGGGACCCATTTACATTCTTTCTCTCATACTTGATTCATGTCAAATATTATCAATAGACATTCAAATAACATTTCATTTTGATAATAAGCCATGGACAAAACAAACAATAATATGTGAATCAATTAGAATTGATTGTAGTGATTGTTCGGTCCTTTGGTCTTCCACTCATGGTGGGTGGGAGAATGATGAAGAAGTTGACGGAAAAATAGAAGAATTTGATCTATTTCAAAGGAGTATATTCATGTTCCTATTTCCTGAATATAATACGGCTGGATATTTTCATTAATATCCAGTATCATTCCTACCTATTCTTGCATCCTTGATTTCCATAGGTTTGGCTCCCTCAAGAACCGGACTACTAGTTACGAATCAAGTATCGAACCAATGGGGAGATACTTGGATCCGATCTAAGATCATTATATGTTCGCTCCAGTTCTTGTTGTTCTTGATGTTGGAACAGTCTCCCTTTCTCTATGGGCTATTATTCTAGTATACAGAGTATATCTGCATTTATAGGAGCTTCAATTCTTGTGCTTATTTTCATATTTGGTTCAGTGCATACGTGGCGAAAAGGAACATTGGAATGTTCCTTAGTTTCCGAGTGGGGGAGGGGAGTACAAAATGGCATAAAGCCAATGATGAGTCCTATGGAGTTACCTTTACTTGATCAAACAATTTTGAATCCAGGTATTTCAACTACCCCATTGGTCCTGGACGAGCTTACCTCATTATAAAAGCGGGGACTGTGACCATGAAAAAGGCTCCTTCTATAGTGAGATTGATTATACGAACAAATGCCGGAACCAAAATTTGTAGTTGCCCTGGGAGCATGTACTATCACATAGAAATTTTTGGTACAGATTCTTATAGTACCGTTCACGAAGTAGATAAGTTAATTCCTGTGGATGTCTATTCGCCAGATTTCCCAACTGAACCAGAGGTTATTATAGATGCTATAATGAAACTTCATGAAAGAAAAGTTAGTTCGATGGATATATGAGGCCCGAACTCCAACAAGGAAAGAAGAAAATATTTCCCTATAAATCATAGGGATCATCATATTGGATCCAGTATTCATACTAGAAACTATGATCAAAAGTTATTACATCAATCTTCTGAACCTCAATTCGAATCTACTTTCAAGATACCCTTTGAAACATTTGGATCTACTTCAACTCTGGAATTTTAGATCTATCGTTGGGATAATATATCCCATTTTGATTCGGATGGAATAGGATGAATAGATTCCGACTAGTATCGGAGCTGAATTCTTAGTCCCGCCATCAAATCTTGTCCTCTGAGTTCTCGATCCTACTTTTTTATATGTATAGAGTATCGGGATTCAATTGGAACGGACAATCATCGACTGATACTACCACTGATAGATTGACATTCACAGCTGAGGATTTAGAAATATACATCTGAGGATGGATACTCTTGACTATCAATGCAGGGAAGGAAGGAGATAGAGGGATACACCCATAACCCCTGGTGGGAAGGTATTATTCCCTGGTGGTATGTCTGCATAGCATGCCCAGCTTGTATGGTGGGATCAAACCCCTGCAAGTCTGTCTGTATCTCATCTCAGCAGTGAAAGCCTAGTGATGGTGTTTTTGCATGATGTGATTCCATGCGTTGTTTGTTGGTGTAGTTTCTGGATGTCCTGTTAAGTTAGGGTGGATTGTATCGGCTGTTAGGAAGGAATCAATCGCCTGCTTGTCTGTCTTGATCCCCTGCTAGTCTGATAGCCTCGACTGTTAGGAAGGATTTTATCCCTAGGGTGTTAGGAAGAATGGATGCGATGTTCAGTTCAATAGCATGTGCTGTGAGGAAGGATAGCATTGTCTGCGTGTCTGGATTGTATCCCGCTGTCAGTAAGCCTAGATTCAATGGTAGGTATTGGGTTTTGACCTCCCAAAGCTGATGTAATCAGATGGTACATTGTATCTGATCCCTTCTTGTGGATAAGGGATTCCTGTGCTTGGTTGGGAGCATAGCATGGGCAGGCTTGGCTGGGTTCAGGTAGGTGCGGGTGCGTGACTGTCTTTACCTGATGACCTACCTTCCTAGTGATAATCACAAGGTCTCGATCAGCATTGATTCTAGGCCAGGGAGGTTTAACTGTGGATGTAAGGTTCACAGTGCGTTGTTGGTAACTATGTGTTGTTGGTAACTCCAGGTGTGTTGTCTGTTTTGATTTTCTCTGTGTCACGATGGGTGTGTAATTTGCAAACTCTCTATGTTTGTTGGCAGTCGTCAATCACTCACTCACTCACTCAATAAATAAATAGGTGCTCTTGTTTCGGGAAGCAGACCCCTCCAACTCCTCATCAATCGATCATTTGGCTCTTGTCTGGGGAAGACTCCTCATCCTCATCCTCAAACTCCTCATCAATCCAATCAATCCAATCAATCCAATCAATCCTCCTCGATGTACTCGTCGCTGCTTGCTGTGTTGGCGATGTGTGACCTGTCTGTTTCACGAGATGTAAATAACTCTAGGGTGTTTCTTCGATACTGTGTGATGGGTGTGGGTGGGATGGTTCGATCGGTGCCAAGATCAGGTATAGAGATGATCGGGAGAGAGGCAATCAGGGAGTTATCAATCGAGAATCGACCGGAAGTTCAAGGAGGGCTAGTGAAATATCAGGCAAGCAGTAATCACGTAAGTAAAATCATCCTGCTGGTTCGTTTTATTACTCCTAGCCCGCCCGGGTTTCTTTTCCGAGCAAGCAGCAAGCAGCCGTCCCGTTCGTGTTCGTAAAGCCTCAAAGCGAGCCATGTTCTGTTGTTCCTGTTCCGATGCTCCGTGCCATCCAGCCTTGGGTTCGCCCAGCTTCGGGTTCCACCATCTTTGGGTTCTAGCATCACGGGTTTTCTTGCCTCAAATCCATCTGTGTTCTGGTGTCCCATCCACGTGCCCGCACACATCCATCTAGCCAGCAAGCTCAAGAAGCCAACCCGAAATCTATCCAGTAGCATCCCGCCCGCCTGCCATTTCTTCCTTCCCCCAGCCGTGATTCGACCAGTGAGCCCGCCGTTTCTTTATTTCATTTCTTCTCCCAGCAAGCAGCCATATATGTTTTTCAAGCCTAAAATCCAGCAAGCTGTGTCAGGTTAATCATTTGTCTCCAGTTCAATAGACAGGTATCCAATTGATAGACAGGTCTAAATCGATGATATCCCAGGCAGGGAGATAGATTGATCACAGGTAGGTGGGAGTTGCATCAGGTGTAACTGGGATTTCGGTTCACTACTAACTCCTTCTATTGAACCGCCTCCTTCCTTCCATCCAACCACCTCCCCCACGCATCATCAATCTAGCAAGCAAGCTCACCATCCATCCAGACCCTGAATACTGAAAGAATAGGGTTATTACCACACAGCTACTACCTAGCTATTGACCTCCATCACTTTCCACCCAGATACTACCTAGTTACCTACATCGCTTAGCTTTACATACAATTAACCACCCAACTTGCTTGCCAATTATTGACACAAGTAGGTCGTAGCGGACCGTAGTTATGCCTATACCCAGGCAGACATTTGTATTAGCTTGCCCAATACTTAAGTTCGTTGCTGTTGCCGAACCGTCATTACACCAATCGGACAAGAAAGATCCCTATACCTCAGACAACGAAGGTAGCGTTGCTGCTACCTCTCCATAGCAGCCAAGTTAGTTAGTGGGTGGTTGTAGCATCCCATAGTTGTTGAATACAACCCGGTAACAGGTGGGAGCATCCCGTAGTTTATGCCTATACCCAACCATCCATTATTAATCACTTGCCCAAGGCCTCACCACTGACTCAACCTTATAAGCTACTATATGGTTGTTTTCGGCCAAGTTGCAGAGAAAGAGAAGAATTTTCTAATAGAAAACTGTAGACAAGATTAGGACATCTTGGGTTTTTGATGAGAGAGGGAAACCTTTTTAACTTTTCTAAAATCATGAATTCTTGGATTATAATAATATTGAGGCTCTAAAAAAACCTCAGGTAGGAACCCATGATAGGAGCCTACCAGGCCTTTCATCCTACAAAATTATTATAAACTGAAATAATAAACATACTACCTATACAGGTATTTATTTATAACGAGACTATAATTATTTCTACATTGAAAAAATGACATAACTAATTTGCAGTTTGTTGCACAAATTTTCAAGAAAATCATTTTACACATGTATAGACAAAAAAGGAAAATATCTAGCATTACCATAAAATCACAGTCCTTATAATAATGATATTCTTAGTAGAGTACAAATAATTAATTATAGTATAGCCATTTTCTTGAAAAACATTACAACAGTTGGCCATATAAGTGATGGTCATAACCCAAAATTAAAATATATGAGGACTTTGTCAACATTACAGGGAAAACCATTATGAGAAAAAAGTATAGCCACTCGGGATATTGAGGTTAGTCTCTCTGCCCTATGTTCGAATGGAACGCTTGGGGTGATTATACAAATTTAAAAGGAGAAGCTTTGGCATGATAATGATTTTAACATGACAAATCCAAAACATGAATAATGGCTTCAAGACCTGCGAAAGGAACCAAGAAGGATGAGTACATGGAAGAGCCAATAGAGAAAGAGAAACTTCATAATAAAATAAAAAATGAATCTACTTTTTTCATGAAACCCTATATAAAAATTGGGTAACATCAGTACAAATTTTCCTGAAGGGAAACCTTAATCCCCATATGAATCCCATCTCACTAAATGAAGAATTATAAAAAAAAAAATATTTTTGGAAAATAGTTATAAGATATTAATTTTGGAAGCTTAGGGACAAATTCCCTCCTTTGGGAAATATTACTCATTAAGGAAGACCCCTACTAGTCGTTGGAAGCATTTAATTTGGTTAAGGAAAAATATATTTTAATATGAAACTCCCATGTGCACAAAAAATGACAGCTCTACCCAAAAGGAAATTGGACACCCTTGGATGTCTATAAATACAAATTAGGTGGCCCTAATTTGGATATCATTAATCATTCTTCTTTATTTGTTTTGGCTTGCACATATATGAGCTCGGTTTGTGAAAGTTGGTTCGCTCAGTTCCAAAGCTCACAAATGTGATTATGGTTTTTGGTTCTTCGCTGCAGGGCTGCCATAGGATATTTTCGGTTACAACTGCAGGCACACAACCCTATGCATGTGGTTGGAAAATTTTAGTGACACACACATTTCTCTCTTCGTGCAATTGGAACCTAGGGTTTTATTTTGATAGTTGACCGTAGTTGATTTCAAACTCGGATAGTTGATGACAATTGACGACATGTTGGAAAAGTTATATTTGATTAGTATTATTGTTGGATTCATCTTTGGGATATTTTTTGGCTGATTTTACTGGATATTCCTGTGGATAAATAATTGGATTATTTACTATCTCCTTACTGAATCATTCAATGAAAATATAATAAGAAGAATAATTTGAAATTTTTTCCCCCCTTGTGGGTTTTTTCATTGGTCTCCAACCATTCGTGGTGTCTTTATGTGTGAATTATTTTATTCTATTGTTCCTTTATGTTTCGTTGCATTGTTGATGATATTGTTATTTCTACATAATTGTATATGATATAATGTTGTTATAATGTGGTGGGTGAATTAAATGATTAAATACAACTATCTAAAGCAAAGAACAATCTAGCCCTAAGAAAAATTAACATGGTACCAGAGCTAGGCTGAAGAAAATTCTTTGAGATCACCCTTGAGAAGAAACCTTTGATTGAAGCAAGAAAACATGGATGGGACCTAAAATAATTCTAATTTTTGAAGGAAACTCTAGGAAATCTGGTTATTAGGGTTTGGAAGAAACCCAGGAGTATGATAAAGGCTTGATTTTTTGTTCTAACACTTGTGTCAGATTCAGAATAATCATAGATGGGCTAGTCTCAATCGGGCCTTGGTTGTTGATGAAGACGATTGGACATATTAAAGGAAACATTGTTATATGTATAATAGAAATTAATGACCCTTGAAGGTTGTTTCAAGAGGGAGATGATCACTTCTTGTTTAGAGATAAGTACCATTTAGATTTATGTTATTTCCTGATGAGATTTTTTTTTTTTGTTTATACTTCCTACATGAATATTTAAGTATGTAAATACTTCTAACCTCTAGATGAGATGTGATAAGAAGATCCTTCCTGAGGATCATATAAGGTGTAGGAAAAGAGAGCTAGTACAAAATAATGTACCTAATGAAAAGGTTTCAAAGTAGGATCCAAGATGAAGAATCTTCGTATGATGCACTACTTTCGGAGATGTGATACAACATGGATATTACGATAATGACTGGTCTAGAAATGTTATTGAAATAAAGAGCACATCTGGGTGCTACTTTAGCTTTGGATTTGTAATGATGAGCGGGAAATGGAAGTATGTAGCTTGAAGAATGATAGAGGTTGAATACATTGTTGATAACATGGGTTGCCTCCATGAGAAGGAGGATGAATAAGGTATATTTTTATGACATGTATTTTCTCTAACATAATATATTATTTTATGTTATGTATCAACGGGAAAATCGACGCTACTGTTCAAAATAACTGCATGAAGTAGTATGATTGAACCCATCATTGAATTATTTAAGCCAGTATCAGATATTATAAAATTGGCATACAAAGAGTACCATGGACTGATGGATGTGACCGTCCCCAATAATGGTTTAGGCTGATCAAGGGAACTGAGCTAGATCTTCCCCCTTTTCTGAGATCTCAGGGAGAGGAATTGAGTTGTAGAGCTCCTAAGGTTGAGGGATATTTGGAAAATCGGGAATATCCCATATATCTAACCCATAGTGTTACACCATTTTTTGGTCATCTAATCCATTGTTATTAGATGGACCCAAGTACACCAAGTAAAACCAATTTTACTCCAAGTAAAATCGCATGCACTATGAAAAATAACTTAGTAAACCACCTTTATTAAGTTGTTTATGGTCTAAACAGGAAACCCCATAAGGAAATATTAAATAAATATACAGTTGTTTGATTTTCCTCAAGAAATAATTAGTTAAACAATAGTTTAATTAATATTTCTAGTTATATTTAACCCAAAACAAGGAAATCAATTAGATAAATCATTATTTATCTTATTATTTTCTAAGAATAATTGTTTAAATCTTATTTAAATAATATTCTTTGTTAAATATGACTAATTCACCTTTAAATAATTAAATAAATCATTATTTATTTGATTAATACTCAACCATATCCTTAAAATAATAAATAAATCATTTATTTATTTATTATTTCTTAATCACATCCTTAAAATGATAAATAAATCATTTATTTATTATTTACAAATAAGGGGATTTGACTCAAGTCAAATTCCTTTTCCCTCCAACAAATATAATAAAATATTCCATAAAAGTTGAATCTAGATTTGGCTAATAATATTTTAATTATGCACCAATCTCTATACTAACTCAATATTTTGTTATAAATAGAAGGGTTTTCCCATTCATTTGTCACCTTTTGTTGCCTAAAGATCACTCTGGATCTCAACTCTTGGTCTGGATATTGATCCATTATCATAGCCATATTTTTCCATTTTTGTCTGGGTTTTCTACACCATCAAGAGAGAGGAATTCTAAATCTGAAGTGCTGAGGACTTAAAGAACCCATCCCATTGAGGAGAACAGGGAACACCCTCTTGTGTTTTCCTCCCAGGTGCCCATTAATAAAAATTTCATTGGATACATTCTTGTCTTTTCTATTGGATCTATGGAGTAAATCTTATTTTTCTACTATTTAATGTCTTCTAATGCATAGATCTAGATTTTTGCAACATTTTTCTTGATCATCTAACTGCAGATATGAATATATTAGCAGTCATTTATGCTATTAGGGCTATTTGTTATGTGTAGCTAAAGTGTTCTTTTTTCGTACACCTCGAATCAAGATTCATACTAACAACTAGCGACTCCGCACGGGTTTACCATTACGACCACTGTCATTTTTCTGATCCTTGCATATCCAGCTGCTTCAAACCCTATGATTTCTCTTCAGTCCCTTTTTTTACATATTATTGATGTTTTTTTAAATCCCTAAAACCCTAAAATGATAAAAATTCTAACTTCCGCGTGTTTTCGGACCCATGGCGCAGGTGACAAACATCAGCCGCAGCTAAGACGACAAAATTTTCTGAAACCTACCGCTGAGAGTGCCGGAAGTGCAGGTCGCACTTTTCTTCCCAAAACCTGTGACCTGAACCTCTAGGGTGCACTTTACAGCCCAAAAAGTGCGACCTCTGCTGAAAACAGGCCAAAAAATGCGACCTGGACTTTCTGTAGGGATTTTTCTGAAAGTTTTATGGGTTTTGCTTAGCCTCTGTTTAGGGTTTTCTAACCTCCATCTCCACCCATTTCAGACCTGTATTTGTTCTGTTTTGATCAACTAAGTTGGAACCTAGCCCCTAGGGCTTCAATACCCTCCACTTTTTGTGGAAGAGTGTTTGCTGTTGCAGGTTGTCTGAAATTTCAGAGTCTTCAGCCATTTTTTCAGATCTGATACCTCATCTTTAGATCCACTTCAGATCGGCTTGTTATCCATCCAAATCTCCCCTGTTAGCTTTTTTTGGGTTTTCCTTTAGGGTGCACTCCGCTTCCCTCCTGGAGATACCCTTTCGCCACCTCTTTTTACAGCAATTTTTCCTCTGATCTGTTTCTGTTTCTGCACCACTTTCCAGTAGATTTTGTCTTTTAGATCTCTGTCCCTCTTGACCCTAGATCTATTAGCCTTTTTTTAGTGTGTTTAGATTAGTTTTTTTTTACTCACCTATATACTAGTTGTTGAGAGACCCGCCTCCTTGGGTTTGGAATAGTGCATTATTAGCTGTTTATTTTCTGTTTTGCAGGCCTATATACTGACATTTGTAGGTTTATTTACAGCTATAAAACACACTTTTTATTTTCCTCTGCAAACGTCTGGGTTTAAAAATCAAAATTTACACACTTTTACACACACACCCTAAGTGAAAAAGGGCTTGGTTAACATCACCAAGCAAAGACTCTAAAACATTGAAATGCACCTCTTTGCCCTTGTTTTGACATTGTAATCACTTGATCCTACACCTTCCTACCCTTGTTGGTCTCTTCTCCCCTTGTACTGTGTTTGTGTCGTCACCATTACGCCACCAAGGCATTTATCCTGGAGACTTCTTGGCCTTCATCCTTAGTTTTTGGTTGGTAGAGTTGCTCTTCCACATAGAGTTCGAGTTAGTCCTCTACCGAATCCATACACCGACCCTTCTTCTGTTCCTTTGGGTTCTCTTTCTCGTCCAGCCTCTGGTTCTCCCCCTGACACCTTCACTATGTCTGATGCAGGACCTAATGCTGGTGGTAACCCCGACCCTCCCACCGGAAATACCACTAGTGGGACCACCACGGACACTACCCCGGCTGCACCCTTGCTCCCTTTCATGGTAGGCCTCAACTTCCCCGATTTCAACCAGTTGATAAACAACCCTATACACCACGATGCTAATTGGCCTGCTATGCCAACAACGCTCCCTTCAAACATCCCAAAGTTTGAAGGTCTTGCTAGAGAAGATCCTTCAAATCATGTTTGATCTTTCCACATGTGGTGTTCATCTAACTCCATTACCGATGACTCTATCCATCTTCGATTGTTCCAACGAATGCTTACAGGTGCAGCTTTCAAGTGGTATGTTGATAAGGCCACTTCTTCTCATACCACCTTTGCGACTCTTGCCCAGGATTTTTTATCTTACTTCCAACTTCCCCTTCTTTATGACACTCGTATAGAACTTTTGACTTATTTCCAACAATCATCTATGACCCACCTATCCGATCATGTCCGGGAATGGCGGAGAAGAAAGAGCCTATGTCAATACCCTACCTTTGAAGACCGTGTCTACATGGACTGGTTCCTTAGATCTCTCTTGCCTCCTATCGGGAAATATGTCGCATCGCATTTTCCTCAAACCGAAGAAGCTGCCCTCCAAATGGCGTTAAAATATGACTTGATCTAAGCTCAGACGGTTTATGTTTATACCATTCTACCTGATCTCCCCAGACCTCTCTCATCCATACGCTCAACCTCCCATGGGTTATGGCTTTCCTAGGGGGGGGGGGAAGCACCCCCCACACTTTTCCCCCTCCCAGTAGCATATATATAGGATACGACATGCCTCCTATTTTGGCCCAACCTCCTATTTACCATAGTGTTACCCAACCCCCTTCTGCATCCACAACATGGTGCTCCAACTCCTCCAGCATCAGCACCTCCACCTCCCTCACCTGCTCGACCCCCGCAATAGCATTCACCGCCCCCTCAAGCGCAAGTGGATGCACAGCAGGGATTTTTAGCTACCCAACCACCTGAAGGTCAAGTGGCCACTCAACCTCTTCCATCTAGTTCCCCTGATTACCAGATTCTCATGATGTTGTCTGATCAGCCTTATGAACCTTCTTCTCCTTTCCCTTCACCTTCAGCTGGTACTCATGACCCCCCTTACCCTTCTGGAACAGTTCCTCCAAGCCTTAACCATCTTGTAGCCATCCTGTCTGGTCATTACCCCTTTGGTCAGATATCGTTCCTATCTCCCCCTCCAGGAGTGTACACAGTACCTGTTATGGCCACCCTCTCTCTTCCTAACCTGACCCTTGGGATTCCTGTCTAGTACCTCGATCCTCCAGCCGCTACCCCACCTAGTCAACTGAAACCTTATCTTTCTTTGACCCCAGTCCAATCGGTCCCTATGACTTCTCCCGCTGCAACAGTGCCTCATTCACCTCAACAGGAACCACCTCCCGTTGTGACCGCTTCGCGTAAGAAAGGAAAAGCTTGCAAGGGGGCATCAAAGGACAAGGCTACCCCGAGAAACCCTGCGTCTTTTCGGCCTCCAAAGTGTACCATATAGGTTGATTTGTGTGATGTCACCGGCCACACCACCCATACTTGTCCGGAGTTGCTTCACCTTAAGTCCATGGTCAATGAGATGTTTCCAGAGTCTGATATCCCAGAGGTATATGTCACTATGCCGTATTCAGTCTCGAAACTCAAGTATTTGCACACAAATCACCCTTGCGCTTTGTGTGATTTCCATGGCCATTATACTCACCTCTGTCCCTGCCTTGAAGTGTACCGCTCCTCTTTGGAAGTAGTTCACCAATTTGAGGCCAAGCACAATGAGTCCACCGCTCCCTTATTTGCGCGTTTTGCTTCGGAAAAACCAAAGGATACAAATGCTCCCATTGACATTCCCCCTCCTGATGTCGAGATGACGAAGCCTTTGTCCACCATTTTCTACCTATCATCATCCATGAGACCCTCAATAGAAGTCCCCTTGGAGACTTCCCCTGATGTTTCACTTGACATCCCTTCAGCGATCACCCTGGGCTCAACATCGATAGATCCTTTATCTGATTATTCGTCTGTCACCACTTGTGACGATATGCATGTGAACCTCTCTTCTCAATATGATGATTCAGGTAGCTTCGCCACGTAAGATGGTATTTATTTCACCAATCACCCCATCCTTTATTACGATGAAGACATTGTGGAAGCAACCACCACCCCTGACTTTATCTATCTCCCCTTACACCGAACTCATGCATTCGAACCACATGCACCTTGTGGGAATTACATTGACACCCAATATTTGGGTAAGGGGGCACCCATATTTGAGAGACAAGGAGAAACAATTCTCCACAAATATCCTAGTGAATCCAGTCGTATCGACTCTAGTCCCATTATTCTCCCACATTTAGAAGAATCTCTAGAGTCCCATATCACTTCAGATCACTCCAAGGATGGTACCCCTCATCATTCCTTCATATTACATCAGCAACCCAGTCTCATAGACATTATGGTTGAAAAAACTATGCGTTTTATGGGAGAACATCAGTTTATTATCCCCAAGTCCTACCTTTGGGATAGCAACACCATGTATGCCAACCCGGAAACTTAAATTCAATTTGATTCATATATGCAATACCAAAAGAGATTGGTAATCATCTATTTCCTTTCTCAAATTGCATAACCATACCGAAAATAAATGGTGCACCACATCATTAAAATGTGTTTAGATTTCCCTTTTTCTAAATACATTTTGGCATGTCCACAACATTCTTGGGGGCACCTATGCCCCCCAAATATAAAAATCCCACCTCTCAGCCAAAAATAGCACTGAAAACCCCTTTATCTGACAGTTCGCACTATACAAGTCATTTCCTGGGATAGGTCGCAGTTTTATGTCCGGAACCTGTTACCCAGGTTGCAAAGCAGACCCCAAAAAGTGTGACTTGGCCTGTTCATGAGCTCTGGGCACCTAAACTGAACTTTCAACCCAAGGAAATGAAAGAGTAGGATTAGGCATCTTACCTACAGCTGATGTATCTCAAATTTCAATGGTTGGTTTGTGTGCTACAATCACAGCAAGATTTAGGGCCTCCTCTCCTCAATACATTCACCACAACTCCGCCTGCACATGAGTGAATTTGGAAGGAAAATGCCTTATTAAAAGAAAAATCCTGATTTTTCTTGCACTTGCTGCAGTCAAACCGTAGCTCAGTTTGACGCAACATTTATACCATTGCAATGATCTCACCAAGCCCTCAAAGGGGTATCTATTAGCTTTTTGTGATTTGATACTTCACTAGGACACATTTTTTCCAAGAAGTGCCACTTCACCCTTCCTCAAAACCGAATTTATTCACTTGCAACACTTGTACCGGGGGCATCATGTTGCCTCCATACTTGTCCACACTCGTGTCAACTTTCGTCATGAGCTACCATATTGTACTCATGCTTTTAGGGTCCCCATTGGACCCCTTTTCTGTGTGGCAGCACCATCAAGTCACCCTTGTTTAGAGAATCTGAGTTGAGTCATCATAGCTTTCATGGATTCTATCCCGCTATAGTCCTTCATCCTTCATTGCTTGGTCCCTCTCTCGTGTCGCACATTATGACCTCCAGTTCCACTGTCCCCTATCCCTCATAATATTACGTCAGTCACTGCCGAGTCATCCATGCCATTTATGCTCTAACAAAGGAAGTCATCCGTTCACTACTCAGTCTCCCCCATTTCATCATCATCAATGGTGTCAGTCTGTCAGTCACTCTACTATTTTCTCTCATGCCTTAGTTGAGAATCCCTTATTGCCTCACCTATGGCAGATCTCCTTTTTTCGACATCAGTTCATTCATTCCAGAAGACAGGTCTAGAGGGTGGTGTACCTTGTTTCCAACTTCCACTCTTGTTCGGTGCCTCAGATCAGGCAAAGGGACTCCTTCTTTCCCTTTGACTTGATTTTTTCTCAACTCCAGCTCTTTTCAACATGATCGATATCGGTATACTTGATGGTTCAGTGATGCAGCAGCTGACATCAATGATTCCAAGGTGTTTGTAAGATGTCTCAGCCCTCATGAGGGGGTGGCCCTATAGGTAGCCCCCCACACACTTGGACGAATCTTCATTTTAGCCTTCGATGCAGCTCCATGCATTTTATGATGTTAGTCTTCAACTGCTTGCCGCGCCTTTTTGTTTTCATCAGTTAGATTTTCAGAGCCATCTCCTGTGTTCAAGGGCATCTGGGTTGTATTTATATCTCATGTACTCAGATATTATTCTACAAGCCCTGGCTGTTATCCCAGGCACAATATGTATGTGGGATTAATTATTGTGTTATTTATCTGGCTCATGTTTATGCCAGCGTAAGATTTATTATTTCATTCTGTGGTTTTCCGGGCACCTTATTGTTTGTATTATTGCCTTGGCGGGCATAGGTATGCCTCCCCCGCCGCCTATAGCAGGTACTCACTCATCAAAAAGACTTGTTGCACCTACAAGTCACTTCCTTAGGGTCTAGTTCTTTCAGCAATTTGGTCTACCTTACAATCCTCTCTCTTTGACTTCCCCTTTGTTGTCTAGTGATTGAGCTCTTACAACGTACTTCGGTCATACGATTAGCTCCTAACGCTTGCACGCTGGGGGGCAATCTGTTACACCATTTTTTGGTCATCTAATCCATTGTTATTATATAGACCCAAGTACACCAAGTAAGACCAATTTTACCCCAGGTAAAATCGCATGCACTATGAAAAATAACTTAGTAATCCACCTTTATTAAGTTGTTTATGGTCTAAACAGGAAACCCCATAAGGAAATATTAAATAAATATACATTTGTTTGATTTTCCTCAACAAATAATTACTTAAACAATAGTTTAATTAATATTTCTAGTTATATTTAACCCAAAACAAGGAAATTAATTAGATAGATCATTATTTATCTTATTATTTTCTAAGAATAATTGTTTAAATCTTATTTAAATAATATTATTTGTTAAATATGACTAATTCACCCTTAAATAATTAAATAAATCATTATTTATTTGATTATTACTCAACCATATCCTTAAAATAATAAATAAATCATTTATTTTTTTATCATTACTTAATCACATCCTTAAAATGATAAATAAATCATTTATTTATTTATTATTTACAAATAAGGGGATTTGACTCAAGTCAAATTAATTTTCCCTCCAACAAATATAATAAAATATTCCATAAAATTTGGATCTAGATTTGGTTAATAATATTTTAATTATGCACCAATCTCTAGACTAACTCAATATTTTGTTATAAATAGAAGGGTTTTCCCATTCATTTGTCACCTTTTGTTGCCTAAATATCACTCTGGATCTCAACTCTTGGTCTGGCTATTGAACCACTATCATAGCCATATTTTTCCATTTTTTTCTGGGTTTTCTACACCATCAAGAGAGAGGAATTCTAAATCTGAAGTGCTGAGGACTTACAAAAACCCATCCCATTGAGGAGAATAGGGAACACCCTCTTGTGTTTTCCTCCTAGGTGCCCATTAATAAAAATTTCATTGGATACATTCTTGTCTTGTCTATTGGATCTATTGAGTAAATCTTATTTTTCTACTATTTAATGTCTTCTAATGCATAGATCTAGATTTTTTCAGCATTTTTCTTAATCATCTAACTGCAGATATGAAGATATTAGCAGTCATTTTGTTGTTAGGGCTGTTTGTTATGCGTAGCTAAAGTGGTTTTTTTTAGTACACCTCGAATCAAGATTCATACTAACACATAGGGTGGAAGAAATAGCTCCCCTATCTTGTTCTATGCAGATTATACCCCAATTGGCATCTATCTTTCCCACCAATCTAGCCAAAGGGTGATGGATGCTTGAGTTATGCATGATCCTTATTATTTATGGTAAATGGTATCCCACTCAAGCTAGAGATGCAAGTGTTCTACCACTCACTCTTGAGGGTCAAGTTGGGAAGATAAAAAAATAATAGGATAGGTGTTATCCTCACCATTTATGGTGAGTGGTATCCCTCTTATTATCTTCAGGAAGTGGGATAGGCATGATCCTTACCTCATAAGGTAAGTGAAACCTGTTGAAATTTTGATGTTCTATACTATAACAAACACTTATTACAAAACTTATTAATGCTGAAATATTAGATAAGAATTTGTAGATATAACATAAATCAAATGCACAATAGAAGAAAACCAAGAATAAAATAAGACACTGATAATTTAGGTCCAATGACCAGGGAAAACACCATAAGGTAAAAACCCAACTAGATTCTTCTTCTATTAGAAATCATTTTTTCAATAAAGATACAAAGTACAATGAGAGATAAATAGAATAAGTAAGTTCACACAAATATGAATAAGTTGTAGTAAGAAGATCACTGGTATTATTAGCATATGCACACACTGAATCAACCTTCCCTTAACTGAATCAACATTGAAACATTGAAGCATTGAATCAACCCTGGATCACCAATTTCTACTCTTACTCTCCAAGTCTCCCTCTCTCAATCTTCTTCAACTCTCTCCAACTCTCTCTCAAGTTCAAATTCTTCTTTGTTGTGAAACCAACTCCAAAAATAGAAGAAAAGAGATATCAACACCTTATAAATAAGCCACTTCGAGGGGGCAACCTCCAATACATTACATGAATGAACAATTCTTGGATGATACAAATGATCAAAACTTCCTTCTATATATAAGATTCCATGGGGCCATAATATAATCCTAGTGGGTCCATAATGTAATCCTAGCCGACCTAACAATAATAATATAAGGGCACAATAAAAACAATATGGGGGTTACAGGGGTACAAAAATAACAATAAGGGCGGCTACACTAACATAATAAGGTAGTACACTAACATGTCCCTCTCCTTCAAAAGGTAGTAATATAGGGACTTAACATGCCCCTCTCCTTCAAAAAAATGTTGTCCACAACACTTGAGTAGCTCTGGGTGCTTCTGTATAAAATTCTCATCCTCCCATGTAGAATCTTCCGTGGGTAAGTTCTTCCACTTGATGAGATACTCTGAAATTGATCGATTTCGTAGCTATCGAGCTCTTGTTTCCGTGACTACTTCAGGTTCCAATATGATTTTTCCTTCCTCGTAAATTTCTGGCAATATTGTTTGAACTGGAAGATTTTCACCTATAACCTTCTTTAAGCATGAAACATGGAAAACTGGATGCACTCGTGAAGAATCATGAAGCTGCAATTTGTATGCCATAGTACCAATCTTTTGCAACACCTTGTAAGGACCGTATTACTTTGGCGATAATTTATTATCCTTCTTAGCTTGCTTGAGGGACATTTGTTTGTATGGTTGTAGCCTTAAAAATACCCAGTCTCCTACATCAAAACTTCTCTCACTGCGATGTTGATCTTCCTGTTGTTTCATTCGATTTTGTGCCAAATTCAGGTTATCCTTTAAGATTTGGAGAACTTCTAGTTGATGCTTAATGTGATCTTCCACTGCTTGAACCTTCAAATTTTTTCTTAAAGATGATGTGATGGACGGTGGATGATATCCATAAAGTGCCATAAAAGGGGTCATTTTTTTGTAGTATGGAAGGAAGTGTTATACCACCATTCAGTGAGAGGTAACCACTTGAACCATTATGTTTGTTTATCAGATACAAAACAATGAAGATATCCTTCCAAACATTTATTTACTATCTCATTTTGACCATCGGATTGAGGATGATAAGATGAGCTATGAGCTAGTTTAGTACCCAAACAAGAAAATAACTTCGTCCAAAAATTTCCAGTAAAAATGGGATCTCTATCGCTCACAATAACCCTTGGGTTTCCATGTAGCTTTTGAATTTTGTCCATAAATGTAGTAGCAACTGTACTTGCTTTAAATGGATGATATAATGCGCAAAAGTGTGCATACTTGGTAAGTCTATCAACTACCACCATGATGACACTCTTTCCTTCGGACTTAGGTAAACCTGTGATAAAATCCATTGAAATATCCTTCCAACGTTGACTTGGAATGGATAAAGGTTGTAGAAGACCTAGGGTCTTAATTGTCTCCACTTTATTCTGCTGGAAAACCAAACATTCCGCCACAAAATTTTGAATATCAAATTTAAGGCCATCCCAAAAAAATTATTTCATCACCCTGTGGTAATTTTTTAAAAATACTGAGTGTCCTCCTAAAGGAGAAGTGTGCAATTCCAAAAGAATCTTTTGTTTTAGTTGGGAATTCTTACAAAGATATAAGTGATCTTTGTACCATAAGGAATCACTTTTCCAATTAAATGTATCAGATGTACTAGGATCTTTCTGCAACTTTTGAATGAGTGTCCACACTTCTTCATCCTTCTTCCATTCAACCCTTGCTTCGGTTATCCAATCTGGTTGGATAATAGAAATGGCACAAAGCAATGATTCCACCTCTTCATTCTTTCTCAAGAGTGCATCTTTAACAACATTTAGCTTCCCTTTTTTGTAGATTATTTCAAATTCATAACCCAACATCTTTGTGACCCATTTTCGCTGCTCTTTTGAAAATAGTCTTTGTTCCAAAAAGTGTTTAAGACTATCATGATCATTTTTTACCTTGAAGCGTCTTCCCATTAGGTAAGGTCGCCATTTCTTTAGTGAATGCAGTATTGCTAACATTTCCTTCTCATAAATATCTTTCTGTAAATACTTTCCTTTGTTTGGATGACTTTCAAAAGCAATGGGTCTTCCTTCTTGCATTAAAACAACACCAATTCCATTTCTCGAGGCATCACATTCCATAATAAAGGTTTTTGTGAAGTTTGGCGTAGCTAAGACCGGTGCTAGGCACATTGCCTTTTTAAGATTTTCAAAGGCTTTAGTTGCTTCAGGAGTCCATGAAAATGCATCTTTATTCAATAATATTGTTAGAGGTGCTATTATTCTCTCATAATTCTTAAAAAAAATGCGATAATACCCTATTAACCCGAGAAATCCTCGCAACTGCTTTATGGTTGTGGGGAATTTCCATTCCTTAATGGCTTTAATTTTGTTAGGGTCTACCTTAACACCCTTGTGAGATACAATATGACCCAGATATTCCACCTCTTGTACTCCAAAATAAACTTTTGGATTCTTTTGCATATAATTGTTTCTCCTGCAATAGTTTGAGCACCCTGTCAACATGTTGAACATGAACCTTCCAAGACCTGTTGTAGATTAGTATATCATCAAAAAATAATAGCGCAATTTTCTAAGGAAGGGTTTGAAAATGGAATTCATCAACCCTTGAAATGTAGAAGGTGCATTGGTAAGGCCAAAAGGCATGACCAAAAATTCATAATGATCCTCATGAGTTCGAAATGTTGTTTTCAGAATATCTTCAGTCTTCATTCTAATTTGATGATATCCTAAACAAAGATCCAACTTGGTAAAATAAATTGCTCCATGTAATTCATTAAATAATTCATCAATCACAGGAATGGGAAATTTATCTTTAATGGTGAGCTTATTGAGCTCCCTATAATCCGGACACATGCACCATGATCCATCCTTATTGTGTACCAATACTACAGGCACAGAGAAAAAATTTTGACTAGGTTGAATTATACCAGCCTCTAACATTTCTGCAATCATATGTTCAATTTTGCTCTTTTGGACATAAGGATATCTATAAGGCATGATGTTTGGAGGAACACTTCCTGGAATCAAATGAATAGCATGATCATGATCACGAATAGGTGGGAGTCCTTTGGGAGTTTCAAACACCCTAAAATGATTGTCTAAGACTTTTTGGAGATCTGTAGAAATAGATGATTTTGATGTTGGAACTTCTAGTGAGCATAATTATGCAATTATGCCTCATTGTTATTTCTTTAGAAGCTTTGTCATGACATTATAGCTTATTATCTTTCCCAACTTCTCAACAATACCTCATAATTCGACTTCCTTTCCTTATGAAAAAAATTTCAAGAAAAGTTCTTGAAAATTAAAGGCTACCGTCCCCAAAGATTGTAACCATTGTACTCCTAGTACAACATCAGCACCTCCCATAGGAATGGAAAGCATTGGACTATTCAATACATATTCATACATGGTGAGCTTGATATTATGGCATTTTCCAGAGAAATTTATAGTTCCTCCATTTGCAACCATCACTTGACATTCTAGTGCTGGGTATAGGAAACAATTCAATTCCTTGGCTACCTTACAATGAATAAAATTATGGATACTACCTAAATCAATCAACACTATTACCTTTTTATTCTTGATATGTCCTTCTATCTTGAGAGTTTGAGGAGTGGTAATTCCTACCAATGCATTACATGATATGGTTGGACTCATTTCTTCCTCTTCTAGGGCCGGTTCCTGGTGTATATCCTCTTCTTGTTCATTTTCTTCTTCCTCTTCACAGTCTATGTAAAATAATTTCTTCTCAGAACACTTATGACCTTTAGTGTATTTTCTATCACAACTGTAGCAAAGCCCTTCTACTCTTTTTTCTTCCAATTATTGTGGTGTCAACCTTGTAGGTTGAGGAAATTTAGGAGTAGCAACACTTCCATCTTTATAGAAGTGAGTGGTAGGCTTCCTTGTCGCCATATTTTTACATTCAATTTTTCTTGCTAACCTAAATGCCTTCTCCAATGAATCAGGTTATAAAACGCGAACTTCATGTTGGATGTTATCCTTTAAAGTACCTATGAAGAGATCGATCCCGTGTTCCTCTGAAATATCAGTTACCCTTATATTCAATTTTTGGAAGTCCTCAATGTGCTACCCCACTGAACACTTTTGCTTGAGATTTATCAATTGGCTAAAGAAAGTGTTGCTCTTTGTATCCTCATAATGTGCTATCATCTCCTCTGAAAAAATTGACCAAGTGACAATTTTTTTACGGGAGCAAAGCCATCAATACCATACAAATGTATTTTGTTCTAAATATAAAGTTGCAATGCATACCTTTTGTGTTTTTTGCACATTATTGATTTCAAAATATTGCTCCATCTGTAGTATCCATGTTACAGGATCCTTTCCATCAAACTTCCTCATATTTATTTTTGGAATATGGTGGTCCTTCCCTTCAAAATTAGAGTTTATGAAATCACGATTAACATTTATTTTGTTCTCATCATGAGTTTCCTCTACTATCTTTTCACCGTTAGGAAACATTTCTTATATCAACTTTGTCAAACCTTCCATGTCTGATTTTAGATCATTCTTCATGTTTTTCATCTTAACTTCCATGTCATCCATCTTAGATTCCATGCCAGCTTCCATGCCATCCATCTTAGCCTCCATGCCATTCTTCAAACCATCCATCTTAGATTGCACACCTTTCTTCAAACCATCCATCTTAGTTTCCATGCCTTTCTCCAAAACTTCCATGTCATTTTTTGTTGCTCTTTGCGAGAGCGAAATTTGTTGCACTTGCTCTTGTAATTTTGATATGTCATGTTTCCATTTTTCGTCTTCATGAGTCATAGTAGAGCCTTCTAAAGGATTAATTGGCATTGAATTATTTTTAGGGGCCATGTTAGAATCCAATACTGATATCTAGTCTACAATATGCCCTTGGAAGCAATTCAACTTGATTCTTCAAACAAGACTTATGCAATTCGGGAAAAAAAAATACACACCTTTTACTTGCTTTTGAGGAGCTCGACATTGAAATTGACTTATCTCTATACTTGAAGATCCTCAATATCTGAAATTAGGCCTTGTAGTAGTCCTTTGAAGCTTCTTTCAAATGCCACATGTCTGACTTGATTTGGATTCTTCAAGGCAAACTTATGTCCAATCTCCCACAATGACATAATTATGAAATGGTTCAGTAGAGTGAACTTGTACGATTTTCCATGTGTCACTGTTTTCTCCTTTGGCTCTAAAATTTTTAGACAGGATACTATATTCCATGTATTTTCAGTCACTTGTTACAGAATTCCAATCCGATGCTCAGAGAGAGAGTTATGAAGATTTTCCCATGATCACCTCTTTTAGATGAAATTCAGGAACCTGAAAAATACCTAACTTCCAAAGATAATATCTCCAAAAATATTGCGAACCAAGCTCTGAAATTTTGGGATGATGTTCCTCAGGATTTCAGCTTCATTCTTAAAAAATTCAGCTTCTGAACCTTCGTAGAAAAAACGTTATAGCGAAAATTCCGCGATGACCTTTTTAAGTGAAATTCAGGAGCCTGCAAAAATCCCTAATTTCCACAGATCCTATCTCCGAAAATATTGCGAACCAAGATCTGAAATTTTGCGATGATGTTCCTCAGGATTTCTTCTTCACACTCTAAAAGTTTCAGCTTCTGAAACTTCGTAGAAAAATAGTTATATCGACAATTCCACGATGACCTATTTGGAGCAGCGAAACCTAGAATCCAAAGCTATGATACCAAATCTTGTGAAACCAGTTCCAAAAATAGAAGAAAAGAGATATCAATGCCTTAGAAATAAGCCACTTCAAGGGGGCATCCTCCAATACATTACATGAAGGAACAATTCTTGGATGATACAAATGATCAAAACCTCCTTCTATATATAGGAGTCCATGGGGCCACAATATAATCCTAGTGAGGCCACAATGTAATCCTAGTCGACCTAACAATAATAATATAAGGGCACAATAATAACAATATGCGGGTTACAGGGGTACAAAAATAACAATAAGGGGGGCTACACTAACATAATAAAGGACTACACTATTAATATAGGGACTTAACATTCTTTCACAATGCAAAAGTAGTGAGGGGAGAAATATTGAGACACATATATACATCTGAGGAGCATCAAATCCATGCCATAAATGAGGAGTAACTCGCATGCCAAGAGGAGTGTAACTCATGCCCATTTATAAAATTTAAGCCATTCCATTAAGGAGGTACACATGCCTTTGTAAATTATGTTTTTAAGAGAGAGTGTAAGATATGCATTAAAGAGCACATAAGAGGAATGTTTTATGACATGGCTTAATTGAGTGTAACAGCATTAATCAGAGTGTCAGGGGAATATGCCATGCCAATGATGAGAGTGTAAGAGATCACTATTTAGAGCCATGATTGAGTGACTTGAATTTATTTTTAATAATAATGTATTAGTATCATAAGAAGAATAATAATACTAATATTAATGATAATATTGATGATTAAGTCAAAATTGAACTATTAGGATTGGTTGATGATCAAAAGGGATTTTCCATCAACAAAACCTGTTTGTCAATAGATGCAAGGTGATTTACTATTTTTTAAAATTCATACTTGATAATTTCTATTTTTAGAAATACATCTACCAAATTTTCAACAGTCCCTCTCAGCTAGGGAGGAATTTATTTCTGCAACAAAATATTTGCACTTTCTCTGCTCATAACTATTCATATTTGCTTTGTATCATATATAAAAATGGTGTCTCACTCTAATGAAGAATAATCATCATAGGGGAGATCCAACTACCACCCTATATTCACTTGGGGGGATTTCCACTTACCAACATATGACAAGGATCTCAAGTAACATATTTTCTTGGGGGGGATCCACTTGTCAACACATGAGAATTATCTCAGACATCCAATTTTAATCAGTACTTAGGGGGATCCAGTTTTAAACACATGACAAGGATCTCGCTCATCCAAGGCTTGTCTATGCTTGGGGTGATCCACTTTTCAACACATGACAAGGATCTCGCACATCCAAGGCTCATCATTGCTTGGGGGGATTCAATTTTCAACAAACGAAAATGATATATCACATACAAGGCTCATAACTACTTGGGGGAAATTGAATTTTCAACATATGAAAATGATATCGCTCATCCAAGGCTCATTGCTGCTTGGGGGGATTCACTTGTCAACATATGACAAGGATCTCACTCATCCAAGGCTCATTTATTCTTAGGAGGATCCACTTGTCAATACATGACAAATATCTTGCACATCCAAGGCTCATCACTTCTTTGGGGGGTCCACTTATCAACACATGGAAAGGATCTTGCACATGAAAGCCTCATCACCCATGATTAGCCTCTCTAGGAAGGGTCACATCCATCATTCCAAGTTACTCCTTGAAAACTAAGAAATTTCCTTTTCAGAAAAGGATTGGTAAGAATGTTAGTGATCTGGTCATTAGTCATTATGTGATGGAATATTACAGCTCCTTTCTTCACCATATCCCATATTTAGTGATATTTTATCTCAATATGCTTGGACTTGTCATGGAGCACGAGATTTTCTACAAGTCAAATCCCACTCTTATTTTCGTAGTAAATTATTTTTCATCTAGAACATGCTGAAACAAGTATCCAAAGAGATTCCTCAACCATACTTCCTCACATCTAGCCATGGTAGGAACAATGTACTCAACTTCAACCATGTTGAGGGCTACAAAATTTTTCTTCCTACTCGTCTAGGATATCATGGAAGATCTTAAGATGAAGCAACACCCCAATCTATCAGTAGAGTTACCAACCCAATTAACATTTGAGTATCCATGAAGTCTTGCATCACTGAAACTATATTTAAATCCCAGTTTGATGGTCCCATGGAAGTATCTCAGCACATGCCTTGCAACAATTCAATGTTCATTAGATGGTTTAATCATATATTGGTTCATAGTATTGACTACAAATACTATATCTGGTCTATTTTTCACTACAAACATCATTGACCCATTCAATTGTCGATACTTATAAGGATTTTCCAAATCAGGATCTCTAGCTTCACCAAATGACTTCTTGAATTTCATCTCCATTGGAGTATTCATGGATTTCAGCAGGAAAATATCAGCATGTTTCTGCCATACTTAAAGACCCATAAAGTAGTGCATAAAATGAATATATTTCATTTCAAATTTAGAATCTAACTCCTTCTTACACTGGAGGATAAGAGGTTCACCATCGGTCAGAAATAAATCATCAACATATAATACCAAAATCAAAAGGCATAACTTGGACTATTTTGAAGTAGATATTTGGATCAACATCACTTTTGGTAAAACCAAGCTTCAACAAGAAGCTATCAATGTGGGTATACCAAGCTCTTGGAGATTTCTTCAAACAATAGAGAGTTTTATTTTTTCTACACACATGAGTTTTCTGATCATGTACTTCAAAGCCTTATGGTTGCTCCAAAAATACTTCTTCCTTTATGAAGCCATGCAAAAAAGCAATCTTCACACCCATTTGGTGAAGAGAGAATTCTTGGAGTGTAGCTAGAGCCACAATGGATAATATGGTTGTATTGGAGGAAATTAATCCACAGATATCATCATAGTCTATTCCCTCTTCCTGAGAGAAACCTCTCGCAAAAATCTAACTTTATATTTTTCAATACTTCCATCATCACCATGTATTGGAACCACTTCAAATACATCATTATGAATGATGTACTCATATTCTTTAGCCATTTCATATTTCCACACTTGACCCTTCACAACTTCTTCAAAAGTGCATGGTTCAACTTGAACAATGTTTCTCATGGCTAAAACATATTCTTGGAAACAATGTGGTTTTTTTTTTGCTATGAAGGTTCCTCTAGGAGAAATATGTTTATCATCATATTGAAGGGTGTCATGAAGCCATAAAGGTCTCCTTTTAGTAGGAGGATCACATGGAGGTGGATCCAAAGGATCCATGGGCTCCATGGGTTCATCAACAAGATCAATTTGAATATTAGGATTTTATTGTATCTCAAATGCATCTTCATCAAATTCTACGTCCATTATAAACTCTGTATATTTCGTTGTCGATGTACATGTATTCTGGAAGCTTTAGAATTCTCACAATAAAGGATAAATTTACCTTTGTTACCTAAAAATTCCAACTTTTTCCTCTTCTCTTTGAGGACATGGAAGTAGATGGGGTAACCAAATATCCTCATGTGACCAACTTTGGGCTTTTCTCCAGTAAAGAATTCTTTTAGAGTCTTGTTGTTTAGGGCATGGTGAGGAGATCTATTTTGAACATATACAACTATGTTAGCAACTTATCCCCATAAAAGAATGGTAGTTTCTGATCATGCAACATAAATTTGGATGCTTCCATGATAGTTCTATTCTTTCTCTTAGCCACACCATTTTTTTCTAGGTTATATGGTATTGTGGTCTATTTCCATATTCTATTTTCCTTGCAAAGTTATTGAGATCTTGTCGACTTCATGTCCACTCAAGTCATGGGATGACTCAACATCTTCCTCAATATCAATACAAAGGACTTGGTTATCATATTTATCAAATGTACCTATGTATCTTAGAAAAATAGAAAGATAAATAATAGAAAAATAAATATACATAATGAAATTATACCTAGTGATGAGCCATGTATTTCTTTCATTTCTAGATGTGAGAGTGGTTCCTTCATTATCTTACTGTTCCTGCACTATTCTACATCCTAATGATCTTCATGGTTTATTTTTCTTGATCACATTATTATAAATAAGTTAGTGAATTAATAATTAAAATACCCATGCAAGATGAATAACCAATGATATATAAAGATAAATCTAAACCAGAGTAGTGACAACATAAGACTTGAAAATAAATGTTTTTCTTTTTTTCTATTAATGAGGATTGAAGGAAGTTGTTAGCTCCCTCTTGATCCAGCCTCTATAAGTTACCATTTTACATGATTCATACACATATTCTTGAACACCACTTGGAAAAATCAATCATGATCCACTCTAATCTCGGGCATTTCGAAATCCATATTTCTCACATGAGGTAATGCTTTATAATGAAGATGAGTGAACATTCGATGTCACATTTTATATTGATGATTAATTATCATGAATCAGCATGGATATGTATTCCATTGATTTTAAAAAGATCTTCAAATCTTGATCCCAAAGTGAAGGCATGTATTAATAATTATACATATTGACTTTAGTGTTTGCAATTATATTAGTTATAATCCATCCTTGATCACTGCAAAAGAGGTTGGTTTAGAAAAATATCATTCCATATTTTGCAAAAGCCATGACTCTTACCTACAACCAATATTGTTAGTAAACTCTAATATCAAAATTACCAAAACCCATAAGATTATGATCTTTCTCATATAATGTGAGAGAGTCAAAATCACCACATCTTCAACATTCAATTTATATAATTTATTATTTCATAACCTTCTATGCATTATACTTCTTTTTAAGACAACACTTTCTTGCACATGCATAAACAGAAGTAAAACTTCTCTTTACTTTTGCATGCATCAGCAAGTACCAAAACCACAACTATTAAACACATGAAACACCTTAATTTTTATCTGCAAAATTACTATCATATCTTGGGTTCCTTGAAATCTTGGAAGAACAGTAGCTATAAAATTTTAGCAGTATAAATGCAACGGTAAAATTTTAGCAGTAAGATTTCAACAGTAAAATTCAATAATAAAATTTCAGTAGTAAAAGGAAAAGGACAACAAGATATATCTCAATTGTAAATGAGATATTTCAACATCAAAAGGGAAGATAAATTTCAGCAGAAAATGAGGAAAAAATATAAGGAACAACAATATATATTTCAGTAGAAGGAGAGCTGCAAATGGAGCAAACAATAAGAGATATTTTAGTAGAGAAAAGAGTTGCAAATGGAGCAGAAAACAAGAGATATTCTAGTAGAAAGAGAACTGCAAATGGAGCTTTTATTCTCCAAGGCTCTGATACCATGTTGAAATTATGATGTTCTATGTTGTAAAAATCACTTATTAAATAACTTCTTTATGTTGCAATATAAGATAAGAAACTATAGAGAGAACATAAATCAAATGCATAATTGAAGACGACCAAGAAAAAATGAGACATAGAGAATTTATGTCCAACGACCAGGGAAAATCCCACAAGTGAAAAACCCAACCATATTCTTCTTTTATTATAAATCATTTATTCAACAAAGATAAAAAGTACAATGAGAGATCAAGAGAATGAGTAAGTTCACCCAAATTTTAACAAGTTGTAGTAAGAAGATCGCTGGTAGCAAAAACAGATGCACATACTGAATCAAAGTTCCCTTCCACTGAATAAACCTTGGCTCACCAATTTCTTCTCTTAATCTCCAAGTCTCTCTCTCACAATCTTCTTCAACTCTTTTCAACTCTCTCTCAAGTTTGAATTAGCTTTTCACAATGCACAAGTAGTTAGGGGAGAAAGATTGAGGTACACATATATAGGAGGAGCAACAAATCCATGCCATAAAGGAGGAGTAGCTCACATTCTAGGAGGAGTATAACTCATTCCCATTTAGGAAATGTAACTTAGGCCATTAGGGAGGTACCCATGCCTTTGTAACTTATGATTTTAAGAGAGAGTGTACCATATGCATTAAAGAGTGTGTAAGAGGAATATTTTATGACATACTTTAATTAAGTGTAAGAGAGTGTAAGAGGAACATTCCATGCCAATAATGAGGGTGTAAGAGAACATTATTGACAACACTATTGAGTGACTTGAATTGCTTTTTAATAATAATAATAATAATGATGATGATGATGATGATGATGGTGATTAAGTCAAAATTGAACTATTAGGATTGATTGATGATTACAAGGTATTTTTCATCAACAACACTTGTTATCAATAGATTCAAGGTGATTAACTATTTTTGGAAATTCATACTTGAGCCTTTCAATTTTTAGACTTCCAATTTTTAGAATTTCTAGTTTTAGAATTTCTATTTTTATACTTTTTATTTTTAGAAATTTTATTTTCAGACTTTCTAATTTTACAAATTCATCCCTTCTATTGTCTGTGGTTTCTTGGGTCATAACTTTGGCTCCTCAGTGGAAAATATTCCTCGGTAGAAATATTGGCTTCCCACTGGTAGTGATTCTGGGTTGAGATAGGGTCCCTGATGTGGTTTCAGGTTAAGTAGGGCTACCTAATGTTATTTTAGATTGAGATAATATATTTGATGTTATTAAGGGTGGTATCTTGGGCTCCCATCCAATGTAAATTTCTTCTTCTTTCATATTTGATTGTTTAGCATATGAGTAGAGAAACAGAGTCAAGCAAAGATAAGTAGGGATGAGAAGATATGAGAAGGGATGAGCAGAGATGAACATAGATGACTAAAGACGACATTTGATACTTGAGACATATGTTTCAGTTGGTAGTTTCGCCCTAGCTGAGAGGGAGTGTTAATTTTGGAAGCTCAAGGAAAAATTAGCTCTTTTGGGAAATCTTGCTCATCAAGGAAGACCCCTACTAAACCTTGGAAGAATTTAATTTGGTTAAGGAAAAATATATTTTAATATGGAAACCCCCATGTGCAGAAAAAGGATAGGCTGACCCAAAAGGAAATTGGACACCCTTGGATGGCTATAAATACAATTCAAATGACCCTCATTTAGAGATCATCAATCGCTCTTATATATTTTTTTGGCTTAAAAAAATATGAAGCCAGTTTGTGGAAGTTGGTTATCTCGAGTCCAAAATCGCAGGGTCCAAAGCTCGGACATCTGATTAGGGTTTTTGGTTCTCATCCACAAGGTTTCTAGAAGATATTTTTAGTTACAACCATAGGCAAACAAGCCTATGTGTGTGGTTGGAATGTCTCAACCATACACACATCTCCCTCTCTCTCTCTGGGTAGTTGGAACCTAGGGTTTGATTTTGACAGTTGAACACAATTGATCGGAGACTTTGATAGTTGATGACACTTTACCACATGTTAGAAAAATTATCTTTGATTAGTATTACTGTTGGGTTCATCTTTAGGATATTCTTTGGTTGATTTCGATGGATAGTCTTTTGGATAAAAAAATTGATTATTATACTCTCTCTTTGTTGAATCATTCAATGAAAATCTAATAAGAAGAATAATTTGAAAGGGTTTCCCCCCTTGTGGGGTTTTCCCCTAGTTTCTATTCAATCCTAGTGTCTGTATGTGTGAATGATTTTCTTCTATTGTTCCTTTATTTTATGCTGCATTGTTGATGATATTGTTCTTTCTACATAATTGTATATGATGTAATGTTGTTATAATTATGTGCGGTGAATTAAATGAAATAAAATTATCTAAAACATAGAAAAATATATCCCTAAGAGTAATTAACATAAGAAGGTTTATTAGATAATTTATGAGAAAAAATAAAAATTTGAGATTTTTCCCTCCATGTTTTAAAGTTTGTTTCTCAATTGTAAGTGTTTATGGCTGACATAAACACACAGAGATCTGTCTGAGGTTCATATTATCACTCTAAGACACTTCAAATGGCACTGAGATCACTCTCTCTCTGTGACAGACTATACATCATGTCTATGCCATCTCACATTCTCTATAGGAATATACCTTCGCTACATTGTTACAACACTCTCTACAAAATTATACTCTAAGTTAGTTACTGCAATATCTCACTATAATACATCACATTGATCTTGTCTTTCACTCTTGTTATATTTCTCTCTCGGATTGATCAATCTCACTTTATCCCAAAAGTCTTTAATGGCTACAATATCGCTTTGGTATAATTCAAATTGTCTCTTTGAGATATTGTATGGCATTGACACTTGTATGGTATGGTTTTCTGCAATATAGTATGGTATCCCAATATGTATGGCATGCTACTCTATGACATATTATGCAAAGTATGTTAGTATTATACCAATTGTATGTCTCTTTGCAATATCGTATGACATAACTGTGATGTAATTGATACACAATATGTATGGTATGTGTGCAATTATATTAATGGAATCCTATACATTATATGGCATAATTTGCATTACATATTTGGTATTGTATTAATCCAAAATTTAGGCACTGGTTTGCAGTCTTGGCATCGATTCACAATTTTGGCATCATATTAGTGCACAGTCTTGGCATCTTATTAGTCCCCATCCTTGGCATTAGTTCGTTGTCTTTCCACCACATTAGTTCATAGTTTTGGCATCGTACTATTATTTATATTTAGTTCCCATATCGGTATTTTCATGAGTACGTAGAGAAAATAAATTGACAGATATGGCTGCAACACATTGGTATGGTAGCATTGTATGTATGGCATCCCTTGTTATCCGTGTGTGAATGATATCATTGAAATCTTAGTTTTATTGTAGATCAATATTGGTATTGGCATATTGATGGCAAAATAATATTGGTATTTCCACTTTGATTTGGCTCCATCTTATGCAAAATCCTTGTCATATGTAACCCTAATTTTGAGAAATTAGAAGTGACATTATTTTTTATGTATCTCTCTATAATTCTACTTTGTATCTCAGTTAAGCTATTGATGAAATATAATAGAAGAAGAAGAATTTAATGTTCTTCCTAGGTATTTGACCAATCCCGGTGTCTCCATGTGTGTGTGATTTTCCTCTAATGCTTCACTTATTTCCGTTGCATTGTTTATGTTCTTTTTATTTCTATCTAATTGCATATAATGTACTGATGTTATGGGGTGAATGAATATGTAAACGATGAAAAGTATATATAAATTGGTGTATGAGACCCCCTTGTTTGTGGGACAAGGGACCCACCTCTGCATAGAAATTTGATTGCTAAGTATACATAGGCATGCATACTCTAACCCAATCTAGTTTTGAAACTGTGACCTCTTATGAGGAAACACGTGTTCTTAACCATTAGGCTCACTCAAGCCCTAAGTGAAAATTAACATGGAATCAGAGCTACGCTAGAAGAAAAGGCATTGATATAACCCCCTTAAAGACACCATGATGAAATAGGTGAAGATATTGGAGACCTAAAATAATGATAGGGTTTAATGGAAATCGTAGGCACCCTTTCTAAGAGAAGTTAGGTTTTAGTAGATAACACGAGTCTAGGGTTTGAGATAATCCATTGAAGTATGCATAGAAGAGGGCCTAGATAAGATGAACTCACACAAGTCTGAACTTGGTTCAAAAATTAATTTGTGGAAACATGAAATTGTAGGGTTCGACCTTGTACATGAAAATAATTTTGTCTATGGCCACAGGGTTGAATCGTAGATATTGTAACACCCTCCTCCCATATCTACACAAGTAATTGGCCAACCGGGGTAAACACATGACAAAAGGCTACTATGAACTGATTCAAAATCATAGGTGATCTTAAGGAAGTGGAATCGATGGAAACACATCACACAAACCTCCCACATCTGCAACATGAATCCCATATTCCAACCCAACCACTCATGCATCCATATACTGGGTCCCATTAATGTTTTAGGCCTTCAAATCCCTGGACACTCCCACAATATAGACATGGGTGTGTCTGGCAGGCTTTGGACACTCCCAAAACATATGAAAGCATGCGTCTAGAGAATTTTTCCCATAGAACTATGCCAGCGTCCCCAGGATTTGAGCCAATTTTTGAGGCCCAGATCCCAGGTCACTACCCAAAACTTAATGAAAATTTCATAAATGAAATAAAACAATGAAGCAATGATGTATTTCTAAAAAAATGAGTGGCCTAGAATGGACCCCTGCAAACCATGACAGTAATTTCATCCAACATTTCACAAATATGTAATTTATAGTTGTAAACAATAGATCTGAGCATAGGGGTCTCATGCCTATCTTAGAATTTCTATTAATCGATGTTCCCTTACATCATTAGCTACATTATCATCTATTAGGTCATATATACATTTCTCATTCATTTACAAATAAGATTATGAGGAGAACCATGCATTAGCACCAACATAATAACAACAAAAATCTCAAGGATACATCAGCTATAGAGTCCACATATAAACCAATACATTTACACATAAAATTTCAAGGAGAGAACCTTTTATTAATTAATACAAAAGCCAACCCAGGATGGGACTTCCACATTCCACCCAACCATATATTGGTTGAGCCAAATCTCTCTTCAACGAATCACCCCCATGCCATATTCCAAGCATGAACGTGGGATTCAAACCAAAAGAACCAAATGGTGCATCCCGAGGCTAAACCACCTCACCCTCATCAATATAAATCAGGCTTTACCGTAATCCACACTGGATCACTAGGAAAAAATAATAAACATGTCATCATAGGATTTACCATTATCTCCACCCGATCACTAGGCCAATAAAAGCATGGATGCCACTGGATTTCTCCACCTACACCATAAGGAATTTTTTTTTCTCCTAGTCTCTTAGGCTTTACCACAATCCACAATCTGATCCAGGGTTTACTAGGCGCTAAACCAAGATACACTCTCCAGGATTTACCTTATATCTAACCCCAAGATTCCCAGGCCTGATGGAGAGCAAACAACCTCTAGGATTTACCATATATCCCGCCATTCATCAGTTGAGGATTATTAGGCCCACTGAGGAAACACACTATCCTGCTCTACTGCAACCAGCATCCTACTTTAGGGGTTACTAGGCCATGTGTTATACCATTTCATAGATACATTTCACTCGGCCTTGAATCCATCCAACAATCCAACTCGGCCTTGAATCCATCCAACAATCCAACTCGACCAAAAAATGAGAATCCCATCACACCATGGCTAGTATCCGAAAATGGCAAGGATAGCATGAAAATACTATCACACCTGGAAAAAACAATTCCATGACATAAAAGAACCACGTGAGAAAACATGCATGCCAAATATAGCAAGGAATCACATAAGAAAATAAATACCTACAAAGAATCCTATTGTAGTTGTTTGATCCTGCTCTTCCTTCCTCTTGCATTCTTTTCCTTTATTGATCCAATACCAAAGTGATCCAAGAAAAACTATAAGTGTCCAAGAGTGAGAGATAGAGAGAGAATAATGATAGATCATCAAAATGGAACTCACAAAAAAGTAGAGAAAAATCTTTCCAACTGATCCTCAGAAGCATTTTTTTTCAATGAGGCCTCTATTTTTTTCAATTTCCATTACTTTCATTTGTTTTCCTCCTCACATGCAACCTATGACATTTCACCTGCCCTTTCTCCTATTTTCCATTATTTTCATAAATAAAATGCCAATTAATGCCTTGTGCCTTTCCAAAGCCTTTGCCAATTTTATTTAGCCATAATAACTGAAATGAACACCCATTGTGATGTTTTTCCCACCATTCAACTTGGAATATGTGTCCCATCTACCTTGGTTAATAACTTTCCTTTATTAAATTTTATTACATGAAATTTTCACCAAGGTTTTTACAAACCCCGCCCCACCCTTGGGGGAACACTGTCCTTGATGTTCAATGACATCTACAACCGACAGAACTACTGAAATAAAAACATACTTCCAATGGATCTTTATAACATAGCACGTTGTAGTATTTACGATGGCCACCTGCTGAAAATATGACAATCATACAGTTTACTAGAGCTTTATAACATAACTCATTACAATATTTATAATAGTATACACATATGCACATTTTCTCAACCAAAAAATAAAAAGATAAGATGCTTACATCTGGAACAAGGGAATCTAGAGGTTCACGCCTCCACCCTCAAAGTAGTACCAGGATTCACTTCCTTCCCAGGAATTTCGGAATCCAGTGGAAAAGAAAAACTCTCCATCCAATGTCCAACGCTACAATCTTATGTTACTATACCCGCAACGAATCAATCTATGGCCTTCCATTCTCTGATACAAAGTCCCTTGAGGAGTTCGATCATCCCCTTCCGTGCAATAATTCACCTTCAAATGTCCTCAGAATATCCTACCCTAAGCGATCCATCCTTTGGGAAGGCTTCCTTGAATCATAAGATACAAAAAGCAAGGCATATCCCTGCCTCAAAACCATCATACCGGTCATAGCATGCTCATGAAAATAAATAGACACTATTGGGAACCAATGTCCCACAATGGCCCTCCTCCCGGAGTGCTTTACCAATATACAACATGTTCTAATTCCTTTCACTCACGCTGCTAATTCTTGCAGTCAATTTCAACAACCCAACTGGGATTTTTCATGTTTTTTTGTTCCAAGCACACAATTCCCATTAGATTCAAAATAAATTCAAATAAATTCAAATCAAACCTCATTGGCAGCCCGTTAATAAGTTACACTTGAACTTCTCTTTACTTCCCGTCACATAAGTCGAACTAGATGTTTAATAAAATCACCATGTATTAACATATCACATTCAGGTTAGCTCAAAACACAACCATCATAGGTCAAAATAATGAATAGCATGCACTCATCATAAACCATAATCATAAATCACATGTAACCATCATAAATCATAATCATAGATCACATGCATAATATAAATGAAATAAATTATCGATGTTTATCCTTCATCGATCCTTAATTATTCCTTTGTTCTTTCTGTACACACACTAAATCAGTTTCCACACTTAGTGAGCAGCCATTTTGTTACATACACATAGTGTGCAACACGTACATCCACAAAAGGTATACAACAACACAAAATACATACACCCACACTGACATATGATACATACACTTACACCTGGTGTACAATACAACACAATACATACTCCTACACTGCCATACAACACATACACCTACACCTAGTGTACAATACAACACAACACATACACCTACATTCGGTGTACAACACAACACAATATATATATATATACAAAGTACAACACAACGAATACACATGTCATGATACCATAACTACACCATGCACATACATAGTATTGCATGCCTGCAACACAACATGTATGACATGCATGCAATACCACATGTATAGTAGTACCATATGGACAACATGAACACAATACCACATGTGCACAACACTACCTACACAACGTGTGAAAAATATCACATGTACATGACAACACCTCCACAATGTGTACACCATGATAAATGTACACCGTACCACCTGTACAATGTGTACAAAATACCACATGCACAACATGTACACGCCATCACATTTACACAACGCCACATGCAGGACATGTACATAGCACCACCTGCACACAACACCACATGTACATCATGTACACAACACCACATGTACAATCATGCACACAACACAATATGTACAACATGCACACAACACCATATGTACATATCACTGCATATACGAAATGTAAATAGCACCATATGTACACAACACCACATATCCAGCATGCACACAGTGCCATATGCACACAACACTGCATATCCAACATGTGTACAACACCATATGCACACAACACCGAATATCCAACATGTGCACAATATGATATTTACACAATACTACATATGTTACATGTACACATCACCATAGGTAAAATCACTGAATACACAACATGCACAACATATAAATAATAGTAGCACTACACATCCAAAACCACATTGTCCCTACTAAGAAACCTTGCTTCCAGTGTCTCTCTACCACCCATGCTTATAATGGCATGGCAAAGATCACGTTGGGTTCATTCTGCTGATTTGTCTCTCAGTATTACATGTGCAACACATAGGAATAATATCAACACATAATATCAACTCATATCCTCATGATACTGACCTCATAAATTTGTCAGGGCTACTCTTCCCACTAGATTCCTCATAAGCCAAGAACCTCTTCATGCCATTCACCTACATAAGAAATCATTCCTCCACAATAATGATCCCTAACATAGATACATAGATACATACATATATATAATCATTAGCATAAATCAATCACAATCATGTCAGAAAACGTCATACATACACACACATATACATATACACATTAGCATTTAAACAATCATGATCCATGATGACCCTGTTATACATGACATACATACATACGTACATACATGTATACATATATAAACAAAAACATAATAATGATCACAACATAATTAACAGATAGCATATGGTAAAGGTTAAGAGAAATTCCTCATTTGTGCACAACATGCATAACATTTCCCAACTTAGCCAAGGCATTTAATTCCTTATATCGATTTACTTGGGCCTATTCTGCCGCTGTCCATTAACCCAAGGATTCAGCCAATCCAAGTAAATATCATATTATTTCCTTTCATTTCACTTATGCATGCACCAACCTTCATCTGAGTCTTACATTACTTTTTGGGTTTCATCCAACTCTCGCCAAGCTCCATTACATTCCTCTCTCCCCAACCAATTCCCAAGAATCTCAAAAGATAAAAGGAAAGAACAAGAAAAAGAAATAAGAAGACCATGAAAAACCAACATAAGTATGACACCACAACAAAGTGGTATGAACATACACTAGACATAAACAAAACCAGAAATAAAGTGCAACAAACCACAAAATACCAAGCGGCACAAGACTGGAAACAAACACCATGACTCAATCCCCATGGGTCCCTAGTGCTTCTGAAGGGAAAATCAACCTAATCCTTCTCCAACATTTCATGGAAGTCTCTTTCCATGCAATCCCCTACATCATACTGCCATAACCACATAACTCTCAACACATAAATAAATATAACAATATACCATTTATCTTACCTTGTTGTGCCAAACATGTTTCCTTGTATATGAAAACATACATATAGCATCTCTTAAGGGACTCCAATCCATTGACAAAACCAACTAATATGCCTGTCAAATACATGTTCATGAATATAACACTTATCTACATAATGTTAGACAAAATCAAGGTTAAGAATACTTCCTGTATGCAAATCACTCATTCGTTTGGAATTAGGGTTTTCAAAAATAGCCAAAGGATATCTTACTCAATTCCTTTCTTTCACCATTTAACTTGCTGCAATTTATTCTTTATTACATGTTATCACATCACCCATCTGTTAGTTATATAACCACATAAACTATTACCTTTTCATGTTAATACCAAGCATGTTTCCCTGCAACTTTTCACACATGTCATTCACATTTTCCAAATATCAAGACATCATATCTATTAACCAAAATCAACCTCTACCAATAATAACAGCCATGTCATAATCAACCAATAGTCAAAATCATAATACTACAACTATCACCTACTTATACTTAAGTACACATCATCTATCTCAAAACATAGTGTGTTAGTACAACCATATTAAAACAATATCATTACTTTATGCAATCTTATAGACACCTGCTCATATCATACAATCAATCAAATATTCAAACAACATATATATGGCATAATAGACACCAAACACTCAAACACCAAATAGATGACATAATCAACCATTCAAACAATGAATAGAAAACATAAGAAAATGCATACCTTAATGTATCTCAAGGGGGCTACCTTGTCTGCAAAATCAATTTAATAGCACAATATAGCTTCACAACATATCAACTCACTCATAAATAAGGTTATGATATCCATAAAAATAACTATCTAACATGTTAACCTCATAAACTCATAAAAAATTTCATTCATGCATAACAATCACATACGCTCAGTGAATCTAGATTATTATGACATAATATCACAATATATTAACTCATTCCTGAATGTCATAGGCATAGTCATCTACATAGACCAATCTGGATCAACATGATACATATAAAATCAAGATTTTAATGCAATAAACCTAATCATCAAATTGACTAACATATAGAAACAACACGTTAACATATAACATAATCATCAAGTTAACTAAAAAAAATGCATACAACCACATGTTACTATCATTCATGACTATTCGACACACGTGCACATGACTACACTAATCAACTAGCTTTTATGATACATGTAACCACAACAACAATAAAATGAAAAACATGTATATAAGTAACCCTAATTGATATAACAGCCATTGACCACATACCTGTATGTGAAACATACAATACATGTATGATGATCTTCTCTTACCTTGGAGTCTACTGTTGCAACTTCACTTTGATTATCTGCATCTCCTGCTCTATCTCAACCAACACATTATCATCATAGCATATCAACAACATCATGATGAACTAAAATTCGTATAATGACCTCATGGACAACAACTATAGCCATGAAAATCCATGCATAACAACATATAGACACTGACATGCATAGAAAATGCATAACCGACATGTACTCTGTAATATTCCTAAATTAGCATGCAACTAATTGGAATATTAATTTTTCTCCAAACACATAGTTAGATGAATAAATGGGTAGGGAGGCCCATAAATATTTTTAACAGCAATAAAATCCCTCTTAATGGGGAAAGGGATCATATTCATAGATGGATAAAACACCTTCATGTGTGAACAAAGGCTAAATGAATGTGGACAAAGTCAAGTTTGACCAAGTCAACAAAGATAGTATTGAGGATGTGTAACATTAATGAAGATAGCGCAATGGGAATATGGATCAGCTTAGATAGTTAGAATAAAGCCACCTTGATTGTGGAATAATACATTGCATGAAGATCCAGTCAAGGTTGACCAAATTCAACAACACTATTATGGAGGAGTGGTATTGATGATGGGACAATGCAGTTTTGGAGGGAGATTCATTGCATGAAGATGGAAACCATAATGAGTGGCACCCAAGGTTAGAAGGCTCACATTTTTTATAAGGAAGAGGATGGAAGCCATATGGGGTTAGCTTATGATTATAATATTATGATATATGGTCTATTTAGATATATTTATTTCTTTCTTTGGTTGTTTAGCTGAGATAGAGTGTTGTTTAGCACAGGGTGTTCCTGGTTTGGAATCCTACCTCTTCCATTGAGTAGTTCTTGGAGGAGCCTTGCACCATATTGTCCACTATCTAGCTGAAGGCCAAGCTTCATATTCCTTTTACAGTGCATATCCTATTGAGGGTTTTTCTGTTTCAGTAAGATGCAGCAAGTGGAGACTAGATCTTCAGATCTAGGCCATCTCAATACTCATTTTCAGTGGAGAAGGGTTCTATTCCATTGAGAGGATAGTACTGAAAGTATTGAGCTATATTTTCATATATTATCTATTTTTATCCCTACAGTACAGAAGAGATCTAGATATCTGTGAATTCTGAAGGAGCAGTTGCAGGGTGGTTGAGTGCACCATTTGGAGAGTTGATTTGCTAAGTGTTGGGGATCTGCCCTTCACTTTGGAGATATTTTAGAGGAGATCCATTTACTATTAATATCATATCATATCCACTTTCTAGATCTGAATAATTCCATAGATCTGCAGTCTTAGATCTCAGATCTACACATTGTACATGGTGTTTTGCTGAAAACCCCAAGGGGGTTCATTAGAGGAGCATGTATAGTGCTTGGATCTGATATAGATCTGACTTTTTATACACATAGAAGCTATAGATATGATGTACAACTTACTACTATTGCAGGAGTAATAAAATAACACTATTAGGGTATTTCCATCTTATTTCATGGTTGCAACCCCTCCTTTTGCATGATTTTTGAGCAATAATGGCTTGGGAGGCTTGTTTAACTAAGCTACCATGATTTTTTTCAGATCTCCTTTTGTATTTGGCTGTAATAATGTATAAATGAATGGATCAATGGGTTTCATTTAAGTGTTACTACATATATTTCTTAAAAAATGCATTTTTAGTGTATGTATTGCTGAGTTTTCCCATTTGGGAATATCATAATGGTATTAGATCATGATCTTTGGCTCAGCTTGTGAGTTTTCAGCCAATATGATATAAGAAGAAGAACAGGAGGAGAAAGAGATCATAATGATGGAAGGAATGAGTTTCATCTCATATATTTTCAGATCTAAGAAGAACCTCCCCAAGGAGGTCAAGCAAAGAAAAATGAAGAAAAGAAGTGAAACCGCATTAGGGTTTCAAGATGAGGAAGGTCCATGTACTTCCTGTCAGCAAAAAGAAGACCCAGTATTGCATAAAACTCAAAAGAAACATACTATGGCCTTTTATTTTTAATACAAGAGGCATAGAGATGGAGAACTCTTATATCATGAGATTCTAAGTGAGTATCTTGCAGAATATAAGTCTCAACCTAGAGCTTTCAAGAAGAATCTAACTCTCCCACAGTTCATTCAACTCAAAGAAGAAAGGATACCTTGCAGCAATAGAAGGAAGAAGGGCAATAGATATCTATTCTCTACCTTTGATGTGTCATCCTCATGCACAACAAGGGCTTGGGGAAGGAGATTGGATGCATTTTTCCTACTACATCCAGTAGTAGAGAAAGAATTTGTTGAGACTGCAGCGCTGCACCTTGAGGGTGAGTCAAACATTTGGTGGTTCAGCCATTTGAGTCATGAAAATGTGACTGCATACACAGATTTCACTCAAAGGTTGATCAAAATTTTTGATAAGGAGAAATCAGAGGAGAAGAAGCCTTCACCACCACTTATTGCAGGAGCTCTTACAATAAGAGAAAAGATACTTGCACCCTTCAAAATTACTCTTGATCTCATGACATCTAGAGTCCCATGCACTATTCTGGAGATGCATGAAGAGGAGGAGACTTGTACCAGTGCTGATGCAGCTATAGAGGAGAAACCATCATCATCAGGAGTTGGGGAAGCCATCACACAGGAGTAAGGAAACCTTGTATTAGTACAAGATGTTCCCAAGCTTTACCAAGTTATCCACATGTTTCCATTTTATGTTATTTCAACACATCATATGGAGGATTGTGGGAATATGCCATTCCATGACCAAGGGTCAAAATATATTGCTGATTTGGAGAAGCAGAATTTCACTAGGCTGGGCAGCCTTGATTTGTTCAAGGAGGAGATGTACTTTAATCCTAGAGTGCCATTGCTGATCTAAAAACAACTCTTGGGGTTGGAGTGTAGATTTTTGGAGGATGGGATGGGTATTGTCCTACTATGCCATGCAGAACTATGTGTTCAACATTGAGTATGATCTTAAGACATCAGATGCACCATCATGGAGATCAGAAGCGCTGTCATTGAGCAGCAGTGATGAGTTGGGGGCCCAACCATTGTTGGAGCATTCCAATGACCTTCCCATATATATGACAGAGGATAGGCAGATAGTTGTTGGGGGACATCTTATGATGGATAACATCTCTCATGATTGTGTTGGATATCTCTTGATGAACATTTAACATCATGATGGGAGGTTTTTTCCTACCCCCTATTTGTATCCTTATGGGGTCAACTTCGTCATTGATGAGTGGTCCTCATTTGGAGATCTCCAGGAGATTTCATTTCAACATCCCATGAAATGCAAAGACATAAATCTGATTTGGGAGGATGGTATTCTCCATTGGAGGAATGCTACTTTTGGACATGATGATAGACACTCACCATGGGTTGGATGGGTGATATTTATGAGCACAAGGTTGGGAAAACACTTGCGGATTTATGATATAGGGAAGTAGGAGGCAAGACCACATTGGTTACTCTTGAAAGAGTTTGGTAATCATATGACACACTCTAATTCAAAGATTAGGGTGGTGGATGGACTTTGGAATGACACTCACATCATATGGCAGCAAGGAGTTTTCATGTATTGGGGTGATGTGATATTTTTCAGATCAACTATCATTTTGTTGCTACATGATTTATATGATGATGGTGTGGGGAGGAAACTAGAGCTATTGTTGCTTTGGTTGTTATTAATACTGTATGGGATGATATTCTCCCATGCTTTGCATGATGTTGCAAGAGTAGGAGATGGCACTATAATGGTGCAAAGGGGATACTCCTTAACCTTGGAGGATGGCGAGGTACTTCCACTTTGGAAGGGATCTCCCACATATAACATCATTATGATTGATGGCTTTGGCATGGGGGATGTCAAATGAAAAGACAACAACATGTGGGGAGATTCACATTTCAGATCTTCAGCGCTATCTCTTAGGAGGAATGATCCATATTGGAGATCTCAACTTTTGGTAGAGTACTCCAAGGATCTTGGTGCTTGCATGATACTTGATGATCCAAAGGGAGATGATAGATACATGGTGGATGATGGGGTCATCTATTCTTATGGAAGAGTATTCTTGACTAGAGATTCTGAGCTCAAGGAGAAGTTGTTACATGCAGCTCATGTGGGCTTTCTTTACTTACAATTTGATGCATATCATTCCTTGATGGCGGAGTTCTGATGCCTGGGCTAACCTACTTGCTTAAAATTTCAACTCTCAAGCATATGACAATGTTCCTCCAATTTTCAATCTAATACAATTCCGATCTGGTCAATTCAAATTAATTCGTAAGTAGCTCATAATACTTCTAAGGTTATAACCCATTTTATAATTAATTTGACCAATGTCCGAACTTTGGTTTAATTCTTCTTATGACTATTCAATTTAACATTGGAATAATACAACTATTCCAATGTAATAACCCTCACCCAATTTCATGGACATTTCAAATAAATCTTCACTTTATTATAAGATATCCACATATAGTGGTCCACAGCTTCAACACCCTATCCTTTGGTTAAAACCCGACATATCCATGCCACACTTATAACTCTTGGAACCTGCCTTTAATAACCTTCGAACATGCGCTCATATGATGATTCACTTAATATAAACCTTGACTTTGGTTTAATAACCAACCACCAACATATTATAACATTTGGGCCCCACAACATTCGACATTAAGCTTTGGGTTATATTTTAAATATCAACATAAACTTTGATTCGGGCCACAATATCTTACCTCGACTAATTGTCGAACGGATCTAACAGTCCACAATTTATCGCGATCCAAACCTCAATTGGACTCTTATTCGACGATAATCGCGTAACTAACATGCATGAGGGTTAATCTTAAAAATTTACCCGAAATGCGTGGTATTTGAATACCACTATTATGTGACGTGTCAAATGCTGGAATGTATCGCATTTTTTTTCGACAACCAACTTACCACTTTTAAATTATGTGAGACCGCCAATTTTGTGGGTCGAAACCACCGTCACTGTTGCTCCTCACAGTTCTCTTCCCCTGCCTCAAGGTTCCACTTCATTTCTTCAGTGCCTTTATTATATATTAATTCTGCCTTCGCTCTTGTTTATTCTCTCTTCACCATTGTTCCATTGACTTCTGGTTCTGCCCTTTAAAACCATCTTCCTTTGTGTTAACCCTATGGTTCGATTTCAACAATATCGTTCCACCAAACAGAATCCGATGCTGACTTAATCTGTTTCTAACATTCGAAGACTCAAGTATTATCTTTAATATGTGCCCAGCATACAAATCATTTCATGCAAGGTTCGGCCATATCACATAATACATCTATCAACATATATGTCAAGCGTTAAGGAAAATTAATAAACCTTGGGCTTTGGATTAAACCCAACACTAGTATATATTCATATAACCTTTTGGGGTTACAACCAGAAACCCCCACGACATCCCATGGGTTTCCAAAATAATATAGTCATATGCCAAAATTCTAAAATTGGATTCAGAATTATTCCAAGGTCATCAATCCTTGCAGTGATCAATGTATGCAAGTCCTCAGTCTCCTCAGAAATATATTTAAGCCCTCCTATGTTATAATGGATCCCAATTATGTGCAGAATCACAAATCTACCCCTTGCATAGAATTTTACAATGTTCAAAAACCCTGACTAACTAACTCACAATTCCACAATTAATTCAAGCAGTTTATACAGACATGATCCAATCTGTCAGTAACACAGAGTTTCATATTTGCCACAGGAATTCAAATATTCTTCATACAGAATTCAATCAAGAACAAATATATATTTCACATAGAATTTAGGAACAAATTCCTCCTCAATATATACAAATGAAATTAGTCACAAAAGCCCTCTTGGCCCTGGCCAGATTTTCAGATCAAATGGCCCTTTTTCCTCACTACGCTATCTCTAAACAGCTATGCTACATCTAGACCTCTACTTGATGCTTACATTTATACAAAATATGAATGAATCGATTCATCTTCTTTACCAGCTCAACAAAGACTCTTGGAATTCTCTAAAGTCCTAAATTCAACCTAATTCCCTAGATTAACTGAAATGACTCTTCACCTTCCTAACTTAATCAACTTCCCTCATGTTCTCTAGTGGTTAGAGAAAATTTAAAATTCCTCACCATTTTATTCAAAATACTAATAATTACATGAGAATTTAAAAGCATGAGACCCCCCTATGTCTTTTAAAAGTACAAAGTATTTCTAGAGCTTAATGCCCCTGCATCAGACTCCCAAGATTCAAATTGATCATGATCTCCTGATCTTGTGTCTTTAATCTCTGCCTCCTGGATCCCATACTCTGTTTTGCTGCTATCCAACAGCTGCATTATTCTCCAACTGCACTTCTCCCAGTCTCCATACCTTGTTCTGCAAATTACCTCCAGCTATACTTTCACAATCTCTTCTTGTCTTTCCTTTGCTAAAATCCTTCTGCTTTCTTGCTGCTGTCTGCTGCTTTTGAGACACATTCATCATCAGTTCTCTGATTTTTTCAATTTCTTTGTTCAACTTATATCTTCTCTGGAAATTCCTCTGCCCACTGTTGTTGCTTCCAATCTCTGTTAATTCAGTTGTTGTAGCTGCTTTTGTTGTTGTTGTTGTTACTGCCCTTTTTTCCACCAACATTGCTTCTCTAGCTGTCCCGCATGTTACTAACATGTTTACAACTCCTGCAGATGTCACCCCCCATGTTGCTGCCTATGTGGCTACCTCCCAAAATTCCTGGATATCTCTTAAGATATCTCCCTCTGCAAAAATTTTATTTTTCTCATCATCTACAAATTTACTTTTAGAAAACAAATCATCATTTAAATTTCCACCTGCAGTAACATACTCATTCAGTATACTAGTAAACATAATCGAATTCTACAAACTATTATATGCTCCTAGTTCTTCCATAGCTTTAGGCAATTTCATTATAGTGTCTGCCATCTCCTTCTCTTGTTTAAATGTTTCCAGTAGACATTTCAGCCACTCATTTTGTACTTGTTTCACATCCTCAATATGGTGCAATTTAAATTCAACATATTCTTCTTCTTCTAGTTGGACAATCTTCAGTAATTATCTTTCATCCCCTTGATTGATTCTGGAAATCAAATCAATTTCTTCAACCACTGTATCTTCATCTTCTATCAGGATAGAATGTTGATTCCTCCTCATTGTAGCAGTTTCAAAAATCTGCCCCACAGTTTTCTCTCCAATCTTCTCTTGGCTATTCAAACAAGCCAACTCCTCCTTGTCATCAACAGTAACAAGTTTTTGCATATGAGACATGACTATCTCCTCTTCCTTCTACAACAGTTCTTCTTTTCTCAAGACAATTCTAAGGGATGGACTGTCTCCTGTAATACCTGTAAGCACAATCAAATTGTCAGTTTCAAAATCACAAGACCCAATGGTCTCAATTGATGATCCAATCACCACTTCCTCTCTCTACAATTCCAAGTCTTCTTCAGGACCCAGAAAATCTTCACTATCTTTCTCCTCAACTTCTAGAGTTATCTCCACTGCTTCAATCACCATGTTAAAATGATGATCCTTCACTATGTTTTCAGCCAACATAGTTTCTCTTGCATTCAATTCTCTGACAAGTTTCATTTGTTGTTCTTCCTCGCCTGCATAGTTAACACATGAGCCTTTAGCACTAAAATTACAAGGTCTCAATGCCTCTTCCTCCTCTGACAACACATCAATATGTTGTTCTAATCTTCCTTCCAATTATTTTTTCACCACATCAGTATGCTGATTTCCATTCGTCATGAGACTGTCAGCTAGTCTTTCCTTCTTTCCATCATTTTCTTCATGAACACTATCCATGAAGACTTTCCTGCCCTACTTCCTCAGCAAGTTATCTTGTGCATAGATCCTCTGTTTCTCCGATTCTCTTCTTTGAAAATCCAACCTTCTATACAATTCTTCAAATTCAATTGGAGTAGATTTTGGGAACCTTACACAACCTTTTATACCTCTGCTTTCTCTTGACCAATCATCAGCTAGTCCTTCTCTCTCTGCTTCAATATTCTACTGAATATCCTCATTAGACTCCCTAGTCTTCAATTCCTCTTGATATATTGCTATCTCAGCATTGATCTAAACATATTTCAAATTCAATCTCTCCTCCACAACAAACTTTAAAGTTTGTTCATCTCCCTGTGATGTACCTGCAAACATACACAATTCTTTAGTTTTAAAACCACAAGACTTTTCAATCTTGGTTGATTTCTCAAGCACTTCCCTTTGAACAGATCTGCATGTGGAATCTTCAAATTCCATCCTTGACTCAATAAATTTGAGTTCCTCTTCCTCTGTAGAACCTGTAATCACCCCACAATTGTGAGGCTCAAAAATACAAGTCTTTACATCATCCAGTTGATCTAGACTTGTCCAATAACTCAGGAAATAATCAATGATTTTCTCTTCAGAAAGCCAGACTTCTTGTTGCCTTAAGTCTTCATCATGGTTCATAAGATCCTTCAGAGATCTGTATTCTCCACCTATACTCTGTTCTACTTCACAAACAGAATTTTATTTTCTCAACTTAGCTGCTCTGAGTTCTTCTTTCAGTAGGGCAATCTCCTTTTGCCTCAACCTCAACTGTAATGGTTGCCATTCTACTCTCTTCTTCATGAGACAACCAACTCTCTAGATTTCCTCTATCATCCTCTCCAGTTTATCAAACTGTTCTCTGATCTCAGCTACCTCTTTCCAATATTCTGCATCAGTCAACTGCGGTCTTATGCCATTTTCCTTAGCATCTTATTTTTCCTTTCTATGGTGGCCTCTTTCAGAACCTCTGCAATCTCTGCTATGACTATCAGTAGTCATCTTCTCCTCCATGAATTCTTCACTCACAAGTTGCACTAAGCCTTTGCAACAACAAGCTCTCCTGTTGCCACTTGCATCACCAATACTTTTCTCCGGATCTAGGATTTTGGCAAGTATTGGTCCCCTATCTACTGGAACCTTTTGATCACTCTCTTCTGCTCTCTCTAGTCTTCACTCTGCAACTTTTCAAGAACACATCTGTTCTTCTTTCATCCAACCTCTATTGGAATTCTCCAGGTTTTGCCACACTTTCTTCTTCACTTTAGAATCCTCTGCTGGAATCTTTCATCACTGCTCTCAAAGATGTGATCTTCTTTGCTAAGATTTCTCCAATTGCCTGCAATCTGAATTCTACAAAAAATTATTCAAACCAGATTTAAACACTACTCATCAACTCACCTTCTCTTGAGAAAACTACAATTGTTATCTCTATTCAACCTTTAGCTGAATATCAGGTTCATTGCCATCCTCATCAAACTCTGTCTTCACTTTCTGCAACCATAATTCTGAAATCATAATTTCAATTCAGATTTAAAATTATTTACCTGCAAGATCCCTGCATGATCTTGTTCTTCATTAATTTCTGCAAATCCTGTTCACTACAAATATGTATCTTTGCATATCAAATTTCAGAATCTGATCTTCTTCCTTCTCTCATCACATGCACTCCTTCAGATTTAATTTCAAGAAAAAAAAAATCCTTTTCTTCAGACAGAGCTATTCTAGCTCTGATACCACAATGATGCTCATGCTAACCTACTTGCCTAAAATTTCAACTCTCAAGCATATGACAATGTTCCTCCAATTTTCAATCTAATACAATTCTCATCTGGGAAATTCAAATTAATACGGAAGCTGCTCATAATACTTCTAAGGTTATAACCATTTTATAATTAATTTGACCAATGTCTGAACTTTGGTTTAATTCTTCTTATGACTATTCAATTTAACATTGGAATAATACAATTGTTCCAATGTAATAACCCTCACCCCATTTCATGGACATTTCAAATAAATCTTCGCTTTATTATAAGAGATCCACATATAGTGGTCCACAGCTTCAACACCCTATCCTTTGGTTAAAACCCAACATATCCATGCCACACTTATAACTCTTGGAACCTACCTTTAATAACCTTCGAACATGCGCTCGTATGATGATTCACTTAATATAAATCTTGACTTTGGTTTAATAACCAACCACCAGCATATTATAACATTCGGGCCCCACAACATTCAACTTTAAGCTTTGGGTTATATTTTAAATATCAACATAAACTTTGATTTGGGCCACAACAACTTACCTCGACTAATTGCCGAACGAATCTAACGGTCCACAATTTATCGTGCTCCAAACCTCAATTGGACTCTTATCTAACGATAATAGCGTAACTAACATGCATGAGGGTTAATCTTCAAAATTTATGCAAAACTCGTGGTATTTGAATACCACTATTATGTGACATGTCAAACGCTGGAATGTATCGCGTTTTTTTTCGACAACCAACTTACCACTTTTAAATTATGCGAGACTGCCAGCTTTGTGAGTTGAAACCACCATTATTGTTGCTCCTCACGATTTCGTTCCCCTGCCTCAAGGTTCAAATTCATTTCTTCAGCGCCTTTATTATATATGAATTCTTCCTTCGCTCTTGTTTATTCTCTCTTCACCACTGTTCCATTGACTTCTAGTTCCACCCTTTAAAACCGTCTTCCTCTGTGTTAACCCTGTGGTTCTATTTCAACAATATCGTTCCACCAAACAGAATCCAATGTTGACTTAATCTGTTTCTAGCATTCAAAGACTCAATTATTAGCTTTAATATGTGCCTAGCATACAACTCATTTCATGCAAGGTTCGGCCATATCACATAATACATATATCAACATATATATAAAGCGTTAAGGAACATTAATAAACCTTGGGCTTTGAATTAAACCCAACACTAATATATATTCATATAAACTTTCGGGGTTATAACCAGAAACCCCCACGACATCCCATTGGTTTCCAAAATAATATAGCCATATGCCAAAATTCTGAAATTGGATTCAGAATTCTTCCCAGCTCATCGATCCTTGCAGTGATCGATGTTTACAAGTCCTCAGTCTACTCAGAAATATATATAAGCCCTCCTATGTTATAATGGATCCCAACTATGTGCATAATCACAAATCTACAACTTGCACAGAGTTTTACAATGTTCACAAACCCTAAATAACTAACTCACGCTTCCACAATTAATTCAAGAATTCTATACAGGCATGATCCAATCTGTCAGTAACATAGAGTTTCATATTTTCCACAGGAATTCAAATATTCTTCATACAGAATTCAATAAAGAACACATATATATTTCACACAGAATTTAGAAACAAGTTCCTCCTCAATATATACAAATTAAATCAGTCACAAAATCCCTCTTGGCCCTGGCCAGATTTTCAGATCAAATGGCCCTTTTTCCTCACGACGCTATCTCTTAATAACTATCCTACGTCCATACCTCTACTTGATGCTTACATTTATACAAAAGATGAATGAATCGATTCAGCTTCTTTACCAACTCAACAAAAACTCTTGGAATTCTCTAAAGTCCTAAATTCAACCTAATTCCCTGGATTAACTGAACTGACTCCACCTTCCTAACTTAATCAACTTCCCTCATGTTCTCTAGTGGTTAGAGAACATTTACAATTCCTCACCATTTTATTCAAAATACTAATAATTACATTAGAATTTAAAAGCATGAGACCCCCTATGTCTTTTAAAAGTACAAAGTATTTCTAGAGCCTAATGCCCCTGCATCAATTTCAATTGGGAGGGCATCCAGCAGGATGTATATCAGCATATGGAGATATGCATAACCTGGATGATGATGGAGAGGTTGTCACAACCACTTCCCTACTCATTGAGAGTGAGGGAAAACTTTTAGTTGAGCCATTTTAGCTCAATGACCAAAGTACATGATAGAGGATGTACATTTATGCATTATGACTTGTACTCCTTTACTTTTTATGAACAACATATTGTACCAAGGAGGATATTTCCTTATTTTATATTGTGTTTTGATGTACTTGAGGCCATTTTCAACATTGATGTTGGCCATTCTATTTATGGTTTATGGGGGATGTCACATGATTTTTGGTGTGCACCATTGGAACCAAGTTTTACTTTCATGATCCCACCTTGTAGGATGATTGTGGCAGCAAACAAGTGGTTGAAAAGACACTTGTTACACTTTGTTTTGAGGCAGGCATGGGATGCACTGCGTTGGTTCCACATATGGAACTATGATCCACCTCCTGGTTGTCATATGGTAGCTTGTTTTTATCTGCTTTTGCTTACATATATTGATGATGTTCTTGTTCTTATGGGAAGCTTTGTTAGGAGGATGGCACAAGAGTTGGAGGTGCCCATTGGGAGTATGATTCTCCATACTTCACATTTTTCATGTTTCAGGAGAAACAATGGGAAAACCATGATTTCCACACTACACCCCTTGTATTCATGTGGAAGGAGCCATTTGGAGAACTCGAGTTTTTGGGAGAGGCACTTCATGGATGTTTTGATTGATGGGGTAACTTGGGTCATTCTTGGAGGCCGTAATATTTCAGCCCAAGATTAGCAGCAGCCCCATACATATCATAAGTGGAGAGAGAAACAGTGTGGGATCGAAATTTTGATCCCACATATTCATCTATGCAACCCACCTTATTTGTAGGAGCCTAAGGTGGAGGAGATGTTTCAGGGGTTACCTTGTTGGAGGGTGACTCACTTTTTTGTGGATGATAGCTTGGAGATGGAGGCTTCACATGGGGATGACGATTCCCAATACATTTAAGATTCCATGCCTCAAGAATGCCTCTAGACCACATATAGTTGATTGCATGGATATCTCACTTTTTCATGATGAGAGCCATTTGGATTTTTCACCAAAGGCATGCTTTTACACATGGGAGGAACAACTTGAGAACACATTGATGAGAATGCATGTTTTTCTTTGGAGGAACTTATCACTTGAGGATGATATAGGAGGAAGAGGATAGGCTATTCAGTTCTATCCTTGCAAATGCTTGAGAACAAGAAACGTTTGGGAGGGGAGTGTAATTTTCCTAAATTTGCATGCAGCTAATTGGAATATCAATTTTGCTCCAAACACAGTTAGATGAATAAATGGGTAGGGAGGCCCATAAATATTTTTAGCAGCAATAAAATCCCTCTTAATGGGGAAAGGGATCATATTCATAGCTGGATAAAACACCTTCATATGTGAACAAAGGCTAAATTCATGTGGACAAAGTCAAGTTTGACCAAGTCAACAAAGATAATATGGAGGATGTGGAACATTAATGAAGATAAACTAGTGGGAATATGGATTAGCTTAGATAGTTAGAGTAAAGCCGCCTTGAGTGTGGAAGAAGACATTGCATGAAGATCTAGTCAAGGTTGACCAAATCCCACTATTATGGAGGAGTGGTATTTATGATGGGACAACGCAGTTTTGGAGGGAGATTCATTACATGAAGATGGAAACCCTAATGAATGGGACCCAAGGTGAGAAGGCTCACATTGTTTATAAGGAAGAGGATGGCAGCCATATGGGGTTAGCTTATGATTATGATTTTCTGATATATGGTCTGTTTAGACATATTTATTTCTTTCTTTGTTTTTTTAGCTGAGATAGAGTGATGTTTAGCACAAGGTGTTCCTAGTCGGGAATCTCACCTCTTCCATTAAGTAGCTCTTGGAGGAGCCTTGCACCATATTTTCCACTATCTCGCTGAAAGCTAAGCTTCATCTTCCTTTGACAACGCAGATCCTATTGAGGTTTTGTCTTTTTTAGTAAGCTGTAGCAAGTGGAGACTAGATCTTCAAATCTAGGCCATCTCAATACTCATATTCAGTGGAGAAGGGTTCTAATTCATTAGGAGGACAGTATTGAAAGTATTGAGCCATATTTTCATATCTTGGCTACATGCTAGTTATATTTTGATCCCTACAATAGAGACGAGATCCAGATCTACATGATTTCTGAAGGAGCAGTTGCAGGGTGGTTCAGTGCACCATTTAGAGATTTGATTTGCTAAGTGTTGGGGATCTGCCCTTCACTTTGTAGATATTTTGGAGGAGATCCTTTTACTATTCATATCAGATCAAATCCACTTTCCAGATCTGAATATTTCCATAGATATGCAGTCTTATATCTCATATCTACACTTTGTAGATGGTGTTTTGCTGAAAACCCCAAGGGGGTTCATTAGAGGAGCCTATATAGTGCTTGGATCTAATATAGATCTGAATTTTTATGCACATAGCACCTCTATATCTGATGTACAACTTACTGTTGTTGCAGGAGTAATAAAATAACACTATTAGGGTATTTCCATCTTATTTCATGGTTGCAGCCCCTCTTTTTGCATGATTTTTGAGCAATAATGGCTTAGGAGGCTTGTTTAACTAAGCTACCATGATTTGTTTCAGATATCCTTTTGTATATGGCTTTAATAATGTATAAATGAATGGATTCATGGGCTGCATTTAACTGTTATTATGCATTTTATGAAAAATGAATTTTTATTGGATGTATTGCTGAGTTTTCCCATTTGGGAATATTACATACTCATGACGATCACATCCAACAACAAAACCATAAACTTTCTCAAGGGGACACAACTGGAAAAATGACCACCACCATGCATACAAAAGAAGAACATAGACCACAAGCATAAGGAAAAAATATGTAATCGACATGTATGCATGACAAACACATTCAATGCATAACCAATCATACACTCATGATGAAACGCTTCACAAAAATAGCATCGTCTTTCACATGGTGACATTAATACAACCATGATCGACACCATGGATATGTAAGAAGCATATAGACCACAAGGATCATTAACACACATGCAATCAACATGAATGCATGACCAACACACATAACCCATCCAGTCCAAGGGGTGAACCATGCTCTGATACCACTTTGTAACACCCTCCTCCCATATCTACCCAAGTAAATGGACAACCTGGGTAAACACATGACAAGAGACTACTATGAACTCATTTACCCTCCTAGGTGACCTTAAGGAAGTGGAATTGATGGAAACACATCACACAAACCTCCCACATCAGTAACATGATTCCCAAAGGCCAACCTAACCACTTAGGCATCCAGATCCTAGGTCCCACTGAGTTTTTAAGCCTTTAAACCCTTAGACACTCCAATATTACGACCATGGGTGCGTCTGGGAGGCTCTGGATGCTCCCGCAACATATGCAATCATGCTTCTATGGAATTTTTCCCGCATACCTGTGCCATCGTCCCCGATATTTGAGCCACTTTTTTATACCTAGAGCCCAAGTCACTTCCCATAACTCAATGAAAAGTTCAGAAATGAAATATAACACTGAAACAATGACAAGGAAATACTAGACCCCAACTACCCATGACAAACATTTCATCAAAAAGTATCACAAATATGTAATCTACAGGTGTAAACAACAAATTTGAGGATAGAGGTCTCATACTTATCTGAGAATCACTAAGAAGCATTGTTCCCTTACATCATTAGCTTCATTGTCATATATTATGTCATAAATACATTTTTATTTCATTTACAAATAAAAACATGAGGAGAACCATACATCAACACAAACATAATAACAAAAAAAAATTCAAGGATACATCAACCATAGATTCCACATATTAACCAATACATTTACACATAAAATTTCAAAAAGAGAACCTCCTATTAATGAATGCAAAAGCCAACCTGGGATGGGACTTCCACATTCCACCCGATCATAGATTGGTTGAGCCAAATCTCTCTTCATCCAATCACCCCCGTGCCATATTCCAAGCATGAATGTGGGAATCAAACAATGAGAACCAATGAGGAAATTCTAACGCTAAACAACCTCACCCTCATATATAGAAATTTTTTTTTACCATAATCAACACTGGATCAATAGGTCAAAACAATAAACATGTCATCATAGGCTTTACCATGATCTCCATCCAATCAATAGGACAAAAAAAGCATGGACACCACTATATTTCTCCACCTACACCATGAGGAATTTTCCTATCTCATAGTATCTTAGGCTTTACTATAATCAATATTCCAATCCATGGATTTCCAGGTCCTAACCAAGACACACTCTCCAGGATTTACCATATATGCCAACCCCAAATTCGTAGGCCTGATGGAGAGAAAACCACCACTAGGATTTATCGTATATCCCGCCATTCACCAGTTGAGGATTCCTAGGCCGACCGAGGAAAAACACTATAGAGATTTACCTAAACCCACAGTCAATTTTAGGGGTTTCTAGGCCATGTGTTCAATCATTTCAGAGATCCACCTAACTCAACTTCAAATCCAGCCGACAATCCAGCTCAACCAAAATATGAGAACCCCATCACACCATGGCTATCTGGAAATGAAAAGGCTAGGCTAAAAACACTGTCACACCTGGAAAAACCTATGCCATGACATAAAATAACCGCATGTTATACCATTCATTCCAAATATAGCAAGGAAATCAAACATGCAAATCAATACCTGCAAAGAATTTCGTTGTATATGATTGATCCAACTCTTCCTTTCTTTCTCCTTCCTTCTTCTTGCGTTCTCTTCCTTTCTTGATCCAATAACAAAGGGCTCCAAGAAAAAATCTAAGTGTCCAAGAGTGAGACTCGAGAGAGAGAATAATGAGAGAGCTCCAAAACTGAACAGACAAAAAATTTGAGTAAAATTTTTCCAACTGATCCTAAGAAGACTTTTTATCAATTGTGCCTCTATTTTCTTACATTTCCATTATTTTCCTTCATTTTCATCCTCACATGAAACCTTTGACCTTTGACCTTACTTTTATCCTATTTTCCATTATTTTCATAAATACAATTCCAATTAATTCCTTATGCCTTTCCAAATCCTTTTCCATTTCCTTTTCCAATTTACTTTAGCCATAATAACCGAAATGAACACCCACTAGGATGCTTTTCCCACCATTCAGATTGGAATAAGTGTCCAATCTACTGTTGTTAATATTTTTCCTTTATTAACTTTTATTACATGGAATTTTCACTAGGGTTGTTATAGAGATATCGGCTAGAGACACATGCTTGATAGAGTGCTTCGTGCGGTTGGAAAGCTTCAATTGCACACATGGTCACTAGTTTCATGCAACTATGACCTAGGATTTTGTTGATAGTTGATAGTTAACTTTGACCATTGACTGCAGGATTGTAAACCATGACCTAGATCTGATCTTTCTATTGGGATTATCTCTTGGATATCGTTTGGTTGGTGTTGCTGGAGAGTATCTTGAAATATCAGTGTAACCCTAGATTGTCTAGTCTCATTTGGGCCTGGTAAAATTGATTGATGATGAAAATTTGAGGCATCCCCTCTTTTTCTGATATATGATGGATGACTAGTGGTACCTCAAGATAGGTATTTCGCTGATGCATTTATTTTGCAAGAAACATTGACTCTTGGAGAGTGGATCAAGAAGATTTGATCAACTCTTGTTAAAGATAGGTACCTTCTAGATTTATGTTGTTTCTTTATGACACTGCTCTTATTTAGATTTATTACTTTGATTGTTTCTTATCCTTCCTGTATAAATATTTCAATACTTCTAACTTCCTGATGAAAATATGATAATAAAATCCTTCTTGAGGATCATATGGATGATGAATGGTGCAAGAGAAGAGATTTGGTGCTAGAGTTGCATGAAAGCTCTACAATTGCTATCCAAGTGCTACAATTTTATAAAGGTATTTTAATATTAAAAGATATGCATAATATTTTTTTTTGTGCCAAATTATGCTCTGACGTATGACAAGAATATCACCATCATATATTTCTTGACTTGTTCTTTCATGTCACATACACAGGTAAATGATTTTGATTCCTGGTACATGTGATATACTAATAACAATTATTATGATCTCCCTGATACTTGGAAAGCATATGACCTGTCATGTGACCTTGTTGGATTTCATGATTTTTTCTAAGATAAATCAAGGCCATTAACATTGGTTTTTGATACTGTTAAGAATTCTTCTGATGAGTATGATAACCTTAATAACAACAGTATGATTGTATGACTGGTACTCTGGATATACTGACTAATATCTTGTTAATTTTGATAAGGCCTTTATAAAGCTATAATTGCTATGATGTCCTAAAAACATGGTAAATTTAATGTGACAAAATGGATGCCCTAACTTGATGATATTAGGAATTTGATGAAATATTTGTATAATGTGATAAAGAAGTGATTTGAACTCTAATATTTGTTGAATGTTTGATGATATGTCTGTATGTGACAATGAAACAACTTATGGTGAATTTTCATGACGATATATATATATATATAGATAGTTTGACTCCATGATCTGACAACTTTTTTGATACATGACATATGATAGACATGTCTAGGTTTTGATTAATGATGATTGAAGAGGCTTCCCATTCAGAGGGAGAGACCCTTGATGAGATCCCAACACCTACTATTTATTTACAATGGATGATTGGAAGTTCCATGATTACAGAATGAAAATGAACATATAATGTTATTGGAAGTATACCTTTGATTATTTATTTTATGAGCTAATAGATCTTTGTTGACAAGACTAGTTTAGCCAATGGCATATATAGATCCACCTCTCATATAGAAGTTATTTTATGAAATGTTAGATTTAATAGATTGATTATTGTTACTGAATCCTTTCATGTACTCTGAGTGAGAGAGTGTTTGGTCATATATACTAGGGACAAAGATATCTTCATGGATTAATATTTTTCTTAGGCTTGTGGTTACTACCTCCATGTGTGAGAAGGAGAAAGAATCAATATGGTATTCTTTTATTTATGACATATATTTTCTATAGCATTTAATGTCCTATATGAATAGGATAACAAAAAACTTATGCTTTTAGGAAATTTTCTTGAGTTGGTACCAGATATGAGCACTTTGATATGTTTCTTCAGAGAGAAACTTTGATTGAAAGTGAGGGTCCAATCTTATCAAGAAGATTGAGCGATGATATTCCCAATTGTTTGAGCTCTGAGGGTGAGGATTTGAGCTGGTGATCTCCTGGGGTTGATGGAACTCATGGAAATTATGCGTGTATGATCCTTACCTCATGGTAAGTGTGAATCTCCCCTATTGTTGTTCCAAGGTGCATCTAATCCTTACCTCACATTAAGTGTGTATCACCTATTGTCGAGTATGCCCCAATATACATCCTTCCCTTAAGCTAATATTTTTTGGATCGTTCCTCCCCTCTCAACCAATGGGTTGAGAGGTTAATTGGTTGTGTTTTATCCTTTCATATGGAAAGTGTGTATCTCCCCCAAAGGCCTTGGGTTGTGTTTGATCCTTGCCTATGGAAATTTTTTATATCCTCCCAAGGTGATGGATGCATGTTTTCTACAACTATCTCTTGAGGATCAAGTTGGGAAGATCAACAGATAATAAGAGAGTTGTGATCCTCACCTCTTAGTGGCTAGTGTCCTACCTATTGTTTAAGAAATAGGAGTGCTATGATCCTCACATTTTAGTGAGTCATATCATACCTATTTTTTTCTGGTATAGGTTTTAGATAGGTTCCCCTATGATTTTTGGGGTTCAGGTTGACTCCCCTATGTTTCAGATTGAGTTAGGCTCTTTGATGTTGTTGTGGGTTGAGCTCGTCTACCTTATGATGTCACATTCCTCTTCAAATTCGAGATTTTTTATTAGATAAAGTATGGAAGAGATTATTCAAGATGAGATATGAATTGATGATGATAATGATTCTACTTCAGATGATCATATTTATTATTAGATGGAAGCTAGATCCTCCTGATGTGGGTTGAGATATACTCCCCTATGATGATTCTTCTTCTTCTTTGGATCAATATTATTCAAATGATGATAAAAGGATGATATGTGATCTGATGGATATTTTATTAATATAATTGAGATGAGAGTCATATAATCTAACCTCGAGATAGGTAGGGTTTGGAGGGTTGATCTCCCCTACCATTGGAAATAGATTCCTCTTTTTTCATGAGATGATATGAGATGGGTCTTGTTGATGATGCAAATTTATACCTTACTTATGATTAAGATATGTTCACTAAAGATGCATTATGATGCAGCTATGATATATATGGAAATTTATCCCTAGCTGCGAGGGAGTGTTAAAATTGGGCAATGTCGGGATAAATTTCCCCTAAGGGCAACCCTAAGCCCCATATGAATCCCATCTCTCCAAAGGAGGAATTATAAAATAAAAATTACTTTGGGAAAATAGTTACAAGAAGATTTATTAAATAATATGGGAAATTTTCAAAATTCAAAATTTAAGGTTTTTCCCTCCATATTTTAAAGTCAGTTTCTCAATTGTAAGGGTTTATGAATGGCATAAATTAATATAAATATGGATGGTTGAGAGATCACTTAATATCATCAAATCATGATACAATATTTTTCTAAGTATCACATTATCACTATAGGCCTCTCCAATTGTCAGTATCACAAATTTTCTTATGGTCTCTCTCACTCAGGTCAGGTATGTCACTCCAAAATAATATTGCATGACTATAACGACATAATCATCATTGCTTCATCACAAATATATGCATGCATCTTCACGGAGGTTGTTATATTATGGCTCATCGCATAAATATGTTTTAGGTTAATATTCTCACTCTAAGGCACTTCAAATGGCATGAATATCACTCTCGCTCTGTGACAAACTATACTTCAGATTTGTTCCATATCACGTTCTCTATAGGACTATACCTTTGCTCCACTATTACGGGACACTCTACAAAATTTCACTCTGCTACAATTGCTAGAATATCTTCCTACAAAACTTTGGATTCATCTCATCTTTCACTCTCACTGGACTTCTCTCTCACATTGATTAAAGTCACTTTATCCCACAAATCTGTAATCGCTAGAGTGCCCCTTTGATATGATTCGTTTTGTCTCTCTTTGATATGAAATGGCATCAATGCAAATATGGTATGATCTTCTGAAATATAGTATGGTATCCCAATATGTATGAAATTCTCCTCTACAATATGATAGTATGACACAAACTGTATGTATATATACAATATCATATTACATCTATATGATATATTTGATAAAAAATATGTATGGTATCTTTGAAATTATATGAATGGCATCCTATTCATTACATATTTGGCATCATATTAGTCTACATATTTGGAATTGTATTAGTCCAAATTCTTGGTATCAATTTACTGTCTCGGCATCAATTCACAAGTTTGGCATCATATTAGTCCACAGTATTGGCATCGTATTAGTCCCCAGTATTGAAGTTAGTTCATTCTCTTGGCATCACATCAGTTCATATTTTTGTCATCTCTTGTCGCTTCTACAACTCCCTCCAAAATTTCACTACATTCGAATTTTTGGAGCCTATTATCATCATTGTATCTAGTGTTGCCTTGATCATCAAGTGTCATCTCATCTTATTCTATAATTTTCAAGTGTCCTTCAATTTTCCCAAGTGTTGTTGCATTTATTAGAACATATTTAGGTACATTTCATGGTTGTAACATCCTCTTTGTTGTAAAACTGCATTTTTAGGTTGCATTCGCACACACTTCACTCATTGTTCTTGGGAAATGTGTACAAAGTGGGATTTTCATGTATAATTGTCATTGTTAAAACTTGTATAAATTTTCTCGATGAGTTGGTATGTGTTGCACATGGTTCTACGTCTAAAATCATCTTGTTCACCCCTTGCCCTATATCCCGGACATAGAAAAACATTTGGTTTCAAAGAAAAACCAATGAGGCCAATAGCACATGAGCACACTTTGAAGCCTTGAAAAGGAATCCTTCATTGTTCATAAGTGCACCATGCACCATATAAGAGTGCAACGCACAATCCTTAAGCCCTTTCCCCTTCCTTGTTTTGAACTATCCCCTTCAAGAGACTAAGTCTTCCTTTTAGCACACTCCTTCAACTCGAATAAGTGTGCCCTCCTTGAGTGCATAAGCACACCCTGAAGTCCTAAATATTCGCCCTTCAACCTTACCTAATGTGGCATGCTCCATGTAGAACATTTGAGCACATCAGTGCACTTCGAAGTCACAAAGCGCCTCCCTTCAACCTTTAGATTTGTACCATGTGCCCTTGTGGACCTCTTCAATGCATGAACGCACCCCACATGCGCGAATCCTTCATCCTTGAACCTTCAGAAGTGCACCCCATGTGCTCCATATCTCCCTTGAGTTCACAACACACATGGGAATCCCAAGGCCTTCCCCTTCATCCTTCCCACTTGTGCCATGCACCCTTTCTTCACTTCCTCCCTCCCTTGAGTGCATGAGTGCATGCCGTAGGCTTGAAGCCTTTCTCCTTGAGCACTTCAACCTTTAAAAGTGGACCCATGCGCCTAAAAAAAAATTGTCCCTTTTTAAGCATAGTGAAAAGGAATGATCATAAAATCTGCATAAAACATGGTAGAATAGGAGATTTTTAGTATGATGGTTGCTTTTCATGAGTGATTACAGATATATGTATTCCAAGCATATCATGGCAAGCACATACGAGGAATATCAGGTGAAGAGAATAAATAAAGGAAGCAATGATAGAACAAAGAACAGACTTGAATCTTAATGATCGAAGTACCCCAAATACTCCATTAGATCAAAGACCCTTTGGAGGGTAAAGACATCAACGAATGAAGATGTATGGAGAATTAAGATAAGTGGCAGCCAGGTCACCACTAGAGAAAGGTCGTGTTATCAGTCGCTATTAGTCCCAATCATCAATGATAGTGACATTTCACGTTCTCATCGCATGATGATGTGTAAGTCATGATGTATTGTTGTAATCATTATAAAGAAAAATACATGGTAGTCGAAGATTCATGCATGAACTTAAGAGTCGTGGAATTTGAAAAGATATGTAATACCAAAAGTCATATATAACTCCAAAAGTCATTTGGAACTCCAAAGGTTGTAGAAATCCAAAGGTCATGAGGATTTTGAAAGTCGAGAGTCATGAGGATGTGAATGGTCATGCATCAAGTTATAAAAGGATCCTCATTCCTCATGTAATGGAATTTTAACCTTGGATTCTCCCATAAGGCATTAGAGAGAAAAATTTAGTACTTTTGGGGAGCAAGTAGTGGCTCCAATGCTCCACTATTGGAGCTAGTGGTGTTCATTTTATTTACGTATCTTGAGACTTGTTGGCTCGAGGGGTCCTGACCCAGGTTTAGAGGTTAAGGTTTGCCAACAAACCCCTATACTATTGGCCATTTCAGTAGTGACATGCTTGTGCAGGCCAAAGTCTCACCGGAAGCAGTATGGGAGGGTGCTAGAACCAATTTTCTGCACCCCGGGAGAGGGCAGGTAAGTCAGGCAGAGCTACATTCGACTTCACAAATATCAGATCCCATATTATAGAACCTAGATCTATCAGTCCCTTCGCATCCATGTGTGCAATACCATGTATAATCATAACGAATAACAAATATAGGACAACAAAGCAACTATCGCAGCTATTCTTGCATAAAGTCTAATAAGCAGATTTAGATCAATTGTCAATGCAACATAAGTACTTAGCATAGTTACTTGAAGAGCTCAATATAGAATTATGCATAAAATACTAGATCTAGATCACAGTATAAACAAGTAACACAAGTACTTCCACAACTTAAATCAATGACATAGAGCATACATAATCAGATATCACAGATCCAATAGATTCAGATATTACAATAGCCTTTCGCATTCATTAATCCTTCAGATCCTTTTACAATACCCAAAACCAAACCTTCACACACAACAGGAGGGTCTGCACACAACAGGAATGAGAATCTCCACACACACAACCAGCAGGAGTCCTTTCCCCAAAAACCCAAAATAGATCTACTAATTCTCAATTCGCACCAATCTTAGTTCAAGTCTCCCTTACATCTCAAGAAGGTTCAACTACTTATACTACTTTAGCCTACGCATCCAATGGTCCACAAATTGTGGTTTGCGGACTCTTATTCTACCCTGGACCCACTTATAATGCATTAGGGGCTTTGACCCACCCCAAAACCCCTGCGTTAGACTAAATATAATAAAAAATATACAAAAATGGACTAGATTCACAACAGTCCCCCAACACAATCTTATGACTCGTCCCGAGTCACTGTGGAGGTGGGGTCTCCACCTGTGCACGTAGTGCATTGAAAACTGTGACCAAAGGGGGCAGCACTTCTTGACTCTGAGAAACAGTGCTCTGTGCAATATTTACAACCTTCTACAATTTTTGCCCCTCTCTCTCAACCGTGACACTCTCCAGTGTCTAGTTTAGTCGCTTTACAGCACCATCAACATCCTATGAAAGCTGGAGGGCTAGAGCAGCCCAAGGCTTCAAACGTTCTCCGATAACATGATTCATATGATAGGGCATGTCAATCTCATCTTGGAGGGTGTTTCTGGTCCGCAATCATGCCAACAGTTGTGCAGGGAACAAGGTAGGTAATGCAACCTAGATCTTCTCGAAAGCTTCTTCCTTCTGTCGCAAGTCTTGATTGATTTTTCAGAGGACCGGATCATGCTAGACCTTCGTCCAAATCTGCATGGCGTCCTCAAGTAACTGGGTGCCCTGAGAAATCTATCCTATAAGAGTGTTTGTAGCCTTAGTCACTAGCATAGCATGTTGGGATCATCCCTCTAGGGGTGTTTCGGGCTTTAGTTTGGCCTGTAAGTCAGAGATTTTCTAATCTAACTATGTCTTAATGACCTGCATTTCCATCCTGGAAGCCTTCAATGCTGCGACCAATCCTTCCACTTTAGCCTGGGGGGTGGCTGTGGCTGGGATTTCTTCTGTAACCTCTGTGCAAAGCTAGTGGATCAGAGTTTTGAGCTCTTCTTTCTGTGCGACAACAAAGAGTACCTCTGCGTTTTGCTGTGCGATGGTCTGTTCGGCCATACAAAGTTGGTGGTGTGCTTGTTGGTCCCGATGGTGAATCTCCTAAAACACTGTGGTGTGGAGACCTTGTAATGTTGAGTGGGGTAGCTTGGCAAGATTCAGCTACACCCCTGCACCTGCTTGGAGCTCGATCTCCTAGTCCGGAAAACTGATCATAAGGGCAATGCTAGGTAAGGGACAAAGACAACTTTCTTCCATGGCTAGTTCTGTACTGCTAGATGCCAAGGGAATTCATCCCTGAACCATGCTGGTCTATATCGTGTCTGTCTTTAGCTGCAAGGTTCTAAGCTCTTCCTGGATGGCACCGATCGAAGCCTTCTGGTGCTCCTCTAAAGCGACCCACTTTTCTTCTGTGGCCAGTTTGACGGCATCTTTGATTTTTTCGAGATCTCCATCCATCAACAGAACCGTCTCATCTCGTTCCTTCCGCTGGGAGCGCTGCTTCTTTTGGGATCCCTTAACAAGCTTGCCTATTCACTTCATACCTCTGATGTTCACTTCCTCCTTGCCTAGCTGCGAATCGACCTGGGTCTCAGCCTCGATGTTCTTCATGGTGGTCTGTGTTGGCTATGTATCCTTTTTTGTGGTTGTGCCTGAGTCTTTCCCTGTGCTTCCAGTCTCCTTGGTGATAATGAGTGGGGGCACCTGCGTCGTTCTAGTACCAACGGTTCCCCTGGCGTTGGTTTTGAAGCCTATCCTCTAGGAGGGAGACCATAGCGCAATCACATTGTCAATTTCCTCATATGCTACCATATAAGGAAGTGATTTCCAACTTTTATCCTTGTGGCTGCAGATTTGAATGTCGTTCGTGGCAACCTGGAATGTTGTGATACACTTGTATTTTTCATATATAGTGGGGGACAGCTGAGGTCGATAATTTGTAATATTCCCAAATTTTCACATCATATTAGGAATATTAGAGTCCTTGATTTTCTTAATGAATTAAGTAAATAAAAAGGTGGAGGGACCCACAATCCTCAATAAGAATAAATATCCACTTTGTGTGTGTGAATGTGGATTAATTTAGCATAGATATGAAAAAAGAGGTAGTTGAGCAACTACTAATGTGAATGAGATTGGAGATCATGTCTCATTTAATGAGAAAGATCATGGAGGGTTGATTCAGTCAACTAAGATCTTGAAGACGTCAAAAAAAGGATCATTGAGCATTAATGATCAAGTGGTGGAGGATGATGTGCAAATGAAGCACACATGATGGAGGAGGTGTGCATTGCACCTAGACCGTTTGGTTGATTTGGTCAAACAACGTAGTCCCACTTAGAGGATCTTGTCCACATGAGACTGCGCAATTGAGATTAGGGCCAACGCTTGGGATGGTGCAGACATTATAAAGGAGATGAAGGCAAAGGTGAAAGGCATCTTGGATTATTTTATGTATGATATTTTACATCTAGAATTGTTAACTAACATTCCACTGCATTCTTGGGTTGTTTAGTAGAGATTGTAGGTGTTGTTTAGCACAGGGTGTTCCCGGGCAGGAATCCCTCCTCTTTCTTTGAGTGATCTCCAAGGGAGAGGATTGTTCTTCATTATGCATTAGGATTTAAGTGTCATTTCCTTTTTCTACTTTCTGCAGAACACTCATATTCAGAAATCTGCAGATTTCTGAAGATCAGTTTGGAAGGTGGAAGTTGTCTTCAGTACTTCAGCTCGAGAACAAGGTGAGGGATTATTCCCATCACTTGGTCTTATAGATCATCACTCCCAGAGCCACATTGCATATCTGGCAATAGGCCAAATGTTATTGACCTCCTAGCAGTTGTATTCCCTTCAGGAATAACGATGTCCATATTGTAGATCTGAAAGGAGGAAGGTAGTTGCTAGTACTTCAGCTAGAAATCCAGTGGAGGATCATTCCTTCACATTGCCATCAGTCTCACCATCATCCTGGAGCTTATTGCATAATTTTTCAGCAGGTATAAGGCCTCTCTTTACCTCACAGCGCAGTTTCTGTTGGCATCTGTGTTGCAGCTGCTAAATTCATCATTGGAAGATTGAGAAGGTAGATCTAGATCTCTCAGCTCATAGATCCGATGAAGGGATCAGCCCTTCAAGCATAGATATGATCTGAGCACACATTTCAGCCATCTATTCTTCATATCTAGCTTTAGATCTATATTTCCCATCATATCAATGATAAAATCCTAGGGAGGTGATTTTCCAAAGTTGCAGATCTGGAAAATCCTTTCTAGTTTATCTTGGGAATCCATCACATTGGCCAGATCTTGAATCTTGGCATCATCAGAGCTCCTGTTTTTAGTAGATATACATTTCTCTTTTCAGCCTGCAACCATATGTTCATATTCTGTTGAAGAGACAGCGCAATATTTGTTGTAGAGCCTCAACAGTTACGCTGTACCTGCTTCATACATGTTTTCAGGGTAATCCTAACTAATATTTTTGGCTATATCTACCTATATTTTGTACTTGTGTAACTGAATAATCTCCAATATAATAAAGTGGCTCAACTCTTTCTGCATATTCTGATTTTTACTTAGATTTATTGTTTATCTTGCTGTAAGTTCTTATATTGTGTGAAGTATTACTGCATTCTCCCTTTTGGGATATTATAGTGGTATCAAAGCATGATCCTTGGCTCAGCTTGTGGGAACATCATATTTTACATTGAAAGAAGAACATATAGATGATATCTATCATGGAGGATGAAAAATCTGTCACTCCTTTCTTTAGATCCATGCAATATCTCTCCAAGGAGGTCTATCAAATGAAGGAGAAATAAGAGAGAGAATGTCCAAGAAGAATATGTGAAGAGGAAAATACTTCCTATCAGCAGCAAAGAAGGTCAGAGAATCCTAGATCTCCATATAGATCCACTATGCCCACTTTCTTTGAAGAAGGTGAGAGGTATAGAAGTGAAGAAATGAATGAACCTGAGACTCATGAGACTATCAGTCTATATATTGAAGAGTACAAAGCACACCCTAGAGCTTTCAAGGAGAAGCTAACTCTCCAACAATTCTTCCAAATTAGAGAAGAAAGAGGATCCTATAGCAGCAATAGAAGGAAGAGGAATAATAGATTCTATTTGCCTACATTTGATGGATCTTCCTCAAGCAATGTCAAGGATTGGAGGAGGGAGTTAGATTCATATTTCAAGCTACATCTTGTGGCTGACGAAGAGGTTGTTCTAATTGCAGCACTTCATATCTTAGATGATGCAGAAGATTGGTGGTTTGGGCACCTAGAGCATGCAAAGGTAACCAAGTATTCAGATTTATTTCACAAGTTGAGGAAGGAATTTGATATGGAGGAGACATATATGTGCTACAAAGAGACATCTCCCAAGGAAACCAAGGAAAATGTCAATCTTGTCACTCTGGACAAGAGGTCACTACTTTCACCACCTGCTGCAGAAGTACTTGCATCTAGAGAATTGACTCTTGCATCTTTACAAGATGATCTTGAGCTCTTGACATATGGATTCCCATGCATAGATCAGGAGATGCATGCAGAGGAGGAGGAGTATACTAGTGCTGGTATACTTGAATAAAATAGGCCATCACTCTTAACAGGAGTTGGAGATACTATTGTCTTGGTTGGAGGAACTCTTGTGTTCTGTCAAGAGGTTCACACATATCAGTTGATCCAAGGTATGCATAAAATTTCAGCACATATTATTTCAAGATCAATGCATGACCAAGGATTAGAACAAAATGCTAATTTGAAGCAGAAATATATCACAGTGCAGAGGACCCTTGATCTAATCAAGGAGGAGACTGAAAACTATCCTTGTTCATAATTGTTGAGCTACATTCAACCCCTTGAGTTGAGATGTAGAGTTTCAGAAAGTGGGATTAGCATTATCCTATGTACAATGGCTGATTATGAGATCAGTATTGTGCCTTACTTTGAGACAACATATGTATTACCCTACCGATCTACAGTGCTGCCACTTACTAGTTTTGACAAAGAAACGGCTTCATCATTCTTGGAGCATTCGAGAGGTAGCTTCACTCATGAAGCAATGGAAGAAAAGATGACAAATAGTATACATCTTGAAATGAGAAACCTTTTCTCCCTTCTAGATGACCCTTTCTCAACGAGCCTCTCATTGCTCAAAGAGAAACTTCTACTTGAAGCAAATCCAAAACTTCTTTGGTTTTGAAGGGCCTTTGATGGAGAGAGAATCTCCCTAAGAGATCTCATTAGAGATGCATTTCAACATTTCATGCAATGCAAGGTTCTTCAACATTTTGGGAAGGATGGCATTCTAAAAAGGGAGGATGCCATGATTATGCAATACCTCATTCATCATCCACATCGTTGTGAATGGGTAAGGATGTTAAGCAAGGGGTTGCAAAACCACTTGCAGATTTTTATGGGCCATCATGCTTGGTTATGTTGGTCGCCATTGGAAGATTTCTATCACTCTCCAAAGGAACCTATTTTTCTGATCCATGCCTTGAAAAACACATATGAAACGAAGAAGGAGGCATGGCTGCTCTGGCTGCTCTTGGATGAGTATGGATACCACCCAATAGCTTATCATTTTCTGAATCATGCCTTGTTTTTTTATGATAAATTACAGCACGAGAAGGCATGTTCATTTTAGTTTCACTTGAGAGAGTTTGGCCACCACCTGACATCTCCTATGTCTATGTGTTTTGTATTGTGTAAAACTTGGCATAATAATCTCATGATGTGCATTGATGATGTTTCTTTGTATGGGGCTGATGTGACATCTCATATGTCCATTAGCATGCTTTTGCTTCTTGATGCACATGAGGAGGAGAGAAAGCAGCAAGATCTCTTGTTGCTTGGGTTGCTTTTGGGGGAGTTTGGCTTGTCCATCTTACATGGAGGAGATGCAGGGTGGTAGCAAAGGGCCTTACTCCGATCGTTATTGTTAGGAGAATATGGGTTGACATCTTTGTCTACCCATGTTACTTCTTCCCTTATTCTTTTGCATAACTTTGGAGTGATGAAGTTTGGATCCAACAAGGCCAATAGGGCTAAGTATGAGAGCATCTCAATGCTCAATATAATTCATAAAACATGGGATGAAGACTTGTATTGTGTGATGGAGCTTTTCCTTTGTGAAGAGAACCACTTTATTTTATGCACCTCATGTATTGATGGTGATGTTGGACATCATATGGTTCTCACTTAGTACTTCATGATGGAAGGAGGACATCTAACCAAACAATTGGAGGTCATTCTTTATATTTTTAAAAGACACCTTTCGAACCAAACATGCATAACCTATTGTAGCAAATGGAGGAATCCTTCCTTATGTGGATTCCATTTGGAGGGGAATAGATGGATTTGCATCTACTTTTGGAGTTGCTTGAGGACAAGGAACATTTTTCCGTGGGGACTGTAATATTCCCAAATTTTCACATCATATTTGGAATATTAGAGTCCTTGATTTTCTTAATGAATTATGTAAATAAAAGGGTGGAGGGACCCACAATCCTCAATAAGAATAAATATCCACTTTGTGTGTTTGAATGAGGATTAATTTAGCCTAAATATGCAAAAAGAGGTAGTTGAGCAACTACTAATGTGAATGATATTGGAGATCATGTCTCATTTAATGAGAAAGATCATGGAGGGTTGATTCAGTCAACTAAGATCTTGAAGATGTCAAACAAAGGATCATTGAGCATTAATGATCAAGTGGTGGAAGATGATGTGAAAATGAAGCACACATGATGGAGGAGGTGTGCATTGCACCTAGACTGTTTGGTTGATTTGGTCAAACAACGTAGTCCCACTTAGAGGATCTTGTCCACATGAGACTACATAGTTGAGATTAGGGCCAAGGATTGGGATTGCTCAAACATTATAAAGGAGATGAAGTTAAAGGTGAATGGAATCTTGGATTATTTGATGTATGATCTTTTAGATCTGGAATTGTCAGGTGACATTCCACTACATTCTTGGGTTGTTTAGCAGAGATTGTAGGTGTTGTTTAGCACAGGGTGTTCCTGGGCGGGAATCCCACCTCTTTCTTTGAGTGATCTCCAAGGGAGAGGATTGTACTTCATTATACATCAAGCTTTAAGTGCCATGTCCTTTTTATACTTTCTGCAGAACACTCATATTCAGAAATCTGTAGATTTCTGAAGATCAGTTTGGAAGGTGGAAGTTGTCTTCAGTACTTCAACTAGAGAACAAGGTGAGGGATTATTCCCATCACTTGGCCTTATAGATCAGCACTCCCAGAGCCATATTGCAGATCTGGCATCAGGCCAAATGTTATTGACCTCCTAGTAGCTGTATTCCCTTCAGGAGTAACAATTTCCATATTGCAGATCTGAAAGGAGGAAGGAAGTTGCTATTAATTAAACTAGCAATCCATTGGAGGATCATTCCTTCACATTTCCATCAGTCTCACCATCAGCTTGGATCTTATTGCATCATTTTTCAGCAAGAAGAAGGCCTTTCTTTCCCTCACAGTGCATTTTCTGTTGGCAGCTTTGTTGCAGCAGCTGAATTCATCATTGGAGGATTGAGAAGGTATATCTAGAGCTCTCAGCTCATAGATCTGATGAAGGAATCAACCCTTCAAGCAAAGATCTGATCTGAGAACACATTTCGGCCATCTATTTTTCAGATCTAGCTTCAAATTTTTATTTCCTAGCATATCAAGGATCAAATCCTAGGGAGTTGATTTTCCAAAGTTGCAGATCTGGAAAATCCTTTGTGGGTTATCTTGGGAATCCATAACATTGGCCAGATCTTGAATCTTAGCATCATCAGAGCTCCAGTTTTGAGTATATCTGCATTTCTCTTTTCAGCCTGCAACCATATGTTCATATTTTGTTGAAGAGATAGCGTAGTATTTTCTGCAGAGCCTCAACAGTTATGATGTACCTGCTTCATACATGTTTTCAGGGTGATCCTAGCTAATATTTTTGGCTAGATCTACCTAAATCTTGTACTTTTGTAACTAAATCACCTCCAATATAATAAAGTGGCTCAGCTCTTTCTGCATATTCTAATTTGTACTTAAATTTATTGTTTATCTTGTTGTAAGTTCTTATATTGTGTGAAGTATTATTGCATTCTTCCTTTTGGGATATTAAAGTGGTATCAAAGCATGATCCTTGGCTTAGCTTGTGGGCACTTCATATTTTACATTGAAAGAAGAAAAAATAGATGAAATCTATCATGGAGGATGAAAAATCTGTCACTCCTTTCTTTAGATCCATGCAATATCTCTCCAAGGAGGTCTATCAAATGAAGGAGGAAGAACAGAGAGAAGATCCAAGAAGAATATGTGATGAAGAAAATACTTCCTATCAGTAGCAAAGAAGACCGGAGAATCCTAGATCTCCTCATAGATCCACTATGCCCACTTTCTTTGAAGAAGGTGAGAGGTATAGAAGTGAAGAAAGGAATGAAATTGAGACTCATGAGACTCTTAGTATATATATTAAAGAGTACAAAGCACAATCTAGAGCTTTCAAGGAGAAGCTAACTCTCCAACAATTCTTCTAGATTAGAGAAGAAAGAGGATCCTATAGCAGCAATAGAAGGAAGAGGAATAATAGTTTCTGTTTGCCTACATTTGATGGATATTCCTCAGGAAATTTCAAGGCTTGGATGAGGGAGTTAGATTTGTTTTTCAAGCTACATATTGTGGCTGAGGAAGAGGCTGTTTGAATTGTAGCACTTCATCTCTTAGATGACACAGAAGATTGGTGGTTTGGGCACCTAGATCATGCATAGGTTACCAAGTATTCAGATTTCTTTCACAAGTTGAGGAAGGAATTTGATATGGAGGAGACAGAGATGTGCTACAAAGATACATCTCCGAAGGAAACCAAGGAAAATGTCAATCTTGTCACTCTGGACAAGAGGTCACTACTTTCACCACCTGCTACAAAAGTATTTGCATCCGAAGAAGAGACTCTTGCATCTTTGCAATATTGTCTTGAGCTCTTGACATATGGAGTCCCATGCATAGATCAAGAGATGCATGAGGAGGAGGAGGAGGATACCAGCGCTGGTACACTGGAAGAAAAGTGTCCATCACTCTTACCAGGAGTTGGATATAATACTGTCCTAGTTGGAGGAACTCTTGTGTTCTGTCAAGAGGTTCCCACATATAAGTTGATCCAAGGTATGCATAAAATTTCAGCACATATTATTTCAAGATCAATGCATGACCAAGGATTAGAAAAAAATGCTGATTTGAAGTAGAAACATATCACAATGCAGAGGACCCTTGATCTAATCAAGGAGGAGACTGAAAACTATCCTTGTTCATCATTGTTGAGCTACATTCAACCCCTTGAGTTGAGATGTAGAGTTTCAGAAAGAAGGATTTTCATTATCCTATGTACAATGGCTGATTATGAGATTAGTATTGTGCCTTACTTTGAGACAGCATATGTATTACCCTGCAGATCTATAGCGCTGTCACTTAGTAGCTGTGAAAAAGAAAGGGCTTCATAATTCTTGGAGCATTTGGGAGGTAGCTTCACTCATGAAGCAATGGAAGCAAATATGACAAATAGTAGAAATATTGAAATGAGAAACCTTTTCTCCCTTCTAGATGACCCTTTCTCAATGAGCCTCTCTTTGCTCAAAGAGAAACTTCTACTTGCAGCAAATCCAAAACTTCTTTCGTTTTGGAGGGCCTTTGATGGAGAGAGAATCTCCTTATGAGATCTCATTAGAGATGCATTTCAACATTTCATGAAATACAAGGTTCTTCAACAATTTGGGAAGGATGGCATTATACAAAGGGAGGATGCCATGATTATGTAGTACCTCATTCATCATCCACATGGGAATGAATGGGTAAGGATGTTAAGCAAGGGGTTGCAAAACCACTTGTAGATTTGTATGGGCCAACATGCTTGGTTACGTTGGTTGCCATTGGGAGATTTCTGTCACTCCCCAAAGGCACCTATTTTTGTGATCCATGCCTTGAAAAACACATATGAAATGAAGAAGCAGGCATGGCTGTGCTGGCTGATCTTGGGTGACTATGGATACCACAGAATAGCTCATCATTTTTTGAATCATGCATTATTTTTTTATGATAAATTATATCAAGGGAAGGCATGTTAATTTTGGTTTCACTTGAGAGAGTTTGTCCACCACATGACATCTCCTATGTTTATGTGTTTTGTATTGTGTAAAACTTGGCATAATGATCTCATGATGTGCATTGATGATGTTTATTTGTATGGGGCTGATGTGACATCTCATATGTCCATTAGTATGCTTTTTCTTCTTGATGCACATGACGAGGAGAGAAAGCAGAAAGATCTCTTGTTGCTTGGGTTGCTTTTGGGGGAGTTTGGCTTGTCCATCTTACATGGAGGAGATGGAGGGTGGCAGCAAAGGGCCTTAGTCCGGTGGTTATTGTTAGGAGAATATGGTTTTACATCTTTTTCTACCCTTGCTACTTCTTCCCTTCTTCTTTTTCATAACTTTGGAACGATGAAGTTTGGATCCAACAAGGCCAACAGGGCTAAGTATGAGAGCATCTCAATGCTCAATCTAATTCATAAAACATGGGATGAAGACTTGTATCGTGTGATGGAGCTTTTCCTTTGTGACGAGAAACACTTTCTTTTATGCACCTCATGTATTGATGATGATGTTGGACATCATATGGTTGTCACTTGGTACTTCATGATGGAAGGATGACATTTAACCAAATATTTGGAGGTCATTCTTTATGTTTTTAAAAGACAACTTTGGAACCAAACATGCATAACCTATTGCAGAAAATGGAGGAAGCCTTCCTTATGTGGATTCAATTTGGAGGAGAATAGATGGCTTTGCACCTACTTTTGGAGTTGCTTGAGGACAAGCAACATTTTTCCGGGGGGACTGTAATATTCCAAAATTTTCACATCATATTTGGAATATTAGAGTCCTTGATTTTCTTAATGAATTAAGTAAATAAAAGGGTGGAGAGACCCACAATCCTCAATAAGAATAAATGTCCACTTTGTGTGTGTGAATGTGGATTAATTTAGCCTAGATCTACAAAAAGAGGTAGTTGAGCAACTACTAATGTGAATGAGATTGGAGATCATGTATCATTTAATGAGAAAGATCATGGAGGGTTGATTCAGTCAACTAAGATATTGAAGATGTCAAACAAAGGATCATTGAGCATTAATGATCTAGTGGTGGAGGATGATGTGCAAAGGAAGCACACATGATGGAGGAGGTGTGCATTGCACCTAGACTATTTGGTTGATTTGGTCAAACATCATAGTCCCACTTAGAGGATCTTGTCCACATGAGACTACACAGTTGATATTAGGGCCAAGTCTTGGGATGGCTCAAACATTATAAAGGAGATGAAGGCAAAGGTGAAAGGCATCTTGGATTATTTTATGTATGATCTTTCAGATCTAGAGTTGTCAAGTGACATTCCACTCCATCCTTGGGCTGTTTAGCAGAGATTGCAGGTGTTGTTTAGCACAAGGTGTTCCCGGGCGGGAATCCCACCTCTTTCTTTGAGTGATCTCCAAGGGAGAGGATTTTATTTCATTATATATCAAGCTTTAAGTGCCATTTCCTTTTTCTAATTTCTGCAGAACACTAATATTCAGAAATCTGCAGATTTTTGAAGATCAGTTTGGAAGGTGGAAGTTGTCTTCAGTACTTCAGCTGGAGAAAAAGTTGAGGGATTATTCCCATCACTTGGCCTTATAGATCAGCACTCCTAGAGCCACATTGCAGATCTGGCATCAGGCCAAATATTATTGACCTCCTAGCAGCTGTATTCCCTTCAGGAATAACATTTTCCATATTGCAGATCTGAAAGGAGGAAGGAAGTTGCTAGTACTTCAGCTAGCAATCTAGTGGAGGATCATTCCTTCACATTGCCATCAGTCTCACCATTAGCCTGGAGCTTATTGCATCATTTTTCAGCAGGCAGAAGGCCTCTCTTTCCCTTATAGTGCAGTTTATGTTGGTAGCTGTGTTGCAGCAACTGAATTCATCATTGGAGGATTGAGAAGGTAGATCTAAAGCTCTTCGCTCATGGATCTGATGAAGGGATCATCCCTTCAAGAATATATCTGATCTGAGCACACATTTCAGCCATCTATTCTTTAGATCTAGCTTTAGATCTATATTCCCAGCATATCAAGGATCAAATCCTAGGGAGGTGATTTTCCAAAGTTGCAGATCTAGAAAATATTTTATGGGTTATCTTGGGAATCCATCACATTGACCAGATCTTGAATCTTGGCATCATCAGAGCTCCAGTTTTGAGTAGATCTGCATTTCTCATTTCAGCCTGCAACCAGATGTTCATATTCTGCTGAAGAGACAGCGTAGTATTTGCTACAGAGCCTCAATAGTTATGCTATACCTTCTTCATACATGTTTTCAGGGTGATCCTAGATAATATTTTTTGCTAGATCTACCTATATTCTGTACTTGTGTAACTGAATCATCTCCAATATAATAAAATGGCTCAACTCTTTCTCCATATTCTGATTTGTACTTATATTTATTGTTTATCTTGCTGTAAGTTCTTATATTGAGTGAAGTATTATTGCATTCTCCCTTTTGGGATATTACAGTGGTATCAAAGCATGATCCTTGGCTCAGCTTGTGGGCACTTCATCTTTTACATTGAAAGAAGAACATATATATGAGATCTATCATGGAGGATGAAAAATATGTCACTCCTTTCTTTAGATCCATGCAATATCTCTCCAAGGAGGTCTATCAAATGAAGGAGGAAGAATAGAGAGAAGATAGAAGAAGAAGTTGTGATGAGGAAAATACTTCCTATCAGTAGCAAAGAAGACCGGAGAATCCTAGATCTCCTCATAGATCCACTATGCCCAATTTCTTTGAAGAAGGTGAGAGGTATAGAAGTGAAGAAAGGAATGAACTTGAGACTCATGAGACTCTTAGTGTATATCTTGAAGAGTACAAAGCACAATCTAGAGCTTTCAAGGAGAAGCTAACTCTCCAACAATTCTTACAGATTAGAGAAGAAAGAGGATCCTATAGCAGCAATAGAAGGAAGAGGCATAATAGATTCTATTTGCCTACATTTTATGGATCTTCCTCAAGAAATGTCAAGGCTTGGAGGAGGGAGTTAGATTCATTTTTCAAGCTACTTCTTGTGGCTGAGGAAGAGGTTGTTCGAATTGCAGCATTTCATCTCTTATATGAAGCAGAATATTAGTGGTTTGGGCACCTAAAGCATGCAAAGGTGACCAAGTATTCAGATTTCTTTCACAAGTTGAGGAAGGAATTTGATATGGAGGAGACAGAGATGTGCTACAAAGATACATATCCCAAGGAAACGAAAGAGAATGTCAATCTTGTCACTCTGGACAAAAGGTCACTACTTTCACCACCTACTGCAGAAGTACTTGCATTCTGTTAGGAATATGTAATCAGCAAGATTGGCAAAGTCTAATCACAGAAACAACATCATTTCAACTAACTTTTGGATTCTAGGATCTAGCCCTCCTGAATCCGGAGAGGGATCTCTCCAATAAGTGAAAAGATGGATTTGTCTTTGAAATTTGGGGTAATGATATTAGGCTAGTTATGAAGACCAAGGTTTTTGTTTGTTTTTGGATGGTTGAGCATGATTACTGTTTGAGGTGGAGAGTCCTGAATGCGAAGAGTTTCAAAGGTGAAAAGTTGCAAGAAATCAGAGTAAACTTCGGCCAAAAAGATAGATAATTGCAGGTTTTAGTCCATTGGGCTATGGAGTCACAATAGGGTTTAACTGGAATAGAAAGAGGCAAGAGTGGTCCATGGGGCAAGTCATCTATGTCTAAGGATCTCTTTGAAGATTGATTTATTGAATGAAATGATACAACAAGAAAGGAAATTAAATAGGTGCAGAACAAAGAGTAGCCCAGGATCTGATAAGCACTTTTAAACTAGTCAGCCTTTGAAAAACACTTAAGAAGAACATAAAAGCAAACTAGGATATGGTAAGTACTTTTAAACTAGCCAGCCTTTGATATAATTTCAATAGAAAACATATTAAAACAAAGGGAAACTTAAAGGCAACTGTTGGAGTATAAACTAGCGGGCCGGGCTCACCACAAATCCTCTCCTAGCTCTACTTTACTTGGTTACTTTCAAGACCAGCACAAAGGTAACACAGAATGGCCTAAGATCTTGTAAGTACTTCTAAACTAGCCAACTTTTAACACATTCCAAGGGAAATATTCAGACAGCCTTTGGGGATAAAACTAGTACTAGGGCACACCATATCTTCCATAGTTCATCTCTACTTAACTAATACTGAACATAACATTCAAGAATAATATTCAGCTAAGGAAATAAGACGAGGGAACGCCAACATTCCTATGCTTAAACTGAATTAAATCATTCCTAAATAACACAGATTGGAAGAAAACATATATATAAAGATTTTTAGTCAGAGAAGGTTACTGATATACAGTAGGTCCTAACTCTATGCATGTTGTTCTTTATAAGAGAATTTGAAACACAATGAAAACATAAACAAATTAACAAGTTACAATTAGAGAAACATCACCGTCAACATAGACCAGGATCCCATAAATCAACTTGTATTGATGCTCCAAACCAGTTACAACTTTAATTCCAATGCTTGAGTTTAGCAATCATCTACTCATCTCAGCCTAACTTATCTATCACAAGCAGAGCTCCAAGGGCCAGTGAACACTATTTACAATCAGAATTTTTAAGCTCAAATGTATTTCAAAGTTCTGCAACCAACAGATTCTCATCCTCTACAGAAGTATTTATAGAAGGATGAGGAGGTGAGATCTAATAAAAGATCTTAAGGATAATTAATACAAAGTGATGACTTCTCGGCCTTTGAAGGGCTTGATGAAAAATTTTACAGGTTTTTCACTGTATTAACTATTTTACAAGTAATATCAATGCTCGTCGGGAGATTTATTGACTTTTAGGCTCTATCCAGGATGAAATAACTCCGCTGATATTTGTTTGCATTAGTTTCTTTAGCGGAATTAATTGCTTGGCTGCACTGTGAGGCAGATATTTCTTAATCAATAACTTCGGCCTCTGTTTGAATGGTTTGAGGCAACAGGTGGCTCTGTGGTAGCCAAGAGGAATCAATTCGCCTAAAATGTGACGTGGAAGCCTTTCTGTCTGTTAAACACTTATGATTTTATTTTAATGGTGTTTTAATTCTGGGAGTTAGGCTTTTGATAGTCATTCTTAGCTGTAATTCCAAAATCTGTCTTCAATCTTCATTCTGTTATGCTATGTCTTCAAAAACTAATACTCTTTTGAATGTGATTTAAATCACAGTGTCTTGTCGATGTGCAGGCCGCACAAGTCTCTTATGGTATCAGTGCTTCATGATGAGCCGACAGATTGTGGTATCGAAACCTTTTAAATGGATCCCTTTAATAAAAAAAGCCTGAAAGATCGTCACCCTTTGGCTTTTATTTTCCCTTGAAAACATTCGAAATCCATTAGATCTTGCAAAAAACACACAAAAATTACAAAATCTTGCATTTATTTGGTAAACTACTTCAGAGGGCATCGAGAGAAAGCGTGGCCATTGGATGGCTTCATCCAACAGTGGAGATCTGCGTAGAAGAGGGAAAAAGGAGAACAGGGAGAAGAATAAGACGTAGTGATTTTGGACCATCCGATCTGGGCACATGGACGGTCCAGATCCAATCGGAGGATCGCAATTGAGGGATCGCAATCGGGGGAGGCGAGCAACTGCACCGATTGCGATGCGATTAATTGCAGATCGTCGATCTGTAGATCATATCGACGACAGGTGAAACATTGGGGGAAATCACAATCAACAGTTGGGAGTGAGGCAATGCGATTGCACGATCGGAGAAAAGGCCGATGCGATTGCGCGATCGGGCCATCGCAATCGGCGGTGGTAAACACTTAAACCGCACCAAAGGAAAAGTTTCAATGCGATTGGGCGCCTGGTTGCGGGCCTGGTTTTATATAGACCTCCGATAGGCCCCGAGCTCATGTATATAGGGCCTAATCAGGGTCGGGCCTTCGGGCCTTGGCTTTTCAATCAACCCATTGAAATATCCCGATGCGATTGTGCGATCGGTCTTTTTAATCTACCCATTGATATTTAACACGTGATTGTAACTTTTAGACAAAAAATTTGGATAAATGGGTTTTTTGGTTTTACAAAGGAAAATAACGTCGAGGAAGAAATATTACAAAGTTTTAAGTGCCAAAGGCGGGCCCACGGGTTATATGAAACAATGATAAGATCGGGGTTTTTTTTTTTTAAATACAAAGGTTAATCGCAATCGGAACTTTCGAATATAGCAAAAAGACTTGCACGTTTGAAACTTTCCGATGCGATAAGTGTCGGGACTATAACTCTTGGTTTTTCACACAGGAAGCATGAAATCCGGGGTTTATAACAAAGGGGGTTGATCACATTGGGGTCTTTATAATACAAGGCTTAATCGCATCGGAACTTCAGAACATGGCAAAGACTTGCGCATTTGAAAATTTCTGATGCGATAAGCGCCAAACAGGATTAGCGCTAGGGTTCTAGGGTGTGGTCATGTGGGGGAAGTGGTTTAGGACTTTAGCCCAAGGGGGCTTAAGCCTTATGCAAAAACATCTATTTTTTATGAAATTTTCAAGTTTTTCCAATGGATTTGGGGGTTTCGGTAAGGTTAAAGAGAGAGTCTTTAACTTTGTAAAGGTGATTTTCATGAAGGGAAGAAAAGAAATCATGAAAAAAAAGGAGTTCTATGGAGAAAAAGGGGAGAAAATGAAGGTTAGATTTGAGTGGGAGAAGGGGGAAAATGATGGTTTTTCAACAGTCTTTTCTCATGAAATTAGCAGAATTTCTGAGTATAAAATGGGAAGATTTTGGACAGAGGTATGAGGCCTTCAATAGTCCTCAAGAGCCAACACTTTTTAGTAATAAAATTTTTTCTTTGAAGGCTCAAAAATTCTTAGCCACCTTTTGCTATAACAAATATTATAGGTGGCTAAAAGTGGCTCCACTTGGGAATGATGCCTTCTTGAAGGCATCAAGAACTTCAGACTTGCATTCTCTAGGAGGCTGACCTGTGCCACATCCATTGTGTTCTCTGAGAGGCTGACCTGTGCCTCAACCATTGGGATGCCCTTTTTTTTCTGGGATGATCTTCTCTGAAAACATATTAGCAGCCATGAAAACAATGGACCTTCATCAATACAAACTTTCTACCTACCCAATCCTACTGATCTAGCATTTTTTCTTCATCAGAGTGCACTTGGATTGGCAAACTCTTTTCACAACATTTTATTCTTTTGAAAGCAGGGAATCTAATCTATTTCTACTCCTTATTTCTCCATGGACTCAGATTAAAAAGTTGAGCCCATATGATTCTCTACCTATTCTATCAATCTGTTAGGATTAAACAGTCTAACAGATTTTTTATTTTCTAAATTCTACAACAGAAAATTAAAAAGAATTCAAGTCAGGATTAAACAGTCTAACTTGATGCAGGTCTATGGCATAAAAACAAGCTGCACATAGACATTTATTTTGCATAAAATTAAAAAAAAATGGAAGGCTTAAGATCTAAAAATTTCTCATCATGGCCTTCTCTTTTTACAGCTCTGTTTTGGCTCTTGTTTGAGTTGTTTCTTCCTTTTTCTCTGGTTCATATTTTGCGCTGATTAGAACCAGATTTACTTCTTTTTGACTCAAAAAAATAAAACATATTTGAGTCATCTCTCTTTTGGAAACTTAGGTTCAGATTTTGAACATGTTTGAACCTTTAATTTCTATCCTAAACTATCTACTGATAAGCCAAGATTCAACAATTTGGAAAATCAAATTCACTATCCTATCAGCAGAAAATTTAAAGCTAATTAGTAAAGATTAGGCTGTTTGAATAACTAGAAGTGTGTTTTGTAGAAGTGGCATTTAAGCTTGCACACTTTCAAAATTTGTTTCTCTTTTTTGGCATGGGGCTATACCCTTCTTGTTTTCACAATCTGCCCTCTTTTCTTTCTTTCTATTGTTTTTTGTATTTTTGATTTTTCTAACTTTGAATGCAATTGGTGGATGAAATATTTATAATGAAAAAGATAAAAAAGGCTTCAAAACATAGCATTTATCAAGAGAATTAATGCTTAAGCATCCTGCCATTGACAGGACCCCCAAACAATTCTGATCCATTCAACTCCTGCAAGAAAATGCATTGTTACCAGCAGCTGAATGAATAGAGTAAGGGCCAAGCCATAAGCTGTCAAATTTTCCATGCTTTCCCTTGTCTTCCCTTCTTGAATCCCATTTTAAAACTTTGTCCCCAATCTTGAAATTGTTGGCCTTTGTTCTTCTGTCAAAAATCTTTTTAATGCTGTCATGTTTCTGTAATGCTTTGTTATAAACTTCATCTCTGGTTTGCTGAAGATGAATGGTCTGATTTATTCTTCTGACCATGTCATTTTCTTCAGTTTGAAACTCTTGAATTAAATTCATCACTGGTACACCAAGACTGTTTGGAAAAATTGCGTCAGTACCATACAAAAGCTGGAAAGGTGACATACCAATAGATTTCTTCAAAGTCAATCTATCAGCCCAAAGTGCATGAACCATCTTTGTGTGCCAAGACTTCTTGTTGTCCTCCAATAGTTTCTTGATTATTCTCACTAAGCTTTTGTTTGAGGATTCTACAAGTCCATTATCTTGAGGGTAATAGGCCGTGGAATGCCCCAATGTTATGTGATATCTATGACAAAACTCAACCATCTTCTTTGATCCAAATGCTGCTGCATTATCAGTGATGATCTTGGTAGGACAACCAAATCTGGAGAGAATATTAGTCTCCATAAATTTTATGATAACTGAATCATTGGCCTGCCTACAAGGTATGGCTTCTATCCACTTAGTGAAATAGTCAGTGGTAGTGAGAATCCATCTATGCTGGGCAGAAGATGGGGGATGGATTTCTCCTATGAAGTCAAGTCCCCACTGTTGAAATGGGGCCTCAACAGTGATTGGATGCAGAGGTAGGGGTAACAGTTTTCTTTTGCCTTCAAAAAGTTGACATTTATGACAGGATATGATCATTTTTTGCATATCATGGAAAAGAGTAGGCCAATAGAAACCAACCCTAAAAATTTTGTTGGCTGTTGTCTTCCAGTACAAATGACCTCCACACTCTCCTTCATGAAATTGATATTTAACCTTCTCTGCATCAAACTCAGGCAAAAATTTATGCAATAAACCACTTGCATTTTTCCAATAAAGACATCTATCTATAATGCAATAGTTTACATCTTTTAACTTTAAGAATATTTCCTTTGTTTTTGTCAAACCAGGATGTGTATTCAAATTAAGAAAAACATAAATAATATCAGCATACCAAGGAGAATTCATAAAATGATATTCAACTATAGGAGTTGAGAATTCTTCTTGGTCATCCAAAGCATCAATCATATTAATATCAAGAACTTCAAAATTGGATTCAGCCATCAATCTAGCTAGACCTTGGCCTTTGATGAGTTTAGTGGGTTTTATCTCTAAGTCATATTCAATAATAATAGCAATCCACTTACCTCTCTTACCATTTGGGTCCTGTGTTATAATGTCTTTAACAACTGAGTTTGGGATGAAGGCAATGATGTGTGAGTGAAGGATGTACACCCTGAAGTCTTTCAAAGATTTAACCAAAGCAAAAGCTTGCTTCTCCATAATTTTATACTTCAAAGGGGCATCCCTAAATGCCTTACTAAATAATGCAATAGTCTGCTCTTGTCCTTGTGGATTTTTCTACAAAAGGACAGCAACTATGGTATGTTCTGATGCAAATGAAAAAACATAAAAATATTTTGAAAAATCAGGACTTATAAGAATCAGTGTTTTGGTTAACGCTTGTTTCACCAGTTCAAAGGACTTCTTTGCTTCCAAGGTCCATTTTACCCCTTTCTCCTTTTTTAACATGTTTGTGATATTCCTAAGGAGCTCGCCAAGTTTGGGATGAACCTTCTCAAAAATTTGATCTTTCCAATGAAAGACTGCAACTCTTTGATGTTTCGAGGATGAGAGATTTGTAAAATGGCCTCAATCCTCTTTGGATCTATCTTTATACCCTCTTCAGAAATAATGTGTCCAAGAAGTTTACCTTCTTGGAGACCAAATAGTGTCTTCTTAGGGTTTAAAAATATCCCAAACTTTCTGCTCTTCTTGAAAACCTTTCTTAAATGTTCTAAGTGCTCTTCATCTATTTTTGAAAAAATAGTAACATCATCAAGATAGATAATGATGAAGAAGCCCAGTTCCTGCGAGAATGCTATGTCCATGGCTCTTTGAAAAGTTTCTCCAGCATTCATTAGACCAAAAGGCATATTCACATACATGAAAGTGCCCCATGGCGTAGTAAAGGTTGTCTTTAATTGATCAACGGGGTGAACTAAAATCTGATTGTACCCTGAATAGCCATCAAGCAAAGAAATTCTTTTAGACCCTACCACCCTTTGTAAAATATGATCCATCTTGGGTAAAAGGTAGTTGTCTTTTAATGAAGCTTTGTTTAAGTCTCTAAAGTCTATACAAAACCTGATCTCTCTAGTTTTCTTCCTAACAGACACCAGATTAGATACCCATTCAGAATATCTAATATGGACAATAATACCAGCATCGTACATTTTCATGATTTCCTTCTGAACCAAAGGCAACTAAACAGGGTTTATTCTGCGCAGTTTCTATTTGAATGGTTTTTGGTTTTCTTTGAGGGTAATTTTGTGCTATATTATTTTAGTGTCATAGGACTTAAGATCTTCATAACTCCACGCAAAAACATCAGAGAACTCTTTCAACAGCTCAATGTATTTGAGTTTAATGTGAGCTGGTAAAGTCTTAGACAGTTTAATCATCATAGGTTTAAGTTCACTGCCTATATTGCACTCTTCTACTTCAATCTCTACAGGTTCCAGTTTTGGTTTATTTGCCACATCGTTAAAATCGAACAACTCTTCTAAAGGGGCCAGACCCTTGGGCAAACTTTCATCTTTAGAGTGCAGAGTTTCTAACTCCTCTGTTTCTAACTCTGCATTCGATTCTGTTTTATTTATAATTTTTCTTCTCAGGAAATTAATATTGACAAGCTCAGGAGATGGCTCTTCTTTTCCAAGAAATTTTTCTTCGCCGCAGTCTGTATCATAGTCCGAGTCTGAACTGTGCAGTTCGAATTCATTTCTGAATTGCATGAATTCTTCTATTTGTTTATCTTCGTCGAACACCTGCCAATATTTTTTGTTATCGGGAACGGTTGGTATAAATTTTATTTGAGTTGTACAGTCCTTGGTTTCATATGGCATTAAGCATGTTCTGGCTACGTAGGCTAAGCTGTGGGCCCCGATATTTCTTTTTCTTGGGACAAAAATTAATTTAGACTCCTCGAAAGTTTTTAAAAGGTCCACGACATCGTTGCAGTAGGCCCTAAGTCTGGGATGATGAGCGTTATACTCCCCATTGACTTGCCTTACGATTAATTCAGAATCTCCGTGAACTTTAATTTTCTTGGCTCCTAAATTTTTCAATAGATGTAAGCCTAAGAGAAGGGATTCATACTCCGCTATGTTATTGGAACACTGAAAGTTTAATCTACAGGAAATACATTCTGTGTGGTCATTTTCAATGTTAGAAATCCAGACACCTGCACCAGCATTAGTCCTAGTGCAGGATCCATCAAAATACATACTCCACAGAGGGCTATTCTTAGTTTCATCCTGGTTACTGTCCTCTTCAACTAACGTGCCTAAGGGATGTTGTGGAAACTCAGCACTTAGCTATTTTTGTTTTGATTCCCCAATATTTGCGTTTATTTGAGGGTCGTTTTCTTTAGTGTCCAGATTTAAAAGTAAAGGATGCATGAGCTGTAGTTCAAGACCTTTACTAGGTTTGCTAATGTCATCAAATGTAGCAAACTGTTTTAACCTTTCTGCGTTGTGTTCCTCTTCCTCCCCGTCGATCGTTAATCCTGTTAAAGTGACTTGTTCACCAACTGTTTCATCATTAAACATAATAAAAGAATCAAGGCCTATAGTTACAGAATACAGGGGAGAGTTTTTTGGTCTGTCTTGACTCGTAACTGTGAATTTCATATGGGACTCCCTGTAAAGTCTTCTATTCTGATTGAAAACAAGGATATTCGCATAGGTCATGTCCACTTTCATAGTCCCTTGTAACTTAGCCCCCCAAGATCTTGATAACAACATTCCAAATTTGGGGGGAACATCAGCCACAACAATATCCATGACTAAACATTTGGCTCGAATTTGGGCTAAGTTAACACAAAGGTCTTTGATTAATCCTAAACATTTTACTATGCTAGAATCAAAGGAGTACAAATCTTTATAAGGTCTGGTGATTTCTAAACCAAGGCTCTCCATTACAGCTTCTGACATTAAATTATGAGAAGCCCCGGAATCATGCATAGCGTTGTGAAAAAATTTGTCATGAACGTTTAAACTCACATAAAAGGGAGGAACAGGTCCCTCTTGATATCTACCTTCAATCTTTGGACCGAAAATAAGCTCTAGCTAGTCATCATTAAGATTGATTGTATCATTGTTCTCTTCTATATTTAAAGCCTTCAAAATTTGGGTTCTATATACATGTTGGGCAGCTAACTCAGTCAAGGGAATAGAGATTTTGATTTTTGAAATTTCCTTTTCAAGGCTGAAGGGAAATTGGTTCTTTGAAGTGTTGGTTTCAGCCTTATTAGCTGTCACTTTATCAGCAATATCAGATTGCTGATTTGTTTTATTTACACTTGAAAAAATTGTTTTCACAGGAGTACTAGCTGAAGTGTTAGTACTACTAAGGTTTGCACTCTGTTTTTCATTGTTTTGAGTGCCCTTTTATTTTCCATTATCAGAATTTACAGCCACTGTTTTATCCTTTTGTTTGACAATTTTAGGCTTGGTTGTAGTGCTGTTTTGTGAAGATTTTTCAGAGGTTTTGGTGTTGGGGGTTTTCTGATTGGTTTTGCTTCTAAGGTCATATTCTTTTTGAGACTCTATGATGACATTTTCCATGTCTTGATAATAATTTTCATCATTATCTCTTTTGTCATCATAAGGTGTGTATAGACCTTGTTTTCTATCATAATGAATCTCAAAGTCATCATTGTCTATCCCCAGCATGTTGATATCATCCTCCTCTGCTATTTCATCTATTTCCTCCACCTCACTTACATAGTTTTGATGAAAGGGAGGAGTGATCTGCTGATCATCTTCCCTAGGTCTGTTTGGAGGTTGGTTCCTTCTAAAATTTTGATTCTAATTCTGGTTTCTATTTTGAGGAGGAGTTTGGTTTTGATTTTCTTGTGCTCTATTAATTATGCTCATCTCTTTCATCATTTCTTCCATCATTCTCTCCATCTTTGAGTTTGAAGTAGAAGGAGTGGATTCCTCTCTAAAAAATACTCTCTTTTTCAGTTTTCATTCTTTCTCTCTTCTCCATTAAGTTGACTTCCACAGAAAGAGCACCCTTTTTCATATCTTCAAGAGTTACAAAATCTCTCTCCCTCAGTTGATAGGTCATGTCAGAGTCAAACCCTTCAGGAAACTTGTTTAAATTTGAGCCCTATGGAGGTTTTAGTTCTAGGGATAGTGCATTATACACACTATTGAATCTAGTGCAGTAAGCTTGCACACTTTCTCCAGTGTTTCTATGGAGGTTCTTGTAGTCAGAAAGGACTTGGAGAGGGTTTTTATTTACTTCCCATTTGTTTAAGAATGTTTGATGGAAGGCTTGGAGATCATTAATACTATGGGGGGCTAAGCCTTTGAACCATTTTCTTGCTTCTCCCCCTAAGCTCTGAGCAAATAACCTAAGCTTGACAGAATCATCATCAATTTCATTTCTGTCAAAGTAGTCATTCATCTTATCCACATGTTGTGATGTAGTTGAAGCATTGTTAGCATCATATAATGGAATTTTGGACTGATAGTCCTGTGGAATATTGACTAATGGTATAGGAAGGACTAGGGGAGCATACCATGCTACCATGATAGGTGGTGGGGGAGGATTCACAAGGAGTGGATTAATAATAGGAAAAGTGGGCTGAGGTGTAGTGGTTTGAACAGTGGATGTAGGGTGAGCAGAAGTAGATGTACCAAGAATAGACTGCTGAGCTGATCTTGGATGAGAGACACCTAAGTTGTGAAGGAAATGTAAATCAGGAGGTGTTGTTTTTCTGCTACCAAGAGGTTCACTTGTTTCAGGAGATGATAGTGAAGACTCAGAATCTAACTGATCTAAATCACCAAGAGACCTATTTCTAAATGTATTTACTAAGTCAACTTGAGATTGTTGTAGAGCTGAAAGATTTTTAGGAACTGAATTAGCTCTCAAGGGTGATCTAAAAACAGTTGATAATTTAATCTTAGGAGACTTCCTAAGGATACTTTCTGGGTTATCAACTATCTAAGGTGCATCAGGGTCAGGATAGGCTCTAGTGTGAATCTTTCTAGGAGCCACTATGCTGTGTTTTTCAGACCCAAATAAAACAAAGAAGGTTCAACCAAGTATGACAATCTTTGAATGGTCAACCAATCTGTTTACACAAATTTTAATCCTACAGTCTTTTGACTGAGTTTGAAAGATATTATAATGATAAGGGTTCTTCCCAGTGGAGTCTTAAGGTTTGTTCAGAATTTTGGAGTCGCCAAGTGGAAGTTTTTAGCCCCTAAGGAGGTAAAAGGTTTTATGGTCCACCACCATGTTTATTGGATACCAATCTGAAATATTTTTAGGTATTTTCTGAGTTATTTTTCAATTGTATGGTTTTTTAAGAATATCCTAACTCTGTTTCAAAACTTAGCTACGGTTATGAGAAAAAGACAATTTACTCTTATGGCTAAGCCAGCTGATTTTTCAAGGTTAGATAAAGTTTTATGAGAATACTAGGGTCTACCTAGTTTGTCACTGATTCAAACAAGTTTTACCATAATTACCTCTCTTAGGTAGTGCTTGAAAAGGTTGCTTTTACCTCACAATGGTTTTATAAAAATGAAAATGATTTTGGGTTTGAGTCCCCAGTAGAGTCACCGTAAATGTTAGGAATATGTAATCAGCAAGATTGGTAAAGTCCGATCACAAAAACAACATTGTTTCAACCAACTTTGGGATTCTAGGATCTAGCCCTCCTGAATCCGGAGAGGGATCTCTCCAATAAGTGAAAATATGGATTTGATTTTGAAATTTGGGGTAATGATATTAGGCTAGTTATGAAGACCAAGGGTTTTGGTTTTTTTGGATGGTTGAGCATGATTACTGTTTGAGGTGGAGAGTCTTGAATGCGAAGAGTTTCAAAGGTGAAAAGTTGCAAGAAATCAGAGTAAACTTCGTGTTGGCAATATGACGTAGAGTGTTGTCCTTGATGGCAACCCACTGAATGAAGATGAAGACATGATATTGTTGGCATGTGTTGTCCTTGATGGCAATACACTTGATGAAGTTATTCTTGACTTGATGGACTTGGTAAATGATGTAAATCTGATGTGATATGATGTTTGTTGAACAATATGATGTAGAGAGTTGTTCTTGAATGGAAAACCTACTTGATGAAGATAATGGCAACTTACTGGATGAAGTTGTGCTTGATAGAATATGTCTTGATGAACTAAATATGATGTGTACAGAAGGCAATGAAGAAAGGAATTCAACATGTGCTAGATCTATGATGAAAAGAGTATGTCTCAAGGCATACGCAGATCTGTCTAAGGGAAGTCACGTATGCACGCAGGAAACAACGTTCCAAGTCGCGTATGGGAAAAAGCGCTCATAAAGTGCAAAACCAGGGGTAACCACCATGGTATTGACCCATTGTATTGAGTAATGATTCGTCTATGTGACCCCGTCCAGGAATACCATCGGAAGTAATATTGTTTTGGCTCATGGTATTGAAAAAAGGGGTCCGTGGTATTGAAGGCTCATGGTATTGAAAAAGGGGCCCGTGGTATTGAAGGCTCATGGTATTGTTTTGGCTCATGGTATTGAAAAAGGGGCCCATGGTATTGAAGGCTCATGGTATTGCTTTGGCTCATGGTATTGAAAAAGGGGCCCGTGGTATTGAAAAAGGATAAACCTATATAAGGAGAAGAAATTCATTGTGCAAATCATAAGTGTGGGAGCAAGATGTCTGATCTTGAATGAAGACTTCTCTGTGAAGTATATCTGTATGGAAAGGGTAAAGGTTTGATAAGAGATCTGAATCTATGATGCACCTATGAAGAAATGATGAAGCGGAATATCTAGATCTGGAATGTATTTGTATCTGCTAGATCTGTTTATGGAAGGCTTAGATCTGAGATGAGGCGAACATCTGTCTGAAGTAAAAGGGTAAATCTAAACTGAATATCTGATCTGAAGAAGTATGCTGCTCTATAATAATTGAAGATCTATACGCTAGTTCGCCGCAGAGGAAGCACGTATATACGCGGCTTCGCTGAAGAGAAAGCGCGTATGTGCAATGAAATATGTATAGAGGTATACACTGGTTTATGTGAACGAAAGCGTGTATATACGCGACATCAGTGAAAGGAAAGCGCGTATGCAAAATAGGGTTTGCTGAAGTCTGTGGTAAGAAATGTCTGATCTGTTCTGCTGGTTTACTGATATCTGTCAGTGAGTTATATGTATCTGTTTCATGGTTGACTGTGCTTAAAAGTATGAAAAGGGTCTAGTCTGAAAATATGATGAAATGTGGCCTGCAAGTGGTGTCCTAAAGGAAGCTTTGGATCCAGTGTGAAAATTGATGAAACGTGGTCCATAGAGGTGCTGAGGGTTGTAGCCTTCAATCAGGGGGTCGTAGCTCCCTTCCAGGTGAGGCTGGTAAACGAGATCAGGGGGTCGTAGCTCCCTTCCAGGAGAGGCTGGTAAACGAGTCAGGGGGTTGGAGCTCCCTTCCAGGAGAGGCCGGTAAACGAGCGCAGGTGGGTGCCTGCGTGCTGGTCAAGTCTGCGCCAGCACATATGTTGTAAGATGTTTTCTCTATAATAAAATATTGAAGGCTGAGCAACTGCAGCGGTGGTTTTCTCCCGACTTGGGTTTCCACCTAAAAATCCTGGTGTTCATGTGTGATGCTTTGTGTGATGGTTTATTCTGTTCTTATTGCACATGTTTATTGTTTATAGAACATCTAATGAATGAATGATGGAATGATATAAGTGAAGAACTAATGACATAATTAGATCTCTGGGTATACGCGAGTTTTATGAAGGATATCCACGTGTATACGCTAGTTTGCTTCAGCAAAGTAGCGTATGGGTTTTAGAGCATGAAAAAGTAAAACGTTTTAGTTTGCCCTAAATACTAATTCACCCCCCCCCCCTCTCAGTATTTTTCCCAACAATTGGTATCAGAGCAGGTCCTTGTGCAGAAGCTTGATCGCTTGAAGGAGATCCGTCGCAATGGGAAGTCAAGAAGGAGTGATGTCTATAAAGCCACCTCTATTCAATGGAAGCAATCTGATATTCTAGAAGGTACGAACAAAAGCATATCTGCAAAGTATTGGTGCAGATGTATGGGCAATCGTGGAAGAAGGTTATCAATACCCGGCAAGTATTCCTACTGATGCAGCAGAAAGGAAGAAGTATGAAATCAATGCCAAAGCGGTGAATGTCTTATTAGGAAGCATGTCTGAACCAGAATTTGCTAAGGTGATGCAGCTAAATTCAGCAAAAGAAATATGGGACAAAATCATTCTAAGCTATGAAGGAGACACAAAGGTAAAAAGTGCAAAACTCCAAACTCTTAGAATTGAATATGAAAATTTGAAGATGCATAGTGATGAGAGTGTTGCCGGTTTCTTTCTTCGTCTGGATGATATTGTAAATCGAATGAGAAATTTGGGTGAAACCATAACTGATACTACTCTGGTGGAAAAGGTCTTAAGATCCTTGACTTCAAAATTTGACTCTAAAGTTTCAGCTATTGAAGAAAGGCAAGATCTGCAAACGCTTACTATTGTTCAATTACATGGTACTCTGACTGCTTTTGAAATGAGACAATAAGGTCCTTCTCAAATAAGAGAAGCTGCTTTTAAGGCATCTACAAAAGGAAAGGAAAAGGAAGTTGTCAAAGAATCCAGCTATATATCCGATGAAGAAGAAGCGAATTTCGTGAGAAAGCTCCAACTAGGTACTGGAAGATTCAAAGATAAGCTTCCCTTCAAATGTTTTGAGTGTGGAAAAGTTGGTCACTATGCTGCTAAATGTCCTTATAGAGAAAAGCATGGTAAAGGGAAACAATTAGAAAAGAGAAAGAGTTATTATGCAAAAGAAGATGATGATGAAGTGTCCAGTGAAGATGAAGAAGATTCTGACCATGATCTGAAAGTGCTCATGGCAAAGAAGCAAAAGAAGAAGCCTACTCAAAACAAGGAGATACCTCAGAAATCATGTATAGCAAAAATTGAAGAAGATGAACCAGAAGTTTATGACGAAGCTCTACAAATACTCATGGCAAAGAAGGAAAAGAAGAAGGCCGCTTGTAATACTCTTCTCTGTGCAAACAATAGTGAAGATAGTAAAGTTGTGGAAGCTATCAAGATCAAAGTTGAAGAACAACAAAAGGAAATTGATACGAAAGATTCTATTTACAAAGAGATGACCTCTCAAATGAAATATCAAATAGAAATGTTGAATGGACAGGTGGACAAGTATCAAAGGTTTCATACTTATGCATCCAATCGAATTAAAGAACTATAAGCAGATCTTGAAAAATCAAGAAAGAAGAATGAAGGACTTGAAGCTGCAATCATCTCTCTGCAAGCAGATCTAGAAGCATCAAGTAGGAAAAATGAGGAACCTCTACAATCATTTGAAAAGGAAGGCCTTGAAGCAGAAATCATATCTCTCAAAGAAGATCTGGAAAAATCAAATAAGAAGAATGAAGAGCTAGAACAAACATGTGAAGAAAACGAAAATTGGTTGAAAGAAGAGATTCTAAATCTAAAGGATCAAGTAGAAGATGGAAGAAGGAAAGAAGAAAGCATGACAAAGCAATGTCAAGCCTTGGAGGTTGAGGTAAACATTCTCAAAGGTAAATTAGAAGAAAAGATTAAACTTTTGAGGTTTCAAGATAGTACTAACACTTTGGACAATATTCTAAGTAATCAAAGGTCTCCTGCTATCAAACTTGGTCTTGGTTTCCATGAAACTGTTAAAGGTGAATCTAGCTCACAAGGAAGTGCTAAAAATTTAGAGGATGTCAATGCAAAAACTGAAGTGTTGAAAGAAATAAAAGATCGACCAACAATCATGAATTCTCAAAGAAATTCATTCAAGAACGTTGAATGTTTTAAATGTCATAATTATGGGCATGTTGCAGCAAATTGCAGGAGCAGATCATTTCAGCCACAAACAAATAGGTTCTACTCAGAAAGGTACTCTAGTTTCTTCAGGGGATATTGTTTCTCATGTAACATGTATGGACATAAAGCAGTTGATTGCAAAAGGAGAAAGATTAGAAATACTCATTATGATTCTTATGCTTATTTATCTGGACACATGAGATGTTATTCTTGTAACAAGTATGGACATGTAGAAAAGGAATGCAGGTTGAATAGATTTGAGAAAGTGGACAATTTTCAGCACACAAATAGAAAGTTCAAACAAATCTGGAAAAGGATGGAGGACCGATCAGAAACGTAGGGAATTCTGATCCTATTGCAGTCATCCGCTTTTGAAGCTTACTTCTCTGATTGACTGCAGGAATGATGTGGGATACATTATCAGATTTAGTAATGTATCGTCACAGGGGGGAGCAATGTATGATGTCGCTCATGGTTGATTTGATTATTCTGGTTATATGTATTTCTGACAGTGCATCTGGTATGAAGAAAAGATAGGAACAGAAGGTAAATTTGCAGGAGGAGATGAAGGTGTGAAATTTTCTATATGTCACTTTCCATACGCGGGTTCTATGAAACAAAGTCGCGTATACACGCGAGTTCCAGCTGACACAGCCACATATGCATTGATGATAAGAGAATTTATCTGATAGCTGAAGATCTGGAGCAGAGGTCCAGGGGGAGCATCAGTTTGACTGATAATAACTATAGTTTTGACTCTGTATTAGCTTAATTTATCAGTTCTAAATGATGATGATATGATACTTGATGTCTTATGATGAAGTTTATGGATAAGTCCTGTTTGCTTGTTGAATGAAGAGTATTCGTTGCTGAGATGAAAGTCCTATAATTCAAAGATAAGGACAGATCATGCAGATATTGTTGCTGATGGCTTGCTGATAAAAATATTCAGGTTGCACAAGTTAAGGAGAAGCACTGGTTCAGGGGGAGCAGCAGGTTGAATACTAATGATTGCATTGTTGACTGATTATTCTTGGCTATTGTGATACTCATGCTTAAATGATGATGACTTGGTATATGGTTCATTATGATGAGATTTTGATCCCTGATGCTCACACATAGATGAGTTGGAAGTCATTTGATTCAGAAATAAGAATAGATCATGCAGAGTTTGTTACTATGGTTGAGATCTTTTGCCTACGTATGTTCCTTCATGTTAAATCTTGAAGATCATGGTGATGTTGGACCACATGGATGATTGCTTGACACTTGTGTGAAGATGATGTTCTGGTATGATAATTTCTCTCGGAAAGAATGTATTAATGATGCAAAGAATCTGAAGGCTTGGTTACTAATGTGCTTATGCTACAACCATTGAATGACGCTTGAAGACACAACTACACTATTCTATCTATCTGTAGCCTAGAGAAGCATTCAAATATCTCAGAAAGAAGCTGAACACTGTCTTTGCCTCACAAAGAATCAGATCTAGTTGAAATTTAGAAGATGGTATTGGATACGCGGGTTTCCTGAAACACAGTCGCGTATTTACGTGTGTTCATGCACAGAAAACCGCGTATGTCTGATTGCTGACAAATTTCTGCTTGGGGTCAGCTTTTTCAGCGCAGCTGCAGTGCTGTTTGGTATCTCTGGTGGTGTTCCAGTTCTCATAATTCTATTTCTAATGTTTTGATAAAGATGCCTTGATTATTTATTGGTGAAAGTGTTCAGGATGCACAAACTAAGGGGGAGCCTTAGTCATATGGAATGGATGCTTGGATGCACAGATTCAGGGGAAGCATTAGCTTTGCTGAGTATAATGCATTGTTGGCATTATTCTGAAACATGTTCTCTTTCTTGAGGATTTTCTGGTGTTGGTCATAAATGGTCTTATTTGTAATTTGATGAAAAGGTCTTGTTGAGACCCATGATGTAAAATTGTAATATTCGGTCATGTAAGGACTTGTCAAATTTGTAAACCCACTTGGTTGGGTAGCTGAGTCAAATTTTGTAAACCCACTTGGTTGGGTAGTTGAATTGATATGTGTAAACCCACTTGGTTGGGTATTTGAGTCTCATATGTAAATCCACTTGGTTGGATCTTTGATGTAAGTATGAGTCCTTGGTGATAGGAAGTTCATAGAGTCATGTACTTCATTGGAAAACATGTTTGAAGATTCAGCATGAACTCAGGGGGAGCTTGGCCACTTCAGTATATATCAGATCTGCAGAACGCTTCTTCCACATGCGGAGAAAAGGGGGAGAGTATGTTGGTTTTGATCCGCCCTTTGCCCTTGATGTCAAAGGGGGAGAATGACATGGTGTTTGAAATGGTGTCAAAGAATGGGGAAAGTGACATGATGTCATTGTATTCTTAATGTACCTATCTGTTGTGATGATCAAACACCATCGTGGTTGCCATCAAGTCCAAAGGGGGAGATTGTTGGCAATATGATGTAGAGTGTTGTCCTTGATGGCAACCCACTGAATGAAGATGAAGACATGAGATTGTTGGCATGTGTTGTCCTTGATGGCAATACACCTGATGAAGTTATTCTTGACTTGATGGACTTGGTAAATGATGTAAATCTGATGTGATATGATGTTTGATGTAGAGAGTTGTTCTTGAATGGAAACCTACCTGATGAAGATGATGGCAACTTACTTGATGAAGTTGTGCTTGATAAAATATGTCTTGATGAACCTGTTTAAAGATGAAAATCTGATGTATCTACAGAGAGTACAGAAGGTAATGAAGAAAGGAATTCAATATGTGCTAGATCTATGATGAAAAGAGTATGTCTCAAGGCATACGTGGAATTTTCAAGGAGAAGTCACGTATGCACGTGGGAAATAACGTTCCAGGTCGCGTATGGGCAAAAGCGCTCATAAAGTGCAAAACCAGGGGTAACCACCATGGTATTGACCCATTGTATTGGGTAATGATTCGTCTAAATGACCCCATCCAAGAATACCATCAGAAGTAATATTGTTTTGGCTCATGGTATTGAAAAATGGTCTCATGGTATTATTTTGGCTCATGGTATTGAAAAAAGGGCTCATGGTATTGTTTGGCTCATGGTATTGAAAAATGGGCTCATGGTATTGTTTTGGCTCATGGTATTGAAAAAATGGGCTCATGGTATTGTTTTGGCTCATGGTATTAAAAAAAGGGGCTCATGGTATTGAAAAAGGGAAAACCTATATAAAGAGAAGAAATTCATTGTGCAAATCATAATTGTGGGAACAAGATGTCGAGCTTGAATGAATACTTCTCTATGAAGTATATACGTATGGAAAAGGGTAAAGGTTTGATAATAGATACGGAATCTATGATGCACTGTGGAAAATGATGAGCGAATATTTAGATACGGAATGTATTTGTTCGCTAGATCGTTTGTGGAAGGCTTAAGATACGAGATGAGGCGAACATACGTACGAAGTAAAAGGGTAAATCTGAACTGAATATCTGATCTGAAGAAGTATGCTGCTCTATAATGATTGAAGATCTATACGCTACTTCGTCGCAGAGGAAGCGCGTATATACGCGGCTTCGCTGAAGAGAAAGCGCGTATGCGCAATGAAATATGTATAGATGTATACGCTGGTTTGTGTGGACGGAAGCGCGTATATACGCGACATCAGTGAAGTGAAAGCGCGTATGCAAACTAGGGGTTGTTGAAGCATGGGGTATGAAACATCTGATCTATTCTGATGTATTACTGTTGTCTGATATTCTTTGTCTGAATTGGTAAGTATCTGTTGGTGATGTTTGTTTGAGCTTAAAAGTATGGAAAGGGTCCAGTCTGAAAATATGATGAAACATGGCCTGCAAGTGTTTTTCTATTGGAGTTGTTGGATCCAGTGTGAAAATTGATGAAACGTGGTCCAAAGGGGTGCTGAGGGTTGTAGCCTTCAGTCAGGGGGTTGTAGCTCCCTTCCAGGTGAGGCTGGTAAACGAGAGCAGGGGGTCGTAGCTCCCTTCCAGGAGAGGCTGGTAAACGAGTCAGGGGGTTGGAGCTCCCTTCCGGAAATTTGGTAAACGGCGCAGGTAGGTGTGCCTGCGTGCTTGGCAGCGTCTGCAGCACATATATTGTAATTTTTTCTCATAATAAAAATAATGAAGAGCAACTTGCATGATGGTTTTCTCTGGCTGGGTTTCCACTGAAAATCCAGGAGTTCATGTGTGGTGTCTTTGTGTGATGGTTATTCTGTTCTTACTGCCTTGTATTCTTTGTTTACATGGGAACATCTAATGAATGAGATGATGAACTATTATAAGTGAGGAAACTAATGGTTATAAATTAGGTCTTTGGGTTATGCGGAGTTTATATAATGATAATAAGCAATGTATGCGCAAGGATTTATTCAGCAGAAGTGAATGTAGGTTTCTAGTATGAAAAAGTAAAAGATTTGATTATGCAGTAAATACTGATTCTCCCCCCCCTCTCCCCGGTATTCTTCCAACACTTCGTGCATCCTGAATATTCTGAGTTTTAGTCCATTGGGCTATGGAGTCACAATAGGGTTTAATTGGAACAGCAAGAGGAAAGAGTGGTCCATGGGGCAAGTCATCTATGTCTAAGGATATCTTTGAAGATTGATTTATGGAATGAAATGATACAAAAAGAAAGGAAATTGAACAGGTGCAGAACAAAGAGTAGCCCAGGATGTGATAAGTACTTTTAAACTAGTCAGCCTTTGACAAACACTTAAGAAGAACATAAAAGCAAACTAGGATCTGGTAAGTACTTTTAAACTAGCCAGCCTTTGATACACTTTCAATAGAAAACATATTAAAAAAAAGGGAAACTTAAAGGAAATTATTGGAGTAGAAACTAGTGGGTCGGGCTCACCACAAATCCTCTCCTAGCTCTGCTTTACTTGGTTACTTTCAAGACCAGCACAAAGGTAACACAGAATGGCCTAAGATCTGGTAAGTACTTCTAAACTAGCTATCTTTTAACACATTCCAAGGGAAATATTCAGACAGCCTTTGGGGATAAAACTAGGACCAAGGCACACCATATCTTCCATAGTTAATCTCTACTTAACTAATACTGAACATAACATTCAAGAATAATATTCAGCTAAGGCAATAAGACGAGGGAACGCCAGCATTCATATGCTTAAACTAAATTAAATCATTCCTAAATAACACAGATTGGAGGAAAACATATATATAAATATTTTCAGTCAGAGAAGGTTACTGATATACAGTAGGTCCTAATTCTATGCATGTTGTTCTTTATAAGAGAATTTGAAACACAGTGAAAACAGAAGAAAATTAACAAGTTACAATTAGAGAAACATCACCATCAACATAGACCAAGATCCCATAAATTAGTTTGTATTGATGCTCCAAACTAGTTACAGCTTTAAGTCCAATGCTTGAGTTTAGAAATCATCTACTCATCTCATCCTAACTTATCTATCACAAGCAGAGCTCCAAGGGCCAGTGAAAATTATTTACGATCAGAAGTTTTAAGCTCAAATGTATTTCAAAGTTCTGTAACCAACAGATTCTCATCCTCTACAGAAGTATTTATAGAAGGATGAGGAGGTGAGATCTAATAAAAGATATTAAGGATAATTAATACAGAGTGATGACTTCTCGGCCTTTGAAGGGCTTGATGACGAAGTTTACAGGTTTTTCACTGTATTAACTATTTTACAATTAATAACAAAGCTCGTTGGGAGCTTTATTGACTTTTAGGCTCTATCCAGGAAGAAATAACTCCGCTGATATTTGTTTGCATTAGTTTCTTTAGCGGAATTAATTGCTTGGCTGCGCTGTGAGGCAGATATTTTCTAAATCAATAACTTTGGCCTCTGTTTGAATGGTTTGAGGCAACAGGTGGCTTTGTGGTAGCCGAGAGGAATCAATTCGCCTCAAATGTGACGGTGTAGGCCTTTCTGTCTGTTAAACACTTATGATTTTCTTCTAATGGTGTTTTAATTCTAGGAATTAGGCTTTTGATAATCATTCTTAGCCGTAATTCAAAAATTTGCCTTCAATATTCATTCTGATGTGCTATGTCTTCAAAAATTGATACTCTTTTGAATGTGATTTAAATCACAGTGTCTTGTCGATGTGCAGGCTGCACAGGTCTCTTATGGTATCAGCGCTTCATGATGCGCCGACGGATCATGGTATCGAAACCTTTTAAATGGATCCCTTTAATAAACAAGGTCTGAAATATCGTTACCCTTTGGCTTTGATTTTCCCTTGAAAACATTCAAAATCCATTAGATCTTGCAAAAAACACACAAAAATTACAAAATCCTGCATTTATTTGGTAAACTGCTTCAGAGGGCGTCGGGAGAGAGCGTGGTTGTTGGATGGCTTCATCCAATGGTGGAGATCTACGTAGAAGAGGCAAAAAGGAGAACAGGGAGAAGAATAAGATGTAGTGATTTTGGACCATCTGATTTGGACACGTGGATGGTCCAGATCCAATCGAAGGATCGCAATCGGGGGATCACAATCGGGGGAGGCGAGCAGCTGCACCGATCGAAAGTTGTGATGCGATTAATTGCAGACCGTCGATCTGTAGATCAGATCGACGACAGGTGAAACATTGGGGGAAATCGCAATTGGCATTCAGGAGTGAGGCGATGTGATTGCGCGATCGGAGAAAAGGCCGATGCGATTGCGTGATCGGGCCATCGCAATCGGCTGTGGTAAACACTTAAACTGCACCAAAGGAAAAGTTCCGATGCGATTGGGTGCCTGGTTGCGGGCCTTGTTTTATATAGACCTTCGATAGGCCCCGAGCTCATGTATATAGGGGCTAATCAGGGTCGGGCCTTCGGGCTTGGGCTTTTCAATCAACCCATTGAAATATCCCGATGCGATTGCGCGATCGATATTTTTAATCTACCCATTGATATTTAACACGTGATTCTAAATTTTAGACCAAAACTTTGGATAAATGGGTTTTTTGTTTTTACAAACGAAAAGAACGTCGGGGAAGAAATATTATAAAGTTTTAAGCGCCGAAGGTGGGCCCACAGGTTATATGAAACAATGATAAGATCGGTTTTTTTTTTTTTTTAAATACAAAGGTTAATCGCAATCGGAACTTTCAAATATAGCAAAAAGACTTGCGCGTTTGAAACTTTCCGATGCGATAAGTGCCGAGACTATAACTCTTGGTTTTTCGCATAGGAAGCATGAAATCCAGGGTTTATAACAAAGGGGGCTGATCGCATCGGGGTCTTTATAATACAAGGCTTAATCGCATCGGAACTTCGGAACATGGCAAAGACTTGTGCATTTGAAAATTTCCGATGCGATAAGTGCCGAACAAGATTAGAGCTAGGGTTCCAGGGTGTGGTCATGTGGGGGAAGTGGTTTAGGACTTTAGCCCAAGGGGGCTTAAGCCTTATGCAAAAGCATCTATTTTTTATGAAATTTCAATTTTTTCCAATGGATTTGGGGGTTTCGGTAAGGTTAAAGAGAGAGTCTTTAACTTTGTAAAGGTGATTTTCATGAAGGGAAGAAAAGAAATCATGAAAACAAACGAGTTTTATGGAGAAAAATGGGAGCAAATGAAGGTTATATTTGAGTGGGATAAGGTGGAAAATGATGGTTTTTCAGCAGTCTTTTCTCATGAAATTAGCAGAATTTCTGAGTATAAAATGGGAATATTTTGGACAGAGGTATGAGGCCTTCAAGAGTCTTCAAGAGCCAACACTTTTTAGTAATAAAATTTAAGGCTCAAAAATTCTTAGCCACCTTTTGCTATAACAAATATTATATGTGGCTAACACATTCGAAGAAGAGACTCTTGTATCTTTGCAAGATGGTCTTTAGCTCTTGACATATGGAGTCCCATGCATAGATCAAGAGATGCATGAGGAGGAGGAGGAGGATACCAGCGATGGTACACTTGAAGAAAATAGGCCATCACTCTTACCAAGAGTTGGAGATACTATTTTCCTAGTTGGAAGGAACTAAATGTTCTATCAAAGAGGTTCCCACATATCCATTTGATCAAAGGTATCATAAAATTTTAGCACATATTGTAACTGTGTTTTAGGCCAGAGATTAGAAAAAATTCTAATTTGGTAAACATATCACGGTCACGGAGAGGATCATGATCTAATCAAAGGGCTGAAAACTATCCCTTTTCATCATTGTTGAGCTACATTTCAACCCCTTGAGTTGAGATGTAGAGTTTCGAAAAGGGATATGGTATTATAGTGTAGAGATCCCATTTCAGGGATTCCTTTGTAATTCGCCAGAGTCTAATATTTTACATTTAATGTCATGGAGCTTTCATGAGGGAAGAGCTTAGGGCGGGGCTTATACTAGGGTTAGCGGCATCTGCAGATAGGTAACCAGGGCATCAAATTTTTTTGGTGTGCGCGTCGAGGGCCTGCACGGGCGGATGAAGGGAGGTAACCAATTGATCGAATTGGTAGGCAGGGCTTCCTCCTATGCAGCCTGAGCCTGAGGCATTGCTCGTGGGAACTTGGCATGCCTTGGGGAGGTCCTAGGCTTCCCTAAAGCCCACTTCGTAGCTTTGGGGGGCTTCCCTAAGCCCTATGTCTGCTCTTTTCGCTTCCTTGTGATCAGCTTTGCGGGCACTTCTTCATCCTCATACCCGATCTCCATTACTTCCTCAACTTCTGGGGTAGTAGGTGTTGAGGGCTCAGCTGGGTTAGTGGCTGTCAACTTAGCATGGAAAATGAATCCTGACTCTGGGTGGCTACTATCAGCAGGGGGAGGTTGATCTGACATGATAGGGACAATGCAGATCCGAAAAATCTTACAGCTCAGGCTCGCGCGAGATAAAGAGGATAAGTACAAGTTATGAAAGTGAGACGGAACCCTTGTTTGAGCTATGCAGCCCTTTTTATAGCGCTTGTGGGTATCCAATGGTAGGGTAAACTTGACCTGGAACTTACCATCAGGTAAATGGTAAAAAATCCTCAAAATCTGCCCCATTAAATGCCATCGGCCCGCTCCTTTTAATGGTAAATTTTTCTTTTTACCAGATTTTACTGTGCCAACGACTAGTTTTCGCACCTCCTGTGCACTTGGCGTTCCTACTATGATTGGTTTAAACACCTGTGCCTCCTGCGCATCTTCCCGCAACACATGCTTAAGCCATAAGTACTTCAAACCCAAAGATATGTTCGCTCGGCATGTGTCATCGCAAAAGAACCGGGCCGCTTTCATGACCAAATCTTTCAGAGGTGGTATGATCACTGCATATCTCCGAACAAAATTTCTGTAATAACCTACATGGCTGAGAAGTGAGCGCAGCTGCCCCTTTTTTGCGGGAGTTGGCAGATATATAATATTCGCATCCCCAATTTTAGCTAATGTGGGGTGCATCTCACTGCTATCCGTTCGCAGCCCGAGTGGTCCGGTAACCGTGTGCACCCTGTTCAATTCTGAGTCAAGACCCTTTCGTGGATCATTCTTACCTCCTTTTGGGGCTAGGTTGTAGTATTTTATCATGCTTAGTGTCCGTAGCTCCCAATTGGGTATTTCAGGTGCGACACACAGGTGTGATTCACCCCATGCTACAGTGTCAATGTCCCGCAGAGCTGCGTCAAGTGCCTTTGTCCTGCCTATTAATCCAAATGTTCCTATAAATTTATCCCTCAAAGCCTCCCAGTGGCGGGAGCGCCGATGGAGCTCCGCATCTAAGTACCATGCAGTGGGAAGTGGTTCCAGGGCATGAATAAGTAGATGAACCCACTCCTGGGTAGTTCTATCACACCATTTTTTTATCCAAGCGAACAGATATTCATGTGGATCTTCGAGTCCAAGGAAATTTTTGACTCGCATGTCTGCTGGGACCTCAAATCGTAGGATCATCATATTTCGACACTCCTCCCAATCCTGGAATGCCTCCTCATGCGTTACCCACCATTGTGGAGTTGATCCATGCATGGCCAGCTTACAGGCCCATAACCGTTTCTCTTGGGGAACCTCGGCTTCAAATTCCCGCAAAAAGTCCCTAACATTACCAGAAACATTGAAATAAGGTAGATCTCTTACCTCTGAGGAGACGCAGCAGAATTTCTTCATGATCTGAAGAAATCATGGCGCAGAGACATCATGTAACTGGTTTTTTCAATTCTCTATCTCCCCATCAGAGTCGAAGAAACATTCACTGTCATTTTCCCAGTAGAGTACCCCATTCACCATGGGGTTGAACCAATCTTCATCTCGCGCAGTCAACTTATAGATGTGATCCACATCCTCTTCGACACGCACTGGTTTTGTGTATCGTTCACCTTTCACCGGATCTAATGGTACTATTACCCTTGTACTGTTATTCTCGAATACCATGCTTCTCTTCTTTAGGTTAATTATGCCTCCCATATCGATGGCCCAATCCAAGCCTAGGAGCGTAGGGTAGGGGTTTGCATCTTCGACAATCTGAATTACTTCAAAATTAGCCCGGACCTTAACCCCTGTGATATCCACCACAACCTTCGATAGTCTTCCCAATGGTATGATCTTCTATTGATTGGCCATATGCAGTTGTATAGTGGAACATTCCAACTTAGGTTTCCCCATTTGTTGACAAGTCTGTTTAGGTAATACATTCGCATTCGACCCTAGGTCCAAAATAACCTGATCCATCTCATAATCACCGATTTGCGCAGTCAACCATATCTCCCTACCGGTGTGTTTCTTATACCTATAGATTTTATGTACATCCTTGACTTCCGGAGGGAGGATAGGTCATTTTGTTCAGCTATCTATCAATTCCTAAAGGTTTTCCATAGCCTTTGGGTTGCAGAGCAGCTTCATACATGCCTGTAAAAATGGTTTGACCTCCTCATTTGCCTTGAGATCTTTAGGCAGCTATGAACTAGATGCCTCTGCCTCAGCAAATTCTTTACAAGCTATGACAAATGTGTCCTTTTCCCTTTTTAGATCCAAACCTTCCTGTTTGATAGCTACTAGTCAGATCAAAGGCTCAGTTGCAGTTTTCTCCCCAGGTCCCCCGGTGGCCATCCCACTGCGTGTTACAACATTCACGCTTGGATATTTGTCTCCTAGATCGGCCTTAACCCTCTGCACATTCTGCGTAGGTGTCGATTGCTTTTCCTGCATCTTCGCTATCAAGACTGGAAAGTCTTCAATCGCATGGTCCAATTGCCTGCAATACCGGCAGGACTATCTTGTAGGGTTTGGACAATCCCTGGAAAAGTGCCCTACCTCTCAAAAGTTATAACAGATTAGTTGCCCTCATCCCCGGCCTGCACTTCCACCTCTTCCACCTCCCCTGCCCCTTGTTGGGGAGCCCACTGCACTCGAGAGGGATCTGAGTGAGGACATATCCGACTGCACCCTATAGAGATTCCCTCGATCGATCATCAAATCATAGATCTGGCAGTTATGTTCATCATGTCCTACTGACCTGCAGAACCTGCACCATTGTTGTTTTACTTCTGGGATGTATGCAACAAGGTGGGGATTGTGGTTTGTGTCATGCAACCCTGCAACACAGCAATCATCGCACCATAGTGCCGGATCACTTGGTCCTGTAACTTCCCTAGGGTGGAATGGACTAGATCCCCCAGCCTACATCTAGTCTGTTAACAGCGAGCAGTTATCCTTGGTGTGACCATTCGTCATGCATCGTATGCACCATATTTCAGGGCTAGCTTATGCGCCTCACTCCTTTCGCAGGTTCTAGATCTCCATGTGCATCGCCTCCAGCTGTCCTTGGATCTGCTGGACGCCTAGCTGGGTATCATCTCTGGGCACAAATTCTAACTTCATAGCGACCTCTAGGGATTTTTCTGGTGATTTGAAAGTTTGGTGACCCATAGGTACGCGCAGGTGAGGCAAAAACATAGCAGTGAACCATTATGCGTGTTGTCTTTCATTGTACTGATCACCTTATTCAGTCGTTGATCGGCCTCCCACATAGATTCAGAACGCCCTTGCTTGAAATCTTTTAGATCGACCACTATTTGAGAATAGAACTTAGGATTCTTGAACTGTTGTTTCAAGGCGTTCTTGATCTCGTTAATGGTTGAGTTTGCATGCTGTATGATGTATCCCATGTACCAATCCAAATCTCTCCCTTCGAAGGCAAGGGACATTTTTTCCCTCTTCACCACATCACTAGCTACATTCTACACAGTCCATACCGATTCTACGACAAAACAGAACTGCTCCATGTCTTCATCTCCCACACCCTTAAAGGTAGGCAACTTCATGTGTGCATCCATGTCGTCTTTTGGTGGTGGCGGTGTAGATGAATTATTACCCCTACGCTGGTTTGAAAGTGGTGTGGCTGGATGACTCTATGCAGTTGCTTCTCTTACCAGGCTGTAGATAGATCTACCTCCTTCTTGGTTGGTCCAATATTATTTTCCAATTTGCGTCATACTTCCATCTAGATCAGAGGTCATTCATTCAGTGTGGCTACACAAAATACTTTTTTTCGCACAGTAATACCTTAATCAATAATGGTAAAGTCTTCAGAAACTTACCCCTAAATCCTTTGAAGAATCTTTGCTCTGCTTCAGACTAGGAGACAAATTGATCGATGGAAAATTCCGTCACAAATCCTCCTAGCATGTTGTCCACCCAGTGGTCTACTGTGCGAGTGATGGTGTTATCAACCTTCTCTAACTGTTGGATCAATGTTGGGGACCACGGTGTGACCCGCTCGTCCTTCCAACACTTCTGAAATTTGACCAACCTTGCGAGCCAATCCTTGAGCTTGATCACAATGGTTACGAAGATGATCTCATATATCTCCATGAAAATGTACTTATTTTTCCACTCTTCGGTAGTCAACCTCTTACTGCAAATTCCTGAACTTGTTGTTCGAACCATTCATCAATTTCTTTTCTTTCAGGTTTCCAGTATGGCCATGGAATTACCCAATCCCTCTCTCAAAATCCTCCCAGTCCCGAAAATAGAACCATTTGTTGGCTCGAGGGGTCATGATAGAGGTTTGGAGGTTAAGGTTTTCCAACAAACCCCTATACGACTAGCCCTTTCGGCAGTGACCTGCTTGCGCAGGCCAAAGTCTCACCCAAAGCAGTATGGGAGGGTTCTAGAACCAGGTTTCTGCACCCTGGGGGAGGGTAGGTAAGTCAGGCAGAGCTATGTTTGACTTCACAAATATCAGATTGCATATTACAGAACCCAGATCTATCAGTCCCTTCGCATCCACGTGCACAATACCATGTATAATCGCAATGAATAACAGATAAAGGACAACAAAGAAACTATTGTAGCTATTCTTGCATAAAGTCTAATAAGTAGATTTAGATCAATTTTCAACACATCATAAGTGCTTAGCACGGGTACTTGTAGAGCTCAATATAGAATTATGCATAACATAACAAATCTAGATGGCAGTATAAACAAGTAACGCAAGTACTTCTGCAGCTTAAATCAATGACATAGATCATACATAATAATATATCATAGATCGAATAGATTTAGATATTCCAACAACCTTCCGCATTCATTAATTCTTCAGATCCTTTTATAATACCCAAAACCCAACCTGCACACACAGCAGCTGGGTCCGCACACAGCAGGACTGAGGATCGCCGCGCACACGGCTAGCAGGAGTACTTTCCCCAAAAACCCAAAACATATCTACTAATTCACAATTCACATGAATCTTAGTTCAAGTCTACCTTACAACTCAAAAAGGTTCAACTACATATACTACTTTATCCTACACATCCAATGGTCCCAAACCATGGTTTACGGACTCTTGGTCTACCCTTGACCCACATAAAATGCATTAGGGGCTTTGACTCACCCCAAAACCCCTGCGTTAGACTAAATATATTAAAAAATATACAAAAATGGACTAGATTCGCAACTTTTGTAGGAGACCCTGTTCCAATAGGACTTTTTTATAGTATTGAAGCCTTCCAGGCCAAAACATTTCACACATGGATTGTGAATGCTTCTAAAACTATTCTTTGATTGTTTATGGTTTATGTTTTATTTCATCTGTACTAGAGTAATTGAACTATTTTGGTGACTTTCATGGTTACTTTTTGGAAATGTGTGGTAATGTTTATAATGATTGTCACATATATGTGAAATACTTCGCTTGGTGTTAGACTAGTCTTTCTTATTCATGTGTGTCTCCATTAGGGTAGTACTATTACTTCTCTCTTAGAGGCTCACTTTATTTACCCCTATGCAGTAAGAGAACATTGATACATCTACAATTTAACATTCACAAGGTGCACTCACTTGCTCATTCAAAATTACATTTTCACTTCTCTCTTGTGCTGATAGATAAAGCCAAGAAATATCTAAACGATAACTAGTTTTTATTTCAGATGGGACTCCTACACCAAATGGTGTGAGGTCTAGTTGGACCTTATATTAGGAAGATACCCTGTATGTTGGCGATATCCAACACCATCAACAGTTTGGCATTAGAAGGAAGGCCACTAGTTTTTTATGGCTGATAACTCCAAAAACCCTAATTATTCTCCTTATGGACCAGGTAGAAATATTACGAGCACCATTTAGACTGTTATTCCTGAGGTAGGAGGCTCCTCTCAGCCTAGACCAGAATTTACTTGTGAGATTACCTACAAAAAAATCTAGGAACTTCAACCTATAACTCATCAGCATGCAAAGGCTCTTAGATTAGTTCCTGGAGCACAAAATCTCCCACATTTTCTGAAAAGGAAAGAAACAACTCATACCAATATATTAGTTTCAATAGTGGAAGATTTGGTTTTTGATACTCTTGAAGATTTGGCAGAATCCCTAGATGATATCGTACATCAAGAACAACTTCCACCCCTTAGCAAAGGGTACAATGACAAAAATTTTATTTATGATGACATCTTTTACGGTTTAGACGGTGAAGGAGAAGACTCCTTATATTCTGAAAAGGAGGAATGAAGAGACAAGAACATGACCAATCGGGACTTGGATTGGATGGCCCAAGGGCCTCTTTCTCTTTTGGAAAATATTCATAAGATTCCTAGACATTTAGAAAAGTTGCTATCAATTCACAATCCATACAAGAATAAAAAGGCAGAAGATCACATCGATGATTTTTACATACATCTACGGATGTTGAACGTAAGGTACGATGATGTTTATTGGATATTTTTTTCTTATACATTAGAAGGTAGAGAAGCAACATGGTACCATAATTTGCATGTCAAATTATTTGACACCTGGAGGGAGCTTAAAAAATTATTTCACAAAAATTTGTTGATGACAAGACTCCCGCTAGGTTACTAAAAGAGCTAGAAAACATTAACATGGGGGAAAAGGAAAAGGTGAAAGACTTCAACCAAAATTTCAATCATATATTGAACAAGTTTCCACAGGTTACGAAACCACATGATTCAATTACTATTGATTATTACATAGCTTCCTTACCCATTAACATTTCCCAATTCGTTAAAAGAGATGCAAATAAAACATTGGCAGTAAAATTTGTGGAAGTGATTGTTTTCGAGAAGGACTAGCACTATTGGAGTTATTATAGATGATTGCGAATAAAAACACTTTAAGGAAACTATTAAGAGGTCTCAGCCTTCTTCAAGTAAGGCTAAGGATAAGGAATCCTCATACATCAAAGCTTGATCATGATGGTAAAAACACTTACCATTTAAATTTAAGAGCTAAATAAAAGGTAAAGAGATACTTCTTCTAGCAACAAGCCTCCCAAGTCATTCCATTTTTGAAGGAATAATAGCAGTAACTTCAACAATCAACCGGCCGAGTCTACCTAGAGTTCGAATGTTATATTGAATATAGAGAATATCGTCATTGAAAACTAATGTTCTTTGCATCAGGAATATCATTCATAAAAAACATGGCCGCATGTGAACCACAACATGAATTATTTGGCTGCACACATTGTGGATTCCATATTTGTAGATGAGTAGGTGGAACATATAGAAGAAACAAAGGAACCTGCAGCAACTAAAGAAAGAAAATGTATTATACATGTAATGAATAGTTTTGATTATGTTTTTAAAGATGAAAAGAATAATTTTGAATATCCATCACAAAGTAAGCCCCCCCTCGGAAACAAAATGGTAGATATAGTTTAAGGATTAAAGGGTCCATCTCTAAATAGGAGCTGACGAGACAAAAATTAAAGGAACAATTGTTAAGAAGAATATCACCACCGGTCAATCCTTCTCAGAATGCACATAGTAAGTCTAGAAATGAAATTAATTCCAAGAACACTTCCTCCAGGAACAAGGGTAATTTTATCATTTCGGAAGTGTTAAATAAATCGACTCCTATAGACACCTCAACACTGCCTGCTAGGGGTGAAATGATTGATTATAACGTAGTTGAATATTTGAATAAAACTAGAGCTAATATTTCTATATATGAGCTCAAAAATATCGTAGGCCAACATGAACTAATTGTCTAATCCTTTTCACAACCTTTGGTAGACAATAAAGATTCTTCCTCTAAAAAGGTTTCTAGGAAGTCTTTTGGTTCCCTTGAATCTATAGTCAATGTTGTAACACTAGAAAATAACCCACTCTTCCCTCCATTTTTATTCAATTTTGAATTTTTGAATTATAATTTCCATAATTGTTTATTATATTATCGTGCATATATAAATTTAATGCCATTATATTTTTTAAATAAAATAAATGCTAAATGGGACAAAACAAAGGCAAAAGTTATTCAACTGGATAGATCTCTTGTCCAAGCTATTAGTGAACTCTAGAATGCTCTTATTAGATTATCAAAATATGATTGAGTTCATCAGTGTATAAATATTGTAATTGTGGACGTCCTAGAAGCCTATGATGTACTCCTTAGCAAAGACTGGTCTAGAAAACGTGACAAACTGGTCATATTTATGGCTTCGATATGAGAGCAGGAATAACTAGATTCGAGTGGAAAATGAGCCATATATGAAACACACCATGACACCAATTGAGGGCCAAAATGAGCCTGTTTATTTTACTAATCTATTTTTTTGGAATTTCTTCCTTGAAGCTAACCTTGGGGTTTATTAGGAAAACCCATCGCCTTTTCCAAAAGATACACAACTAGATCTCCTTCCTTGTTTTGCGGCTAGTGCGAATGAATCATGTAATATATATGTATATAATAATAGTAATAATAGGATAGGAAGTATATTAGTAGCTCATAATATTTAGAATTTATATTTTGATGGTTCAAAGACACAAGAAAACTCTATAGCTAGTTGTGTGCTTACATATCCATGTAACAAGAAACATATCCTTTCATGTTGCCTGGAGTTCGAGTGTACTAATAATAATTCTGAATATGAAGTGCTCATACTTGGATTGAAGAAAACCATCAATATAAAGGTATATATTCTCAAGGTAATCAATGAATCAGAGGTGGTCACTCTTCAGGTATGATATATTATACACTGTGTTTCACTAAATATTAAAAAATACCAGCAAGAAGTATAGCATTTAATGTTGAAAAATGGAAACAAGAAAATCCTGATTTAATTTTCCCTTGAAGTAAATTAGGAGAAAATTGTATTTCCACATCACAGGACAACAAGAATGTGTTAACTAAGTTAATTTTACTTATTTTTCTCAATTAAATCGAGTTGACGGCCTAACTTGGGGAATTTAGAGTGTCTCCTAAATTTTAGGAGCCTAGGTTGAGTTTAATTTGAGTTATGATAATTTAATTCAGTTAAACTGAGTTAAAATAAGTTAAACTAGTTCCAACTATTGGAGGAACTAGTGGGAGGACAAGTAGTGGGGCGTGTACTCAGTGATCAACTAATTAAATAATAAATAAAGAACAATTAACTCATGCATGTGTGATATACGAGTTACCCATTTGAGGTTGGAGTTCAACTGCAGTGTACTATCAATTTTATAATTATCGGAGTTGTACAATTGGTTCATGTAGTCAGAAAAATGAATATAGGGATCACACAGTTTTCGATGAGTAATTTCCATAAATAATAGGGGATAATTCCCAAGGAAATTTTGTAAGGAAATAGGGGCTTGGCAGATAGGAAAATATGCTAAGTATTGGCCAGAGTCAGTTTGTGAGGCAAGTAGATATATTATACTTGTGTAGAGGTTTCTCGGGCTTGAGAAAGCATTGTATTTCTTCTCTATTTTCGGATTAATGAAATACATATAGGAAGGGGTTTTGAGCAGTATATTTCCCCTACACATATCTTCCTTTTATGTTTGTTAATTGATTCATGTCACATTTTTTTGATATTTCTTCTCAATCATGAATTTATTTCCGCAGATGAGTAGAGTAGATTCAAGTCTATTGTTTTAGAAAATTACATGAAGAGATTGAGTCTACAAGGAATTTCTACATGGTATCAAATCTATATTCACTATAGAGGAGAGAATTCGAAGTTACCTTTACGGGAGGAACATGTTTTTGTAGATATATTCTTCAGAGTTAGCAGAAGGATCAAGATGTAATTCTATGGTCTAAGGCTCGAGTATGCCCTTGAGGTTAGCTCGAATTACATTTCTTGGAAGGAGAAGATGGAATAAGTCATGGAAGACAATGGGTTTAAGGAATTGATGGATAATGATGTCGTGAAAATAGCACTAGCTGATGCACAAGATCTAGTTGATTAGAAGAAGAGAGTAGAAAAGGAAAGGATGATCATACTTGAGGGAGTCTGAGACCATATTGTCTCTAATATCCATGAGAAGGAAAATCCATATGAAATGTGGTATAAATTGAAAAAATTGTTCCAGAATAGTAGTGACCACAGGAAGCTGGGACTAACAGAGAAGCTTCAAAATACACAAATGTAGAAGGGCGACACAATACCACAGTACGTGGGAAAGTTCACACAATGTCATGATGAACTTGGGAGTGTTGGTGTTACAATTGTTGAATATGATTTGGTAAGTCTAGCACTTATAAGCCTAGCACTTATAGGCCTTCCCAAGTGTTGGAAAAGTTACGAGGATTCAGTGAATGGGAGGGAGAAGCTACCAAACTGGGAAATATTATGGCCACATTTGGTACAGTAAGAGTTCACGCAGAACACGAGAGACAAGGCCTCAACCAAGGTTAAGGATTAGAAGAACTTTTCCTTGGATAGAAAGGAAAAGAAAGGGAAAGGGAAGAAATGACAATCAAAAGAAGATTCTGGTTATGCGAGCAAGAAGAAGGACTTTTTTAGGATTAAATGTTTTCACTGTCATGATCTGGGACACTATGCCATGAAGTGTCTGAATAATAAGGTCGGCAAGAAGCCTTCAGGAGGAGCAACAAGTGAAGATCTAGCTTCATAATTCAAGTTGGCCCTTCACCCTCATTTCATGCACGGTGAAATTAGTGATGGGTAGTGTATGGTATCTGGATATTGGAGCCTCATTCCATATGATGTGTAACAAAGAAATTTTCAATGACCTAGTGGAGAAGGACCTCCATATGCACATCGACATGGGAGATGATGGAAGGTATAACACACGTGATATCAGTACAGTTACTTTTCATAGGGAGTCTGGTTCTCCTTTCACATTAAAATATGTCATGTATGTTTCGGGTCTGAAGAAGAATTTAGTGTGAGATTCTATGTTGGAAGATTGTGGCTATGGTGTGATATTAAACAAAGGAAAGGATTTCCTTTGTCGCATCACCAAAGAACAAGTGAAACAGATCAAGGTTCGGGTGAAGAACCTCTACAAATTGGATATAGAATATTGTGCTTCTTCGAGCACAAAAGAAGATAAGGTGTAGAGCCAAGACAATGGTGAATTATGGCATAGGAAGCTTGGCCATTTGCACCATGGAGCTTTGAATATCATGCTGCATATTTATACAGGACTTCTAAAGGGTGCACTAGAGAAGAGAGATACATGAAAATGGTGTGCATTATGGAAGTAAACCAAATCCAGCTTTCATGATAAGGATAGTAGAGCACAAGCAGTCCTTGAAAGGGTTCATTGAGATTTTTGTGGACTTTTCCCGACATCCTCTATGGCCAAGAACATTTATTATGTTATATTTGTAGATGATTTCTCATGTAAGTGTTGTATATTGTTCATTCAAAATAAAGACTAGGCATTCTCAAAATTTTGTGAATTTATAACAATTTTTAAGAAGGATATTGGTAGGAAATTGAAGGCTCTCAAGAGCGATAATGGTGGAGAATATATGTTGCATGAGTTCAAGAAATTCTCTACAAAAGAAGGCATTCATAGGGATTTAATAACACCCCATAACCCACAACGCAATCATGGTTGCTAAAAGGAAGAACAAAAGTATTACGGGAGTTTCATGGGCGATGTTGCATGATAAGGGTCTAACATTGCAGTTATGGGCTGCAGCATGCAACACAATAGTATATGTGTAGAAAAAGAGTCCTCACTGGATTCTCAGGATGAGTACACCAAAAGAAGTTTTTTCAAGTAAGAAACCATATGTGTCACACTTCAGGATCTTTGGTTCATCAGTTTACTGTCATGTTTTCAAGGATGAAAGGAGAAAAATAGAACGAACAATAGAGTTGGGAATATTTGTGGGGTACAATGATACACCTCACAACTATCAGGTGTACCTTCCATGTCACAGTATGACATTTGTTTGTAGAGATGTGAAGTTCAATTAATATAAGGCCATGAGATATTCCCTTGAGAGGGAGCTTTAGTTGCATGTAGATGAGGAGCTTTTGGCTCCAAAGTCAAAACCTCAGGATGTTATGGAGAAACCACAAGGATAGGAGAAGAGAGTGGAAGAACCCACTCATGCAGAAACATCCATAGATTGAAGGAATCACACTAGGGAAGCTGGCAGATTATTGCATCATGCTAGAGAGAATGTGGGGGCACCCACATCACAACGCGCAAAGAGGAGGTTACCAGATAAGTACATTAGGAACATGGATTTGATGACTGATATAGATGAGATAGAACCATCCTCATTCGAGGAAGAACTGCAGAAACTAGTGTGGGTTGATGCCATAGAAAAGAAATATGATTCCATAATCAGAAACAATGTTTGGGAAGTGGTCCCAATACTAGAAAATAATTTAGTGGTAAGTTCAAGGTGGATCTACAAGGTGAAGACAACAGTAGAATAAAGAATTGAGAAACACAAGGCCAAATTTGTGGCCAAGGGGTTCTCTCAGGTGTATGGAATTGATTACGAGGACACATTTTCTCCAGTAGCAAGGTAATATTCTATCATATCAATTCTAGCACTTGTATCACAGATGGGATGGAAGGTCCATTAGATGGATGTGAGGATAAAATTCCTTAATGGAGTGATTAAGGAGGAGTTATACATTAAAAAACCAAAAGGATTTGAGACCCTCGATAGAGAGTCACATATGCGTAGACTCAAGCGAGCATGGTATGGATTGAAACAAGAACCCTGTGCTTGGCACACCAACATCGAAAACTATTTCACCAAGTTCGGCTTCACCAAAAGTGAAGCAGATGCAAAACTTTACCATATTGTTGTTGAAGGTAAATTGTTGATTATAGTATTATATGTCGATGATCTGATATTAACCGGTGATGAGAAGTTTATCAAACCGTTCAAAGAGGATCTTGCAAGAGAGTTTGAGATGAAGGACATGGGACTCATGCATTCTTTCCTAATTTTTGAAGTTTGCAAGGGGATGAGGAACTGTTTGTCTCTCGAGAAAAGTATGCCAACGAGATACTAAATAATTTATGCATGGAGAGTAGAAAACCCATGGACACTCCTCTAGCAGGAAGTTGGAGGGAAGAGGATGCCAATTTAGGTGAGGAGGTGGAGGCCAGTATTTACAGGAAGCTTGTGGGTTCACTCATGTATTTGGTGAACACACGACCATAAATGTGTTATGCAGTTAACCAACTTAGTCAAGAAATGGTTAAGCCAACCAAACTGTATTGGAAGGTGGCCAAACATGTGTTGAGATACCTCATAGGAAATGCTCATTATGGTATTTGGTAGAAATAGATAAAGGGAGTGAATCTTCAAGGCTTCAAAGATGAAAATTAGGCAGGTAATCCATCATATCGGAAGAGAAATTCAGGAGGAGTCTTTAGTATCAGGTCAGTAGCAGTTTTTTGGTACAACAGGAAGAAAATATCAATTACACTCATCTCAACAAAAGCAAAGTATGTGGCTTCTAGTCTAGTAACTAGTGAAGCTATCTGGATGAGGAATATTCCTGTTGGGTTATTTGGTTAGATGATGGATCCAAAAATTATTTACTGTGGCAACCAAATTTGTATCAAACTCTCAAAAAATCCATTTTTTCTTGATCGATCCGAGCATATCAACATCAAGTATCACCAGCTACGAGATTGTGTGCAGAGGTAGATAATGTTGCTGGAATACATTCCTACATAAGAATATGATGCATATATTTTGAAAAAAAAAATTCAAGAGGAAAATTTGAATTCCATAGAGAAAGGATTTGGGTATCTAATAATCCCTTTCTTGTTGAGAGGGAGTGTTGAAAAATGGCAACAAGAAAATCCTGATTTAATTTTCCCTTGAATTAAATTAGGAGAAAAATGCAATTCCACATCACAAGACAACAATAATGTGTTAAACAAGTTCATTTGACTTAGTTGGATCGGTTAATTCGATTTGAGGGCCTAATTTGGGGAATGTAGAGTGTCTTATAAATTTTAGGAGCTTACTTTTAGTTTAATTTGAGTTGTTATAATTTAATTCAATTAAACTTAGACTTAAAATAAGTTAACTAGATCCAATTGTTGGAGGAACTAGTGGAAGGTTAAGTAGTGGGGTGTGTACTCAGTGATCAACCAATTAACTAATAAATCAACCATAATTAAATCATGAATGCATGATCTATGAGTTAACTAGTTGTGATTGGAGTTCAAGGGAAGTGTACTATTAATTGTATAATTATCCAAGTTGTACAAGTGGTGCATGCAGTCAGAGAAAGGTCTATAGGGATTACATAAATTTGGATGTGTATTTTCCCTAAATAATGGGGGATAATTCGTAAGGAAACAAAAAAAGGAAATAGGGCCTTGGTAGGAAGGAAAATTGGCTAAGTATTGGCCAAATTAAGCTTGTGATGCAGTGAGATAGATTATGCATGTGCAAAGGTTGCTCAGGATTGAGAAACCATAGTATTTCTTATCTATTTTCTAATTAATGCAATACAAATAGGAAGGGGTTTTGAGAAGTGGATTTCCCCTAGATATGTGCACGTGTTATGTGTGTTAATTGATTCATGTCGCATGTTTTTGTTATTGCTTCTCAATCATGAATTTCTTTTTGCAGATGAGTAGAGTAGATTCAAGTCTATTTTTTTAGAAAATTACATTAGCATTTTGAATCTACAAGGAATTTCTACACTTAATTAAACATTTTAAAATATTCAATATTATTTTTGTTCCTAGACTTAGAAATATTGTAGCAGACACATTAGAAAATGCCCCAACTAGGATGTAGCCATTGTAAACTTATTTTTCTATTAAAATTATATATAAACCATCTAGGCTAGAAAACGTCAATAATTTACGTGTTTTCAATGACGACCAACATATACTGCATTTTATGGATAATGCATATATATTAAAATATGATGCCATAGCTAAGGATGAGCACGATCATTATTTGCAGGACACATATAATGCAATAAAAGGAAACATTATTTCTAAGTGTGTGGTGTCCCTGGTGAATTTATATGACCTATAGAACCAATTTAGAGGACCAAACAACACATAGAACCAGAGCTCAAAGTGATCATCCGAACAAGTCAATTTGGGGACCAAGAAGATCTGAAGTATGTAACGTCGGCATGTGTTATTATCCATAGGAATAAAATACATTTATCTTTATATTCAAACATTATCGTGATGTTTTTGCATGGACATATGAAAATAAAAAGATATATGGCAGTTGTATTGTCCAACACATCATTCCTATAAACTTAAGGGGCAAAGCCTTTGCCGCGGAAATTATGAAAATTTCATCCAACACTGGAACCCCTTGTCCAAAAGGAATTGAGAAAATTGTTGGACACTTGGATCATTTTTAAATTCAGACATTCCACTTGGGTTTCCAACTTGGTCCTAGTTAGAAAGAAGTCTGGTGAAATAAGGCTATTTTTTTATTTCGAAAATATCAACTAGCCTTATGATAAATTCAATTACCTAGTGCCACCCATGGAAAAAATCTTTCACAAAATACATGGTTCAGATATTTTTTGATATTAGATGGTTTCTTTAGTTACAATCAAGTGATAGTAGCAGAACCAGATAGATTGGAGACTACCTTCAGGACTAAATGGGGAACATTCACCTTCAAGAGGATGCCATTTGGGATTATCAACATCGGTGCAAATTTCCAAAGAGGAATGAGCATCACTTTACATGGACTTATTGGTCAGAGTGTAGTTGTTTATTTATATGTTTTTACTATGTTCTCCAAGAAAATATTATATCACGTACATAATCTAAAATAGATATTCGAGCGACATTGAAAGTATGGGATTTCTCTTAATCCCAAGAAAAGTGTCTTTGGTGTGTCAGAGAGGATTCTCTTAGGGAACATCATGGCGAAGAGCAGAATTAAAATTTATCCCAAGAGGGTGAAAGCCATTATACATATCCCATGCCCAGTGAATAAGAAGGACATGCATTCTTTCTTCGGGAAGATCAGTTTCCTAAGAAAATTAATCTCTGATTATGCTCAAATAGTAAAACCTATACAGGAGATGGTTAAGAAAGATGTAGTATACAAATGGGATAACTGAGAAAAGGACGCTTACACTTAGATTAAGCATGATATTGCTAATGCACCCACATTATTGAGTCCATACAATGGCAAATATTTCCTACTTTATACCTTTTCTTCGAATTCATCGATTACAGTCATATTGACTCAAAATTATATTGAAATAAATGAGTAACCTATTTCTTTTATGAGTGCTATTCTGCAAGGGAAAACTTAAATTACCTTTCCATTGAAAAACAAGCATATGTTGTACACATGGCAGTTAATTAATTCAGGCCATGCCTTTTAAAATCTCACATAATCATATTTGTACCTCATCCAACAGTAATAACAATGTTAGTAAAACAAGAACTAAGTGAGAATAGGGCTAAATGGATGATCTTCTTACAAGAATATGATCTGGAATTCAAACCAGTTCATAGGGTCATGGTCTTATTAAGCGAGTAGCCGAAGCAAGATATGCTCTCGAGTAATATCTTTCAGGATGAGCGCAAGAGATAGAAATGTATAACATTGGGCATCTTCCTCAGTCCACATATATAACGCCATGGTATTCTAATTTACGAAAATTTCTAGAGCATGACACTTTCTCCATGCACTTATCAAATAAAGAGAAGAGGGAAAACCATTTAAAAGCTATATATTATCAATTAATTCATGAAATTATTTTCAAGAAGCACTGCAATGGTGTCCTACTAAGGTTCCTTGAGCCACAGGATATAAATGAGGTACTTAGAGACTTGCACGATGGATCGATAGGTGACCACTATGTGAGTGACACTAAAACACATAAATTTATGATGGATAGTTATTTTTGGCCCACTCTATTCAAGGATGTTCACACCTAAATCCAGAAGTTTCAAGCTTGTTAGAGATGTGTCGACTATGATTAAAATTCATCTGCCTAGCTACTACTAGTAGCAGTTGAGGAACCATTCCAATAGTGAATCCTAGATGTTATTGGATAAAATTTTCCCCATTCGTAAAACAAACACCGATATATTCTAATGGTGACATAATAATTCACTCATTGGTTAGAAGTAGTTCCTCTGAGACAAGCAAATGACCAGGAATCCACCCAATTCTTGCAACATAATATTATTACCAGGTTTGGCGTTCCTACATCACTTGTTTTTTACAATGCAACTTTTCATCATTAAAACTATATGAATTCGCATTAGAAAATGGGATTGCATTGAAACATGCATCTAATTATTATCCATAGAGAAATGGTTTGGCCGAATCAACAAATAATAATCTTATCCACATAATCAAGAAAACCATTTTCTCTAAAAAAAAGGAACTGGTATAAATCTTTGACCAATGCACTTTGGAATGATCGTGTGACTCCAAAACCTTCCCTTAAAAACCTCATCGTACTTTCTAGTTTAGAATAAAGAATATATCTTTCATTCGAACCTGTATATTCCAACCTTGAAAATCTCCCAAGTGTCATAATGTAGAACTTTCCTTTTGGTTTCGAGAAGGATAAAAAATTTACTCAAACTCAAGGAAGCCTTAGGCTCAAAGGCAAGGACAAATTTTTTTTCCATCAAAACCATGTAAAGAACTAGTTTTCTAGGAATTCCGTAGTGTAAAAGAGATTTTATTTGGGTGACCAAGTACTGAAGTGGGATAAACGCCATGAAGAAAATGGAAAACACATGAACTTACAACCTTTTTGTATTGGACCATTATTTTTTTAAGATCATCTAGGTCATAATACTTTCAATAATGAAATCCTTAGATAGGAGGATTTAACCCCTTCATGTAAATGGTCGAGATTTGAAACATTACTTTCAATAGCAGCTACAAGTTGCACTTCCTTTAAAATTTATTTTGTTTTAGATACTTTTTCTTGTGCCAGTCATACATGTCTTGTCTTGTAATGTTTGTTGGTCATTGAACATAAATAAGAACCTTGTGTAAAAATGCATGGTTCAAAATACTTTGTGGTGTAATGAAAGAGAAGTGTGACAACCACTACATTTGGATTTTTTTTCTCCTTACCTTTTTGGGAAAATGCCATAGGTTGAGCTAATTCTAGATGGAAAATACAATTTTTCCAATAGGATAACCTTGAGGGAAGCTATTAGATTCACACCTATGCTAGTATAAAAACTACACAACTTGGTGTAAATATACTTGTGTGTTAATTCTTGTACAATATAATAGAGAATGGATAAGGGGAAAATCTAAAGCGAGAAAACCAATATCATAGGTTTGAAAATACTTCTATGAAGGGGAAAATTCCTCTACTGTCAATAAGTTGGGATCCCTCTTCTTCATATTGAAAATAATAAGTTCCAATACATAGTTATATTAAATAAATAAATAAATAAAGGGTGAAAGAAGAGAAAGGCTTCCTGTAGAGGGAGGTGAAGCAAGTAACTACACCGAGGTGTTTTCCAGGTTCTCTAGTAGAGAAGCAACATTTGTGCTCCTGATGTGACTCCACTGGGGTATTTTCTGGGCCTACTGGTAGTATATCAACACAAGATATGAAAACTTATGCTTTGAATATCATAAAATCATTATGCACATTACCCTTTCCTTGATTGAAACAATCGTGATATGGTGTATCTTTTGTATGTATTCAACCAAGTAGAGGAAAGTGAGTTGTTATGAATATAACAGGGTCAAAAATGGGAAATCAAAGAAATCAATAATTCTAGAAGGTATCACCCTTAACTGAAAGATATTCCTGGATATAGAAGTTGAAGTCCACCCAGTGTGTCGCCAAGTGTTGTCATTGCTACAACACCCTCCAAAATTACACTACATTCAAATTTTTGGAGCCTATTATCACCATCGTATCTCATGTTGCATTGATCATCAAGTGTTGTCTCATGTTATTATATGTGTTTAAAGTGTCCTTGAATGTTATCAAGTGCCATCGCATTGATTAGAACATTTTTAGGTGCATTTAATTGTCATAATATCTTTGTTGTTGTAAAACGACACTTTTGGGTCGTAGTCGCACACAATTCACTTGTTGTACCTGGGGAATGTGTACAAAGTGGTGTTTTGATATATATTTATCATTTTTAAAGATTGTATAAGTTTTCTCGATGAGTTGGTATGTGTCTCACATGGTTTTACGTATAAAATCATCCTATTCACCCCTCTCCCTATATCCTGGACTTAACAAATATTTGGTTTCAAGAAAACACATTGAGTCCAAGAGTACATGAGTTCAATCTGAAGCCTTTATCCGGAATACTTCATTATTTTTAAGTGCACCATGCACTCTCCAAGAGCACAAATCACATTCCTTAAGCCCTTTCCCCTTCCTTGGTCTGGACTATTCCGTCCAAGAGACTAAGTCTTCCTTTGATATCACTCCTATGACTCAAAGAAGTGTGCGATATTGTAGTGCATGAGCACACCCCGAAGGCATCAAGCTTCACTCTTCATCCTCCCCTAATGAGCCATGCTCCCTTTAGACCCTTTGAGAACTTGAGCACACTGCAAAGGAACAAAGCTACTCCTTACAGCCTTTAGAGTTGGTCAATGCACCCTCTTGGGCCTATTGAGCACATGAGCGCACCACGAAGGCCTGAAGCCTTAATTATTTAGCCTTTAGGAGTATGCACCGGACCCTCTATATCTCTCTTGAGCGCAAAATTCACTTGAGAAGCCCGAAGTGTTCCCCTTCATCCTAGGGACTGGCACCATGCATCCTACCTTGACTGACTCCCTCTCTTGAGTGCATGAGCACATACCAAAGCCCTGAAGCCTTTCCCCTTCAACCCTTTACCCTTTCAAAGTGGGACCATGTGCCCAAAATATCCTTTTTTTCCATTGTTAAGTGCAATGAAAATTAATGAACATAAAATCTGCATAAAAAATGGTAAAATAGGAGATTTTGAGGCTGATGGTTTTTTTTTCATGAGTGATTGCAGCTTTAGGTATTCCAAGAATAGAATTGCAAGAAAATATGGGGAATATAGGGTGAAGAGAGTAAACAAATGAATCATTAAGAGAACAAATAACACACTTGAATCTAGATTATCAAATCACCTCGAAGACTCTATTAGATCACAAACCCTTTGGAGGGTAAAGACATCAACATTTGAAGCTGTATGAAGAACGAAGATAAGTGGAAACCATGCCACCACTGGAGAAAGGCCATGTCATCGATCACTATTAGTCCCACTCATAAAATATAGTGACATGTCATGTTATCATCACATGGTGGTGTGGAATTCATGATGTATTGTTGTAGTCGTTGTAAATAAAAATAAGTGGAAGTCCAAGAGACATGTATGAACTAAAGATTCATGGAAGTCCGAAAGACATGTAATACCAAAATTCATATGTAATTCCAAAAGTCATTTGTAATTCCAATGGTTGTATAAGTCCAAAATTCATTAGGAGTTGGAAAGACATGAGTCATGAGGATGCGAAAGGCCATACCTCAAGTTATAAAAGGATCCTCATTCCTCATGTAATGGAATTTTAACCTTCGCTTCTCCCACCAGACATTAAAGAGACAAAGTTAGTATTTTTGGGGAGAAAATATTGGCTCTAATGCTCCACTAATGGAGTTAGTGTTGTTCATTCTATTTATGTATCTTGGGGATTTTGCTCAATATTGAACCCTTCTAGGCCAAAACATTTTCACTCATGGATTATCAAAGTTTCTAAGAATATTCTTCGAATTTTTATAGTTCATGTTTGCTTTCATCCGTACTGGAGTAATTGAAATATTCCAGTGACTTTAGTGCTCACTTGTTGGAAATGTGTGGAAATTTTTATAATGATTGTCATATCTATGTGAAATATTTCTCTTGGTGTTAGACAAGTCTTTATTATTCATGTGTGTTTCCATTAGGGTAGTACTATTACTTCTCTCTTAGAGGCTCACTTTATTTCCCCTTATGCAGAAAGAGAACCTTGATACATATGAAATTGAACATTCACAAAGCGCACTCTCTTGCTCATTCAAAATGACATTTGAACTTATCTCTTCTACTGACATATAAAGCCAAGGAATATTTTGATGTAAACAACAATCAAGTCATATTCCAGATGGGGCTCCTTCAACAAAAAATGTGAGGTCTAGTTGGGACCTTATATCAGGGAGATACCTTGTATGTTGGCAGTTTCCAACACCGTAAAAAACATCATACTATTATTCATATTTCATTTCGAGATGTGTATTGTCACAAGTATGCAGAGCAGAGAAATTGGCATTTATGGTTGCAGCACGTTGGTATGGAAACATTGTATGTATGGTATCCCTTGTTAGCCGTGGATGAATGACATCATTGACATCTCAATTTTATTGTAGAGAAGTATTGGCATTGGTGTACTGATGGAAAAATAATATTGGTATTAGCACTTTGATTTGGCTCCATATTATGCATAATTGTTTTCATATGTAACCCTAATTCTGAGCAATAGGTAATGACATTGTTGTTTATGTATTGATCGATAATTGTACTTTGTATCTTAGCTGAACTATTGGTGAAATCTAATACAAGAAGAAAAATTAAACCACGGGTTTCCCCCTTGAGGGATTTGTCCTTGGCATGAGGGTTTCACTCAATGAACCTTTGACCTATCATGTGTGTTCTTTTCATATTAAACAATACCCTTAATTTGACTACATATTGGAAAATACCCCTAAAAATTACATTATTTAACCCCTTATCAATACGAACCCAATATACCTTCCCAATTAAAAAAACCTCTACTTCCACTAGATATTGTAGGTATCATTTTTTTTTAACATTTTTTATACCCCTTTATATTTTTTCATTAACTTTGAGCTCCATTTTTTATACCTTCCAATATAAAACCCCTTTACTCCCTATATATCCCCCAATATATTATTTCATTTTTTCTTCAGTATATATCCCCCAATATGAAATCATGTGGTATGGTATTTCTCCCATAGTGAATCCCATGTGTTCCTTGGTCTCTTACCAATCCTTGTATCTCTATGTGTCTGTGATTTTCCTTGTTTCTCTTATTTCCACTAAATTGTTGATTATGTCATTCTTTCTATATAATTCCATATTATGTGGTGATTTTATGGGGTGAATGAATATGCAAATGATGAAAAGTATATATAAATGAAATTATAAAAACAAAGAAGAATATATCCCTAAGAGAAAATTAAAACCCTAAACGTGGCTTGAGGGCTAACTTGTAAGCATAGAACACACTTTGTTAGAATTTAGGCCATAAAGAAATATAGATAAGAATAATTATAACAAAAATAAATTTCAAACCAATTTCTTATCTTGGATAAGTGTAAGCCAAAAATTCCCTATGTCACTATCAAAGTAGAGTAAGGTTTCACACTGACTTAATATATTACACTATAGGGAGAAATCCCTATAGGTAAGATGCAGAGCTATGGTTTGAAAACTTTAAGTTTCTAGGAAATGTATTTACCTTCCAATAATATTTGAGAAAAGTGGGGGGGGGGGACTTGAGGCCATAATGACAAAGGAAGTATATTTTCAACAACCAAACCTTAGGAATAATCCCATGATCTTTCTATGCAAAAATATAAATGTAAAAAATTAAAAGTTTAACTCCACGCCAAATGCATGCCAAGAAATGTAACTGGAGAAATAAAAAAGGCAGACCTAGTAACAAGGAAGTACAGAGTCATAATGGACTTGGTTCAAACCCTTCGTCTGTCAGGGGGCATAGAATTTTTCCTCATCAAAATACATACAATAAGAATCAATATATGGAGGAAACCATGCATATGCATGGCCATACCTTTGGAATTCCAAGCTTTCCTCAAATTTTCAGAGCTTTTCTCTTGACCAAGTTAGAATGAAAATGACACAATGTGGCGTAGGGGTAGAGGGTATATGATTACCCTAATGGTACCCGACTTCATTCCTATCATTTATTAGCCCAAGTTGATCACCATTGTTGACAAGGAAAGATCGTATGGCTGGGTATGGTCCAACATAAAAACTACTAGAATGTGGATCCATCACGTGGATTGATTACCATATAACCTTTGTGTAAGGGCCGCGGTGCTATGAGGGCACTTCGAATAATGACATCATTCAATAATTTCTCATATGTATATAAAAACCAACAAATGGAACCAAATAAAACATAGTAACAATGATATATTGTGTGCGGTAGTATAGTCAATATAAGGCCATCATAATGGTATAGGGTTCATGGTGCCATAATTAAAATAAGGTCACCATATTAGCTATTTTTTTTGGATATTACATAAAAATAATATATGAATAATTACCATTACACTATATTTGTGAATTTATGCTAGATAAATGTTCTAGCATAGCCATAACATCGAGGCTAACAAATAGAGTGTTGAAATGAATTTGACTATTAAGGAGTAGGTGAGAATAGTTTGAATACAATATCTAGCCACTTTTGGATTTCAAGGGAGACTCGAGAATGAAAAAACATTACAATGTTCTAAATTATAGAAAAGAAAAATAAATGTTGGGGTAATAATGATATTTATTCTCTATACAAGAAAAATCAATGGTTATCCATTTTATTGTGACAAGTGATGTATGTAATAGGTTTTTCTTTAAAACAATTAGCATGTAACTCATGATTGTTATTGGATGGTTTTGAGGAGATGCTACATATGGCATCAAAGAAAAACATGTTGCAACATTGTGGCCTATGAGTTGATCATGATCTTGTTTAAAAAAATGAATTTTTGCTTTTTCACAAAAGGAGGAGTGAAGAAACATGATAATTGATGACAAAATTGCAGGGAGAAACTCACATAGGTGAAGACGGGTTCTCAGTACATATGGGTGAAGAAGTGAAAGTTCCTACAATGAAATTGATGAATATGGTGAGATATCTAAGAAAATTTCTAGTAAGACTCCGTGCAAGACATGAAAAATTATTATAAGTCAGCACAAAATAGGAAAAAAATCATTAAAAACTTAACAAATAGATCTAATCCCAAAAGTATGGAAACAATAATGCAAAAAGAGGACCACGGAGAGAGTTCCAAGTGGAAGAAATCTGATGAGGTGGTTGTAAGTAATGAAGCTAAATATGAGGTGGAAGAAGACAAAAACTAAGCAAAATCACATTTGAAGCAAGGAAAGAGACCAAAAATGGAATTGTAAGGAGAATTCAATAAAATTAGACTCCCAACCTATGATGGGGATTCTGATGAATTGTAACATAGGTGGGGTTTCTTAATATGAATATGAATTTTCAAGTTTATTCTTATTCTACTAAATTAAAAGCCAAATTAGCTACATACAATTTACAGGGAAAATCCTCACTTTGGCGGGAAGAAGTTAGAATAATGAAAAATTTAGATAACAAGAACATTAATTAGGAAGAATTTCAAAGATTGTTTAAGGGAAAATATCTATCTAAATGTTAAATTGATGAAAAGGATAACAAATTTCATGATAAAAAACATAGCCAAATATCAATGGATAAGTTATTGATGAAATTTACTCATCTTTTGAGATATGTGCCCTATATATGAGAAGAAAAATCTATAGGACAACACTTTATAAATTGTCTTCCTCTTTATTTTAAATAATGAATTGAATATGAAAATCCCCAAAAATGGATGAGGCCATTAGAAAATAAAGAATATAATATCAATAGGCTAAATATAGAAATGAAAATATGAAATTATGGACTAGTTAACATAAAGACATATTTTCCCAGGTTGTAAAAGGAGGAAAACCTATTTTTTTTTAAATTTTGGTAAGGGAAACCAGAGTCATAATTTCAGTAAAAATAATAATCATACACAAAGAAAAAAAATCAAACTTGATGCAAGCAGACATACCTAGGTAATAAGGGACTAAATGGGAAGGAAAATTGTCATGAAACCAACTCCAAAAATAAAATAAAAGAGAGATCAAATCCTTATAAATTAGCCACTTCGAGGGGGAAACCTCCAATACATTACATAAATGAACAATTCTTGGATGATACAAATGACCAAAACCTCCTTCTATATATAGGAGTCCATGGTCCCACAATATAATCCTAGCCGACCTAACAATAACAATGTAAGGGCACTATAATAACAATATTTGGGTTACAGGGGTACAGTAATAACAATAAGGGGGCTACAATAATAAAAATAAGGGACTAAACTAGTAATTATGGACCTAACATGCCCCTCTCCTTCAAAAAAGTGTTGTCCTCAATGCTTCAGTAGATCTGGGTGATTCTGTATAAAATTATCATCCTCCCATGTAGAATCTTCAGTGGGTAAGTTCTTCCACTTGATGAGATACTTTGAAATTGATCGATTTCATAGCTATCGAGTTCTTGTTTCCAAGATCGCTTCAGGTTCCAATATGGTTTTTCCTTCCTCATCAAGTTCTAGAAATATTGTTTGAACTAGAATATTTTCACCTATAACCTTCTTTAAGCATGAAACATGGAAAACTGGATGCACTCGCAAAGAAGCAGGAAGCTCCAATTTGTATGCCATAGTACCAATATTTTGCAATGCCTTGTAAGGACCATAGTAATTTGGCCATAATTTATTATCCTTCTTAGCTTGCTTGAGAGACATTTTTTTGTATGGTTGTAGCCGTAAAAATACCCAGTCTCCTACATCAAAACTTCTCTCACTGTGATGTTGATCTGCCTGTTGTTTCATTCGATTTTGTGCCAAATTTAGGTTATACTTTAAGAGTTGGAGAACTTCTTGTTGGTGCTCAATTTGATCTTCGACTGCTTGAACCTTATAATTTTCTCCTAAAGATGATGTGATGGATGGTGGATGATATCCATAAAGTGCCATAAATGGGTCATTTTTTTTTCAGTGTGGAAGGAAGTGTTATACCACCATTTAGCGAGACATAACCACTTAACCCATTGTGTTTTTTTACTAGATACAAAACAACGAAGATATTCTTCAAAACATTTATTCACTATCTCAGTTTGACCATCGGATTGAGGATGATAAGATGAGCTATGAGCTAATTGAGTACCCAAACAAGAAAATAAATCCATCCAAAAATTTCCAGTAAAATGGGATCTCTGTCGCTCACAATAACCTTTGGGCTTCCATGTAGCTTTTGAATTGTGTCCATAAATGTAGTAGCAACTATACTTGCTTTAAATGGATGAGAGAATGCACAAAATTGTTCATACTTGGTAAGTCTATCAACTACCACCATGATGACACTCTTTCCTTCGAACTTAGGTAAACCTGTGATAAAATCCATTGAAATATCCTCCCAATGTTGACTTGGAATGGATAAAGGTTGTAGAAGACCCGAGATCTTAATTTTCTCAACTTTATTTTTCTCACAAATAAAAAATTCCGCCGCAAAATTTTGAATATCAAATTTGAGGCCATCCCAAAAAAATATTTCTTCACCCTGTGGTAAGTTTTTAAAAATCCTGAGTGTCCTCCTAAAGGAGAAGTGTGCAATTCCAAAAGAATATTTTGTTTTAGATGGGAATTCTTACAAATATATAAGCGATCATTGTACCATAAGGAATAATTTTTCCAACTAAATGTATCAAATGTACTAGGATATTGCTGCAAATTTTGAATGAGATTCCACGCTTCTTCGTCCTTCTTCCATTCATCCCTTGCTTCAGTTATCCAATCTGGTTGGATAATAGAAATGGCACAAAGCAATGCTTTCACCTCTTCATTCTTTCTTGAGAGCGCATCTACAACAACATTTAGCTTTCCTTTGCTATAAATTATTTCAAAGTCATAACCTAACATCTTTGTGACACATTTTTGCTGCTCTTCTAAAGATAGTCTTTGTTCCAAAAACTGTTTAAGACTATCATGATCATTTTTTACCTTGAAGTGTCTTCCCATTAGGTAAGGTGTCCATTTCTTTAGTGCATGTAGTATTGCTAGCATTTCCTTCTCATAAATAGCTTTCTGTAAATACTTTCCTTTGATTGGATGACTTTCAAAAGTAATGGGTCTTCCTTATTGCATTAAAACAACACCTATTCCATTTCATGAGGCATCAAATTCCACAATAAAGGTTTTTGTGAAGTCTAGTGTAGCTAAGATCGGTGCTAGGCACATTTCCTCTTTAAGATGTTCAAAGGCCTTAGTTGCTTCAGGAGTCCATGAAAATTTATCTTTCTTCAATAATGTTGTTACAGTTGCTGCTATTCTCCCATAATTCTTAACAAACTTGCGATAATACCCTGTTACCTGAGAAATCCTCGCAACCGCTTTATGGTTGTGGGGACTTTCCATTCCTTAATGGCTTTAATTTTTTTAGGGTCTCCCTTAAAACCCTCATGAGATACAATATGACCAAGATACTCCACCTCTTGTACTCCGAAGAAACATTTATATGTTTTTTCATATAATTGTTTCTCCTGCAATAGTTTGAGCACCCTATCAACATGTTGAACATGATCCTTCCAATACCTGTTGTACATTAGTATATCATCAAAAAATACTAGCACAAATTTTCTAAGGGTTTGAAAATGGAATTCATCAACCCTTGAAATGTAGAAGGTGCATTGGTAAGGCCAAAAGGCATGACCAAAAATTCATAATGACCCTCATGAGTTCGAAAATGTTGTTTTTGGAATATCTTCAGTCTTCATTCTAATTTGATGATATCCTGAACGAAGATCCCACTTGGTAAAATAAATTGCTCCATGTAATTCATCCAATAATTCATCAATCACAAGAATGGGAAATTTATCTTTAATGGTGAGCTTATTAAGCTCCCTATAATCCGTACACATGCGCCATGATCCATCCTTCTTGTGCACCAATACTACTGGAGTAGAGAGAAATTTGACTAGGTTGAATTATACCAGCCTCTAAAATTTCTGTAATCATACGTTCAATTTTTCTTTTTTGGACATAAGGATATCTATAAGGTCTGATGTTTGGAGGAACACTTCCTGGAAACAAATTAATAACATGATCATGATCACGAATAGGTGGGAGTCCTTTGGGAGTTTCAAACACCTTGGAATGATTGTCCAAGACTTTTTGGAGATTTGCAAAAATAGATAATTTTGATGTTGGGACTTCTAGTGAGCATAATTGTGCAATTACGCCTCATTGTTCATTCTTCATAAGCTTTGTCATGAAATTAGAGCTTATTATCTTTCCCAGCTTCCCTACGATACCCTTTAATTCAACTTCCTTTCCTTCTGGAAAAAATTTCAAGAAAAAATCTTGAAAATTAAAAGCTATTGTCCCCAAAGATTGTAACCATTGTGCTCCTAGTACAACATCAGTACCTCCCATAGGAATGGAAATCATTGGACTATTAAATACATATTCCCCCATGGTTAGCTTGATATTATAGTATTTTCTAGAGAAATTTATAGTTCCTCCATTTGCAACCGTCACTTGACATTCTGGTGCTGGGTATAGGAAACAATTCAATTCCTTGGCTACCTTACAATGAATAAAATTATGGGTACTACCTGAATCAATCAATACTATTAACTTTTTCTTCTTAATATGTCCTTCTATCTTTAGAGTTTGAGGAGTGGTAATTCCTGCGAATGCATTACAAGATATGGTCAGACTCATTTCTTCCTCTTCTAGGGTTGGTTCCTGGTGTATATCCTCTTCTTTTGAAGATTCTTGTTCATTTTCTTCTTTCTATTCACAATCTATGTAAAATAATTTCTTCTCGGCACACTTATGACCTTTGGTGTATTTTCCATCACAACTGTAGCAAAGCCCTTTTGCTCTTTTTTCTTCCAATTGTTGTGGTGTCAACCTTGTAGGTTCTGTAAGTCTAGGAGTAGCAACACTTCCATCTTTATATATGAAAGTGTTAGGCTTCCTTGTCGCCATAATTTTACATTAAATTTTTCTTGCCAACCTGAATGTCTTTTCCAATGAATCAAGTTCCCAAACTCGAACTTCATGTTGGATGTTATCCTTTAAAGTCCCTATGAAGACATCAATCTTGTGTTTCTTTGGAATATCGGTTACCCTTATATTCAATTTTTGGAAGTCTTCAATGTGCTCCACCACTGAACCCTTTTTTTTTAGATTTTTCAATTGGCTAAAGAAGGTGTTGCTTTTTGTATCATCATAATGTGCTAATATTTCCTCTGTAAAATTGACCAAGTGAAAATTTTTTATGGGATAAAAGCAATCAATACCATACAAATGTATTTTTTTCTAAATGTAAAGTTACAATGCGTACCTTTTGTGTGTTTTTCACATTATTGACATCAAAATATTGCTCCATATGTAGTATCCATGTTATGGGATCCTTGCCATCAAACTTCTTCATATCCATATTTGGAATATGGTGGTTCTTCCATCCAACAATAGAGTTTATGAAATCACGATTAAAATTTATTTTGTTCTCATCGTGATTTTCCTCTACTATCTTTTTTCCATTAGGAAAATTTCTTGTATCAACTTTGCCAAACCTTCTATGTCTACTTTTAGATCATTCTTCATGTTTTCCATGTTGTCTTTCATTTTTTCATCAATCTTAGCTTCCATTCCATCCATCTTAGCTTCCATGCACACTTCCATGCCATCCATTTTAGCTTCCAAACCATTCATCTTAGCTTCCACACACCATCCTTATTAGTTTCCACACCTTTCCTCAAAACCTCCATTTCATTTTTTGTTGCTCTTTGCGATAATAAAATTTGGTGCAATTTCTCTTGTAATTTTGATATCTCATGTTGTGTTTCTTCATCTTCATGAGTCATAGTAGAGCCTTCTGAAGGCTTAATGGGTGTTAAATTCCTTTTAGGGGGAATTTTAGAACCCAATACTGATATCTATTCTTCAATATGCCCATGGAATAAATTCAAACTATTTTTTTTTCAAACGAGACTTATGTAATTCGAAAAAAATACACACCTTTTTCTTGCTTTTGAGGAGCTCGATATTGAAACTAAATTATCTCTATAATTTCATCTTGTAAATATCTAACATTTGGCCCTAAAGTAGCCCTTTGAATCTTCTTTTGAATGCCACAGGTCTGACCTGCTTTGGATTCTTCAAGGAAAAGTTATGCCCAATCTTCCACGATGACCTAATTATGGACTAGTTCAGTAGAGCGAACTTGTACAACTTGCCACGTGTCAATGTTTCCTCCTTCGGCTCTAAAATTCATATACTAACAACTACAGTCTGTGTACTTCTGGCCAATTTTTACAGAATCCCAATCCAACACTTAGAGGGACAATTATGATTTTTTTCCCATAGTCACCTCTTTGAGATGAAATTCAGGAGCCTGAAACAATCCTAACTTCCAGAGATCATATCTATGAAACTATTGCGAACCAAGATTTGAAATCTTTACAGGAGGTTCCTCAGGATTTCGGCTTCGCACTGTAAAAATTTCTGCTTGTGAAACTTCGTATATGGAAATTTATAGCGACAATGACACGATGACCCATTTTAGTTGAAATTCAAGAGCCTAAAAAAACCATAACTTCCCTAGATCATATCTCCAAAAATATTTTGAACCAAGATCTGAAATTTGTACAGGAGGTTCTTCAGGATTTCGGCTTCACGCTGTAAAAATTTCATCTTCTGAACCTTCGTAGGAAAAAAATTTATTGTGAAAATTCCATGATGACCTGTTTGGAGCAGCGAAACCCTAGAATCCAAAGCTCTGATACCAAATGTTAACCACTTCGAGGGGGAAACCTTCAATAAATTACATAAATGAACAATTCTTGGATAATATAAATTACCAAAACCTCCTTCTATGTATAGGAGTCCATGGGCCCACAATATAATCCTAGCCGACCTAACAATAACAATGTAAGGGCACAATAATAACCATATTGGGGTTACAATGGTACAACAATAACAATAAGGGGGCTACACGAATAAAAATAAGGAACTAAACTAGTAATATAGGTACCTAACAAAAATGAAGCATTAAAATGTTGGGGTTGGGGAAAACCCCATCTTCTGCAAAACTTCCTCTATAATACAAGTTGCAGAATTTGTAGAATATTCATGAAGCCTCCAATGTTAATGATGTGGCTAGGAATATTCCTCAGATTAATGAAGCATTAGAAGCATGCCAGGTGGAACATCAATAGACTATGGCAGAGATAGAAGGTACAATGTTAAATAAACCTATCTATTTTTTTATAGATATTGGTACCAGATTGAGTTACATTAGTCCCAATATCGTAGAAAAATGTAAGTTAAATTCAAAAAAGTACAAAAATTCATGACTAGTCCAGTTGGATACTCAGGCAAAAAAATATAAGTTACAAATTTGGTAAAAATGTGTTTTATTGTTTTAAATGGTAATAAAACTACTACGAAGCTAAAAATTCCGCCGTTAGGTTAATATGACATACTAGTGACAATGGATTGGTTGTAGGGTCATAAAGAAATTGTTAATTGTTTAGATAAAAATGTCACATGTACCTTAGATAATGGAGAAATGCAAGTTGTAAAAGGCATACCTAAACACATTTCTTTTCAACAAATATTTTATTTACAATTAAATAGGGTTACAAGAAAAGGATGTCAATTGTTTTCCATTCAAGTGGAAGACCATTCACAAGAAAAATAAGTTAAATCCTTGGATTATTTGGAAGTTATTTGGTATTACAAAGATGTATTTTTAGATGAGATTCCTAGTTTGCCGCCTAAAAGAGACATGTATTTCTCGATAGGATTAGTACCAAGAGTTGGATCAGTATCTAAAGCACCTTACTCAATGAGTGTCCTAGAATGTATTAGAATTAAAAATTCAGTTACAAGAGTTATTAAATAAAGGGTACATCATAATGATTGTTTCATCATCAAGTGCACTGGTATTATTTATTAAAAAGAAAGAAGAACATTTTGATTATGCATAGTTTACTAACAAATGAATAAATTGACAATTAAGAATAATTATCCACTACCTAGAATCGGTGATTTATTTCACCAAGTAAAGGGAGAAACTATTTTTTCTAAAATATATCTAAGGTCGGGATATAACCAACTAAGGATAAAAAAAATATATTCCTAAAACAAATTTCTTAACCTAGTACAAAGATTATGAATTTATAATACTTCCCTTCATACTTATGAATGCATGTACTACTTTTATGTGGTTGATGAATAATGTTTTTAGTAAATTTATGGATATATTTGTATTAATATTTATAGATGATATATTGATTTATTCAAAGAATCTGGAAGAGCTCAAACAACACATAGAAATAGTATTATATGATCTACGTGAACATCAGTTGTACGATAATATTAGAAAGTTTGAATTTTATTAAGATAAAATACAATATTTAGGACATGTGATGTCTAAGGATGGAATAGCGATGGATTTTGAAAAGGCAAAATCCATTCATAGTTGGCCAACTGCTGAGGTTATGGTGGACGTGAGATCATTCATGGGTATCATAGGAGAATATTGCATATTTATAAAGGGGTTTTCTAAATTAGCTTACCCCATAACCTCTTTGTAAAAGAAAGGGGTTAAATTTGGGTGGAATTAAAAATTTCAAGAGAGCTTTGAAAAATTAAAAAATTTACTCACTATTTCACTTGTGCTAAAATAAGAGACCTTGATAAAGACTTTACAGTTTGTACTGATGTTTTTTTGGAAGGTTTTGGAGGAGATCTCATATAGGAAAATCATGTGGTGGGTTTTGAATCTTGAAAATTAAAGTATATTGACATAAATTATGTAGCTTATGACCTTGAATTAAATTTAGCTATTCATGCACTTAAGATGTGGAGGCACTATTGAATTCGTAATAAATTCACCTAAATTACTGAACATTTGAGTTTAAAATATTTTTTCATCCAACTTGACATCTATGTCATGCAAGACAAACACATGGACTTCTTGAGTGAATATGAATTTGAAATTAAGAATTTAAAAGGGAAGGAAAACAAAATGGTGGGTGCAGTAAGTCGAATTAGGAAGAAAATTTTTGAGGTAATAGTAAGTAGTGCTAAAACAAATTTTATAGAACAAATTAAGATAACACCGTTAGAAGATAAAGTTTATAATTAGATTTGTCAAAGATTGAAAAATAGAGCTAATAATGGAGAAAAATTAGATTATGAAATTAATGAAAATGAGTTACTAACATTTAAAAAATAGAATCTATGTTCCTAATATGGCCAAGATTAAAAACATGATATTGGATGAGTACCAAAAAAGGCCCTTTTTCAACCCAACTAGGTTATCAGAAAATCATTTCGCTCTTAGCAAGGAGTTATTATAGCCTAATATGAAGAAGGAGACATATGAGTATTAGTTAAATACTAATAGTGTTAGCAAGTAAAAGTAGATAATGAACACCTAGCGGGATTAATGAACCCCCTGTGTCTACTGAAATGGAAGTGGGAGGTAATGTCGCTATATTTTAATATTGGTTTACCAAAAACTAGAAAACAAAATGATTCAATTATGGTTGTTGTGGAAAATTTATCAAAAGATGCTCATTTTATACCTATTGAGTCTACTTATAAAGCTACATAGGTGGAAAAAAATTTCATGAAGGAAATATTTAGACTTCACAAAATATCAGGGATTGTCATGTGAGAGAAGGATGAAAAATTCACTTCCAACTTTTGGAAGGCATTATTTACTATAAAATGTACGCAAATTAATTTTAGCACTGTGCATCACCCACAAATAGATGGGAAAACCAAAAGGATCAATCAGGTCCTTGAATACATGCTACACTTGTACGCAATGAACCATCCCAATAAATGGGAGGACTATCTACATTTAAATGAGTTTTCCTATCTACTATATAAATTGGAGCCTAATAATAGAATGCTTAAATTAGGGTATCTAAAATTTTAAGCCCTAATTTTATCTTACTGTAGAAATTTGAGTAAGGGAACCCTACTAAGGAACCCAACATTGATTTATACTCTACAAAGAGGGTAAGACTTTGGGGGATATAAAGATAGAAAATTCAAGTAAATTTGATTAAATTAGATGTCTAACCAGAAAACAATAAATAATATGCATGCACAAAACCTCAGATGGATGTCATTCCACTTTTCCATAAAATTAGTATGTATATTGAAGTTGTATAGAATGAGAAATATTACATAACATAAAATTGTGGCCAAGGTTATCACATATTGCGATGTTGACAAAAGAGCGAGACCTCGTCTACCCACCTTAAAACATGCACTCCTTGACTATAAGAATATTAAATCTATAAAGGAAACCTCGAGTACGAACCCATGACAGGAGCCTACTAAGCGTTTTGGCCAACAGCTTTCATCTAAACATAAATAATAATCATATTTTATATACAAGTATGAAAACATAACAATGTTTTAACTCTTTTATATTAACAAAATAACATAAGTAAATTGAATTGTGTTGCAAGAATTTTCAAGAAAATCATTTTACACATGTATAGACAAAAGAATGAAAATATCCAACATTGCCATAAATTCATAGTTCTTATGATAGTAAAATTCTCATTAGAGTAAAAATAACTTAGCATAATATAGCCATTTTATTCCAAAATATTAAAATATTTGACCATATAAGTGATGAATATAACCCAAACTTAAGATATATGAGGACTCTATTGACATTACAGGGGAAACCCTTATGAAAAAAAAAGTATATTCACTATGGCTACCAAGGTTAGGCTCTCTGTTGATTCCCAAATGAAACCCTTGGGATAATTATAAAAATTTAAAAATGAGAATCTCTTACATGTTAGGGCCTTCCATTTACCTTAAACCCTTATAAAACTAACATAGCTCGATATAACAAAGCTGAAGCATGAAAAATGGATTCAAGACCCACGAGAGGCACGAAGAAAGATGAATAACTAAAAGATCCAAGATGGAAAAGAGCCACCTCGTAAGAAAATAAACCTTGAACGTTCGTTTTGCATGAAACCTTAAATGAGGGTAGAGGGATAACATGTAAGCACATAACACACTACCATAATTTGGACCATGAAGAAATCTACATAAGAATAATTATAACAAAAATTAGTTTCAAACCAGTGCCTTACCTTGGAGAAGGGTAAGTTAAAAATTCCCTACATCACTATCAAAATATAACATGGGTTTTCACTAATTTAATATATTACACTATATGGATAAAACCCTATAGGTAATAGTCAAATCTAGGGTTTAAAAAATTTAAGTTCCTAAACAATGTATTAAATTTCAAAGAAGCTTTGAGAAAAGGGGAGGGGGACTAGTTTCTGCGATGAAACCTCAGGAAGAATCCCACAATATTTCCTTGCAAACAATACAAATGTAAAACATTAAAATTAAAAATCCATGTGAAATCCATGCAAATAAATGTAACTTCATAAATAATCAAGGATGACCAAGTAATAAGGAATTATAGATTTAGAATGGACTTGGTTCGAACCCCACCTCTATCAGTTGACATAGATGTTTTCCTTGTCAAAATATATTCAAAGAAAATCAATATATTAAGGAAACCTTCTATATGAATGGACATACCTTCATAATTCCAAATTTTCCTCTTTTTTATAGAGGTCTACTCTCGACCAAGTCAGAATGCAAATGAAAAATGCGATGAAGGGGAAGAGGGTGGATGATTACCCTAATGGTACCCTATCATTCATTAACCGAATTCAATCACCACAATTGACAAGGGAAAATCATGTGGCTAGGTGTGGTCTAGCACATCGATTAATACCATGTGATCCTTCTTGTGGAATGATCACCATATAACCTCTACCTAAGGGTCAAGGTGCCATGAGGGAAGTTTCAATAAAAAAACCATTAAATACATTTCTCATATGTATATAAGCACATACAAATGGAATCAAAGCACACATAGTAACAATGATATATTTTGCACAATAGTGTAGTCAATATAAGACCATCAAATTGGTATAGGGTACATGATGGTGTAGTCAACATAAGGTCACCATATTTACTATTTATGTAGTATATTAAATAAAATATATATATCAATATTGACCATTACACTATATGTGTAAACTTATGCTAGATCAATGTCCTCACATAGCCATAACCTTGAGGCTAACAAATAGAGTGTTGAAATCAATTTGAGAATTAAGGAGAATGCGAGAATAGCTTGGATACAATATGTAGCCCTAATTTTGGATTTCAAACAAGACTCAATAATGGAGAAACATTACAATATTCTTGATAATAGAAAATAAAAATAATCGTCGAGGTAAAATGAGATGTTTTCTCTATACAATCAAAATAAATGATTACTATGTTTATTGTGACGCGTAATGTATATAATAAGTTTTAAAAAAAATATTACTTTGTAACTCATAATTTTTATTGGGTGATTTTGGGGAGATTTTGGGGAGATGGTACATACAGTTTTATTAAAAAAGAAATTTGGGATCCAACCAAGAACCGTTACATTTCTTCAAAAGTGCCAACATTCCTTGATGGTTTGAGATTGAACACATAGGATCAGTCCAATCTCTTAAGTGATAATCCCATATAATATTAGTAATATATTATTGAATGTTATTATTATCGTGGGGATAGGACATAAGGAAAAACTGAGATACATAGCCTTAGTAAGATATCTAATCTGTATGATATCAATTTACTATTATATTAGTTGAAGGTTTTATTACACAATATTTTCCGTGCTCAGATGATTCAACAATTTCAATTTTCCTTTTTTTTACAATTTTTTAATACATGTACCATGTAAAAGGATTTTCTTTCTTTTAATATAAATATCCTTAATGACTATGAACATTTTAATGATGGAAATTTCCTTAAGGTGTTTTTATAAGTAATATATACTAATGTACTATACAAGAAAACCAAATTTTAAGTGATGAGATGAAAGTTTCATAGTATTGTTTTTAGTATAGGAAAATATAATTGAAAAATCTATATTATATTTTAAAATTTAAATGAAATTATGTTATATAAGTTAAACAATTATAATTTTTTCTAGAGGAATCTATAATTTGGTTAGGCTCGTAATCACATGACACAAGGTTGGTTTTCATTTCTATCATTATAATCGTTAGGTGAACCACATCACCTCCAACATGGGGTCATGGGTTAGCAACTAATGAGTTGAAGATATGACCTAGTACTCACATTTATGTTTTCATTGGTTTTCTAACTGAGGTCCGAGGAGGTGAAGGTTTAGAATATATTTTACATTATAAATTTATATTGTTGGTATATTTTCCATGAGTAAATTTTATCTATTTTGGGGGGAATTATATTTATTATTATTATTATTATTATTAATGATTTGAGATAGATTTCGTTTATAGTGTAGAAGTTCGTTTTTATTGTGTCTATGATTTAGAAGGTTGTCGAATCTAGTTGGATATGAATGTTTCTCTTCAATGAGTTGATCCCTAGTTTGATGTGTGGTTGAGATATTCTCTTAGAGGATAATTAGTTCACTAAGATATTCTATTTATGGTAAGTTAAATATTTATATATTTATATGTAACATTATTTGATATTAACTAGTCTAGATCCATGTTAACTCCAAGTCTATCAGGCACCGAGAGGGATCAAATCTCTCAAGGCGCAAATCTTTTTTTTTGAGTGCAAATGAGATTTAATCCTTCTCAGCTCTTGATAGATCTAGGATGGTTTAATTTATATAAATAAGGAATATTCCCCCTTTTAAACATGTTATATTCCACATGAATACCATGGGTCAATATCATGGGTTCTCAAAACCTTGTAGCTAAAACACCGTCGGTAACTTGACCGAGTCAAGTTTACCTTAACTACCAAAAAAAAAATAGTAATAACAAGCGAAATATCCACCATTTCTATTTAGTACCTACCTCTTATGCAAAAAATAATTGACAACAAAAGTTATTGTAACTAGGATAAAAATAATATTACTACCATGTAAAAAATTGTTTATATTTATAGTGAATTTTTAGCATATTTTTCGAGCTTTGAGGTAAAAAATGGTCCTCAAAACAAAAATGTACAACCAAAATCAACTTTAGAAAAAAAAATAGGATTAAAGATGACGATGTTAACCATGGGGGATGATTCACCATTTTTGGAGTAAAAAAATAAAAATAAAAAACTATTTTTTCAACTCGCATTTTCAACTTATCTCCCTTTGGTTTTACTCAAATTTTAAGCGGGAGCACTCGTTGGATGCATAATTTAATTCTTCATCCAAATAGAACCCATGTTGCATACTTTCGATGTAATCTTGTAGAAAAAAATGAGAAATACATGAAAAACGTGATTACAATCACGTTGTTTCATGTATTTCTCATTTTTCATGTTGTAGGGTCCATTAGAAGTATGTAACATGGGTACTCATTGGATGACGAATTAGATTCCTCATCCAATGAGTTCTCCCTCTTGAAATTTTAGTAAAACCATAGAGAGGTAAGTTGAACATACGAACTGAAAAATTAGTTTTTTCTTTTTCCGTTTAAAATTTGATGATGTAATCTATTCTTATTTTATTATTTCCACTATTATTTTATAATATTCCTTAGGAGACCCATTTCAGACCTCAAAATTTCTCTAATATAGATTACTATGTTGAGTAGCAAAGTTATTTTTATATCTGTTATGTAAAATGGAATGAGAAACAAATCAACTTTTATATTGATCCTTTTAGGTTTTAAAAACTTATAGTACTGGAGTAGTTATAGAAATTATTGTTTTAATGTATGAAGCATGCATCCATGTTTTCATTATATAAAATACACATCCAAAATTCATAAAATATACAATGCACATCAATGTATATCATAAATGTGGTGCGCCAATGTGTATTATTGTTTTAATTTTCCAGTGCTTTCAATATATAAAATGTCTGCAAAGGCGATTAGAAAAATAGCTTTTATATACTATTGGTATCTTCAATTATTTAATCATTTATTTTCATAATAAAAAATTAATCATATACAATCACATAATATTATTACAAATTATCCTTACAATAAATGTAATATTATTCCAAACAATATTAAATTTAATATGATTGGTGTAACATAATAAAAATTTCTATAAACATTATCACTATTAAAAATGTTGGAATAAATTTGTTATTTTTTAAAACTAACACTAATATCCAAAAGAATGAGTATTTGAGCCTATAAAAATGTCATATTTCATGAGTTTACAATAAATCGTATAATTATATTACATGAAATAATTTATTAAAAAATATATAATTAAAATATAAAATATTTATTTAATTTGTAATAATAAATAAATAATTAAAATATCTATTAATTTATAATAAGAAAATAAAAATTAAATATTCAATTATTTATAATAATTAATTAATAAATGCAATATTTATTAAATCTATAATAAGTAAATAAAAATAGAAAAGTTAGAAAACACCTAATAAAAACATATGAACAAATGATAAATAAAATATATATTCAATTAAAATAAAATAAAGATCAGATAAATTAGAAAACACTCTCTTATTTTACATTAATATATTAAATGAGGCCTTATTGTCATAATGAGGTTAGCGTCAAAAGGAATACATTTATTTTAATTTTCTTTGTATTTTGCTGTGTATTTGTTGTTTTAATTTCGTTAATGATATAATTTAATGAGTTTCAATATTGATGTTATAAAAAATTATATATAATTTTGATTAGATATATTTATTCATATATGATGTATTAGTTATATTGATGAAATTTAAACACTAAAATAATTTTTACGTTGTATTAATTTCAACAACGTTGTATTAATTTCAATCCAAAATGATAATGATAAAGTTTATTTATTTTAATAATGATATTACCATAATCAATATTAATCAAAGAAACAATAGAATTATAATGGACCATATCAAAATAAACTTATGTTAATATTTTCATATTAAAGCCACTGCAAATATGTATAGAATAGTTAAATTAATACATACAAAAATATGTATAGAATGTCTTAAAACGAAAAGCATGATACATACAGGAGAGATTTATTAATATTAAATACTATTAGAGGTAATATATGGAGATCAAATGTTTAAAAATGGTTTTTAAACTCAATTTATTTTATATATAATTAATGTAAAAAATTAAGAAACAAATGAGAATTGGTAAATGCATTAAAAAGGACGATTATTTAAAATTTTGATAGTGACTTGTTAGATGTGAGATATATAACCGTGCATTATTATAATGCAAAATCTTTATAATCTTCTAAACTAAATCAATTTACAACCAATGTCGATATAGTCATGGTCTCCAAAATCTCAAGGGCTATCCATGCTTAAAACTATGATGCAAGACATGTGATGATATGACATGGAGCCATGGAGCCATGGTAGTGCCAGAAAGAGATGTGTGGTGGTGCCCTCTTTTCTTGTACTCTTTCAATTCTATTACATGAACTTTCCCTTTTGTATAATAAAATGTTGTCCCCAGAGTATCGAAGTTTAATGATATTCCATCAAGGGCAGTAACGATGACAGGAAGGTAGTTGTACATCAATCATGTGCAGCGTGGTGTGACCAACAAGGTACTCTACAAAGACGCCTTCAAAAAAGGTTCAATTCTATGTGTGTTTATTATTCCCTGCCTTTTCAGGGTTGCAGGGACTATTGTAATCGATTTTGTCTATCTTATTAATTAGTCCCTACAATTGAAACCAGCTAACCTAATGTTTTCCCCTCGTATTTTAGAAGCACTTTTTTCTAAACTTATGAACTTCTTCCAGCCGCTATTTCCACCAATAAAACAATTTAACGTCTTATTTGGCCTCATATCGAGGCAAGATGTAAAGAAACTTATGGTAAATAACAACTGATATCCAACATTTCTGTTTCAATAAACTAATACCAGCATTACTTCATAAACATTTTATGTTTAACTTATCTTATTTTATGTGGAGACATTTTATCTCATTTGATTGCGAGACACTTGTTTTCTAGGCAAACACCATAAAGAACATGTGGCGAGCAAGAGGATGTGTGACAGTTACAAATTGGTCCTTTTACAGATAACGCTTCCCAGCCTCCATAAGTTTCTGACCAGAAAATCGGCCTCTCAACATTTCTGAACAGGAAAGTAGTCTCTCAACATTGTGGACAGGAAGTATGCAGATGAACTCAGGATGATCTCCTCTTTCTGGGCTTGGCGCTGCGACAAGGGAACGAGGGTATCAAAATAAGAGACATACATCTCTATGCCTTCATCGAATGAGTTTATTCTTACAATATCCAAAATATGGTTAACATCCACCTGCAAAATTTCATTTTGTACTTATATGGTACATCTTAAACAGATCTATGGCGGGAACATGAAGGTTACTAGGCGTAGAGGAATCGAATAAAGTATAAAGTTGACGGAGCAATCTCTGCAATTTTCTGGCAGCACAGACGACCACCATCAACACCAGCATCTTGAGAAGGCTCTTCTATGAGGTAAGAACCCTCTACGTGCATTTCTGTTCTATTTCTTTGTCTACAGGGTTATGTGTCTCGACCTGCATGTAATATATGTAATAACAGTAGGACTGCCTAGCTCACTAGAAATACATACTTGTGATGAATTGAACATTTAAAAATTCCTGCACTATTCCGGCACTAACAGTGGACATTCAAATTAAAAAATACTTGTAAAATCCGCCTTACTGTTTTATATCTTTCTTCAAGAACGAAGTGGTTGTATATTGCGGAGGGGATTTGGTCCTGCCTAAGCTAGATCCAGAGCTCTTCTCTGAAGGACCTCCAAGCTTTCCTGAGCTCTTCGTTGAGCACCCACAACTGAGCCAGATCGAGAGGAACATCAGTTGAAGCATCATTATTAGCAGCATTTTAATTATTATAGACATTACCTCGGCTTTTACCCTTGCAAATCTTGAGGGTACCGGCACTCTGATGTCGTGCACTGCTGCACTATTCACCGGGCTTCGCCACCGGTGACATGAACCTCCTTCCGACAATGGTAGCCGCAGCTCCCATATTCCTCCACCTGCGGGCTGCAACTGCTTGTCCTGCCTGCAACATCATCAGTACAGTACGATACGCGATATTTTTCTATGTTTTTGAAATGATTATGACTCAGTTCGCGCAAAAACCATCTGACAATTTCCAAGCGTAGGTTTTGGGTGCGGACAAGAACACGACAATAGAGATGTGAGCACCATTTCTGGCTGAAGCATTCCTAGCATTTCACACAACATGATCAATTTTCAAAATCCAACATTTCTATTAAATGTAAACAATTGCCATATATATTAATAATGTTTCTTCCCGGGAATACAATTTAACCCTCTGTAGAATTGGGAAATTTACATATTTGTATTCGGCATGCCTAGTTTTCAACAGATCAGAAAAGTGTTAAGACTATTTCAATTGCAAGTCAGTACCAGACAATAGATAAAATTTTCCAAACTTTACAAGAAAATATAAAATTGACAGACATACTTGAATGAGACCATAGAAAATAAATACTAGCATTGCTGCAAATAAAATGGGCCCAAGGTAACTAAAGTCATGTCCTCCTCTTGCTACCCAGAATTTGTATGCAGTAATACTAAGAACAACGAGTACAATGAATATTACAAACTCCAAAATTATCTTCCCTGTCAATGCAGAGTGGTTAGTTAGGTTAGCATCTGAAAGGATATATAGGCAGTCGAAAGATTCAGAGCTAGTCTCTGAAGGCTTGTCTGAGCTCTTCATTGAGCACCCAAAACAACTTCTTTCAAGCTCTTCGCTCTTCTCTAAAGGACCCTCTAGCTTGCCTGAGCACCCACAGCATATAACTATGACGGTGGTATGTGGCAAAATAAACGCCAATAATGTTAGGTGGCAACAGATCCATTGACCAGCAATAATCGAATAAAATATTATTTATAGCCTTTAGGTAAATCCAGTTTCTATATTTTTCTCTATATCAGATTGTTTTAATATGTATCTTTTAAAGCAGTCTAGTTGCATTTCTCAACATTCTGGTCAGCTAACGTCAGTCATAACGAACGAGTAATCGAGGGACCTTGAAATTAATGACAGGTGAGGTAGATATTAAAACAACTATAGACTTGGCATTACCATAGTGGTTGGGGAGTTCGATGGTTTATGAATTTTGATTAATCCATGGGAGTGAAGAAACTGTGGGGAAGTGATGAAGTTAAAAGTAAAAACTAACCACTGAGTTTGATGTAAGTCATTATTCAGCATGCAAATAGCCAAGTGGAGCTCAAAGCCCATGAACTTGTAGTTTACGGTTAGTATTTAGTATTTGTATTTATATTTCTTTGGCCATATGCATGTAAGCTAGGGGTGGGTGTGGTGGAGGACGGGCAGATGACCCCAACTCCGTTATGGAATGTGGAGATTCCTTAGGCACCTCGTTTGGATCCCCCGGTGCTGGTCAAGAAGAATTTGTGGGATGCAGAAACACATGATACACCATGACAACCACCTTTCAAAACAGCAGGGCGCCCAAAGGTGTCTATTTTATTCAACAACAGGAAAAGTACATATGCCTATTAAACAACAGGAAAAGTACATATGAGAATAGATATGGTATGTAACATCAACCTGGAGTTTTGGAAACATTCTCCACTGAATTAAACTTTATGCCAAAAAAATATATCTGAACATTGAAACAAAAAATTAATATGACTGATTTTATTTCAGCTCCTTCATTGGAATATTGCAAAAAAGGTTTTTCTTACATTAAAGAATACAATTCACTCCCTCTGGGAAGGGACTTGCTGCTACGCAGCTATTCTTGTTATAAAATTAAAGTCACAAGGAAAACTATTATACTTTACACTAACCATTTTTATTAAAATGAAATAAAAATAATCGTTTTTAATACTTCAATAAAAATTAAATATGGAATTTAACATATATGTACATTGTATAGTTTAAGTGCCACCTAGAGTTACAATAGAAGTTTTAGATTTTAATTTTTTTTTTATTTTTATTTTTTTGAAAAATGCATTTTTAAGGAGATAAAATTAGTTATCTCAATATCCTTGTTCAATCATAAAATTGGAATACATTTTCTAAAGAAAAAGTTTTTTGTTTTCTAATTATCAAATATTTGATTTAATATTTATATATTTCAAAACTAGTGTAGAACCATAGTAAAATTTATGTATTTTAAACACAAATTATAATTTAATATATTTTTAATAAAAAATACAATACATCTCACTTGGAAGGTATAATAACATAGAATTTTTATTTTATTATTTAAGTTCAAAGTTAATTTATTTTAACTTAGGGTTATTTTTTATTAATTTTTTTGTTATTGCATTGAAATGCACTCTCCAAGCTAATATGGAAGAGATGTTGTAATTCATTGTCCTATCATGTTATGTAAAAATTTTAACTTGTTAAAATTACATAAATATAAAACTAAATAATAATAATAATAATAATAAAACTCCAAATCTACCCAGCATTGAGAGGGATCAAATCTCTTTTCATTCTAAAAGAGGCTTGTAGTGCAAGAGATTTGATGTATGGATGAAAATGGTTGTCTTTAGTTGACACCGCTTCACTATGATTATCCATTATGGACTATGCTTGACAATGGTTGATGTTGATTAACCACGGTTGACCATATGTAACTGTGGGTAGCCAAGTTTGAATATAGTTTACTATCATAGATTATCTTTGAATATGGTTGAATATGGGTGAATATGTTTGACCGTGGTTGAATTTTATTAATTATGGAATACATTCATTGATTTTAGTTGAATTTAATTGGTCATTATTGAATACAATTAATTATGGTTGACCATGTTTGTCAATGGTTTACTATAGTTTAGTATGTTCAACCATGGGTGACCATGTATAACCATGATATGCTATGTTTGACCAAGGTAAACCTTATTTTACTATAGTTGGAAATGCTTGTATATGTTTGAGTATGGATGGCCATGTATGATGATGGTTCACTACAATATAGTAGGGTTGACTATGCTTTATCATGCTTTATCATGTTTGACTATAGTTGACTAGTTGACCATGCTTGGCCATGGTTGACTACAATTGATAATGTTTGATCATGGTTTACAACTTTTTGCTATGACTAATAATCACTGCCTATGGTGGATCATGTTCGACTATGGTTGACCATGTTAGACATTGGTGAATATGGATGACCATGGGTGAATATGGTTGAGTTTCTTTAATTATATTTAACCATGTTTGACCATTAGAAAACATGGTTGATAGTGGATGATCATGGATAATAATAGTTTGAGTATGGATGAGATTATTTGACTAGGGTTGGGCATGTTTTTCCTTCTTTGACTACTATTAACAAAAGGTGAAATTGAAGGATCCATACTTATTTTAATGTGTAAAAACCTTCGTGAATATCAGTAACTCTTGAAATTCCAACTATAAAATGTTTAATGACTTTTTGGTAAAAATATTCAAATTTATAAGGGTTTGATATGGATTCTAAAAATTTCGGTGAGTTTTAAAAAAAAAAATTATATTATAGAATTTGGGTGAAATATCTTTAGGAAAAGTGGAAATTGATGAATTTTTTTTGGGAAAAATAATGGGAAATGAGTCATTCAGATTAGTCAAATCTGAACGGATAATCAGCACGGATAATTGATGTTGATTATCCATTCAGATTTGACTATTTTTAGCATTCCAGAGCCATTGATATAGGTTCTAGAGGTAGTAGAGGTGTTCTACAACCATTTTAGCTTCAGGGAACTTTTTGAGCCATCAGGGCCATTGGGGAAATGGAGCTGTATTGGGTTGTACCTTTCTGTTTAAGGTGATCCAAAAACCATTTTCAACTATTTTCCACCTTATAAATCTCATGGAAGAGGTTTCAGAACTGTTTGAAGACTTGCAGAGGCCTAAAACCTTCAGGAGAGTTTTTAGGGCCACAAGGGCCATTTTGGGGTTTGAGTTGTACCTTTCTGTTTGAGGTGAACCAAATATCATTTTCAGCTAATTCCTATCTTTTGAACCTATTGGAAGAGGTTTCAGATCTGTTTGAGGACTTATACAGCCCGAAAAGCTACAGAGGAGTTCAAAGAGTTGTCAGGGCCTTATTGCAGAAATCATTGTTTATGGTAATTCTTCACTGTTTAGTGAATTTGGAAAGGAATTCTTATCTTTTTCATACCTTATGAATCAGTATTTGCATTAATATTTGTCTATTGAGACACTTTTTAACTTGTATTAGCATTTTTAAGCATTTTAATACAAGAGGACAATCTAATTTTGGGAGGCTTGATCCAGCAGACGTAGCCCAAGAGGGGTGAACTGCTCATCAAACATTTGTGTCATGTTATGCTGAAGTTATCTTGCTAAAAATTTCTGATTTAAGATTTTAAAAAACAAATTAAATTAACTTGCCTTCACACATAAACTCTTATACAGTTTCCAAAAAACACTTTGTTTCAATTGCAAGACATGAATAACAACTTGCACATATAATATTGGGGAAATTGAGTGTTAACTTATACAAGTTCTAAAGACAAAGTCTGTAAAGGGATAGGTAGCCTCTGGATCTCATCCTTTTATCAAAGGTGACATGTCCAGTAAATGCCCCTACAGTCTATCTCTGGATTAGATCTAAGTAGTTGTTTATGCAACAAGACTTGGGGGAATTTTGCACACAGTTAATTAATGGAAATGGATACCTTGCACACATTTTCAAGTACTTCCATTTTTAGATCAGATGGTATCAGAGCTTTGGTTAAGCTAGGTTGTGCTTTGGTTGAGCCTTGATTGAGCATAGGTTGTGCTTAGGCTGAACATTTGTTCTTGTGAAAAAGGTGTTAAAACAATCAATCTTACTGTTTTATTGGTTGCAAAATGGTTGATTGTATGAGTTTTCTTGAGTTGCTTGATTAAGAAGGGGTCTTTACTAACATTTGGTTGAAAGCTTGTCATTTTTTGGAAAGCTTTGAGAAATTTTCTTTAGAAGTTCCTTTTATTAATTTTACCATTTACATGATGTCAAATTCTTCTACGAGTGAAGTTTCCTCCTTCATGAGATTCTTCAATGATGACATGAAGAATGAGTTTATTAAGGTGAAGGACATGGTGCAGATTCTCATTGAGGATCAAAGAGAGAGTGTTAGGCTTCATGCAAAATTGTTGGCTATGAAGGATGAGAAGGAAGAAATTCTCCAAAGGTTGCATGACATGGAGAAACAACTCCTTCAAGCTCAATAAGCTATGTCCAAGAACAAGTGTGAGGAAGAGGTAAACCATTCCAACTTGTCTTCAATTTCCTCCATTGAAAAGTGTGTTGGTTCTTTTTAAAAGCATAAAAGGGGAATCCGGTCCAAATTAATGTTTAAGAAGGGCTATCAAGAAGGCAAAGGTTTGGGAAAGCATGCACAAGGCATGGTTGACCCTATTTCAGTTGTGGAGAGACCCAAGAATGTTGGTCTTGGATATGAGCAGTTTAAGGCAAAGTATATAAATCCTTGAATAAATGTGAAGCAAATTTAAAGAGAACATTTATTCCAAGTTCTTCTATGCATATATGTCAAAATTATTTTAAGGATGATTGCCATTGTTTTAAGCCGTCATTGTAGCAAGTAGAGGGTAAACATGCTGCCTATGGCGAGCCTTCAAGTTCAAACAGTTTTCAAGAAAAAAATTGTGATGAAAGTCTGAAAAGGAAACCTGTCTCCTTTAATAGTTTATCATCTTTCAAAGACAAGAAGGATGGGCATTCCATGTAGAAAAAGAGATGCTGGTTGAAAAAGAAAGCACAGAGGAAGCAGAAGAGGCAAAGGGAACTTTCTCAGAAAGTGCTTAAGAGTTGCACATTTTTTCAAAGGAAGGGACATGATGTCTCTCATTGTTAGACCTTGCATTCAACAAATCGACCAAAGAACATGCAGCTAGAGGGAAAAAATTTTGGCGTAAGTGGATCTATGGAGTCCATTATTGATGTGGAAATGAAATATTCACATGAAGAATTGCGGTTGCAATAAAAGACGCCGTGGAGTTGGTTTGGTAGGAAGTGGATTAACTTCTTAATGCAGTAAGTCATTACTCATTTTGTACATGCAAATTTTAGATTGGTATACATGTATTTCAGTTGAAAGGTTGATGCAAGATTGCATGTAAAATTAGTTTCAGCTAAAGGAATTTCTTTGTTGCTGCAAAAATTTCTCCATGGAGGTGTAAAAAGATGAGTATGATACTCACTTATGTTGCAGAAATGTCTTTTAGTTTCAGCTCTTAGTCACCCACATGTTTTTTTGGGATGATGTACTTATTGGTATTTGAAAAGAAGAGTTGAAGTTGCACATGTACATAGAGGTTGTATGTGTAATTAGCGAACTGTATATAATTCATTGTACATGATACATACACGTGTTTTGTCAAGATGTATCTTGTTGTTTGTCGACTTGTGTCGATTGTGTTACACATAATTATGGACTTGTGTCGATTGCGTCACACCTGTTTGTCAACTTGAGTCGATTGTGTCATACATGTTTATCGACTTGTGTCAGTTGTGTGCACACTTGTTACATATTTTGTGTGTCAATTATATAGCACATTTCATTGTCAACTTTTTGTTGATGTCATATGTTGCACAAGGTGCCTTTGGTGTCGATTGGTGCGGAGAACGAAGTGTCAGTGCAAAGCAATGCAAGATTCCATGGGATGGAAAGGCATGCAGGCAAAGTGGGCACAAAGTTCATCAAGTGTCATTATTGGTTTCGGAATGACAGATTGGTATGGTGAGAAAACTTGGTCGGGATTCGGCACAAGTACATGGCTCATTCAACAAAATTTTCCATCTGAACAGTTGGAAATTCAAGAAAATTTTTGGAGGCTGAAGAGAAGAGGATGTTGTTATCCTCTCATTTTTTGTACTACACTTCAGTTTCAGAATTTTAGTGAGATTTTGGGGTCCAAAAGCCTGTCATTTGGGAAGTGTGATCAGGAGCTCAAGTCAGAGCTATGGGAAAAAGCTCAAAATTGAAAGTGCTCAAAATCACTTGGAACCTAAGCAACCGGATAGGCCTCGGCGATACAATCCTAACGCAATGAACAACACTCAAATTCGACACTTTATGTGAAAGTTATGCAGCTTTGAAGTTTTCAGTAAACTGCAAAAAGACCAGTTTGACCAAGTTTGACTTTCAAATTTTAAAAATTAAAAAAATAATATTCCAAGGAATATTCCTAAAAATATTCTCTAGAATGTTCCTTGAAATATTCCACCTCGGCCAATCATTTTATGACAAGTGTCAATCTTACATTGGGTGGCAATTTGACTTTTGTTTTAATGGGTCAGTCAATGGGTGCCACATGGCAAGCCCAGAGGCCGCCACGTGGTCCCTGCCCCGTGGAAATTTCGGTGGTAAAATTTTTTGTGACTCGATGGGATTCGAACCTCAGACCACTTGACAAATAGTGCAGTGCTTTACCGTTCCACCCGCAGTTTTTCTCATTTGTAATGTGGAGGCGGTATTATTTATGTTTTGTAATAGTTTCGGGCGGAGGTGAATGGGGGCCAACCCCCACACAATGTGACCATAGGTCCATAACTAGGAGATCAAGCCGTGGTTAACTCTGCTCTAACCGTCGAATTTTCTTCACATGTGAACACGACTTATGTCAGTTGATGTTACGGTTTTTATAACCGTTGGCCCAAAACCGTCATGTCGCGGTTAACCCCGCCCTAACCGCCGGATTCATAGCACATGTGTCCACTAATTAAGTTAACATCTAATATTACCACTAGAAAAGCTGCCAATTTAGCGATGGTTCGATCAGACTAGGTGGATGTGCTAGTTTTAGTTAAGTTAACTGGCAACGTCTCCACATTTAGCGGAGCTTGTTTAGGCCAAACTAGGAAAAATTTGTTTTGGCCATATCTTTCTGATGGGAGATCCTTTTTGAGAAAATTTGTTTTTGATTTCATATCTTATCATCATTCTAAAGCCATTGAGATGGTTTTTAGAGACATTGTAGCTGATCTTCAGCCTGTTTAGCTTCAGAGAAGCTTTTTGAGCCACCAGGCCCATTTTGGAGTTGGAGCTGTGCTGAGTTATGGTTAACCATTTGGGGTGAACCAAAAATAATTTTGGACTATTTTCAGCATTACAGAGCCATTGATACAGGTTACAGAGGTAGTAGAGGTGTTCTACAACCATTTTAGCTTCAGGGAAGCTTTTTGAGCCATCAGGGCCATTGGGGAAATGGAGTTGTATTGGGTTGTACCTTTCTATTTAAGTTGATCCTAAAACCATTTTCAGATATATTCCACCTTTTGAATCTCATGGAAGAGGTTTCAAAACCGTTTGAAGAATTGCAGAGGCCGAAAAACTTCAGGAGAGTTTTCAGGGCCACCAGGGCCATTTTGGGGTTTGAGCTGTTTTGAGTTGTACCTTCCTGTTTGAGGTGAACCAAATATCATTTTCAGATAATTCCTAACTTCTGAACCTATTGGAAGAGGTTTTAGATCTATTTGAGGACTTCTGCAGCCTGAAAAGATACATAGGAGTTCAAAGAGCCGTTAGGGCCTTATTGCAGAAATCATTGTTTATGGTAATTCTTCACTGTTTAGTGAATTTGGAAAGGCATTATTAGTTTTTTCATACCTTATGAATCAGTATTTTCATTTATATTTGTATATTGATACACTCTTTAACTTGTATTAGCATTTGAAAGCATTTTAATACAAGAGGACAATCTCATTTTGGGAGGCTTGATCCAGCAGACGTAGCCCAGGAGGGGTGAACTGCTCATCAAACATTTGTGTCATGTTATGCTGAAGTTATCTTGCTGAAAAATTCTGATTTAATATGTTAAATAACAAATTAAATTAACTTTCCTTCACACATAAACTCTTATACAGTTTCCAAAAAACACTTTGTTTCAATTGCAAGACATGAATAACAGCTTGCACATATAATATTGGGGAAATTGAGTGTTAACTTATACAAGTTCTAAAGACAGATTCTGTAAAAGGCCAAGTAGCCTCTAGATCTCATCCTTTTATCAAAGGTGACATATCCAGTAAATGCCCCTTCAATCTATCTCTGGATTAGATCTAAGTAGTTTTTTATGCAACAAGACTTGGGGAATTTTGCACACAGTTAATTAATGGAAATGGATACCTTGCGCACATTTTCAAGTACTTCCATTTTCAGATCACCTATGATAGTTGAAAATGGAAAAATATGGTTAACCATAATCTACTATGGTTGATAATGTTTGAATAAGGTTGATAATGGGTGACTATTTTTTATAATCATTAACCATGTTTGACTATGGTTGACTTTTTTTTTACCATGCATAACCATGGTTGATTATTGTTTTGCATGCTTAATTTGATTAACCATATTTGACCATATATGGATATTGTTATCAAATATAGTTAGATTTGGTTAGCTATAGTTTTTTAAAATTGAATTCAATTAAATATGTTTGTTATTAATTTGTTATGGTTGACTATGATTAACATTTATTGATCATGGTTGACTATGTTTGATAGAGTTGAACTGTAGTTGATTTTAGTTGACCATGTGGTTGATAATATGATAATTACATCTCAACACTAAGAGAAACATGATAATAATAATAGCAACATTAGTGATTTAGATTTATATCATAGTTAGAGATTTGGATCTAGTAAGTATGTTCATGATTAATAGAAATTGATTTGTATCACCCTAACATTTAGTGATTATTAAACTAACTATCCTAGTTGTCAGATTTGGTGTTTATCCATTATGTATATAGGTTGTTTATTTATCATTCATTATATATACATATAATTCCTTCTTATTTATATAAGATTTGGTTAAATTATCTTTGTTAATCACCCAATAAAATTGGATTTATTGTTTGTGTTGCATTGTGAAATTCACCTTGGCCAAGTTGTGTTAAATTGCTACACTCATTAAAAGGTTATGTCATATTATGCCATTAATTAATAATCATGTTCTATTATGGTATTATGGTATTCCTCATGGATTATGTTTGGCTATGATGTTGCTTAATGGTTATGTCACATTGTGACATACGACTTGTTTAACTTATGTCAAATTTCTATGTTTATTAATGGTTATTCACATTGAAATGTTCATCAAGGGATATGTTGCATTACAACATCAATTGATGGATATATGGAATTGTAATATTTCTCAATGGTTATTTCACATCACAAAATTCCTATAGCACATTATGACATTCATCGATGTTTAAGCCACATTACAACATTCACTGAGGGTTATGTCCCATTTTGGCTTTCAACAGTGATTATGTTGCGATATGATATTCTTTGATGGACTACCACATTTGTGACTTTTATTAATGGTTATGTAACACTATAATATTCCTCAATATTTATGAAATATTATGACATTTCTTAAGTTTTCTTTCACATTCTAATGTTCATTAATTATTATACATGTTTCATTTCAAAATTCATCAAGGGTTATGTTGTATTATTACAAATTCCTCAATACTTTCTTGCATCACAAAATTGGTCAACAATTATGTTGGATTAAGTTGTGTCTTATATTATACATTTGTTTTGATAAAGGATACTTGGTTTTTAATTGCTAGTAGCATTTATAGATACTGAAGAGTAATAAAATAAGAGGTTCTATTTAACGTTTATATCACTATTATGTCACATTGTGATATTAAGTGGTTGACATCATGACAGCATGGTTTTCCACAATATTATATAACTTTGTCTTGTTAATAACTAACAATAATATTATATCACATTCTTATGTTCATAAAGGGTTGAATCCATTAATAAAGATTAACTATGGTTGAGTTCATGCTAATTGATTGACTTTAAATAAGTTTGGTTGACTATAGTTGTTTTCATTTAACCAGAAGGTTGTTAGTATGTCATTGAGTATGTTTCAATATGGTTATATTTGGTTGATTATTCTTAATTTTGGTTATCTATGTTTAATTATTTGGATTGTTTATGATTGGTTATAGTTGAATTGAATTAATTATGCTTGAATTTAGTAGCTTATTATTATAAATGTAGATGATTGATAAATTTTTTATTATGATTAACTCCAATTAAGATTGATCTATAATGTTGGCTAAATAATTTGTTAAATGTATTTATTTTTGTTTGTTTTTTTATTATTTCGAGAACATCATTATAGTATAATTTTCTAGGGTAATAGTTAAATATTGTTATGACGGTTCAATTGATTATATATATATATATATATATATATATATATATATATATATATATATATATATATATATATATATATATATATATATATATATATATATATATATATAATTTAAAATATCCTTTCTTATTATTAATAATAAATAATAATAAAAAGTATTTGAATATAAAAATATTATGATCATTGCATCTTAAAAATGATAAAAAAACTAATAATTACAATCATCTTCGAGGGGAAAACCTATTTTTACAATGAATACAATGTACAAGAGAATATTTCATGATCCTAAGAATAGGTATGCTTAGTGTATATATAGGAGAAAAATGGTACAATTATAATAAAAATGAGACCATGAGGGGTTTTATCCTACATAATAATATAAAGCTATAAATGTAATCACTCAATATATAGTGATTAATAAGGGGGTTTTGGATTAACATGCCCCTCCCCTTCAAAGAAGTGTTGTCTTACAAATTTGACTATATGTAGGTGTTTCTACATGAAAAACTCATATTCTATTGTCACTTATTCCACTGGTACGTTCTTCAATTTGATGAGATACTCATTAATTACTTGATTTCTCAGTTGCTTATTCATTGTTTCCAAAAAAAAAATTGGTTCTAGGATTATTTTCTATTCTTCATGATTCTTTGGTATAATAGTTTAGATTGGGACCTTATCACTGATTACTTCTTTAGGAAAGACACATGGAAGAATTGATTTACATGTGAATATTGAGGAAACCCCAATTTGTAAGCCATACTTCCAATCCTCTACAACAACTTATAGGAGCCACAATACCTGTAGAGCCTCATGATTGCCTCATTTTTTACATTTCCTTTCATTTTTTTTCCTTCTTTTTTCATCACCAATAACTCAAATAAGTGTCAAAATGAAAATTCTGAATTTGTAAGGTATTTTATGACGTATTTTTCATATTTTTAAATGTTCCTTATTATTATATTAAAATTTGTATTTAGCTACAGAATTAATGCAACTCTGTAGTTGATCCACGTTTCTGTAGCCACCACGATGGTTTGATGTGTTATAAGGTGGAAACTGAGAAGTGAAGTATGTGGGCAGGTGTAGAATGATTCTCTCATCTATTTCCTCCTATTCATCTAATCCAAATGAAGCAGGAAATCACCCATATGTGGATTTAAAGGGACAGTCAACAATGTGCTGGAACATGTGAGCGAAGAGTCCAAAGAAATCACGCTTCACAATTATCTCTACCAAGTAGAAAATCATGAAGCAACCCTATTCTACCTTCTATTTAGAGTTTAAGATATAATTTTTTAGTCCAAATAGGCTTAAAATACTTAAGAAAATTAAAGACAAACATTTATAAATACAGGGCCAGAAATTGTATTAAGTGTGTGAATTATGACGTGATTGTGAACATGTCAAAAATATGTTTTACTCCTTACTTGAATGAAGAATTATTTCAGAGCTTCAATACATAGCTAGTGTTGGATTAGATTCGAAACAATATGATATGGATGGCCCCTGCAATATAGAAGGTTCTATTTTTTGTTTATGTTTTTCACTTAGATATTTTCCATAGCTTCAATTTTATCATTTGATACAGACTCAAGTTTATGCTTTCACTGTGGTATTTATAGAATTCCATAGTTTTATTTAAATTACATGCATGATTTGTTTTTATCATTTGATGTAGCTTCATTTCACTATGTTAAATGATGTAATCATTTCTATAATTTCATCTTGTTAGAATAGATGTTTAAATTATTATTTTTTATAATTTGATGTAGCTTCATTTAGCTGTGTTAAATACTATAATCATTTCCAGAATTTCATCTTATTAGAATAGATATTTAAATGATTTGTTTTTTTCATTTAATGTAGGTTAATATTTCATTTTGAGTGGTTAAATTGCAAAAGTAATCTTAGTTTTCTTTCCTTGCGAATCTGGTTTATGGTAGATTAGTTTTTCATGTGTGATCTATTTCAAGAACATTGAAAAATTCCATTTCCAGTTTCAGTGAGTTCCTTTCAAGCAATGGTGATTTTATGATTTAATTTTTGGTACAAGAATGAGAATGCTTTCTAGTTTTATAGTGATTTTTGGCCAGAACAATAAATGATTTATTCATTTCTTTGCTCAATCTCATTTACATAACATTTCATTTCTAAAAACACAGAAATACTAGAGTTATTTTTCTAGAGTTTGATTTTCTTATATTAGATTCTCAAAATTCTTAGATACTAATAGATAAATCAGTTAAGAATTTTCTTCAAAGATATTTGTTGTAGTTTTTAGTTCATTTTAATTCAATTCGTCAATTTCATTAACATAAAATATAAAAAAATTATTTAAAAACAACATTCACAAAAACAATCATCACAATAAACTAAGTAAGAAAGGCTTCGAGCATATATAGTGCACTTGCGCTTCACAAGATTACCAACTCTAGTCAATAATTTATGATAGAAATTTAAGAAAATTAAATTGACTAAACATTTTGGCGTCATTGGCGTGGAAGTGTAAATATGAACCTTTTCTCTCTTATAAAAAAAAAATCCATAAAATTAGAAAAATGACATGCGTAGAGAAAGAGATTCTAGGGGTAGATTTGTAGCTAGGGGTAGAATATTAATTCCAACAACACCACTTACCCCATCAAGACCGCGTAGTGCCACACCATCCACCCAAACTCGCATACCATTCTTGGCAGGTGGAAATAGACTTCCTGAGGTATTATGATCAGAAATTCAACCTAGGGATTCACCAACATCATCAGTGAAGCAGTTATGGAAGAAAAAGATCCTACATCCCCAATAGAAGGAGAAATTTTCCTAACCTCTACTACAGAAAAAATTTTAGCTCAAGAATTAGAAATCACTAGTGATGAATAAGAATAAATATTCTTTATTATACCATTCATAGAAGAACTAGAAGAACTAGAAGAAGAAAAGAAAATCACAATATTGGAATCTTATATCAGTTCAGAAGAGTCTACAATGTTCAGGGAAGGGGTAGGAGAAGTACACACAAATGATGAAAATTTAAGAATTGGAGGAGGTGGACCTAGGATTACAGGTGGAGGTAGAGGTAGAGGAAGAGATGGAGGAATAGGAAGAGTTGAAGGTAGGGGAGATAGAGGAGAACCAGATCCCATTGGATTTCCTATACTTGATGAAGATACTACTACCACAATGAAAAATATCTCACCCTCTATCCTTCCTAAATTCCATGGATTAAGAAGTGAGGATCCTGAAACATTTATTTTGGAATTCGAAGTTTTATGTAGATCATATGACTACCTACTTGATTCTCAAAAAATTAAATTATTTCCAACTACCCTTAAGGATGTAGCATTGAAATGGTTCATGAGCTTAATAAAACACTCTATTAGAGCATGGGAAGAGATGAAAAATTCATTCTTATTAAAATACAACGATTATTGCATGTCTCATAACTGAAAAGATGAATTTTTTAAGATGATGCAAAGAGAAGACGAGAATCTGAAGAATTTAATTGAAAGATTTAGTTATAATCTAAAAAGGGCTAAAATGATAAATTTGGATCAAAATACTTTGAAATATCTCCTACTAAAATCTATTAGAGATGAATGGATATATTTCCTTAGCATGATGAGAAAAGGAGACATTTCTCAGCTATCATTACCTGATATTATTGATTTATGCATACATATTTGAAGAGGTAAGTCAAGAGTTGGAAATAATTCAAGAGATCCTGTTCTCTCTAGAATTAATAAATCTGTAGCTGGAACATTAAGTAGGGCTGAAATAGGCAATTTTCTTGATGAATTTAAAACATATATTTTAGGGAGTCTTAGTGAACAAATAGACACCTTGAAATTACAAAACAAGAAAAGAGTTGAAAATTATGCCTTATCTATCTTTTTTCTTGAGTACAAAAAGGAACATGCCTTAAGATAATTCCCTCTTGATTTGAAAAGTGTATAAACATGTATTATATGTATAGAAAATCATGAAACAAATAAGTGTCCTTCAATTCTAGGTCTTAAATTTGTGTACCAATAGGAAATGGCTCCAAACCAGGTAGATCCTCTTTGCTTTGTTTCTATAAGGCCATGGCAAGGATCACAAACTCAGGGTTTCAACACTGAAATGTATACTCAACCCCCACAAAATAACTGGACTACATCAATGCCATGGTAGCCTTGGTCTCAATCCCAACCTTGAACACAAGGATGGAAAAATACTTATGGTATATATTCTCAATATCACCAATATCCAAAATCTTATCCGAACTTCCCACCACAACATTTTTGTTAGTCTAGTCAATCACCTCAACCTAAGTTTCAAAATCAAAATCCACAAATTTCGTTACCATTTCCATAGCGACCAAATCAATTACTTGCCCAACCACTTCCAAACATAGACAATAAAATTTCACAACCTGTTTACAACATGGAGGGAGAAAATTTTCAGACTTGTATGGTAACTCCATTAGATATTAATAATGTCCAAATTAGGTCTAGTAGAGTATTATAAAAGAAATTTCCATCTATTTTTATTTATGAAAAAGTAAAATATGATCATTCCGAAGAAGAAACATCTCTTTATCAGGAAGAAAATATTGAAAAACAAACACATGATACTCCAATAAATTCAACTCCCATTGTAGAAAACCTTTAGTATATGTCTCAAAACCACCTTTCCTTGAGAGATTACAAATTTATAAAGGGGTCTAAAAACAAATCATGATGTCTGATTATGATATGTTAGATGAGCTGAATAATTATTGCATAAAAATCCCTTTGCTACAAGCTATCAAATAAATTACAATCCTTGTAAAGACAATAAGGGATTTATGTATAAAGAAACCAATAAGAAAAAGAAGAGAAGTCAAAAGAATACATTTAGTTGGAAAAATTACAGACATCATGATGGGAAAAACAACAATATAAAAATATTTGGATCCATGAAGTCCCATTGTAAAAACACGCATCAATGGTATCGAAATTCCAAACACATTGATTGACTTAGGAGCAACGAGTAAATAAACTATGGATCAACTAAAACTTCCAAATATTCAATATACACCAACATTGTTACAGGGTAAAAATGCGAACATGGGTTGCACTTTCGTGAGAAACGCGGGCGGAAAATTCATTTTTCCAACAGTTTAGACGAAGTTTGTAAATTATTTCGGCCGAACTAATTCTGTCATTTACATTAACGGCATATTGATGGCATGAGTAAATATATTTTTGGCTAGCGATGGGAAAACCGGAAAAAGAATTTCGGCCAGACTATTAGTTCAGTCGAAATTTTGAAAAGAATTTGGCCGAAATGTTTCTTATAAATATACCAACCCGCAGAATGCAAGAGGTTTCAGTCTTGTTACCGTTTGTTTGTTACCATTCTCTGATCTTTATCTCGTTGTTTTGTTATTGCGCTGGTGTTTGCTGTTGCAGGGGATTTCTTTTTCAGGGGTGAGGAGTTGAGAAGCTTCCTATTTGTGTTTATTTTTTTCTGTATTTTTTTGTGGGTTTTAATGTTTTTCTACGTTTTTTTGTTCGCAGGTTACAAACAACATGTGTCTTTGGCGATCTCCTTCCTCATTGTGACCTACCTCGTCGTTTGATGTAATTTTTTGTTGTTGTGTCCTACCTCATCGTTTGATGTCGTTTTTTGTCGTTGCAGCCTGCCTCATCGTATTCTGTCGTCTCCAGGTAGACGAAAAAACTCCTTACCACAATGAAAATAGATTACCACCAATGAAAAAAATCCTTACCAACAATGAAAATAGATTACCACCTGTGACAAGAGTACCACCATTTTAGGGGCTATTGGATCACTTTCTTAATATATCCACTAGCTTGGCAAACCTTTTTCCTTGCATTATTAGGATAATATTTACCAAGTTCGAATTCGAATGCGATACGATACGGAAATAATTTGATTCAAAAAATTTCAATTCCAAAAAAAAATGTGAGTATACTTCAAATCATTCAGTTATATGTTTTAAAATTTACCGAATTTACTTGGAATCTAACTGTTTTTTTAGCTTACCTTGGTAGTTGCTCCTTTTCTCTGGACTATGAGGAACGTAAGCTACAATCCATTAATATTTGTTTTGACTATTTAAACAAAACAAACAAACGATTTGTATCTCCCCATATTCCCTCTTGATGTCTCCCACATATATCATCTCTTCATTATAAACAGAATACTGAATCAAATTTTTATGGACAGTTCGGCCGAATCGAACGAATTGTCGAATATTCAGATTTTTTTGACCAATTCGGCCGAATTTGGTAACTATGCTTAGGATTGGTTTCCCTAGCATCTTCTTTATTTTATGAAATTTAATCATAACAGTAGAATCTTGCTTGTCAAATTGGAAATGCTATGAATTTATTTCATATGCCACTTAGTCTAGCCATTGAAATTTCATCTTTTTTTCAAGTTTACTTCAATGACATTGTATACAATTTTATTTCAATGTTATAAAAAAATTTGTCCTATGGGTTTAAACCTTTTGCATGTGCCTGAATTAACATTTATATTAGAAATTTCATTCAAATTTTATTGGGATTGCACTCTTTAATAACTAACATTATTTGTAATCAGGTTTTATTCAAATGTATTTGCAATTATGTTTGTTAAGACTATCCTTAAGTTTTCACTTTGCATGTTAATAGTTTTAAAGAATGTGACTAGTGGCTTCAAATAATAGGAAAGAGAATGTGTAAACGAGGAAGTTATACATGAGAGTAAAAAAACCATGGGTTACAAATGGACAATAGCTATGTTCTTTCCTTTAACCTCTGTAAATCTACTATCTATATGTTCTTGTTATGAGCACCAGCTCACAACTCTGTTCTCTCTTAATCTTGTAGGTTGTATTTGTGTTTTGTTGCTTCCTCAGACCTTTGTTAGATTATCTTTGTCTTTCAGCAGAATGTTTATTTTTGGTTACAGTGCCTATCTCCCTGAATACTCCTTGCTAAGCTAAAACCCAAGCTTTTATTTCTTATTCCTGAACTGAAGCTTCCTAATCTAACTAACTTTATAATGCCTCAAAGAGTAGAGTTGTATGTGTTTTCTTGATGGATGATAGCTCTATTATTTCCTTCAACCTCTGCAGATCTAATATCTTTGTGTTCTTACTATGAGCACCAACTATCATCTATGTTCTTTCTTAAGCTTGCAGGTTTTATTTGTGTTATGTTTCTTCCTCAAACCTTTGTTAGATTGTCTTTTCCTTTCAACAGAGTGTTTGTTTGTGGTTACAGTTCATATCTTCCTGAATAATGCATGATAAGCTAAAACCTAAGCTTTTCTTTATTATTCCTGAACTAAAGCTTCCTAATATAACTAGCTTTCTAATGACTCAAAGAGTAGAGTTGTATGTATTTTCCTGATGGCTGATAGCTCTGTTATTTCCTTCCCTGATAGCTCTATTATTTCCTTCAACCTCTACAGATATAATATCTCTGTGTTATTCGTATGAGCACCAACTCACAACTCTGTTCTATCTTAAGTTTGTAGGTTGTATTTGTGTTCTATTTCTTCCTCATACCTTTTTTAGATTGTCATTGTCTTTCAGCAGAGTGTTTGTTTGTGGTTATAGTGCCTATCTTCCTGAATACTCCTTTGATGCAGGTGCATTAGACACTATCCAGCAATGTAGGAGGTTTTTTCCACATGTTGTGGTTAGGAGGGTTCGAAATCATCAAAATTGTAACAGCTAGGTGTCAATACCTCAGCTGACTATTTCATTTCAGAGTAGTTAGAGTCGTAGGGGTCGAATAGTCTAGCTAGTCCAATTTTCATACATCAGTTACACTGAATTATTGTAATTATATTGTTGGGTTTCTAACCGGTCCTCACTAAAGAACTGAAGAGTCACTCTGTAATGTATATAATTGTAATCCCTCAGATGAAGGAGAGAGAGAGGGAAAGGAGAAGAGAATTCATGCAATAAAATCTCTGTATGAACAGTTGCTTCCAGTTGAATGAATTTCAATTTCTGTCAACTATCCATTGTCTTGAAAGGTTAATTGTGAGAAAATTCGTTTGATTGTGAGGCGATTGCACACTGGTAATTCCGTTTCTCTGTCTTTGAATTCCCGTAAATTGTTTTAATAACCCTGTGAATCTACCTTGACCACAGGCGAGGTCTGTACAGTGATACTGGCTGTGGAACTCTGTTTTATGGTAATGGAATCCCGCATAATAAAGAAATTTACGTTTGTTTGTGTTAATTGAATTCCCCAACCGGAGATTAAACCCAGAGTTAATAAACAAGAATATACATAGGAGAGCGCAACCTGGACATACAACCGCGGTCAACTACTGTAGCAAAACCACAAGTGGGTTTCCAAGAGTGGATTGCCCATTTCGCACCACCTTTCGACCATAATTGGTATTCCTGGAGGAGGGATCGATTCCATAGAGAAACCGACACGTGGCAGAGTGGACCGTGGAGAAACCGCCTTTCCGTATTCATTTCGCACGTTATACTTTGACCAAGGAAGCCGAGCGAAATGCGTATAATTCGTCGATCTGGAGCCTTGCGATCTAACGGAGGTCACGTGACGAACTTGCCTAGAGTTTAATCAAGGTGCGCGAAAGATAGTCAGGTACGACGCGCGCATTTGATTAGGAAATCTATTATATAGGTGGGCCAGTACCAAAGGTTTGTTATAAGGTTTTGTTGCGATTATTAAAAAGGCGAGGAATGTTTATATATATATATGTTGGGAATGTAATATAACATTTGAAAGTCATGAATATATGTTTGTTTGTCAATTTCTCTGAAATTAAAAAATAAATCCAAAAGAAAGGAAGAATACCACGAGGGGAAAAGAACGGGGTTGTCCAAAGGGAAACGTGACCGAGCCACGTAGTTGTTGACCATCCCTCCTTCGAGGCTGACTTTCAGCGTTGTTGCGTCAATTGTGGTATCAGAGCTGGTTGTGTGAAGTTGTTTTGCTGACATGGCAATCCGAGTTGGTAGAGGTGCTGGCAGAAGGAGACCTGTAGCCAACGCAGAGGTGTTGGAGATGTTGCAGAGGGTTGAGGCCAGGATGGATGCCATGGAGCGAAGACAGACCAGAGATCCTGAAGACATCAGCGAACCTGAGACAGAAGAAGCTGAAGGAAATGTTGAAATTCCTCTTGAATTGAGGCTCCTCAGAACTGTTCTGGGGTCAGCAGTTAAGCCCAGGATTGAAGTGTCAAGTTATACAGGGGGACTGAATCCTGAGGAGCTGGTGGAATGGATAAATGAATTAAACAAGTGCTTTGATTATGAAGAAATAAGTGAAGATAAAAAGGTCAAGTTTGCAGTGACAAAGTTGAAAGGACATGCTACACTTTGGTGGGATGGAGTGCAGGAAGAAAGGAGGAGAGTTGGCAAGCAACCTATTAAAAGCTAGACCAAAATGATGGCTAAATTAAAAGGTAAATTCCTCCCCAGTGATTACCAGCTGACATTGTATAGACAAATGCAAAACCTGAGACAAAGGTTGCTGACAGTAAAAGAGTACACAGAGGAATTCTACAGAGTGAGCATAAGAGCTGGACAATTTCAAGATACACCAGAGAAGACTGCCAGATATGTGAATTGTCTCAAGCTGGAGATCCAAGATGAGATTTTTCTTCTGTCTCCTAAGAAAGTGGAAGAGGCCTATCAGATGGCCTTGAAAGCAGAGGAGAAACTCCTGAGTAAATAGTCTGCCAAGAAGAGAGGTACTTTCCGTGGGAAGGGAAGTCAGGGTGGTAGAGGGAAGCATGTTACACCCAAGGATGGAGCTAGCAATAGCTCACCTCAGAATGCATCTACAGAGGATGATGCAAGGGGAAGAAGGGGTTCTTACAGAGGAAGAGGAAGAGGAGACAGAGACAGAGGCAGAGAGTTGAGGTGTTATAGATGTCAAGGAGTGGGACATAAGCACTATGAATGTCCAGAGAATGTGGGTGCTGGTCCAAGAAATGCTGTTGTTTCCCAGACTAGAGAAGAAGCAGAAATTGAAGAAGAAATTCTTCCAGAGGGGGGAGAATCCTTAGTGGTAAATAAGGTCCTGTTGAAGCAAGCCAAAGAAGTCATTGAGCCTACACAAAGGAAGACTTTGTTTAGGAGCATCTGCAAAGTCCAAGGGAAATGCTGCTAGCTAGTCATCGATAGTGGCAGCACAGACAATCTGGTTTCCACTGAGGTGATAGAGAAGTTGAATTTGAAGACAAGGGAGCATCCAACTCCCTACAGGGTGTCCTGGCTGCATAAAAGGCACCAGCTGGTTGTGAAATAACAGTGCGAGATAGAGCTGCAAATGGGAAAATACAAGGACAAAGTTTTGTGTGATGTAATGCCCATGGATGTGTGTCATATACTGCTGGGTAGACCTTGGCAGTTTGATAGAGCAGCAGTACATGATGGCAAGAAGAACACTTACAAGTTCTTCAAAGATGGGGTACGTCATACATTGATACCCATGGAAGAAGGAGAGCCATCCAGCAGAGTGATTGATCCAAAGACCTTGTTGCTGAGCGGAAAGGAATATCTGCAGCAGATAGAAGATGAAGAGGTAAGCTTTGCTTTGGTTTGCAAACCTAAGGTAGTTCTTACTTCTACAAAGATTTCTGATTTACCAGTAGAGATACAAGAGATGTTAGACAATTACTGTGACATTGTTGTGGATGATTTACCTGATGAACTGCCACCTGTGAGAAAGATCAGCCATCAGATAGATTTTATCCCTGGTTCAAATCTGCCAAATAAGGTAGCCTACAGAATGAATCCCAAATAAAATGAAGAAATCAGGAGACAAGTACAGGAATTGGTGGACAAAGGACTAATTAGAGAAATTTTGAGCCCATGTGTTTTACCAGCAGTATTGAGCCCAAAGAAAGATGGAAGCTGGAGGATGTGTACTGATTCCAGAGAAATCAATAAGATCACAATCAGGTACATATTCCCTTTGCCCAGAATTGAGGACTTAATGGACTATTTGAGTGGTGCTAAGTATTTCTCAAAGATAGATTTGAAGAGTGGATATCATCAGATTAGAATAAGAGAGGGTGATGAGTGGAAAACTGCTTTTAAAACGAATGAAAGACTGTATGAATGGATGGTAATGCCTTTTGGGTTGTCAAATGCACCTAGTACTTTTATGAGACTTATGAATGAAGTATTGAAGGAATTCATTGGTAAATTTGTGATAGTGTATATGGATGATATATTATTTTTCAGCAGAACTAAGGAAGAACATTTAAGGCATCTTAATCATGTCTTGAAGAAGCTGCACCAAGAGAAACTACTGATAAATTTGAAGAAATGCTCATTCATGAAAGAGGAGTTGGTGTATTTGGGTTTTTTTGTTTCTGCAGAAGGATTGAAGATGGACCCAGAAAAGGTTAAGGCAATTGTGGAGTGGCCTTCACCCAGGAATGTTTTTGAGGTAAGAAGTTTCCATGGACTTGCTAGTTTTTACAGAAAGTTTATAAGAAACTTCAGTAAGATCAATGCACCCATAATTGAGACAATAAAGAAGAGAAAACAGCCATTTAAGTGGACTACTGAAGCATAAATAAACTTTAAAGTTTTGAAGCAAAGGATAACAGAGAAGCCTGTTTTGATTCTGCCTGATTTTACTAAACCCTTTCAAGTAAAGTGTGATGCCAGTGGGGAAGCAATTGGAGCTGTGTTGAGTCAGGATGATAGGCCTATAGCCTATTTCAGTGAAAATTTGAATGACACCAGGAGAAAATATTCCTCTTATGAGAAGGAATTCTATGCAATTGTTCAGACACTGAAGAAGTGGAGACATTATTTGATGTCCAGGGAATTTGTATTGTATTCTGACAATCATGCTTTGCAATATATTGTACAGCAGCCCAAGTTGAAAAATAAGCATGCTAAATGGGTTGAGTATCTCCAAGGTTTTAATTTTGTTTTGAAACATATAAGTGTTCAAGCCAATAAAGTAGCTGATGCTTTGAGTAAAAGGCACATGCTTGTTCAAGAAACTAATTTTGAAGTTGTAGGATGTGATTTTCTGAAAGAATTGTATAAAACAGATATAGATTTTAAAGAAGCATTCGAGGCATGTAGTAACCCTGTTTTAATAGATAGAAGCCAGTGGCTGGACTATTTCCTGCAGGAGGACTAGTTATTCAGAAGAAGCCAACTATGTGTACCAAAATGTTCCATGAGAGAAAATTTGATCAAAGAGAAGCATAGTGGAGGACTTGCTGGACACTTTGGTACTGATAAGACTTATGAGCAGCTGAGTCACTTTTATTTCTGGCCCAAGATGAGAACAGAAGTGGATAATTTTGTGAAGAACTGCAAAATCTGTCATTATGCTAAAGGAAGGAGTCAGAATGCAAGATTGTACACTCCCTTGCCTATTCCAGACAGGCCTTAGGACATGGTGAGTATGGATTTTGTTCTAGGATTACCCAAGACTCAGGGAGGGAATGATGCAGTCTTTGTTGTGGTGGAAAGATTCTCCAAAATGGCACATTTTATTCCATGTTATAAAGCTAGTGATGCCACCCATGTTGCTAACTTGTTTTTCAAAGAAGTTGTTAGATTGCATGGGTTGCCCAAGAGTATTGTTTCAGACAGAGATACCAGATTTGTGGGTCACTTTTGGAGGACATTGTGGAAGAAACTTGGTACCAAACTGAGTTTCGGCTCAGCTTATCATCCTCAAACTGATGGACAAACTGAGGTAGTGAATAGAAGTCTAGGAAATTTATTGAGAATTCTTGCAGGAGAGCATCCCAAGCAATGGGATCATATTTTTCCCCAGGTAGAATATGCATATAATGACTCACCAAATAGGAGCACAGGGCAGAGCCCATTCCACATTGTTTATGGAATGCACCCCAGAGGAGTATCAGAGTTAAGAGATCTGGGAAAGGCAGAGATAAGGAGTGCAGATGATGAGGAATTTGCTTCAGAGATCCAGGCCATACATGAACAAGTGAAGCAGCAATTACAAGGCAGCAGCATCAGATACAAAAGCAGAGCAGACTTGAGCAGAAAAGAAGTTCATTTTGAAGTAGGAGATCAGGTTTTGGCACACTTGAGAAAGGAGAGATTCCCAAAGAAGCAGTACAACAAATTGAAGTACAAAAATATTGGGCCATGCAAGATACTTAGAAAGTTTTCTGCAAATGCTTATGAGATTGAATTACCTCTTGATGTTGGAATATCTCCCATTTTTAATGTCGCAGATTTGTACAAGTATGAAGATGATGGTGTAGAAGAAGGATCAGCAGACAAGGGACAGATTGAGTGGAAAGAGCAGCTACCTCCAGCACAGCCATTGCAACCAGAGAAGATATTGGATAAAAGACCATTCAGAAGGACCAGAGGAAAAGAGTAATTTCAGTACTTGATCAAATGGAAGGATAAGCCAGAGGAAGATGCCACTTGGATGACTGAAGAAATTTTGCAGAAGATAGGCAAATCAGTGGAGGAGCTCATGGACAGGAGCCCATGAAGAAGATTGCCCTCGGGAGTCTGATGCAGGGGCATTAGACACTAGCCAGCAATGTAGGAGGTTTTGTCCACATGTTGTGGTTAGGAGGGTTCAAAATCATCAAAATTGTAACAGCTAGGTGTCAATACCTCAGCTGACTGTTTCATTTCAGAGTAGTTAGAGTCGTAGGGGTCGAATAGTCTAGCTAGTCCAATTTTCATACATCAGTTACACTGAATTATTGTAATTAGACTGTTGGGTTTCTAACCGGTCCTCACTAAAGAACCGAAGATTCACTCTGTAATGTATATAATTGTAATCCCTCGGATGAAGGAGAGAGAGAGAGGGAAAGGAGAAGAGAATTCCTGCAATAAAATCTGTGTATGAACAGTTGCTTCCAGTTGAATGAATTTCAATTTCTGTCAACTATCCATTGTCTTGAAAGGTTAATTGTGAGAAAATTCGTTTGATTGTGAGGCGATTGCACACTAGTAATTTTGTTTCTCTATCTTTGAATTCCCGTAAATTGTTTGAATAACCCTGTGAATCTACCCTGACCACAGGCGAGGTCTGTACAGTGATACTGGTCGTGGAATTCTGTTTTATGGTAATGGAATCCCGCGTAATAAAGAAATTTACGTTTGTTTGTGTTAATTGAATTCCCCAACCGGAGATTAAACCCGGAGTTAATAAACGAGAATATACATAGGAGAGCGCAACCCGGACGTACAACCGCAGTCAACCACTGTAGCAAAACCAAAAGTGGGTTTCCAAGAGCGAATTTCCCATTTCACACCACCTTTCGACCATAAGTGGTATTCCTGGAGGAGGGAGCGATTCCATAGAGAAACTGACGCGTGGCAGAGTGGACCGTGGAGAAACTGCCTTTCCGTATTCATTTCGCACATTATACTTCGACCAAGGAAGCCGAGCGAAATGCATATAAGTCATCGATATGGAGCCTTGCGATCTAACGGAGGTCACGTGACGGACTTGCCCAGAGTTTAATCAAGGTGCGTGGAAGATAGTCAGGTACGACGCGCGCATTTGATTGGGAAATCTATTATATAGGTGGGCCAGTACCAAAGGTTTGTTATAAGGTTTTGTTGCGATTATTAAAAAGGCGAGGAGTGTTTATATATATATATATATGTCAGGAATGTAATATAACATTCGAAAGTCGTGAATATATGTTTGTTTGTCAATTTCTCTGAAATTGACAAATAAATCCAAAAGAAAGGAAGAAGACCACGAGGGGCAAAGAACGGGGTTGTCCAAAGGGAAACGTGACCGAGCCACGTAGTTGTTGACCATCCCTCCATCGAGGCTGACTTTCAGCGTTGTTGCGTCATCCTTGCTAAGCTAAAACCTAAGATTTTATTTCTTATTCCTGAACTGAAGCTTCCTAATCTAGCTAGCTTTCTAATGCCTCAAAGAGTAGAGCTATATGTGTGACCTTTGACATAACTTCATCAACCACTACCACTAGTTTTTTAAGTAAGTGTATAAAATAATTTTTCACCCCTTTCCACTTATCAATTCAATCATAATTTTCTATGTGTAGATTTTAGGGCCACCTCACTAGATGATGTGGTGGTTTTATTTTAATTGAGTTTATTAAATTACTAGGTTTGAGGTTGGCTATTTAAAAAAAATTAACCAAACATTGATTTAGTGATACTTTTCATCTTTTTGGACTCTTATGCATTTAAATTGGTTTCTTCATGGTTTTTATGAAGTGTTTTTGAATCACAAAAAGTTTCCATGCCTTAGAGTTATGCCTTTTAGGTGAAAACATGGAATTTCATAATATATTGTCCCTTTCAGAGGGACTTACAAAATCTTATAGCAATTGGCAATTGATTTCCTGGTGTCCAATGGATTGAAATGGCTAAATATGGTTGATTCATGTGTACATAATTGTGTACAATGGATTGAAATGGTTAAATATGGTTGATTCATGTGTACATAAGAGGTTGTTTGATTCTTAGATATTACTTTTCCTCAAAGAATTGAAAAAAATGTGTTATATGATGGATTCTTATAGCTTACTTATTGTCTGTTTCCTATAGTAGATGCACACAAATTTTTGTAACTTACAAAATTTTATAGCAATTGATTTCCTTGTGTACAATGGACAAAAATGGCTAAATATGGTTGATTCATGTGTACATAATTGTGTACAATGGATTGAAATTGCTAAATATTGTTGATTCATGTGTACATAAGAGCTTGTTTGATTCTTAGATATCAATTTTCCTCAAAGAATTGAAAACAATGGGTTATAGGATGGATTCTTATAGCTTCCTTATTGTCTATTTCCTATAGTAGATGCGCACAAATTTTCTTCTACCTTTTTATAGAAGTGAAAAAAGGTTGATTCCTTATAAGTTGTGCATGATATAATTACATTGGGTACCTTTGATAGTGGTTGGAAAAATTAATACTGGAAATACATATGAAGTGAAATTGAATGGTATTCTATGAAAAAGGTGCAATGCATGTTGACTATAGTTTATCATTTTATGCATTTGGAGGCATGATTTTAATAGGAAGGATTGATAGAAATGGTATATTCAATTAATGAAGACCCTTGGCTTCGTACCATAATGCTACTATAGGTTTTCCACTGTATTCATATTTATGTTGATGCTAACTATTTTTTATTAATGTACCTAAATTTACACCTTCCATGATGCTTCCTCTGCTAGTGTTGTCATTTACTTTTCAAATCTTGTAAAATGTTAAAAGTGGAGTGTTTTATGATGTAATGGATATTACTAATATATATTATGTACATTTACTTTTCTAATCTTGTAAAGTGTTAAAAGTGGAGTTTTTTATGATGTAATGGATATTACTAATCTAGATTATGTACAGTGATATGATGATAGTGTGTAGGTTGATGTTCAAGTTGTAAAATTATTGTACATATCTAGGATGAATGATAGTACAAGACAAATATGACATTATTATATTATTAAACAATCTGTTGGGTGCTAAGTCATACTTATTATTAAGGACATAACTAATGCAAGTTGAAAAATATTCTTTAATGTTCTTAGCATATTTATAGATGTCAAAGTAAAGGTTTCTATATGTGATTTCTCCCATAAAATTTAAGGCAAACCATGTACATGTCATTTCTCCCACAAACTCATAAAGGTGTGACTTTTGACATAAATTCATTAAACACTACCACTAGATGTTTTAGTACATGCATAAAATAAGTTTGCAAACCATGTACATGTCATTTCTCCCACAAACTCATGAAGGTGTGACTTTTGAAATAACTTCGTCAACCACTACCACTAGTTGTTTTAGTAAGTGCATGAAATAATTTTGCAAAATTTAAGGCAAACTATGTACATGTCATTTATATATCATTTCTCCCATAAAATTTAAGGAAAAATTTAAGGATAACCATGCACATACATGTCATTTCTCCCATAAAATCAAGGCAAAATTTAAGGATAACCATGTACATGTCATTTCTATGTCATTTCTCTCATCAAATTTAATGCAAACCTTAAGGATAACCATGTACATACATGCCATTTCTCCCATTTCTCCCATAAACGCAAGGCAAAATTTAAGGATAACCATGTACATGTCATTTCTCCGATAAAATTTAAGGCATTTTCTAGTGTTTTTGGAACCATGTAAATGTCATTTCTATGTAACTTCTCCCATAAACTTTAAGGGAAAATTTAAGGAAAACCATGTACATACATGCCGTTTCTCCCATAAACTCAAGGCAAACTTTAAGGATAACCATGTACATGTCATTTCTTTGATAAAATTTAAGGCATTTGCTAGTGTTTTTGGAACCATGTACATGTAATTTCTATGTCATTTATCCCATAAACTTTAAACTTTAAGGAATTTTCTAGTGTTTTTGGAACCATGCACATGTCATTTCTATGTCATTTCTCCCATAAAATTTAAGGCAAACTTGAAGGCATGCCATTTCTATGTCATTTCGCCCATAAAATATAAGGCAAACTTTAAGGCAAAACATTTACATGTCATTTCTCCATTCAATTCTAGGCAAGGAAAAATTTAAGGCATGTCATTTCTAGATGTGATTTCTCCCATAAAATTTAAGGAAAAATTTAAGGAAAATCATGCACATGTCATTTCTCCGACAAACTCAAGGCTTTCTCCCATAAACTCAAGGCAAACTTTAAGGCCTAAAAATCGTGGTGAGAACCTAAAGTGGCTGAACTTCCATAGGATTTGAGTCACTTTGTTGAGTGTTAACTTCTACAAGTTCTTAAGGTAGAGTCTCTAGAGGTCCAGGTAGCCTCTGGATCTCATCCTTTCTCAAAGGTGACAAATCCAGTAAATTCCCCTACAGTAAATCTCTGGAACATACATAAATAGAAGTTCTTCATTGTAATATCCATTTATGAACATGTAATTTCTCCAATAAACTTTAAGGCATTTGCTAGTGTTTTTCGAACCATGTACATGTCATTTATATGTCATCTCTCCCATAAATTTTAAGGAAAAATTTAAGGAAAACCATGTACATACATGTCATTTCTCCCATTTCTCCCATAAACTCAAGGAAAACTTTAAGGATAACCATGTACATGTCAATTGTAGCATTTACTAGTGTTTTTGGAACCATGTACATGTCATTTCTAAGTCATTTCTCCCATAAAATTCAAGGCAAACCATGTATACATGTCATTTATCCCATACATGTGTCATTTCTGCCATAAACTTTAAGTCAAACTTTAAGGCATGCCATCTCTATGTGATTTCTCTGTCATTTCTATGTCATTTCTCCCATAAACTATAAGGCAAACTTTAAGGCAAACCATGTACATGTCTTTTCTCCCTTAAACTCTAGGCAAGGAAAACTTTAAGGCATGTCATTTCTAGATGTTATTTCTCCCATAAAATTTAATGCATGACATTTCTAGATGTGATTTCTCCCATAAAATTTAAGGAAAACCATGCACAAGTATTTCTCCTACAAAGTCAAGGCTTTCTCCCATAAACTCAGGCCAAAATTTAAGGCCTAAAAACCTTGGTGAGAACCTAAAGTGGCTAAACTTCCATAGCATTTGAGTCACTCTATTGAGTGTTAACTTCTACAAGTTCTAAAGGCAGATTCTGTAAAGGGCCAGGTGGATCTCATCCTTTCTCAAAGGTGACATATCCAGTAAATGCCCCTACAATCAATATCTGGAACAAATCTAAATAGAATTTCTTCATTGTAATATCCATTTCTATACATGTCATTTCTCCCATAAACTTTAAGGCATTTTCTAGTGTTTTTGGAACTATGTACATGTCATTTCTATGTCATTTCTCCCATAAAATTTAAGGAAAATTTTAAGGCAAACCATGTACATGTGTCATTCTCCCATGCATGTGTCAATTCTCCCATAAAATTTAAGGAAAACTTTAAGACATGTCATTTATACGTCATTTCTCTGGCATTTCTATGTCATTTCTCCCATAAACTATAAGGAAAACTTTAAGGCAAACCATGTACATGTCATTTCTCCCTTAAACTCTAGGCAAGGAAAACTTTAAGGCATTTCATATCTAGATGTGATTTCTCCCATAAACTTTAAGGCAAACCATGCACATGTCATTTCTCCCACAAATTGAAGGCTTTCTCCGATAAACTCAAGGAAAAATTTAAGGCCTAAAAACCTTGGTGAGAACCTAAAGTGGTTGAACTTCCATAGGATTTGAGTCTGTTTTTTTAGTGTTAACTTCTACAAGTTATAAAGGTAGAGTCTGTAAAGGGCCAGGTAGCCTCTGGATCTCATCCTTTCTCAAAGGTGACATGTACAGTAAATGCCCCTATAGTCAACGTCTAGAACAGATCTAAATAGAACTTCTTTATTGTAATATCCATTTCTGTACATGCCATTTCTCCCATAAACTTTAATGCATTTGCTAGTGTTTTTGGAACCATGTACATGTCATTTCTGTGTCATTTCTCCCATAAAATTTAAGAAAAACTTTAAGGCAAACCATGTACATGTGTCATTTCTCCCATACATGTGTCATTTTTCCCATAAAAGTCAAGGAAAAATTTAAGGCATGTCAATTCTATGTCATTTCTCTGTCATTTCTATGTCATTTCTCCCATGCATTTGCAATAAATTTTAATTTCATATATTTTATTAAATTTGTTTTTTTCAGGGATAAAAAAACCCACTAAATATGGTTGAAAAATGGACATTATGCATATATGTTTCTTTCTATCCCAATCTAGGGAAATTAGTGATTACATTTGTGCTTTGCAATATTGCGACTAACAAGGTCCTCCAAAAGAAAATTAATATACCGAGAAGAACAACAAACAATGAGGAATATTATATTGCATTGATAAAAGGCTTGGAAACATCTAGGGAGTATGGATCAAATGGAATTGTAGTTTTCACCAATTCTGAACTTGTGTGCAACTAGATGAAAGGTGTGTACCAAGTTAATAAGGAGATGCTAAAACAACTGCATGGAAAAGCAAACAATATTATTACACAATTTCATTTTTTTAGTATAATACATTGTTTAAATGTTAATAATATGTCTAGTGATCTATTGCGTGGGGCAATGCCAATTCAAGATTCACTGTCAAAGATGAATTAATAGATGAATTAGTATTATGCGGGGCAATGCCAATTCAAGATTAATCTCTCAAAGATGAATTAGTGTTGAGACGCTCTCCTTCAAAATTTATTGATGGAAATTGTAACATATCTTTGATATATCTGTGTTTTGTACTTATAAATGCGTCATTTTTAATCACCATGTGTTTTTTTCAATTATATACCAAGTGTGCTCCCACCATGTAAAGCACAACTTGGTGAACTTCACATTTCTATAAAATTAAAATGTGAGGACTTGAACAAATTTTTGTTTGAGTTGAGTTTCACACATCAATTAGTGCTTTGAAAGTTGTGTTTTACATAATTTTTGTACTAAATTAAATTAATTTTTTGAAATATTTTGAATTTATTATAATAGTAATTTAAAAATAATTATAAATGTCCACTATAGGTATATCCATATATATCATGGAGGATGAAAGGCGAAGATCAATAGAATCCCATGCCTCTATGAGAGAGGGGGATCATGGATCAAGGGATGTTCATGATATTTATATAATATTATTTTCATACATACATGTGTGTATACATGTCGAAATAGTTTTTTTATTGACTATATATATAATTTTATCCCGATGTACATACATGTATACATATGGAATTGAATTTTTTATCAATTTTGTGAGTTAAATTAGTTTTTAATATGTTTATTTTTTTTTATTTTTTAGGAATTAAGAGGACAAGAGTTTCTACTACATCAATGGAGCATGGCCATGGTTCACGCAATCGTGGTATGTGTTTGGTCTCAATCTAGTCTCCTAAATTGAGCTCATTTAATTGTCAACCAGGATTTGTAAACTGCTGAAGTGAAGTGTATTGTATGTACCTAGGTGCTTGTTTCCTAATGCGTTGTGTGTAGTGTTTTGTGATGTTTTTGGTCTTTTGTGATGATTTATGATGTTTTTGGTCTTTTTTTGGTTTTATGTTCACAAGAAAAATGGCTAGAAAGCTAATGGAAAGGAGCTGATGATTAAAAACAGAGTGGATCCTAATTGGTTGATGACAAATGACAAATGCAATTTGAAACACTGAAGCAGAATCAAATCTAATCTATGATTTAAGCAAAAACAAAGCTTGATAATGAATTTTAAGCAAATGATTCAAAACACAAACTAAACTTAAGAAATGATCACTAAGTATGCAAATCCTCTAACTACACAGTTAAACAACTAATCTTACAATGATGCAACATTTTGTCCTTGATTAGAGATTTGTTGAAGTATGTTTGGAGTAAAACATTGATACCATCATAAGATCTTCTACTCTAAAGCTAATTCCTAACTCTATTCTGCAATTTAATTAAATGTCACAAGACCTTACTCAAGAGTTATTGATTTCTTTTCAAAGTAATCTTTTGAGGGAGGACTCTATTTATGAAATGATAAGGAAATTGCAGAGATACTTCAGGCCTTAAAATGATGTTGTCTTCTGTTCATATGGTTATGGATCAATTGTAGATTTTAGAACAAGAAGATGTTTGTAAATAATGAAGGCTGTTTTGTTAATCTTAACAATTGAAGTAATCTATTGTGCAGTGAATGACAACTGACTATGGAATGCAAATGCAATGAGTTAATCTAAGAATGAACTTAAGATGCCATTAATCTAAAACAATGCTGAACTATAAGTCATTATCAAACCCAAAACAGAACAACTGAACATGAATTAAGTGCAATGAAACTCCGGAGTATCCTAACTATACTATCATGCATTATTCTATGAAATTATACAGTCTGTTTGTCCATCATTATTGATATTTTGGAAGAGTTCCTTCTTTTGGAAGAGTTAGAACAATTCTGACTGTGTAATTGAGTGCAAATGCAAGCAAAAAGACTGAAAGCAGTGAAAAAATAAGATATCATAGCCATCTCCTACTCGTCATTATAATATTTTGGGCAAGCGTTTAAGAGCAAGAACAGCGATGGTACTTAGTGCAAACACACAACTAAAACATTCATTATCACGGTTATGCCTTGGACTCCTTAAGAATTTATTGGAAGAGTTTCTTCTTGTGGAAGAGTGATTAGAACAAGTGTAACTGTGATAGTGAACAACAAAAACTACAACTAAATCCTACAATACTATAGCCTTTTCCCATTCATCATTATAATCTTTTGGAAGAGCTTCTTCTTGTGGAAGAGTTAGAATGAATATAAATACAGTAGCTAATTAAAAACAACTATGAATTCAACTTCTAATCCTACAATACTATAGCCATTTCCCATTCATCATTATAATCTTTTGGAAGAGCTTCTTCTTGTGGAAGAGTTAGAATGAGTACAACTACAGTAGCTAATTAAAACAACAACTAATTCAACTTCAAAATCGTAAAGGCAGCTAGAATACTTATCTAATTTACGCAAATAAATCCATGCAAGAGGCAGGGACCCTCTACCACCTGACGGAATTCAACTCCAAATTAAATCAACGCTTTCAAAACAACACTGTTTGCTTCATTAAAGATGAAATAACTTGAACATAGCACTCTGCGTCTTCAGAAATGTAGCACAGAATCTAAGCCAAATCTAGAACAAAATCTAGCATAAAATCTCGCCTAGCTCTCGGTTTCCCAAGTGTTTATATAACAAATGTAAATAAAAAACTTGCAACAACTTCAGGAACATTGTCTTTCCTTATCAGAATCACATTAGGACTCTTGAAGTGGCTGCGTGAAAAGGAAAAAGACATCTGGACTGAGACAGTCCTAATAGAAGTCTGCTTTCCTAAATGTGTTCCCACGTTCCAAAACCATACCCATAATTCGTTTCTTCCTCCATGATGAGCAACGAACCATGTAGACATGACGTGGATTATGCCCATATGCGGTTTTTCTTGAGAGGCCACCTGGAACATACTCAAACGTGAAGATAGCTGCAGAATCGCCGGTTAGCTACGGAATTTCTGCATTCTGCAGCTAGTTCCGGTCAAAATGCTTTACAATGGCAAAAGTCACAAAACTTAGCAAGTCAGTCATGTAAATCATTCTAGAAGTAATTTTAACTATATTCATTCATCAATTGGGTCTAGGATAACAATGGACAAAGGAAAATGGGGTAAAATGGAATGAAAGAAAGCACAATTTTGAGGCTCAACATACCCCCACTGATGTCTCTTTGCATGTCCTCATGCAAATTATCCTATGAACTCAGAGGCTTCTGCAAGAACATCTAATCCTCTCCTTCTCCTTTGTCTGGAAGCTAGAGATCTTCTAGGTTTTCTGATAACAAGTTTGAACCTTAGGTTGGTGAGTGCCCTGATTAGCTTCTTGTTCCTTTTCTTCAACTTCTCATTGGTCTTTTCCACTTTGTCTATATGTAGGGATAAGGTTGAGTTCATATCAGTTTTGAGTTTGACTTGATCTCTGAGAATTTCATTCTCATTTTTGATGTGTCTATTAAGTATTTCCAACTCATACCTATCCCTTCTTAATATATCTATTTCAGACAGTGGAGGACTGGGGGTTCTCTCCTTGCTTTCTGAAGCTCTCCTTTCCAAAGTTTCCACATAGTCATAAATTTCTTGTTGAGTAGGGTCAATTTCAGGGGTTCCTTCATTAAAATCCTCTTCAACATCTTCTTCAATGGATGTTTCTTCATCTTCTATATTAATCACCCCTGTTTGTTTGATTAGTGTTTTCTTTAGTTTCCCCTTTAGTCTGTGGCTTCTTCTAGGCTGAGAAGATCCTTCTCCTTTCTCCATGGCAGATTTCCTGATTACCTTTTCTTCCTTAAGCTGTCTCTTGATTTGAGTCAACTTCTCTAAAATATTTCCTCACTGCTCTCTTGGACTGTTTTTTCAATTTCAACTTTTGAAGCCCTCCATTTCCTGCTTCTCCTTGTAGGCTGTGGTTCAGGTGTGGGTTCTTTTGGCTCTTAAAAATGATTTCTTATCAAGAAATTGTCCCATGTATCATTTTTTTTGGTTAAATGATGTCAAATAAAAATTTTAACCAACCCATGATGATATAAAGTTGTCTCTAAAAATTGAACCCTTCTTTGAACACAGGAAGCCATCTTTTTCAAGCTTTGAAGCAAGAAGTAAGGTAGGTTTAGGTCTTCCCCCAGAAAATGCATTATCAGTCTAATGTGGTAGACATAAAATGTCCCATATCTACCCTCACATGTAATAATTTTTTGCAGAAGAAGTAGAATGTTTCTCCATTTATTTTTCAATGCAGTACTGGGAATTCCTTTCTTAAATACAGTGACATCCATACCTGGTGATTTTAAAATTTTCTTCCAGGATTCATTGTGGAATTCTCTGTTTTTGAACCATCTCTCGCCAGTTCTGAGCAACCCTGTAGCCTCTGCAATGAAAACTTCAGTGACAGTAAATTTGACATCTCCCACTTCAACTTCAGTTCCTTGAAATGATCTTGCAAATGTTTTAGTGACTTCCTTGTGGAAGCCATTAAATTTCTCCAAAAATTAAAGCCATCCTATTTGTTGTAACATTTCTTTGCATTGAGGGTAGCCTTATAAATATTTTGAACCCACTGGTTCAGTTCTTACAATGAAACCCATGATTGCTTCTTCAATGTTCAAATTAACACTCTTCTACCCACAAAAACAATGACTTTCACCTTCGAATTGAAATGGCTTCAAGTTCTTAATGAAAATGGCTTCAAACTTCGAGCTGATATACCCCTGGTTGATAATGAAAACAGCTTCAAAACTTCGGGCTGATATGCCTCTGTTGACAATTAAACTTTGGACTGATATGCCTCTGTTTCTCGATGGAAAATAGCTTCAAATTCTCATACTGCTATATCTCTGTCTCTTGGTAACAAATGGCTTCAAATTCTTCAATGCTATACCTCTGTCTCCCGGTGACAAATGACTTCAAATTCTTCTCTGCTATACCTCTGTGTTTATAGTGATAATGCTCAATCTCTGCCCACAGTGATACTTTGTCTGCCCACGGAATCAAATGGCTTCAAATTTTCACGCTGCTATACGTCTGAATTTACCCTTTTTCTCTTCTCTGCGTTTACAATGATAATGCTCAATGATATTCAAACTGATATCCTTTTGCTCTGCTCTCGGTGATAAGAATATCTCTGTCTACGGAATGAAATGCCGGCTACAGAATGGAATGATGGCAGTGGTCACGGAATGAAGTAGTGGAGTGAGGTGGAGGGAACGAATTAATGATTGAAGAGACGGCGGAGATTTTTACAACGACAAAGAGAATCATCATTGAATGATTTGGTTAAGAGACGTGAAGAATTGAAATACCTCGACCATTTTAACCGCTTAAATGATGTCGGATATGGAATTTGAAATGAGAGATTTTAATCCAAAGTCTGTGGAGGGTTTATTGATCTTGATCAATAAAAATAATTAAAACAACCTTTTCGAACAATCCATAACTAAAACTATGCTAAACTTTATGAAATGCCATTATAATTTAAACTTGTTACCTCTGCCTTTCATTTGATTTTTGTAGTTTTTGTCTTCTCTGTTCACCTTTGGAAGAGTCTTCATAATCTTCTTGATGCTTTTGATTCATGGATACACTGGGTCATTTTTTTGCAATTCTAATGTCTGCTGATTGATGCCTTCAGGATTTGTAGCTACGGAAAGACTGTCTGGCTGCAGCAAGGCTGATCAGCTGCAGAATGTCTGTTGAGCTGCAGAATGTTCCTGTAGAGCATTTTAATCATGGAATGGAGTGTTTTTGGAATATAAGTGAAATGTTTTATGGTATGAATGAATATGGATGATGAGACATGATGTATATGAAGTGGATGATGAAATGGAATGGATTCAGTTTATGAAATGGAGTGAAAGAACATAAGAACTGCCCTGCAATCCATGACATGTTTTATTCATTTACAGCAAGATATCAAACTTTAAATTTTGTCATGAAAATGAGATGGATGGAGTATGGAATGAGATGAATGATATGTGGAATGAAGTGAAATATGAATGATGGAATGAAATGGAGTATGGATTTTTTTTTTCAAAGAGAAATGCTTCAGAAAATTTAATCAAGTTGATGAAGAAGAGAGACTCTTCTTCATTAACTTCACATCATTGCTTCCTTGGAACTTCTTGACAAACTCTTCTCTTGAGAGTGGCTTGTGGTATAGCTTCAGTCTATGACCATTCACAAGAAAAGTGACCTCTTATTCATCTATAGTTCTGATTTTTACTGCCCCATTATCAAAAATTCGAACAATTTCATATGGCCCAAGCCAATGTGTCTGAAATTTTCCTTGAAAATCCTTGAATTTTGAATCAAACAAGAGAGCCCAATCACCCTCTTTAAATTTCTTCTCCTTGATGTACTTGTCATGCCATCTAGCCCTTTGCTGTTGGACTAGACTTGTTTTCTGAACTGCATCTTGTCTGATCTCATCCAATTCATTAATTTGCTCCAGTCTATGCTTCTGTGCCTCCGTTAAATCAAGTCCTAGCTGAACTTCCATCTTGAAGGTTTGAATTTGGAACTCTATGGGAAACAAAACTTGCTTTCCATAAACAAGCTCATAAGGAGTATGGCCTGTTGTGTTTCTCCATGTAGTTCTATAGGCTCACAAGGCTTCAGGAAGCCTATCTACCCAATCTCTTCTATGTAGATGAACAGTCTTTGTTAGGATTCCTTCAATGACTTTATTGGTAGATTCCACTTGACCATTTGCTTGTGGATGATAAGGAGTAGTTTTTCTATGTCTGATTTTGTACTTCTCCATCATTTGCTCCACTAGCCTTGATGTAAATTGAGCTCCTTGATCTGTAACAATTTCCCTTGGGACACCAAAACGAGTAAAAATATCGTCAAAAAGAAAAGTAACTACAGATGCTTCATTAGCAACAAGTAATGGTTTATCTTCTACCCATTTAGTAACATAATCAGTGCAAACTAATATATATTTCTTTTGTCTTGATGGAGGACTAATAGGTCCTACAAAATCCAAAGCCCATTTTTCAAAAAGTTCAATGTGTACCTGAGGTTGTAATGGCATCTCACCTGAAGGAGAAGGTTTCCCTACCCTTTGGCAACTGTCACACCTTTTGACATACTCCCTTGCATCTTTAAACAAAGATGGCTAATAATATCCTAAATTAAGGATCTTATAGGCTGTCCTCTTATCTGCAAAGTGTCCGCCACAAGGTTCATCATGACATGCCTTGAGAATCTCAGGCATCTCATCTTCATGAACACACCTTCTAATGATCAAATCTGGACCTGTCTTGTACAACTCATTAGCGACCCATGAATATTTTGCACTATCATTAATGATTTTTCTTTTATCCTTTGCATTCATAATTGAAGGAAATTTTCCTGAAACTAAATAATTAGCAATATCAGCAAACCATGGAGTTTGAGTAGAGATTGCAAAAAGATATTCATCAGGAAATTGATCTTCAACCGGAGTGTCATCTTTGATATTTTGGATTCTAGACAGGAAATCAGCCACAGTGTTTTGTTTTCCAAGCCTATCTAGAATAGTAATGTTGAATTCTTGCAATAGTAACAACCATCTTATAACTCTGCCATTAGTGATTGATTTATTCATTAAGTATCTAATTGCAGAATGATCAGTGTGAACAAAAGTTTCATAGCCCGTTATATAGTGTCTAAATTTGTTAATGGCATGAACAACAGCTAAAAACTCTTTTTCAGTTACAGTATAGTTTAACTCTGCAGGAGTCAAATTTTTACTGATATAATAGATGGCATAGGGAATTAAATCTTTCTGTCCCAATACTGCTCCCAGAGCTGTATCGGAAGCATCCGTCGAGATATGAAAAGGTAACTTCCAGTTAGGTCCCCTTAATATAGGTGCTTCAGAAATTTTGGTTTTCAGGGTTTCAAAAGCTAACTGGCAATCAGAAGTCCACTTAAATTCACAATCTTTGGTGAGTAATTTGAAGAGAGGAGATGCCATTTTGGTGAAGTTTTCTATAAATCTCCGATAGTACCCCGTAAATCCTAGAAAACTTCTTACATCTCTTTGACAACTTGGAATGGATAGGTTAGAAATGACTTCAACTTTCGCCTCATCAACTCTAATCCTATCCCCTGAAATGTGGTGCCCTAAAACAATACCTTCAGTGAACATCATAAAACATTTTTCATGACTAAGAGAAAGGTTTGCTTCTTGACATCTTTTTAAGACCTTTTCCAAGTTTTCTAAAGCCTCTTCAAATGTATCCCCATAAACTGTAAAATCATCCATGTACACTTCTACACAGTCATGTATCAGATCAGAAAAAATTCCTAATACTGCCCGTTGGAAAGTTGCAGGTGCATTGCACAATCCAAATGGCAATACTCGGTAGGCATAAGTACCCCAAGGACAAGTAAATGTGGTTTTATCTTGGTCTTCAAGTGCTACTTGGATTTGATTGTAACCACTAAATCCATCCAGGAATGAAAAGTAATTTTTACCTGCTAATGTATCTAATACTTGATCTATGAAAGGTAAAGGAAAATGGTCTTTAAGAGTAGCTTTATTCAGTTCTCGGTAGTCAACACACACCCTCCATTTTCCATTTTTCTTAGGTACAATTACTAAAGGGGAAACCCACTGACTATCCGAAATAGGATAGATGAAGTTAACATTTAACAATTTTTGTAATTCTTCCTTGATAATTTCCCTAAGATTTGGATTCATCCGTCTTTGAGGTTGTCTGATTGGTTTTCAATTTGCCTCTATATAGATGTGATGAGTACAAGTCTTGGGACTTATCCCTTTCATGTCAGTGTATTCCCATGCATATGCAGAAGAATGTCTCTGTAATACTTTGATTAACTCTTCTTGTTGAGATTTTTCTAGGTTCTTGTTTATGTTCAAAGTTTTGCCTGGAAAAATTTTACTTGTAGAGTTGCCAAATTTGTCCATAGAATGAAGAGACATCTGCCTAGATGACAAAAACTCAATATTGGATCCCTCTTGAAATGATTCATGTTTGTGTTCTGGAGAGGATTCAAAGTTTTCTAGAGTATTCAGAATTTGATTATCTTCACTAATTTCCGAAATTGTGAAGAGTGGTTGTAAATCTTCTTCATCCTCTATCCATTGAGTGTCATCTAGATCCGTAATTGTCCTAGCTGGAGGATATAAAGTGAATTTCTTAGTTGAACTACCATCAGAAATATACATATCATCGGACCTACAACTAATAAAAGCATCAGCTGTAGCCAACCAAGGTCTTCCTAATATAACAGGATGGCCTCCTAGATTATTCTTAGGAGTTAGGATCATGAAATCCACAAGGTACTCCCAAGAGTCTAGGGACACTGGAATGTCTTCTATTACCCCATCTGGTCTGATCACAGATCTATCTTCTAATTGTAATAGTGTGGGTGTAAAGAGAAGATTAGGAAGTTTCAGTTTGTCCATGATTTGTCTACTCATGATATTTATTGTTGCTCCTAAGTCAATGAGTGTGTTTTGAATTTCAATTCCATTGATGTGAATTTTGACAACTGGATTTCCTGGGTCAAGATACTTTGGAATAGCAATCTTTCCCATCATAATGTCTGCTATTTGTCCAACCAGTTGAATTTTCTTGGTTTCTCTTATTCTTTTTCTTGTTGTCTTCATACTCAACTCCTTTATTGTTTTGGCCAAAATTGGGATTTCCTTGATGGCTTGCAATAATGGAATTTTAATGCAAACATTTCTCAATTCATCTAAGAAATCATAATTAGGCACCATGATTTGTTTTTCTACACCTCTATCAATTTGTAATCTTTCCGGAAATGGAGGTATAGAAGTAGATGTGGATGGTTGCTCTAATACAGGAGTTGGATTTATTGGATCTTTTTGTTTTAGTTTTTCAATGTGTGGGTCTTGAAAGGATGTGTCCTCCTCAAGACTTTTATTCACCCGTAGAGAGTCTTCCTCAGAATTATCTTGTTCTTGTATGATCACAGAAGGTTTCCTCCTTTCAAGTATCTTTCCAGACCTAAGTTGAACATCACTAAGGTCTAGAGGAGTAATTAAATAAGTTGGAATATGTTGACCTTCTATCATGTATGTATTCTGAGGGTTCTTATTATTATGGTTTGGTATGGGTTGAGCTGGCAATTGATTGGATTTTTGAGGGAATGGTAATGGAAGTGGTTGATTTTGATGTGGTTGGTTCTGATGATGTTGTTGAGGATTTTGTTGAAGATTTTGAGGAAAATTTTGTTGAGAATTTTGAGGATAAAAATGTGGATATGGTGGATAGGATGGTGGATACTGATAATATGGAGAGTATCTTCCATAGGGACCTTGTGATCCTTGTGCCCAAGCTTGAGATTGATTTTGAAATTGGGGCCAAGGTTGCCGCCAAGAATTCCAAGGTGGAGGTTGATTATACATTTGATCATGGAATCCTTGTGTCTGAGATCCCTGCCAAGGTCTTCTAGATACAAAGTTAAGAGATTTTGTGGAGTCTGTAGGAGTTTCTTCTTGAAAAACAGCCTTGAGACCAGGAAGAGAAGGAAAATTCTTGGTCTCATGTTTCTCAGAACAAATAACACAGGTTTCTACAACTTTTACATCTAAAGGACACTCTCTCAAGGCATGTTTCTTTCTACATTTGGGACAAAAGATTGTCAAGGCATCAGATTCAGCCTTTTGCTTGTTTTGTATCTTGAGGGTGTCTATTTGTTCACTAAGACTCCCTAAGATGTCAGATTTAAAATCATCAAGCATGTGTCCTATTTCTGATCTACTTACTGTCCCAGAAGAAGATTTACTTGCCCTTGCAAGAGCGGGATCTCTTGGACCTTTGACAGCTTTAGATTTCCCTCTGGAAAGGTTGATACATAACTCAGATATTTTAGGTAATGTAAGTTGTGATATATCCCCTTTTCCCATCATGTTAAGGATATCCAACCATTCATCCCTAATTGTTTTCAACAAAAGAGCTTTTAAGGTGTCTTGATCTAGATTTTCCATTTTTTCCCTTTTGATGTTGTAATTAAATCTTTCCAACAAATCTTCTAAGTTTTCATCTTCTTTTTGTAACATCTTGAACACTTCTTTCTTATGATTAACCGGCATACAATAATCCAAATATCTCTCTATAAATGCTTGTTTCATATCTTCCCATGTTCTAATAGAACTACTGATTAGACTCATAAACCACTTCAATGCTGCTCCCTTCAAAGTTGAAGGAAATAATTTCAGTTTTTGAGCATCTTGTAGGTAGTCATAAGTTCTACACATCACTTCAAATTCGAATAAGAAAGTTTCAGGATATTCAGTTTTAAGTCCATAGAAGTTTGGAAGGACAGAGGGTGAAATGTTTTTCGTGGTTGTATTGGTTTCTTCATCAAGTATAGGAAACCCAAAAGAGCTTCCTATTCTACCTTTTCCTCCATTTGCACCTCTACCTCCTTCTCCTCTACCTCTACCTCCACCTCCAAATAGTGTGTTTTCTTTATTAAAAACTCCTCCTCCTCCTTCTTCTGCCATAGTTGACTCTCTTGTAGAAGTGGAAAGGTTTGTATCCCTACTAGGAGTCTTTAGATCTTCTTCTATGGCAGGTTCAGTGGATGAAGTGGAAGGTTTCTCTAATGGAATAGTTGACCTTAGATCTTCTAGAAGTCCAGGATCAAGAGAGGATGGAATATGGGTATGAGTTGAAGGTGTACTAGCTCTGGATCTAGATGAAACAAGTGGTGTTCTAGAAATCAAACTTCTGCCTCTGCTGCTTATAAATCTTCCCCTTGAATCTCTCTCCTTACGCATATAATTGTTTTTGGATGCTAAGAAACAAAGGTTACCTAGTTTTCACTTCCCCGGCAATGGCGCCAAAATGTTTGGTCTCAATCTAGTCTCCTAAACTGAGCTCATTTAATTGTCAACCAGGGTTGGTAAAATTCTGAAGTGAAGTGTACTGTATGTACCTAGGTGCTTGTTTCTTAATGCGTTGTGTGTAGTGTTTTGTGATGTTTTTGGTCTTTTGTGATGATTTATGATGTTTTTGGTCTTTTGGTGGTTTTATGTTCACAAGGAAAATGCCTAAAAAGCTAATGGAAAGGAGCTGGTGATTAAAAACAGAGTTAAGCCTAATTGGTTGATGTCAAATGGTAAATGCAATTTGAAACACTGAAGCAGAATCAAATCTAAACTATGACTAAGTAAAAGCAAAGCTTGATAATGACTTTTAAGCAAATGATTCAAAACACAAACTAAACTTAAGAAATGATCACTAAGTATGCAAATCCTCTAACTACACAGTTAAACAACTAATCTTACAATGATGCAACATTTTGTCCTTGATTAGAGATTTGTTGAAGTATGTTTGGAGTAAAACATTGATACCATCATAAGATCTTCTACTCTAAAGCTAATTCCTAACTCTATTCTGCAATTTAATTAAATGTCACAAGACCTTACTCAAGAGTTATTGATTTCTTTTCAAAGTAATCTTTTGAGGGAGGACTCTATTTATGAAATGATAAGGAAATTGCAGAGATACTTCAGGCTTTAAAATGATGTTGTCTTCTGTTCATATGGTTATGGATCAATTGTAGATTTTAGAACAAGAAGATGTTTGTAAATAATGAAGGTTGTTTTGTTAATCTTAACAACTGAAGTAATCTATTGTGCAGTGAATGACAACTGACTATGGAATGCAAATGCAGTGAGTTGAACTAAAGCTAAACTTAAAAGTGTCACTAATCTAAAACAATGCTGAACTATAAGTCATCATCAAACTCAAAACAAAGTAACTGAACATGAGTTAAGTGCAATTAAACTCCGGAGCATCCTAACTATGCTATCATGCATTATTCTATGAAATTATACAGTCTGTTTGTCCATCATTATTGATATTTTGGAAGAGTTCCTTCTTTTGGAAGAGTTAGAACAATTCTGACTGTGTAATTGAGTGCAAATGCAAGCAAAAAGACTGAAAGCAGTGAAAAAATAAGATATCATAGCCATCTCCTACTCGTCATTATAATATTTTGGGCAAGCGTTTAAGAGCAAGAACAGCGATGGTACTTAGTGCAAACACACAACTAAAACATTCATTATCACGGTTATGCCTTGGACTCCTTAAGAATTTATTGGAAGAGTTTCTTCTTGTGGAAGAGTGATTAGAACAAGTGTAACTGTGATAGTGAACAACAAAAATTACAACTAAATCCTACAATACTATAGCCATTTCCCATTCATCATTATAATCTTTTGGAAGAGCTTTCTTCTTGTGGAAGAGTTAGAATGAGTACAACTACAGTAGCTAATTAAAAACAACTATGAATTCAACTTCTAATCCTACAATACTATAGTCATTTCCCATTCATCATTATAGTCTTTTGGAAGAGCTTCTTATTGTGGAAGAGTTAGAATGAGTACAACTACAGTAGCTAATTAAAACAACTATTAATTCAAATTCAAAATGTAAAGGCAGCTAGAAGACTTATCTAATTTACGCAAAATAAATTCGTGCAAGAGGCAGGGGCCCTCTACCACCTGACGGAATTCAACTCCAAATTAAATCACGCTTCAAAACAACACGGTCTGCTCCATTAAAGATGAAAGAACTTGAACATAACACTCTGCGTCTTCAGAAATGTAGCACAGAGTCTAAACAAAATCTAGCATAAAATCTAACATCAAATCTCGGTTTCCCAAGTGTTTATAAAGAAAATGCACATAACAAGACTTGCAACAATTCAGGAACACTGTCTTTCCTTATCGGAATCACATTAGGACTCTTGAAGTGGCTACGTGAAGAGGAAAGAGATATCTGGACTGAGACAGTCCTAATAGAAGTCTGCTTCCCTAAATGTGTTCCCACGTTCCAAAACCGTACCCAGAATTCGTTTCTTCCTCCATGATGAGCAACGAACCATGTAGACATGACGTGGATTATGCCCATATGCGGTTTTTCTTGAGAGGCCACCTGGAACATACTAAAACGTGAAGATAGCTGCAGAATCGCCGGTTAGCTACGGAATGTCTGCATTCTGCAGCTAGTTCCGGTCAAAATGCTTTACAATGGCAAAAATCACAAAACTTAGCAAGTTAGTCATGTAAATCAATCTAGAAGTAATTTTAACTATATTCATTGATCAATTGGGTCTAGGATAGCAATGGATAAAGGAAAATGGGGTAAAATGGAATGAAAGAAAGCACAATTTTGAGGCTCAACAGTATGGTTCACACAATTTAATCAATCATATGTACATGTATTTATATGTATGAATGTATTTTTGAATTGATTATAAATTCATATTTTTTTATAACGCTTCCCTCTCGTCGCGTGAGGTTGGTGGTGGTACATATTCCCTTAAAGGCCCATCAATAGGTGGTGGCCAATTGCATGAGGGTAGTGATATGCATTTCTCCGGAGGCCAATCAATGGCTAGTCATGTTGGTTCTCAACCAATCGGTGGTCGTTCTGGTTCTCAACCAATCGGTGGTCGTTCTTGTTCTCAAAAGTCTCAGGGTGGGCATGATGTTGGTGTTTCGGGGAATATCACCCTAGAGGTTCGTTGGGTTACAACCTCCACAGAGCAGGGGCATGCTACTTAAGAAGGACTCACACAACCATGCAACTCACACAACCATGCACGTTGAGAAAAGATAATGAGTAGAATGAAAGTTACATAAGGGGATAATCACCATGAGGGGGTCAGGCTGACAACTGTAAGTTCCTTCTTAACCTGAAAGACAAGAAGAAACAAGCACGAAGAACTGGTTGTACAGCATATATCTACTCTAAATGTTAGTGAAATCAACATGAAACATTAAATAGATCATAATGAATGCTTAAATAACAATTTTCTCATACATAAAAGCATACACTAACACGTTTATTTCGGGAACAGCATGGTACTTCTGTATTATAAATAGCATGTACAAAAGTAATGAATGGAGAGATCACCTGATCCTTCCACGGCCTTCGAGCAGACCGTCGTCCGGATCCGTCCAGCCCTTGCCTCGCTAAGACTCCTTCCAAACTGGTGCATACGAGATGACATATAGGGAGATGTACATCTCAAGGAAACAAGGGTTTCCTATAATGAACTGGGAAAGTGCAGGAGGCACGGGGAATCAGACTTGGATAGGGAATACCAACAGAGTATAATATCAATAATTCTCTCTCTCTCTCTTAGGCCATACACATGAGGGCTTTTTATAGTCCCTCCAAGTAGTTTCAGCAGTTGGAAACAGTTGGCCACGGGCTGGGGTGGTTGAACTACCTGAGTAACCATCAACCCAGCGCGAAATTAGGGATTTTTATATATTTTTTAATCATTAAAATGGCATACGCGGAAAAGTCTAGCTGTACGCGCGTATACACGCGGAAAAACACGGGCATAGTCGCGTATGAAGGATTTTCCACTGTTTTTAAGTGAATTTGTCCAAGTCTGTAGGAATGGGTGCCCATAAAGCCATGTAGCAATCATGAATCATGTCAAGGTGAGAAATGATGCTATAACGGATGCCCCCTAATATATGAGGTCAGAAGGGGTACATGATGGCCGAAATGTATTATGCACATAGAAAGAACTTCGCAAGGACAAGAGAGGACTTCACCAGATTTCAGCCTGCCAAAAACCAATGAAAGAAAACAGAGAGTCAACTCATGCTGAGGCGGGCATACCCATGCTCAGTCAAAAATACATCATATGAAAAGTACTGAATAGATCCAATATGTATACAAGTATAGCTGAACTGAAAGTACACAATGAATCATCTGAGCATGGCCCGGAAATACAAGTCTGAATCAATGTCCAAGTATCACATATAAAAAGCTGATCAAAGATGGTGCAACTGGATGTCTGATCAAATAAGTGACTGAATCTCCAAGTACTGGATCATAAGAGGTGGATCAAACGGTACAATCATGCAACTCGGGAGCCAACATATAAGATGCTGCTGTATTGAACTGCAACATATAAGGGTGGACGACATCACTGGCAGAAACTGAATGGACTGTCAAAAGTGAACCGAAGAATGTTGATGCAACCCAAGGTCTTCATCGATCACTATGGCACAATTCTACACAATGGGAATAAATGAGCTGAAGTCGACCATGTGAGAAATCGTTGGATTATCGGTCAATGATGTATACCGTTAACCAACGCGAGACAACCCACCGATAATGATAATGAGTGTCAAGGTGCCCCAGTACAATCTGACAAGTGCGAATGAATGAGTTGAAGTCGAACACTTGAAAGAATCTACCAATCGGGAGGCAATGATGAATCCCCACTGTCGATAGCGAAGAGTCTGCCACTGATGACTGCAAACCCTAAGGTACTGACAAAAAGACTCTAGACCTTATTCCCAGAGCAATGAGTCGAAGTCGATGGGAAAATATCTGCTGGAAGGAAGGCATTAAGGCATCCCACATCAGTCCAGCGTGAGTGTAACCCGCAGGCCAAGATTTGGAAGGAATCGGACGAAGTAGAGTGATGGAACCAAAACCGAAGTACGTTTCCGACGTGCACAAGATGAAGCTAGCGCACGGAAGAAACCCTCTAAACCAACCAATAATGAAATCTGACACAGAGGCGAGAAATCCACCGATAGGGTCAAATGGAAATCAAGGTACTGCACGAATCCCAAGTGTGATAATGTGTGCTGACGTCGAACACAGGGGAAACCACTGAGTCAAAGACCCATGATGATGATCAAATGCTGAGCACGAGGTCACCTATCAATGATGGAAATAGGCCCAAGGTGCGGCTCTAGGTTTGCTCTCAGAGCAATGTGTCGTAGTCGATAAGAGACAAACCCGCCGGCAAGAAGTCAATGGAGACCTTCTCAAACCAGCATGAGCAGAAGATCAAAACATCTGATGTGATAGAACATGATGCTGACAAGACCGGGAAGGCCGACTGAATAATGAGTCAAGAGACACCGCAGAATGGCCGACTCAGGCTAGACTTCCCTTGAACAAAAGCACGACTCTGTGATGACCATGGCGGTAAAAAGTGACACTGTATAAGTCTGTCTTGCAGGAGGCAAAACAAACTCTCCATATGATTGGAAGAGATAACCAACCGGGGGAGAACTGACAAGTGAAACATGGTAAAGGTTGAACCTAGGTCAAAACTAGAACCATCCCAAATGAAGGAAATATATATAAGTATATGTGCTTTGTTCAAGGGCGACAAACTGACTCTGTACTGCCATCAAAATAACGAAGATACATCCCGTTCCCGCTCTTTTTGTTATATTTGATTTTTTGTCTTTTTCATATAATAAGCCTGAAAAAGAATAAAAGAACGCTATGGTACAATGGATAGAACGAGTATCAAGAAATCAGATGCACTAGTTCCTGGGATTGGAACAATCCTATGCTCAATGCAAGGTGGCGAAAACTGGTAAGTGATACTCGGAGGAATGTTCCATCCATGGTAAAAGGTGTCAAGTCGTGATAGCTAAGTGCATGCAATGGTTAACTTGTACAGAGAGTCAAGTTCAAAAGTTGGCTTAAACATCGAGTCCAAATGAAGCCGGCTAAAGGCCAGGATAAACAAGCAGCCAATATGCAATGCAGTAATAAAACTTAACGACACCAGGGAGCCTCTAGGGTAAAAGCCAGAAAAAATGATAGTGATGAAGAAGAAGAATGAAGCTTCAACACATAAGACATGGCGGGACTAAAGAGGACTCCCGAGCCTACATAAAACGCAGCATGGGCAACAAGTGATAGTGAGGAACTAACTAGGAAGCCCATGTAAAGGAAGGCTCTACCATCAAGTCATGATTAAATAATCGGTGAGTGAAATGGGTGTAATACTCATGACCTGATGGGATCGACCCTAAGGCAAGTGATCAGTATGGAGGCTAGTATGCAAGATGCAATGGAAACTGATTTCCCTAACCTATATGCCAGTGAATATCATATACCTGCCGTGACGAGTCGGTAATCATGGATCAAAAACCGGAAAAAATCTCAAAATCGTCAAAATGTACCTGAAAACATACCAAATTGGGCACTTCCAAGCATCTGGGTTATGCAGCTTAAGATAGATCGAAAAAATAAGCATAAGGAATTTTTGCAAAAATTTTCAACTTTTTAGCCATAAATAGACAAATTACCTCATATTTGGTTCATTATTGCATTGCTGATTTGGAAAAAGTGCTCTGGAGAAAAAAACTTCTTTCGTCAAATCAGGAACAACCGACCGTCGAAACGCACCGAAATTTTAGGTAGGCTCCTCAATAATCCTTGCAAATCATTTTGTCTATTTGGAAATTAAAATTAAGTGAATTTTAGCTTTAAAACCCTTGCTAAAAAATGCGGACTTGCGCATACGCGGGTTCATTAAAGGAAAGTCGCGTATACACGCGACTGTGCAAAGAAAAAGTCGTGTATGCGCAGGTCCGAATCCAAAAAAGCGTGGCTAATGCATGATTTAATGAAATTTGACAGGATGACAATCTCATGGAGGGAACGTGAGCATAGTGCAATTGATCAAGAGGTCATGCAAGATCGAGCAGCGCAAAATATCCTTCGGAATTGCGGATTGTTCAAATTCTTCAAAATGCCAAATATGAAAAGCAATGTGCGGTTGCTAGAAATGCTCGTAAATTACTGGGAACCAGATCAGGATTGCTTCATTATTGATCAGATGCCAATACGCATTGAAGTGGAAGACATATATTTCATTACTGGACTCTCCTGGAGGGGAGAACCAGTAGACTTGCACGGGAAACCCCTCGGAGGGTTAACCGTGGAAGACTATGTCCACGTGTATTGCGTAGGGGCTCCAAAAAGGTTGGAACTCAGATTGCAATTAAAGATGTGAGGGATTTGCACATGAAAATCCTCCTTTTCACCATCAGCAGAGTGGCAGGATCTGCCTCTCTACATCAGGCATCCAAGACGCAAATGAGCAGAGCAGTAGAATGTTTGACTCATGTGTATGATTGGTGCACAGCCCTTTTACTGAACATGAAACAACAGTTGACCTCAATCCGCCAAGCAAAGACCAAACACTTTGGCTACGGTACAATTTTGACAACATTCTTCTTTGAGAAGATACCAGCATTGAGACCCAGAGTTATCTCTACCATCAGTAGCCCGCGGGACCCAAGAATTTCCCGTTGGGCGGACATGATGAAGAGATTGGGGGGTAGTGAGGTACCTCGGACCACATGGGATGATGAGTTCTTCCGTTGGTGGGGAGAACAAATCATTGCAGTGGACGACTATCCCTATGCCGGGATGGACTTCCGTGGAGATCCAGATCTAGTTCTTCCACCAGGCACAGCATGGGGCACAGTCGGTAAGTTTTGCAAAAAATTTTGACTTATATAATTTTTTTTTGGATTTTTTTCAAATATGTATGAAAAAATGAAAAACAAACATGTTTTTGATTGGATTCATAATGACTGATAATTTAAAATGATCATGATTCAGATGTTGGACCAGTTCGACCTGAGGGTCTCCCGCGCCACAAGCGCCGCAGGGGCGAAGCAGATACTGTGGATTCAGATAGGACTCTCCAGGCCGTGCAGAGGAATTTGGAGGGACTAACCCGCCAAATACCTATGGCTGCTGTGGAGGATCTATCGGAAGCCATCCAAAGACGGGTGGTAGGAGTGCCCCGAGACTGGGTTAGACTATTCCGCTGAGTTGCCACTGCGGTCACGTTCTATAGGAACACGACTTCTGGGCAGGGACCTCAGGAGTAGATAGATATTATGTATTAGATGACTGTATATTCTTTTTTGAGACTGAACATGATCGGGGCATAAGCCCAAGTTTTGTATGACCTTATGGATCCAAATTTTGTAAAGTTTTTGAACACTCTGATGATATATATACAGCGAATTTTGATGTGATGTGATAAATGTATCAAAATGTATGATGTTTTTTATGATTAAAAATTTTATTGTATGGAATGATTAATATTCCAATCTAATGCTTGATTAGCTAATGAGTCAGCAAACCAATTGTCAGCTCGAGGAATATGAATGAAAGTTAAAAATTGAAATGACCTTTGTAACAAACGTACCCTCAAGAACAATCGTAATAAAAAAGGATCTCGTACCCGATAAGTGTTGTTCAACTGTGACACCACCAGCTGAGAGTCCAAGAAAACTACCAACGAATCAACACCCAAAGATATTGCCTCCGAGAGTAGATGAACGACTGCAGTGTATTCTGCTACATTATTGGAAGCAGGACCAATGCAGACCCCTCTTGATACCAACAGCTGATCGGAAGGATAATGAAGCACCCAAGCCGCGGAAGCTAAGTTCCGGGTGTGTCTACTAGCACCATCGGCGAAACCAAAATGACTCATGACATCCAACACAACCTGCCAAAGCAGATCAAAAACATCACCAACTCATCAAAAATCGAAAATCAATCAGATATGTACAAAGAAAAAACTACTATATACAAAAGCAACATGCCAGGCTGAAGCCTAGGCATAATACTTCTTCAAATAGAGCCCATTTCGGGGCTCCGGCAACTCGTTCCCTTCGAAATAAACCAAGGTATAAGCTCCTTTCTTAAGGACTTTTTTAACGATATAGGGGCCATACCACATAGACTTAAACTTTCCTGCCCCCAGGGCATCTTTTTCTTGGGCATAGACCAAAACAAGGTCACCTTCCGAAAAAACCCTAGGCTTGACCGCCTTATCGTACTGAACTTTTACTCGGTTTTTATGTGCTTCATTCATCGTGGCAGCATCTCGACGCTGCTCATCGAGATGTTCCAGATGAAGAAGCCGTTCTGCCAGACTAGAAGTGTCAGGAAGAAGTTCAACAGCTAATTTAAGAGAAGGAATCTTGCATTCAATAGGAAATATGAATTCAACCCCATGCACTAGCTGAAACGGAGTAAAGCCAGTTGCAGTTTTCACTGACGTCTTGTATGCCCAAAGTGCAGGATATAGCATAATATGCCAGTTGGATCTAGCTTTATCAATTGTCCTCTGAAGAATTGTCTTCAAGGATTTATTCACGGCTTCCACTTGCCCATTGGCCTGAGGATAATATGGAGATGAATGCTCCTGCCGGAAACCCAATTTGAGAGCCAACTCAGCCATCATACTATTCTAAAAATGACTGCCATGGTCAGTGACAATCTCTCTAGGTATACCAAAACGAGCGATAACTTGGTTGAAAAGGAACAAAGCTGCAGTCTCACCATCGTTCCCAAAAGTAGGCATAGCCTCGACCCACTTCGTAAAGTAGTCTACTGCTACGATAATGTACTTGTGACCTTTTGCGGAAGGCGGGTTACAAGTAGTATAATCCATACCCCACTTTGTAAAGGGTCCGACAGTAACGACTGGAAAAAGCGGAGCTGGATGAGCGCGCATTTTTCGAGTATACACCTGACAAGGATGACACTTCTTGACCGATTCAATACAATCTTTGAAAATTGAGGGCCAGAAGTATCCTGCACGCAAAATATTTTGGGCTGTAGCAAGCCCTGATAAATGACCCCCACAAGCTCCACTGTGAGAATCATTAAGCACAGCCTCAGCTTCTTCGAAAGTTAAGCAGCGTCTTAGGATTGAATCAACCCCTCGACGGTACAAAGCATCACCAATAATCAGATAATTCTTGGCCAAGTGACGCAGTTTACGATGCTCATCTTTCGAAAAAGTAGAGGGAAACTTCGCAGTCTGGAGATACACAATGATATCCCCATACCAAGGATCCTGTGGAGAGATAAGAAACAAGTGTTTGTCCGGAAAGGACTCATCATAGATCATCTCTTCTCCACAGGGCAACTCGGAGATCAATTCCGCAAAAACTAATGATTTCTTGGATTTGGCAGACATGAACTCAAGATCAAATTCCTGTAAAATCACAATCCATCTATTATATTTGCCCCCAATCACTCGCCTGCTGAGGACAAACTGAAATGGATTGGCAGCTGTCAAAACATAAGTTTTGCGAATAATAATGTAATGTCGGAGTCGCTGCACAGCATGAACTGCTGCTAAAGCTAATTTTTCTATCGGAGTCTATCGAAGTTCAGGTCCTACCAGTCCTCGACTAAGGTAGTAAATAACATGCTCTGCAAGAGCATCATCTTCCTGAACCAGAACCATACAAATGGTAGATTCTGTTGCTGCCAGATACAAAAGAAAATCTCTGCTATAATTAGGTGGACTCAGTAAAGGAGCAGAGGTCAATGCCTTTTTCAAAGCATCGAATGAGCGTTGAGCGTAGTCGTCCCAAAGAAAAGGAACTCCTTTCTTCAACAGTCTCATATATCCCTTTGTGATTTCAGCATAATTGACGATAAACCTCCGAAGAAAATTAGACTTTCCTTGGAGACTTTGAAGCTGACGGATGGAAGACGGGGGAGGCAACCGAAGTATTGCCTCAACCTTGAAGGGATCTACCCTTATCCCTTCCCTAGACACAATGAATCCCAATAGCCGACCGGATGTAACCACGAAAACGCACTTGTTCGGATTCAATCGAATCTTATAAAAACGACATCTTTCAAATATTTGCCGGAGGTGACCAGGATGATCCATCCTCTTTCGAGAATGAGCAGCTAAATCATCTAAGTATGCCTCGATAATCTTTTTGATGTCGTGGAAGGCGTATGACATGGCCCGCTGAAAGGTAGCCCCAGCATTTTTAAGACCAAAAGGCATCTTCTTGTATGAAAACGTACCCCAGGGACAAATAAAAGCAGTCTTATGTTGATCTTCAGGACGGATAGTAATTTGATTATATCCGGAGAAACCGTCCATGAAGGAGAAAATCTCATTACCGGCACACTCGTCAATGATTTGATCGATAAATGGTGTGGGGTAATTGTCTTTAGGACATGCTTTATTTAGGTCTCTGAAATCGATGCACACTCGAATTGTTCCTTGCTTTTTATCTACGGGAACGGGTTTGAAACCCATTCAGTCAGAGGAACTGGGAAAATGAATCCCGCCTTAAGCAGCTTTTCAACTTCAGCTTTGATAGTTGCTTCCTTCCTAGGATTGACCGGACGAAGTTTTTGCCTCACCGGCTTAGCATTTTCATACGTCTTGATCTCATGTTGGACAATAGATGGGTCTATGCCAGGCATTTCCTCATAAGACCAAGCAAATACATCCCTATACTCTTTGAAGAGCTCGGTATAAATTTGAACCTCTTCACGGGAACATTCAGCTCCAATGAAGACATTCTCGATAATATTGGGATCCTTGGAAATGTTCACCGGGATAGTAGGAGAGATCACAGCCATGTTCCCTTCAGCATAAACCTATGTTGGTGCCAAAGGGTTCAAGACTGGGTGAACAGGACCAGGAGACTGAGGACTTGGAAAACTAGTTTCAACTTCGCTCAAGTCAGGTAGGAAGTAAGACCGATGATGCAAGTCATCCCATGGTCTATCTATACCAGTCATGGCTTCCAGGATGGCCTCTTCAGATGGAAGAGTGGTATCAAGGCAATCCTGTGCCGAAGAAGAACTAAGCGTCCAAGCCGGAGCCACATCACCATCCAATTCTTCCGGTGAAAGAGGAGCTGGAATGGATTCTGCAGTGTTGACAATAGACTGATATGCAATCTCAGCTGCAGAAATCGGAAATGCCATTCCACCCACTTGACCTTCCGCTAATGTGGCAGTAGGGGAAGGTAAGGTCCAAGGGTCCGAAAAATAATGAGTTCTCATAAACTCTCTATAATGAGGACATGGAACATTAATCAACTCATAGAGGAGTGCGACTGCAAAATTTCCCATCAAGTTTTGACAGTATTCAACTCCTAAATTCTCAACAGACGTCTTAGTATTATCCAACTTCGGAACAGATGAGTCAGAAGACGCATTCAGGTCTACAGGAGGACAGTCCAGTTGATCCACTGTAACGATCCTCCCTTCGTGGGGGAAACATACAATTAGAAATAATGAGGATGCAATGGCATCCATCTCATAAATCCAATTTCTCCCCAACAAAAGGTTGTAGTCCAAGGCTGCATCCACTACCTCAACCTCTATATTGACAGTTTTGCCCCCAACACAGATGGGCAAAGCCGGGACAATACCATGGGGTCTGTGAGAATGACCATCGAACGCAGTAAGAACAGTGCTAGATGGAACAACTTTGGGAGATCCAAGTGTCTTCCAACATGCGAGAGACATCACGCATGTAGAAGCACCCTCATCAACAACCGTTCGAAAGATATTGCACTTCCGATACGACGATTTAATATGAAAAGCCATGTGATGAGGAAGTCTCTTTTTAAAATTAGTCATATCAAAAGTAATCAGAAGAGAATTTTTCGGATCAATAGCCCCAATGGCAGTGAGCAAAGCACTGCGCTGAGCCGGACAAGACTGGAGTACCTCTAAAGCTGACATAGCACAAGGACTTTCCGCTAGATCTTCTACAATCGAGTAGTTCTGGGCAGCCCTCGCATTTGGATTAATCGTTGATCGCTTAGAAGATGCTTTGGGCATCCAAGGCATAGACTCAACAGTAGGCTTCGTGATGTGAAGCGGCTCAGTAGCATCAGGAACTTCCTTAGCTTTCGAAGACTCTTCTCCGCCATAATCACGGGATCTCGTAGCGATATCCGCGTGAGCACTCATCATAAAAATGTTCGATGGAATTTCCCCTTCCTGGGTGCCCCCAGAGGAAGCCCCAAGATTTTGGTTCGCGCCAACAACTAATTGTTGCCCTTGGGGAAAAGGGTTTGTTAACACAGCCTGGGAACCAGAAGAACCCTGTTGGGATAACAGGCGCTGAGCATCCTAAATTTTAGGGCAAAGGTGTGTGAGATGGTCTCCAGCACAAAGCTTGCATGGAAACTTCACTTTCTTTTTCTCCTTTTGACCCTCACCAACACGCTCGTTGGTTTTATTTGCATTTCCCTTCCCGTTCTTGCCCTTCTTCTTGTTATTTCGTCCTTTCTTCTTCCCATCGGATTGTTGATTTCCTTTGGGATCAGAAGCTTGGACAACATTTATGGACAAAGACTGGGAAGGTGATGAATCAGCAGGCACAGCCTGACCAGAAGGAGAAGATTGTAAAGACAACTGCTGCAGTTGAGAAAGCAGGCTGGCTGCACCACTATTGACTGATCCGACAAGCCCATCACCATGCGGACCAGGTTTAGTTTTCGACAAATCTAATTTGGAGCGAGGAGCATTGGGCAAATATTTATAAAGGACCCCAGACTGAGAATAGATCAGTTCCAGCTGCTGGGCCCTAAAAATGGCCTGCTCCTCAGAAAATACCCCATATAGGGATACATCTTTTGAAATATCTGACTGCAGAGATTTCAGAAACCATTTGAGAAGGAATTCTCCTGGAATATTAGCTTTGATAAGCCTCTTCCTTCTCCTCCATTCCTGAATGTGATCAAAAATGTGTGTTGCCTCATTCTGCTTAAAATTAGCCAGGAGTTCGGTCCCAGCCTCATATCTGACAGGCAACTGAAAATGGTTTAGAAATGTGACAGCCAGTTCTCCAAATGTAGCAAAACTGCCCCCAGTGAGCTCGATATACCATTTGGCAGAATTTCCAGTTAGGGTGCGTTGAAATAATCTCAACCTAATCGAATCATCGATCAGGGAGTTCGAAGAACACCATAAGTGGAAAGTGGTGATGTGGTCAGCCAGATCCTCTCCATTCTTACCTTCAAACTTTGGAATATCTGAAGGAAGTTTGGTCGGGACCGGAGGCCACCCCGGACTATAACGAATCGGATCATTAGTCAACTTCGACAGATCTGGCAAGTTTAACGTTGCCAGAAAAGGTAAGCGAGGCAGAGCCTGAGGATTCCATCCTTGATGGGATGGATTCCCGACATTCTAAAAAGAATAGCCTGGGTTTGATGAGGCACCAGGTTGCCAAAAAGGACTCGTAGAAAATGGAGAAGAACCTCCTCCCCACGCCGAGTTACCAAAGCCCAGACCAGTTCCCCCCGCTGAAGTATTAAATGAAGAGGAAAGCCCCTGATAGGGGTTCCAGGCATTAGACAAAGGAGGAAAGGTCTGATAAGCACTCGATGAAGGGAAAGAAGCATTCCCTTGATGACCTACGTAAAACTGATTCCCTGCCCCCGTTGTAGTGAATACAGGGTTCCATCCTGTAAAAGTAGTCGAACTTTGCCCCCCAGACCAAGGGTTGAAACTCTGGGTCTGAGAAGTAAACGGAAAGGACCCTAAAGAAGGATTCGAACTAGGAATGTGTCCAGTTCCGAAGGGGAACCCTTGAAACGAAGCCGATCCACTAGCCATGTTAGACATGGGCGTAGATCCAGCTGAAGCAGCGGAAAAGGAAAAAGAGGGATTCCCACTAGAGGGCATCCCTGAACAAAAGGGACTAGAATGAGAAGCATGTGCCTGGGTGAAACCAGAGCCAAACACAGCAGCACTAGAAGCAATCGAAGATGAAGCAATAGTGCCCCCTGCTTCAACAGAAGCAGGAGTCTGAATGCCTGCAGCACTCACAGCAGAAGCTGTGTTCCCAGTCGTGGCCATCGAAAGATAAGAATGATATGGAAGATCTTCCGGTCTCTCTGACTCAGTTCCGATGTATTGAACAACGAACGGATAATCAGGAGGAAGAGGAGATGGACCTGTCGCAGGAGGCTCAGGTACGTCTTCGATTTGAAAATATTCTTCCTGAGGAAACAAAACTCGCGAGGTGAGCGAAACGCTCCTCTCGGGACCGACACCAGAATCAGCTATGAAACCTTCAGACCTCTATGGAGGATCTCTCTCCACTGCGTCAGACGCCACAGGGTGGTAACCACCTGCTAAATCACTCCTACGCCTTCTCAAAGAAGGCTCTGGACTCTCGGGAGATAACCCCCGGATTCTCCTCGAACGACGAGGCACTTGATCAGCCACTTTTATAGATTTTATATTAGACTCAAAAAGTGAAAAGCTAGGCAAGCTAGGAGCAAAGATCACTCACTAAAATAAAAATCCCTGAGATACAGTCAAGCAAACAGCCTCCAAGTATTTCCGCTCCGGGTGATGAGGACCGGACACCAAAATACAGGAAAGCGAACATAGGACTCCTAAAGCAAATGATGATTAGGGCCTGTATCAACTAGCTTAAGGTATCAGAAACAAGCCATTACGACTCTAACGACGTGCCTTTGGCTTCGGTCTTACACCGGCTTCGCAAGGGCACTCCCCAAGCACACAAAGTGATGCGACGTCTGGTCTCAGTACTACTGTATCTTCGTAAATACCCATATGTGGAACCTATTAACCTAGGAGTGGCAAATATGGGCACCAATCCGTATCAGAAGCCGGGCGGAATGGTCTTGAGGTCAGATTCAGCTAATCGGAGAGGGGGTATCCCTCTTCTTAGCCTTCACTTCCCCTCGCGCTTGACTCTCTGGAGGAGAGCTTTCCCGGTCCACCTAACGGTGTTGGATTTCACTCAATTAATCAACTTCTATGTTTGTTTGAGCGGCCTTGGAGAGTTAACTCTCCACTCACCTATTCCAAGGCCCTACAACCTAGCTAGTTGGTGTATGACACTTAGAAAACTTGCTAGTTGATTTTTAGATTAAATCGCTTATTTTAATGGGTTGTTATGTTAAGTCACAAGGATATGGAGATGAAACTTATGGTGTTTTGACGCAAAAGAAATTAATAAAAACCTAACTATATGCAAATGCAGTTATTGTCTTTCGATGAAAAGCAATCTCTATACAGGTTCTACGAGACTAAAAATTGTATTTTTCTTTTCAAATAGCAAACTCACACTCACAAAAACTATGAAATTGACTAAATGCTTAAATGCACCTAATGCAAATCACTACAAGCATGCAAATTCTAAGATGCAAAAAATCTCCTAAAGCAAAGTGAAATTTCCCTAAAGCTCCTTCAATTTTAACTCTTCTTTGGTTGTCCAGAAAGCTAGTTCTCGAAATCAAGAACTCTTAAAATGAAGACACCAAAACACTTAAAAACAAGAAGAAGAAATCAATGAGAACTCCTCCTCAAAATCAAGCCAAAACTAAAAGCAAGAAACCTCACAAAAGCTTCAAAAGTTATAGCAAACGAAAATGAAAATGCAACAACAAAAGAAAATAACAAGTGAAAATGTTTTTTAAGCCTTTGAAATGCAAAAACAAAAAGCAAAGCAAATGTTTTTTGAGCTTTTTAGTTTTATAAAGAAAGAGCTCGAAAAGACCAAGCAAAACTATCAAAATCCAAACCAAACAAGACTGAATTTCAAGCACAAACTTCAACAATGCTCCCAAACCTTATATGGCTAACTCGTAGCAAGATCAATAAGAGCAAAAGAAGACAAGAAAACTCAGCCACTTAGCCTAGAAAAATAGTGCAAACTCGTCGCAAAAAAAAACTTCGAAGAAGCAAGAAAAACTCTTCAAAAGTGGCAACAAGACCTAGCCTACTGAACTCAAGAAAACCAATCAAGAAACGAGCAAAATTCGTAGTGCCAAGAAAAACACAAATATAGGAAAGATTAAATGAGCAGGAGCTCACTGTTCTGATAAAGCAGAACAGCCAAGAATGCTTAGAAAGCTATCTTGGTACTCAAACCAGAAGTGCCAGCACCAGAAACAACACTTCGCCAAAAAGACTAGTTTTCAATCAAACGAAAGAGAGAAAAGACAAGAAACCACTTCCTTCACAATCCAGTAAGTACAGAGACACTGTAGAAATAGATCTCCATAGCCAGAAAGGACCAAAAAGTCAAGAAACCCAAAAATTCTAAATCTGCCTAGGTATACGCTACTTCACAGTTATGCAACCAGCATGCATACGCGACTGTTCTAAAGTAAACTCGCGTATACGCGGGTCCCTTTAGACAAAATTGCGTGTATACGCGGCTGTGTGGAGAAAAAAGCGCGTATACAAAGGTAAATAATGAAAAAAACAAAAAGGAAAATCTTGGAAAAGAAACCAGGACTTCAGACTGACTGAAACAAAGTAAGCTGGACTGCAAATGAAAGTTAAAACTGTTGACAACCTACCAAACAGCTGAAACCACCCAACAGGGGAGTCACAAGAATGTGCTCCCCAGTGGATTCGCCAGTTCTGTTTCGAGGAATATCACCCTAGAGGTTCGTTGGGTTACAACCTCCACAGAGCAGGGGCATGCTACTTAAGAAGGACTCACACAACCATGCATGTTCAGAAAAACTAAATAGAGTAGAATGAGGAAGTTACCCATAGGTCCTACGGTTGAAGCAGATCCCGCAGGGTTCAAACCCTCAGCAACCGTCCTTCCTTCTTAACCTGAAAGACAAGAAGAAACAAGCATGAAGAACTGGTTGTACAGCATATATCTACTCTAAATGTTAGTGAAATTCATATAAAACATCAGATAAATCATAATGAATGCTTAAATAACAATTTTCTCATATATATAAGCAGACACTAACACGTATATTTCGGGAACAAGATGGTACTTCTGTATTATAAATAGCATGTACAAAAGTAACGAGTAGAGAGATCACCTGAATCCTTCCACGATCTTCGAGCAGACCGTCGTCCGGATCCGTCCCGCCCTTGCCTCGCTAAGACTCCTTCCAAACTGGTGCATACGAGATGACATATAGGAAGATGAGCATCTCAAGGAAACAAGGGTTTCCTGTAATGAACTGGGAAAGTGCAGGAGGCACGGGGAATCAGACTTGGATAGGGAATACCAACAGAGTATAATATCAATAAATTCTCTCTCCCTTAGGCCATACACATGAGGGGTTTTTATACTCCCTCCAAGTAGTTTCAATAGTTGGAAACAGTTGGCCATGTGCTGGGGTGGTTGAACTACCTGAGTAACCATCAACCCAGCCTGAAAATAGGGAATTTTTATATATTTTTTCATAATTTTAATGGCATACGCGGAAAAGTGCAGATGGACTCGCATATACACGCGGAAAAGTACGGGCATAGTCGCGTATGGGGATTTTTACACTGTTTTTAAGTGAATTTGTCCAAGTCTGTAGGAATGGGTGCCCAAAGCCATAAAAGCAATCATGAATCATATGAAGGTGAGAAATGATGCTATAACAGTTGGCCAAACATATCGAGTTGGCCATCAATCTGAATATTATTTTAATTCAATTTGTACAAATTTGTTTACAAGTTTTTTTATTTATACAAAATTTTATATATTAATGCAAAGGGTAAAAATGTTGCTCTAAAAAGACGTAGGATAGAACGTGTTATTCAAGAAGAATGTTGTACGCCAACCAGACCTTATCTGTCTGAAATTTCAGATATACCTTGGGAATCAAACATGCAGCAATGCACGTTACGAAGGTGTCAACATCTTCATTCAAAATAAAAGATATATCTTGTGTCTTTGAAACTCCCTGTTGAGAGTCGAGAAAGCTTAGAAATATGTACTCACTGTTTAAGCGAACTAGTATATTTGTACCTAAGGCTTGGACCAACAACTGATACTTTTGTAGAAGTGATGAGAAAAATACAGGAAATAATGATGGGCCCCGATACATGGGAGGTTGTTAAACAAAGAGTTACAATAGAAGTGGCCAAGTCTATGTTTAATTTCAAAGAAGGGCTGAAAAGAAATATGCTAAAGGTGCAATATTTCAAGCACCCTGGTATAGCTGGCCATTTGTATGATAGGAACCTTTCTGGCTATGGAAGACTCCCATGGAACGAATAGGTTCCGCTTTATTTTGAAAAAATATTTTATGCAGAATTATTTTTGGGAATGAAACCCAATTATAATGATCTTCCCTCTGAATTTTTTGGTCCTGGGAAAGGTCGATTATGTGATCGTAGGGGCGCTAAGAGTGATGCTGAGTTGCCTCGCCCTGAGCCACCATGGTTAGTCGACCTCTTCGTGTTGAAACTTCGCAGTCAGAGATGGATTCTACTTCTCAAATTAGTCGAGAATCAAGGGATGTCATCATTGAAAATATTCAGAGTGGACTGGGTGTAGTTGATATTTGTTTGAATAAACAAAGAGCACAAGAGAATGCATGTGCTAATTTTGTGTATCATACATATGATGGGATAGACAACATGAGTGTTGAAGATCACAGAACATATGCAAAGAATTGTCGCAATGGTTGGCAAGACCTAATTATTCATGAGCAAGAGGGCATGGGATCGATATGTGACGTTAATGGTTAAGGTGATTATTTTAACACATGTACAATTTTTAATAAATACATATACACATACATTTATTTGTATATATTAATCTAACCAAAATGTATCATATATGTTAACACCATTTGTAGTTCTCACGCTTGATGGACAAAGATGTTAATATCACGATCGAAGCCTCCGGTTCACACAATCAACATGATTCTCACCATCAATCACACAATCAAGATGGTTCTCACCATCAAGATGATATGTTGGCACATGTTAGTGTTTTTTAAGTGAAAATGATGACATAAAATTATCTTTTATCTATTATTATATATATCGAAACATGATGACATATTTTTAAAATAAATAATTGTGCACATATGTGCATGTATATAATTAAATGTTAACAGATTCTTATTTCGTCCGATGTTTTTGGGATGGAGGTACCTTCTTCTTCCTTGGGAGATGTGCCAAATACACCATCACAGCTATGAACATTTTTTCACTTAAATATGTTTTTAAGTTATATATTACAGTTCAAAAGTTCCATTAAAAAATGAGATCTAGACCTTGAGTTATTTTACAGTTTTAAATTTTTTGAATTTTAGGTTTCTGGAGATTTTCTTTCGGAGCCACCCTTAGTAGATGTGCCCAATCCACCATCACAAGCATTCAATTTTTCACTTTTATGTTTAAGTTATAAGTTATAAATTGAAGTTCAAAATTTTTATTATAAAATGAGATCTAGATCTTGAGTGATTTTATACTTTTAAAATTTTTGACTTTTAGGTTTCTGGAGATGATTTACGTTCTCCATGGACTCTAGCGATGGAGTGTATGATGGAGATAGGAACATACACACCATTTGAACAAGTTGTCTAACTCTTTTTTTAATATTATCAAAAATTAGTTTATATGAATTTTCACTTGAAAATTTTTAATATATATATATATATATATACTTGTAAATGTATATTGTACAGTTTACTATGGAGGATGTTTTAATGGACGAGCAACAAAACACAATGGAGAGGGAACCACATGAGGTATTGCATGATTATTTTTGTTTTTTTTCATTTTGTTTTTTTACATGAAGTTCTATATTCTCATTCAATTTGAAAACATTATATTTTAATGTTTGTACACATTGTGTACAGGTTCCCCATTCTTCACAGGATAACACGAGGATCAGGACTTTGCTCGCAATGACACTAGATCCATCTGTATTTGATGGATGATGTAGATGTGTGTAACATTATATTTGATAGATCGAGTCTTAAATTTACTTTTTTATATATAGTCTTATCTATGTAGTCATATTTACTTTTCTATATTGTAGGAATTTACAGGTTAAGTGATGTAGATCAAGAACCAAAGGTCACTGCTCACAAACAGATCACAAATCAGTACACCAGTATAATCATGTGGTTAAAACCCTCTAAGAGGGAAACAGTCCATGCCCTAAGCCAACACGACCACTTCAGAGAATTTATTAATATAAAATAAAAGTTACATATGTTTCTCTCATAAACGGTTACCAGAAAAATGACCCTCCATGCTCTTTAAATAGAGATCATGGACCAATCGGGTGTTAAGCCATGGATCAAGTGCCATTAATACCGAGGTGAGAGATAACCGTCGGATCATTACAAATCGTGACCGTCAGATTATAAGTTACAAATGTACATGGTAAAGAAACACATTTTTCCTAACTCTACACTAGACTAAGTTATTCTTAACTATTTCCTATGTGTTGGAATATCCTAACATCCCCCCTTAAGAACAACTTGGGATAGGATTGAAGGATTTACAAAGGTGACACCAAAGGAGCCTATTTCCTATTTTTCGAAATATCCTAACATCCCCCCTTAAGAACAAATTGGGATAGGATTGAAGGATTTACAAAAGTGACACAATAGGAGAAGGAAGGAGGAATTAGAGCCTATCCCCCCTTAATGACAACTTTCCTGAACTCCAAGCATGGATCGAATTTTGGTAAACTTCGCTTCTGTGAGAGACTTCGTAAAGATATCAACTACTTTATACTGGTGTATTGATTTGTGATCTGTTTGTGAGCGGTGACCTTTGGTTCTTGATCTACGGAACTTACCTTGTAAATTCCTACATATATAACTTGATACTTGTAACACTATACATTGAACTAGATATATATTTACTTTTATTTTTTATGTGAGATACAAATTTTGGACATATTTTACTATTTGGATATAATTTAAACTACATTTACTTTTCCAAAGAATTATTTTAAATTTTGGATAGTTACATTTGGCATGTGATCACATGTTGTGATATATAATGATTTCTTTTTTAAACTCAAGTTGACATTTTATTTTTTAAATATAAAATGAATCTACATGGAGATTTCAAAATGAAAAACACATTTACATGTGTATATTTTGGATAGTTGAACTACATTTGGCATGTGATCACATGTTGTGATATAATGTCTTGTTTTTAAAACTCAAGTTGTCATTTTATTTGTTAAATATAAAATTCAAATCTAGATGGAAATTTCAAATAACAAAACATGTGTATATTTTGGATAGTTGAAGTAAATTTTGCATGTGATCACATGTTGTGACATAATGTTTTGTTTTTAAAACTCAAGTTGTCATTTTATTTGTTAAATATAAAATTCAAATATAGATGGAAATTTCAAATTACAAAACATGTGTATATTTTGGATAGTTCAACTACATTTGGCATGTGTTCTCATGTTGTGATATAATTTTTTGTTTTTAAAACTTAAGTTATAATTTTATTTGTTAAATATAAAATGAATCTCTAGATGGAAATTTGAAATTACATTTTCACAATGTGTATATTTTGTATGGTTGAACTACATTTGGCATGTGATTGTGATATAACGTTTTATTTTTAAAAAGTTGTCATTTTATAAATGTTAAATATAAAATGAATCTCTCTAAATGGAAATTTCAAATTACAAACCATGTACATACATGTGTATATTTTGGATAGTTCAACTACATTTGGCATGTAATCACATGTTGTAATATAATGTTTTGTTTTACGATATAATGTTCTGTTTTTAAAATTCAAGTTGTCATTTTATTTGTTAAATATAAAATGAAACTCTAGATGGAAATTTCAAATTGCATTTTCACAATGTGTATATTTATTTTGGATGTTTGAACTACATTTGGCATTTGATTGTGATATAATGTTTTATTTTTAAAAATTTGTCATTTTAAAAATTTGTTAAAAATATAAAATGAATCTCTCTAGATGGAAATTTAGGATTACAAACCATGTATACATGTGTATATTTTGGATAGTTGAACTACATTTGGCATGTGATCACATGTTGTGATATAATGTTTTGTTTTTAAAACGCAAGTTGTCACTATATTTTTTAAATATAAAATGAAGTTGGCATTATATTTGTTAAATATAAAATGAATCTAGATGGAAATTTCAAATTACAATTTACACATAAATGTCTATATTTTGGGTATTTGAACTACATTTGGCATGTGCTCACATGTTGTGATATAACATTTTCTTCTTAAAACTCAAGTTGTCATTTTATTTGTTAAATTTAAAATGAATCTAGATGTAAATTTCAAATTACATTTAAGACATACATACATTGGTATGTATGTTATGAATTTTAACATGTGTGTGAATGTTATATAATTTTAGTATGTACACCCATAAAATAGGTGATATTTAAGTACAATACATATTGATGTTTTAAACTATAAAAACAATCATAAAATGTATAGGTAAGAGGCCATACCATGGCCCAGTGCCAGCGTCCGAAACCCATCAAAGTCAGCTACAGAGGTGCATTTTCAGGCTACTCTCACTGTGGAAATGACCAATGATTGGAATCCACCGAGGGCTCTACATATGATATCCATGAGTTGTTGGCTCCTCAACCGTTTGATAACATTCATGGGGAGATTGTTTTGCCTCCAGAGAAGCCCAAGGGTAGAACAGGTAGGAAATCCACTATTTCGCAATCTGTGCAACCTTTACCTAGGAAAACCAATCCCCTTCCAAGTTATGAGCCCACGATGGAGGAGATAGGCATTTGGGTTATGGATTCAAACAGTGTCTAGACTAGATATTATGATGCAGAGTACCTTATCACTCCCATCGTCCATGCAACCCCTCTGAATCCTCCTCGAATTCCCACAGCTGAGGAGGAATCCATTGCTAGAGAATACGGGTGCCTGATAGAGGAAGAGGATGAGGCGATAGATGAAGATGAATGAAATCCATGATTTTCGCCTTAGGATTTACTTCATCTCTTTTTTTTTTATATGGGCCACTGAATATTTTGTATTACAAGACTGGATGACACTCTTAAGGGGTTTATTTCCTCCTTTAATGTAGCCCCAAAATTGGTTTATTTTGAACACTACCAAGGCATGGATATAGGCTAAGCACTACTTGCCATCTCTGCGCATTTCCTGTATACAGTTTTTCATGTTTTTAATATAGTTTAGCCCAAGTTACAAGAAAAAAAAAATCTCACATGAATATATGTACATAAAAATGCTTGAATTACATGTTTGAATATATGTTAAAACGATTGAAGTACAATACATATCGATATATATACCTAAAAAAAATCATAAAATTCTAGGTGTTCTTAGATGTGTCAAACAATCATAAAATTTTAAAATTGCATTAGAACATATATATCCAGTACAAAACATTTTTCATTAATGTACATAGAAAAGCTACTTTCAGTTGATACTAAACTAGAAATTACAAAACACGTACCACACATTTTTCATTCAAGAATGAGTAAATTATAATTTACTTTTAATAGACACATATCTAAAACAAAATCGTGCAACGTCAAATTTTCATTATATCAATTATGCTAGATACACATATGTACATTTTGCAATAATTACATTATGACAAAATGTACCAGATAATGTATGAATATTTTAGACCAGATAATATAGACGTGTATGTGTACATGTATATAAATTACTTGTGTGCATGTACAAAAAAAATTTACATGTGAAAACACTCAAGTACATATAACATAAAAAGGCAGTTCAATTTTTAGTTGAGTTCTGGAAGTTCTAAAAGATGAATCCAAAGAGAAGAAATTGTTGGGCAGTTCAATCAAAAAAATGCCAATGGAATGCCATCTTCAATGATCTGTTCATGATCGACTTTTGACATCTTCCACTTCTTAATTTTCATATTTTTCTTTGATTGAACTTCTATCAAATTTATACGCATTGCACACACCAAGTGACTATATTGACAACTTATGACATCAGGTTCATAGCCTTGAAAGTAAAAAAAATCCCCACTTTTATTAGTTTGTTGGAAAAAATATCCTTTTGAGTATAATAGACCCTCTACCATATGTAAACCCATGATCATTATAGTTTTCTAATAATTTCCTCTTACGTTCAGTGCAACGCATCAACTAATACTTTGTATTTTCATCGTTCATAGTAGGTGAAACTATAGCAAAAACATCTCCTGCACAATAAAACAAACTCATGTAATTAAATTTAGATCATAATTAATATGAAAATTTAACTTTAAAATTAACATGTGTACTTGATTTTATTATCTATTTCTAGATCTCTATCATTTGAAAGCAATTGAAATGTTACCTTCTCTAACAAGATCAGAAACTTGATCACCATCAAATGATATTGTAGTCTCCTCTCATTGAATTTATTCAAATCTTGAAATGAACATTTTCCCCTTTGTATTTAGTTTTGTATGTTGGCAATCATTTACATACATTTTTTTTTCACAAACATCATTGGATTTTGTGTTGTCTATGCACATATGAAAAAAATATATATATTTTCTTTTATCGAATGCAAACACATTTGTGGACAACTTTGTTTTAATTGAATGCAATTTTCGATTCCCTTTTATTTTTTCAATGTCATCTCCAATCGATCTATCTACATATCAAACCCTAGTATGAGAAAAAAACCTATATGGAAAACTCAAAGAAGAATATAAATATGATATCAAAATACCGTAAAAGATATAATAATTATGATAAATGTATTGTTTAAAACTAGAAATTCAATAAAAATTAAATTGAATGTACCTTCGTACTTCCCTTGATCGGTTAGTCTCATAGCTTAGTGCAGCAATGCACCATTGAACAACTTTTTCAGCTGATACAAGTTGGTTTGCAGAGCGGTCCATTTTATATCTTCGAAGTACTGATTTTATGCATGCCCCTGCACCGTCATGTTCTCCTTTTCCATGACCAGTCTCAAAGAAATTCCAACAATGTTTATTGCAAGTTTTCATATGAAGACGACACAAACAAAAGAATGATCGTGAAGATTTGAATTGACCTACGCATCCCTCTAACCATATTCAATGTTCATTAAATTTTATTCCACGACTTTTCAAGGAGTCACAAATCTTTTCAAAACAGTGTTGTGCAAAATGTATATCATGTGTACGATCGCCATTGATATAAAAATGATATTCTTTAATAACATGTCAATTTTCACTGCTTTCTATATGATCAACATTATGTTCAGCATGTCTATATAGAATATGGACGAGCATAGAGACTTGGTCAGAATGATAGTATTCAATCTGAATTTATTTTTGTGGAACAAATGTGTAGTTTTCTGCAAAATCAAATACTGACAAAATGGTCCCTGGTGGGAAAAATTCACGGGATATTTTGAATTGCAAGTCCTGCCATCAAGCTCTATGGGAATGCTTGGTGTATTTGTAAATTTCTTCCTCAAACTTTCTCAAAAAATCTATCAAAAAAATTTCTTCTTGTTGTAAAAAATTCTTTTAGCACTTGAACCTTGAATCGATGTATAGATATATTTGTATCTCTTCCATTTCAATTTCATGTTGGAAAATGGTTGATCATTTCTGTCAGTACGATATTTGTTTTGAAATTTAGTCAAATTTCCAAAATCATTGCATCTTTTACCACCAACACATTTCTTTTGGTAAAATAATTTATGGATTTATCTTCCACATAGAATTTGAGATATGAAATCATAGATAGTGGAAGGAGGAGGTGAATACTTCCAAAAAAATTTACCAAAATTAAGGAATGTGTCATAATATAACTGAAATTCCACATGATAATGGCAACAACAAGTGTCGCGTACAGTGATAGGTTTTACATCCCATTGTTTTTGTTACACAAAAGCACTGATTGAGACATAAATTTCATGATTCTCTTCTTTGAACTTGTTGAACAACTCTATCTGAATGGTGTCCAAGAAATGCTTTCGATGTTCTTCGTACTGATTTCGTGTTATTCTTCTTTGCATCGCATCCCTTGCTTTCGGTGAAACACATGAATTTTTCATCCAATATTCATATATTATTTTTTTAACATTTTATCCAAGTCTATCTTTGTATGGTTTCCTACAAATAGTTGTCCAACAAGTGAGTTCATCATTTACATCTATTTGCAAACGAAATTTTTGATGTTTGTGCAAATTTTTTCGTGAGGTTCCTAATGCTTGTGCCATAGATTTTACCAAGCGATGCTCTTTAGTGTTTGATGAAACCGCTGCCATATGTATTTCTCTATGTGCATCTAAATCACTTTTCTTTCTAGATCTTCTAATTGATTTTAGAGCACTATTTATATTTTGTATCATATTTTTCTTCATTTTTTTATCTTTTGTTGATTTTCAAATACCCAATAAACTCATAGCTTCTTTTAGTTTCCTTGATGTTAAGATACCTTTCAACAATTGGGCTTGAACTACCATAGTTTCATCTTTGAATAACGAATCAATAATGCGATAAACATGATATCGTATAACATGTTCATATTTTTTATCTCCATATGTGTGAGCGTCAACATTTTCTCATCTCATCATCGATATTGATTTCATATGTACATATTAGAATTAAATGTACATAATAAGTTTACATATTCAATAGATACCAAATTAATAAATATGTATAATTTCAATAATACACATGTGTTCAACACACACACACATATACATACGTAGTGATTTAATAACTTCACTTCAATTTCTTTCAACATTTTCACCATCTTCAATCATTGGTTCAATATCTCTTTCACTTTCTCTTTCAAAATTTTGTATCTCATCATCAATGTTTTGAGGAATATCTCTCTATTTTTACATTGCAAAATATTTTTTAAATTAATTCATCAAACAAAAATTATCTTTCACAACTTACACTAGGAAAATTTTAAATATCAAATTTATAATATTTACATTTACATACCTACTTCAACTTCTAATTGAGGTTCATTTTTCATTTCAATATTTGAGAGTTCTTCTCTCTTCTTTTTTTTGCAATATTCTCTCCCTAGTTCTCTACGTTCCTCAGGGTCTCTTGTTCGATCATATTTTCTCTTGCAATTCCTTCAATTTCCCATGATAATTGAGTATGAAGCTCAAAAAATTTCCTTCAAAAATTTAGGAAAAAACTCAATTAAAAAAACATCACAAAAGATTTAATTCAAAAAAAAAAATCATTTTGAAAATTTTGCACAAAATACATACTTCAACCCAAAACACTTACTTTAAAAAATCCAAGAAAAAAATGTCTTCTAAAAATGAAATGAAGCTCAAAATATTTCCTTCCAAGTCCTGCAAAAAAATCTCATTTAAAAAGTTAGACAAAAACTCATTTAAAAAATCATTATAAAATATTTACTTTAACCCAAAACACGTACTCTAAAAAAATGTCACTTTAAAAAATACCTCTAAAAAAGGTCCATTGAAAATTAAGCTCAACCTCTTAAAAAATGTCACTTTAAAAGACACCCCCAAAAAATGTCCTTTGAAAACTAAGCCCAAAAACCTCTAAAAAAATGTCTCTAAAAACAAAATACCTCCAAACAATGTCCTTTTCAAATTAAGCCCAAAAATCCTCTAAAAAAATATCACTTTAAAAAATACCTCCAAAAAATGTCCTTTTAATATTAAGCCTAAAAAAAGTCCTTTGAAAATTAAGCCCAAAAAAAGTCCACAAAATGTCTTTTGAAAATTAAGCCCAAAAACCTCTAAAAATAAAATACCTCCAAAAAGATGTCCTTTGAAAATTAAGCCCAAAAAGCATCTAAAAAAATATCACATACCTCCAAAAAATGTCCTTTGAGTATTAATCCAAAAAGAGTCCTTTGAAAATTAAGACCAAAAAAAGTCCTTTGCAAAATCAGCGCAAATAAAGAAATGTGCGAAATTATGCGAAAATAATGATTTTGTTTTTGGCTATTTATATAGCCGCGAAATGTTTTTTGGGAGGGGCTTCATCGAGTTTTTTGATCGACGTAAAGTCGATTAAAGTTCGATTGAACTTTTGTAAAAACTTCAGCCGAAATTTTGTGACGTTAAAATTGACGGGTCGTCGAGACAAAAACCAATTCAGTCGAACTTTTTTAAAATTTCGGCCAAAATAACACGTCCACAATTACACAGCAGCTCGGATCTGAACACATTTCTTCAACATTGGACTGATTAAACTCCATGAAACTTTATGAATTAACTGTCGAAACCATGACAAGCATTTGCAGAATTCAATCTACTTTCAGGAAATATAAATTTTATGGAATTTCATAAATATTTAATAATTTTAATTAATTTTTTAATAAAATGTGTGCAAATAATTTCTGAAGGTCATTATGATTCAGTGAAATCAATATTTTGTAACTTCCAAAACAAACTTTAAAAAAAATTAAAAAAATTATGGTGCATTACATTGGTCTAATGTTTGTAATGGTTATCTTTTAGATTTTTACTTTATAACTTATATGTTGAGAAAATGTGTGCGAACCGAAACATATTCAAAATATGGATTTTTTTCATATTGGATTAGTTCAAAAAATTCTATTAATTATGAGATGCATCAGTTGGTTCCGTAAATATAACAAAACTGAAGTAGACTTTGTCTAGATTGTTGTAAGACATTTTGTTTCTCAAAATCACAAAGTTCTCAAAGAATACACCAACACGTTTAAACATGATTTTTTATGAATCCTTTGATTGTTAAAGAAAACACAATCAAATAAACGTTAAGTTGGCATACCAAATGTGTATAAAAAAATTCCAAATAATAATTAATAGAAAGCTAATAAAACTTCTGATAACTTTTATTTTTATCGTAAAATTTTGGAAATTTCAAGAACAATGCAATATTGAATATTTAGCATCCATACAGATGTATTTATATTCTATGGAAGAATTTTTCAATTCTTCAATAGAAATATTTCCATGTAAAACTTTAAATGTAAACAAAAATCTAAAAGAATTTCAAAGGAAGAAACTAATGGAAACATTACAAAAACACTCTTATGCATATGCATGGGAATACATTGACATGAATGGAATCAATCCCAAAAATTTCATGCATCACATATTTTGGCGTTGGAATCAGCACTTGGACTGCATCAAGCACCTGACCAAACACGTCTTAAGCTCTTAGAGCTATTCTTATGATTTGATTGGGTTTTTTGGAAAGTGGTTGGATCTCAAGCACTCTGAAAGTAATATTCAATAGATAAAATGGTCTGACACATATGAGGGCACTGGTGTATGATGTGGTAGAAAAATTGAGTTTGTAGCCTAATTTTTAGAAGAATGGAAGAAAGAAAGTGGGTCTGTAGGATAGAAATCCACTGCTGGGAGGAAAAATGACACAAATTCCAGATCCAAAATGTATAGTGAAAGAATGATTTTAAAAGACTTACAAGAATCTAACTTTACATTTAAAGAATCCCATTACAAGGAATGCTTCTAACTAGAATGACCTCATGAATTAGGAATTCTTGGTGAATCAAGACTCACAAAAACGGATTAACATGCATGCTAGATCAGAAGATTTACAAAAACATGAAACAGAGTTTAATTCCACCTCAAGGAAAGATTATGAACAATCTTCAATTCTGAATCAGGAAATCTTGGAACAAGACTTACAAAAAAATATCCATATGACTTGGAGGTTCACAAGACTGATAAAAACATTAGATAGAATTTTTATGATAAGTCTGGAAAGATAGATAAGGTATGTAAAAACAGAAGGGAAAACAATACACACACCATAAGATTTTGTGGATCCTCAAGAGTGTAACTAGAATATATTATGAGTTCAACAATACACAGCTTTAGGAATAGCATGAGGATTAGAAATAGGGCTAGGGCACTAGGCCCTGTGCCACCCACCATCTCTCTCTTATTACATAAAACTCAACTCTTAAATAGAGTTGCACAAAACAAACTCCTGCTAAATTTTAGAAATGCAATTAAATAAAACAAACAATAAACAAATCAAATTGTTGCATGAATTTAGAACTAACAAATAGTTCGAGGCTTCAAAATATGATGCATGAAACCATTTGACTGCCACACAAGCTTCTTTCTGCCACCTGCCCTAACTGTCTTCAACTACTACAAGAAAGATGGAACTGTAAAACGTGCCACTTTAATCAATCCTAACAGAAATCTGATGGAATTAATCATATTGACAAACTGTCTTTGAGCTTTAAGAAGATATTGTTATTTTTTGATAGGTGTCGAATCTTTAAAGTTTTTGCTACCAGATTTTCTATAAACATGTGAATGTTTCTTCTACACCAATAACTGCTTCCATATCATTACAGTTCCGTAGAAATGATTTTTGTCCGACTTGTCCAGTGGATTTTATCTCTTTATTACTGTGACGTTCAATATTACTATTCCCTTTGCTCTTTGTCAATTCTTATCCTACTGGATTCATTCTATCGTGTTTAGCCTTTTCTTCATAAACAAGGTAAAAAACCTTATACACCCGAACATGAAGTCTTTTAGGTTTTCAGTTTTTAACTTCATCGCATCCACGCCACAGCGCATTTCTCAAGGTTTAGGGGTTAGCATTAAGGATTTTCATAAGGAAAACAAAAAAAATTTCGATGCAATGGGGAGGTGAGGTGGAGGGTAGGTGGGACCAGACTGCAGCGCATATCACAACTCTTAGCCTTTATTTATGAGCGCAGAGGATATAAACTTTAAAAAAAAAGTGTGACACGCGACGGAGGAGGTGAATGATGTGGTAGGGAAGAAGTGGGATCAGACCATAGCACAGATTGCAGCTCTTAGCTTTTAGTTATAAGTGGCGGGGATTAACTTTTAAAATTTGCAAAGTGCGGGGAAAATGGACCCACTAGCTATGTGGTGGACTTTTATGAATCAGTGAAGATTTAATCGGTAAAAGATATCACATATATAATATATGATATTTTTAAAAGGTTTGATGTGGGGGGCGGAGCTACTGAGGTGGGACCGACTTACTACATCAAAAACTAAATAAAATAGATTATGGGCACTCACACGGTAAGTCAAAACATATGCGATGTGTTATCGCAAATCGGTGATCATAGAATTTAAGTTTCGTTGCGATGAGGGTCCCACTCTAATTATGGTCAGGAAATTAAGGAAGTGCAGTAAGTGAAAAGTGATAAAAGGTAAGGGTAGAAAAGGTAAAAGCGAAAAGGCACAAAAATGGTAATTTTAATGATTTTCAATGGAAAATGATATAAAAAAGGAAGTGTGGTGGGAAATGGGTCCCACTTCATCGTGTATGGTATTTCTGAAATGTTTGTATGAGACATTAGTGTAAATGATTTTGGGTTTAATTGAAACATAAGGGGCTAGAGGCTAAATAGAATGAAGGAGAGGAGAACTTTAAATATGAGTCAAAAATAAGTGCTAACAATGGCTCTAATTGGGTATGATATGCCCCATGTGAGCTATCCAGACTATAGTTCCAATGACTTGTCCAACTCTTATTTCTAAAACCAGCAATCTTGCTTATTAAATTAGAAAAAAAACATGCCTAGCCATTGGGTAATGGATTCAAAAGCATCATTTCAATTATGCAACTTATTTCTCCAAACTGAAACTAGATTCAAACTAAAAACTGAAATCTATCTTTCTAGGAAATCGCTCGAAACAATGAGCTTATTCATTCTTCTACTTCTAATCTGATTTGAGTGGAAATATTCATGCAATAGGGAATTTGTCATACAACCATTAAAATAGCTGCAAAAACCTCATATGGATTCTAAATCTTCAAAGTAGAGCAAAAAGAATCTATATCGTGACATAGTGCAGCTCATGATGAAATAATCACAACATGGGATACTCATAAAGAATTAAATGTCTACACTATAAGAAGACTCCAAATCATCAACTACTGTATGAGGAAAAACATTAAATTATACCTCTTCAATGATGTCCCTTTAATAATTTCAAAAGTTTTAGTTTTTTATCCAAAACTTCCACTGAAAATATGATCTCTGCATCCCCGTGAAGTCGCCACTAGATTTGGAGCAATGGAGTCACCCACTCAAAAGATTCATTCCTATTCAAGTTATCAACTACTGTTCACCTTCAAGAATCTATCTTTAGAAATTAGGACAAGATACTCGGGAGAATACTTCATTTCAAGGCCTTCATCTCTCAACAAATGCACTAAAAGATGTTGGCGCTAGAATCAGCTCTTGGACTGCATCAAGCCCCTGACATGAGACATCTTAAGCTTTGAGAGCTATTCTTATGATTTGATTGGGTTTATTGGAAAGTGTTTGGATCTCAAGCACTCTGAAAGGAATGTTGAACACATAGAAGGATATAACACATATGAGGGCACTGGAGTATGATGTGGTAGAAAAATTGAGTTTGTAGCCTGATGGTTAGAAGAATGGAAGAAAGACAGTGGGTCTGTAGGATAGAAATCCACTCATGGGAGGAAAAATGACACAAAATCAAGATCTGAAATGTATACTGAAAGAATGCTTTTAAAAGACTTACAAGAATCTCACTTTACATTTAAAGAATCCCATCACAAGGAATGCTTATGACTAACATGGCCTCACGAATCAGGAATGCTTGGTGAATCAAGACTGACAAAAATATATTAACATGCATGCTAGATCAAAAGACTTACAAAAACATGAAATAGAGTTTAATTCCACCTCAAGGAACGTTTATGAACAATCTTCAATTCTGAATCAGGAAAGCTTGGAACAAGACTTACAAAAACATATTCATATGACTTGGAGGTTCACGAGACTGATAAAAACATAAGATATATTTTTTTATGATAAATATGGAAAGACAGATAAGGTATGTAAAAACTGAAGGGAAAACAATACACACACCATAAGATTTTGTGGATCCTCAAGTGTGTAACTGGAATATATTATGAGCTAAACAATACACAACTTTAGGAATAGCATGAGGATCATCAATAGGGCCAGGGCACTAGGTCCTGTGCCACCCACCATCTCTCTCTTATTACATAAAACTCAACTCTTAAATAGAGTTGCACAAAAAAAACTCCTACTAAAATTTAGGAATGAAATTAAATAAAACAAACAGTAAAAAAATCAACATGTTGCATGAATTTAGAACTGCTAAATTGTTCTAGGATGCATGAAACTATTTGACTGCCACATAACCTTCTTTCTGCCACCTACCGTAACTGTCTTCAACTACTACAAGAAAGGTGGAATTGTAAAACCTGCCACTTTAATCAATCCTAACAAAACTCTAATGGAATTAATAATATTTACAAATTGTCTTTAAGCTTTAGGAAGATATTGTTATTTGTTGATAGGTGTTGAATATTTAAAGTCTTTGCTGCTGGATTTTTTGTAAACCTGTGACTGTTTCTTCTACGTTGGTAACTACTTCCTTATCATTACAGTTCCGTAGAAACACCTTTTTCCCAACTTGACCCATGAATTATATCTCTTTATTACTGCGAGATTCAGCATTACTATGCCCTTTTCTCTTTGTTGGGCCTTATCTTACCCGATTCATTCTGTCGTGTTTAGCCTTTTCTTCATAAACAACATAAAAAACCTTATACACCCAGACGTGAAGTCTTTTAGGTTTTCAGTTTTGAATTTCATCCCATCCATGCCACAGTGGATTTCGCAAGGTTTAGGGGTTAGCATTAAGGACTTTTGCAACGAAAAAAAAAAATTTGCGATGCGATGGGGAGGTTACATGGAGGGTAGGTGGGACCGTATATCGTAACTTTTAGCCTTACTCTTAGCCTTTAGTTATGATCATGGAGGATATAAAATTTAAAAACAGCAAAGTGCGACGCACGAGGGAGGAGGTGAATGACATGGCACAGAAGAAGTGGGATCGGACCACAATGCAGACCACAGCTCTTAACTTTTAGTTATAATATGCGGGGATTAACTTTTAAAATTTTCGAAGTGCGGGGAAAAGGGACCCACTGGCTATGTGGCGAGGTTTTATGAATCGGGGAAGGTTTAAGCGGTAAGTGATATCACATATATAATATATGATATGTTTAAAAGGTTTGTTGTGGGGGGTGGAGCTGCTGAGGTGGGGTCAACTTACCGCATCGCAAAATAAATAAAATAGATTGTGGGCGCTCACAAGGTAAGTCAAAACATATGCAATGCGATATCGCAAATTGGCGATCATATAATTTAAGTCTTGTTGCGATGCAAAACATGTAACATCTGAAAAATGCGATGAGGGCCCTACTTTAATTATGATCGGGGAATTAAGGAACCAGAGTAAGTGAAAAGCGATAAAAGGTAAGGGTAGAAAAGGTAAAAGCGGAAAGGCAGAAAAAGGGTAATTTTAATGATTTTCAATGGAAAATGATATAAAAAAGGAAGTGTGGTGGGGAATGGGTCCTGCTCCATCGTGTATGGTATTTCTAAAAGGTTTGTAGGAGACGGAAATGTAGATGATTTTGGGTTTAATTGATACATAAGGGGCTAGAGGCAAAATAGAATGATGGAGAGGGTAGCTTTGAATATGAATCAAAAATCAGTGCTAACAACATATATATTGAAGTGAACGCCAAACCAATCCGACAGCCTCAGAGAAGAATGAATCCAAACTTAAGGGAAATTTTTAAGGAGGAGCTATGAAAACTGTTGAATGTAAATTTTATTTATCCAATATCAGACAGTCAATGGGTTTCACCTTTAGTAATTGTTCCTGAAAAGAATGGAAATTGAAGAGTATGTATTGATTATAGGGAGCTAAATAAGGCTACTTTGAAAGATCATTTTCCACTCCCTTTCATAGATCATTTTTTATGTACATTAGTAGGGAAGAAATATTTTTCATTCTTGGATGGTTTTAGTGGATATAACCAAATTCATGTAGTAAGAGAATATCAAGAAAAACCACTTTTACCTATCCATGGGGAACCTATGCTTACCGAGTACTTCATTTTGGATTATGCAATGCACCAAAAATATTCAAAAGAGGGATATTAGGTATTTTCTCTGATCTAATTCATGATTATGTGGAAGCGTATATGGATTATTTCACAGTCTATGGAAATTATTTTTAAGAAGCCCTTGAAATTTTGGAAAAAATTCTCATAATATGTAAGGAAGCAAATCTCTCGTTAAGTCATGAAGTTTTTTTTATGATGTTTATTGAGGGGATTGTTTTAGGACACCACATTTTAGGAAATGGAATTAAAGTCGACTCATCTAAAGTAGAATTGATTTACAAATTAGCAGTTCCAACTTGTCAAAGAGATGTTAGGAGCTTTCTTGGTCTCACTGGATACTACAGAATATTTATAGAAACATTTACAAAGATTACATCTCCACTCTTCAATTTTTTTACAAAATATTGTGAATTCAATTGGAATTATAATTTCTAAAAGGCCTTTGAAACTTTGAAACAAAATATTTCTGAAGCACCCATATTAAGAGGACGAAACTAGAAATTTCCTTTCCATATTCCAACTAATGCTTCATATACAACTCTGGGTTTTGTATTGGGACAAAAAGACTCGAATCCTTATGACATTAAATATACAAGTAAAAATTTGACTCCTGCAGAGCTAAATTACATTGTTAGTGAAAAAGAGTTTTTAGCTGTTCTCCATGCCATTAAAAAATTTAGACATTACATCACTCACTATTAAACTTTCATTCATACTGATCATTCTACAACTAGACATTTAATGAATAAATCAATTACTAATGGAAGAGTCGCAAGGTGATTATTATTATTTCAATAATCCAATATCACCATTTTAGATCGACCTGGAAAACAAAACACAGTTGCTGACTTTTTATCTATAATTAAAAAATATAATAACAATATACCTGTAGAAGATAGTTGTCCTGATGAATATATTTTTGCAATATCTACTAAATCTCCATGGTTTTCATATATTGTTAACTATTTCTCTACAGGGAAGTTACCAGCATATTTCTTTCCAAGAGAAAATAGAAACATAATTGAAATGAGTGCATCTTATTCATGGATATATGAAGAATTGTACAAGACATGTCCAGATCTCATCATCCGAAGATGTGTGAGAGAAGATGAAATACCTGAAATAATAAAAGCATATAATGATGAACCATGTGGAGGACACTTTAATGATAAAATAACATCTTACAAAGTCCTTCTCTTAGGATATAACTGGCCTTCCCTTTTTAAGGATACCAAAGAATATGTTAAGAGATGTGATAGTTTTCAGATAATGGGGAAAGATGTTCCTTCAGATGAAATGCCTTTAAAACCTCAGGTACTTATTGAATCTTTTTAAAAATGGGCTCTAGATTTTTTTAGACCAATCAATCCACCATCAAGACAAAAGATGTGTATTCTTTTGTGCAATGATTATGTCACTAAATGGGTAGAAGCTAAAGAAATTTCTTTTGCTACTGAAATTTTTGTAGTTTCATTTATTTTTGAGGATATTTTTACTCATTTTTTTTGTCCCAAGGGAAATTGTGACAGATCAAGGTACTCAATTTACATTGAGAATGGTGTGGAAAATAGTGGAAGAAGACAAAATCAAGCATACAAAGTGTACTCCATATCATCCACAAGCAAATGGAAAAGTAGAATATACTAAAAAAGTGATTGAAGCAATCCTTACTAATATTGTACATTCCCATAGAAGATATTGGGAAGAAAATCTTCCAGAAGTTTTTTGGGCCTACTGCACCACATGGAGAAGCACAACAGGACATACTCCCTATAAACTTTTTTATGGGAAGAAATTCCTATTTCCAATTGAGTTCCAAATAAAAAATTTCAAGACAACAGTTAAATTGGGACTTGACTTGTCAAAAGAACAAAAGCATGGAATGGAACAAATCAATGAGCTCAATGGAATAAGACAAGATGAAATTTAAAATATTGGCCTAGTTCAACAACAAAGATCCAGATGGCATGATAAATATATCAAAGAAAGAAAATTTCAAGCATGAGATTGGACACTACTCTTTGATTCAAAGTTCAAGGATTTTTAAGGAAAAATTCAAACTCACGGCCTTGGGCCTTATGAGATTGAGAGAGTATTTTATAATGGAGCAGTCAGGATCATAACCATTGATGAAGAAAAAGTTTCTCTCCTCGTAAATGGACATTGTCTGAGAATCTATCACAAGACATTGACAAAGGAGGAATTTGTTAAGAATTTCAAGAAAAATTTGATGTAAATTTGGTTAGAGAATAATAATTAAATAAATAATAAATGTATAAACATGCAAACCAATAATTTATTGGCATGCTTATATAGAAAATCTAAGGTGAAAACCAAAATTTTGGCACCTTAAATTTTCTTTATTCCTATTCTAAAATCCCATTTTCTTTGCATCCATTTTCTTTTTCAAAGAATAAATATAGCTACATAATTACTAATATTCTGCAACTCTGATGGATTTCAACAGCTAATATGTGATAGGATCTATTTGACTGAATCAATTGAAGAATTCACTAAAGAGCACTTGAAGACAATACAAAGAGAAACAACTAAGGGTTAGAAAAATCAATTCAAGGTATGAAAATGCAAAAAAAATATTTAATAAAAAGGATTTAAACATTGGCATATGAATTATATGGTAATTATATACCACCAATTCAAAAAATGCATTAATAAGAGTTGATCGTCTCAAATAAAATAAAATATAAAACTCTACCATTTAACCTCTCATCATTACATGAACACTCCAACATCAAATCCCGATTTCATTGTTGAAATCATCCAACTCGTTCACTAACACTCTCAATAATTTTTAAGCCTCATTCACTCATGCTCTCATTCATTCTGAAGCCTCATTCACTCACACTCTCATTCATATCGAAACCACCACTCAAACCCTTTCAAAGAGACAGTCTCGATGCAAAATTTATCAAGAAATGGGATTAATAGTGAGGACTGATTCAGAAGGAAGAAAGTTCATGGACGGTTACCCACAGGTAAAATAAGTGTTTTAGAAACCATAATGGCTCAATTTCATGGAAAAAATCGAAGGTTTTAATAAGGAGGTAACTAAGTCATTTTCTAGAGCTTTCTCTGGAATGGAAATCGAAATCGGAGATGTCAAATTTGCAATAATAGATTCTTTCATTGATGAAGCCATCGGATTGCCAATAACTCGAGATACGTGATTTAAAAACAGATAAATTGAAGATGAAGAATGGAAAGTATTTCTGAAAAATCTATCTATGGATACCACCATATTTAAAAACGAAATACCTAGTGCAATAGCTAAAGGAAAATGGAGGAATTTTCTATTAATAATTTAAAAGTTTTTCAATTGCAAGGGAATATTTGGATGCATGTTCTTTTATCATGTTAGACCCTTGATGAATTTTCTTGAAGGCAGTGAGTCAAATATCCATACTTGTTGCATATCTTAAGAAAAATGTCGAGAAATTTTCAAAATAGAATCCAGTTTATAGACAACATAATGTATCAACATGGTTTTATTAAAATTCTTATTAAATTACACCTTAAAAGTCTAGCAGATACTTTGGAAAATTTCCTAATTCAGAACAATTTCAAAGAGGGAAACCAAGAACAACATAGTTGTAGCAAAGAAAAAAGGGGGAGGAAAAGAAAAATAAAAAAACTTGTTGAAGGTGAACAACAACCATCTTAGGAGCAGTTAGAAGATGAAGTTCCAATTGCAGAACTTTTGGGGAAACTTAAGAAGCAAACTATGAAAGAAGAAAACAGAAAAGAAAAGGATACATCCATAAAAACAGAGGATTCCAAGATAAGGAAGAATAGGGAAAAAATTCATAACCATCCTCCACCAATAAGAAGAAGTACTACACTCAGCCAGACAATAAAATCACCATCTCCAAAAGAAATAGAATTTGTTGACTTAGAATAGGAACCTGCGGTTCCATCACCTACTGTTATTTCACCTACTCATAGTTCAGGACCAAGGACCCTAGAAATTGATCTCATACAACAAAAAATTTATGACTACATTGAATATATCGAGAGAAGAGATACATGGAAGAAATCAGTCTTAGATCAGAGAGAAGAAGCTCAACCTCATAGTCCACAAGAACCTCCAGCTGAGAACACCTTAAGATAAGATATTTTTGAGTTGGAGATACTAAACAAACATATAAAACAGGAACATGAAGCCTTAAAGTTGCAGAAAAAGACTTAGAAAACTAAAAATGACAACATCCTTTTAGATCTGGGCTTATGGTATAAGAAAAAAAAAAATTGAAGAAAAATAATAAAATTATTAAAACACAAGTCATAAATGTGAAATACAAAATCCTGATGAGAAAGCCAAGGATGGTTGTGGCTGTGGGAAGAAAGAAGGAAACAAAGTTAAATTTGGATGTTTTAGAAGAAGCTTCAGGGAAGATGTAGTATCATGACAACGACCATCAATTTTGTGTTTTTGCATGATGACATGCAATGACCTCCTCGTGGGGGAATGTAGAGCCTCATGATTGCCTCATTTTTGACATTTCCTTTCATTTATCTTTCCTTCTTTCTTCATCACTGTCATCTCAAATAAGTGTCAAAATACAAATTTTGAATTCATAAGGTATTTTTATGACCTATTTTCATATTTTGAAATGTTCCTTATTATTATATTAAAATTTGTATTTAGCTATAGAATTAACGCAATTCTGCAGCTGATCTATGTTTCTATAGCCACCGCCATGGTTTGATGTGTTCTACGGTGCCAAGTGAGCGGCGAAGTATGTGGGCAGGTGGACAATGATACTCCCATGTATTTCCTCCTATCCATGTGAACCAAATCAATTAGGAAATTTCCCATATGCACAGTCAAACGGACGGTCAAATAGGTGTTGGAACAAGCGAGAGAAGAGTATGAAGCGATCATGCTCCACAATTTGCTCTACCAAGTAGCAAATCGTGAAGCAACAAAATTCTACCGCATTTTATAGTTTAAGATAGAACTTGTTAGTCCAAATAGGCATAAAAGCCTCAAGACAGTTAATTATGGACTTTTATAAATACAGGGCCAAAAAATGTATCAAGTATGTGAATTATGACGTGATTGTGAACTTATCAAAACTCTGTTTTATTCCTTGCTTGAATGAAGAAGTATTTCAGAGCTTCAATCCACAGCTAGTGTTGGATTAGATTCGAAACTATATGTTGTTGAGGGCCCCTGCAACAGAGAAGGTTATATTTTGTTTATGTTTTTCACTTATATATTTTCCATAGCTTTATTTTTATCATTTGATACAGCCTCAATTTTATGCTTTCACTGTGCTATTTCCAGAATTTCACAGTGTTATTTAAAGTAAATGCATGATTTTTTTTATCATCTGATGTATGTTCATTTCATTTTGTTAAACATTGAAATCATTTCCATAATTTCATCTTGTTAGAATATACGTTTAAATTATTTGTTTTTATCATTTGATGTAGCTTCATTCCATTATGTTAAACATCGTAATCATTTCCAAAATTTCATCTTGTTAGAATATATGTTTAAATGATTTGTTTTTTTCATTTAATGTAGGTTCATATTTATTTTTTAATGGTTAAATTGCAGAAGTAATATTAGTTTTCTTTCCTTGCAACAATGGTTTATGGTAGATTAGTTTTTCCTGTGTGATTTATTTCAAGAGCATTGAAAAGTTTCACTTCCAGTTTCAATGAGTTCCTTTCAAGCAATGGTGATTTGATGATTTACTTTTTGGTACAAGAATGAGAATGATTTCTACTTTTATAGTGATTTCTAGCCAGAACAATAAATGATTTATTCATTTCTTTGCTCGGTCTCATTTACATAACATTTCATTTCAAAAAACACAAAAATATCAGAGTTCCTTTTCTAGGATTTGATTTTCCTATATTAGATTCTCAGAATTCTTAGATACTAACAGATAAATCAGTTAGGACTTCTCTTCAAAGAGATTTGTTGTAGTTTTTAGTTTGTTTGTAATTAAATTCATCAATTTCATTAAGAACATACAAAATAAAAACTTCTTTAAAAACAACCTTCACAAGGTTACCAACTCTGGTCGATAATGTACGATAGTAATTTAAGAACATTATATTGACTAAAAAATACCTTAGAGCTAATTTATTGTCATTTTTTTTGGGACATTTGTTTATATGGATGTAGTCACACAAATACTCAATCAACCACTTCAAATTCCCTTTCATTATGATGTTGATCTTCTTGTTATTTCATCCTATTTTATTCCATAACCAATTTGCCTTTCAATATGTTGAGAACCTCTTGTTGGTGTTGTATGTGATCCTCTACTGCTTGAGTCCTTATAGTCCCTTTAAAGGGTGATATGATGGATGCATTGGTTTTCTTATTGGTGGGATCACAAGAGGATGAGGGTGGAGGTGGTTTAACATTCAGGAAGCCCTGGTTGTTTTTGTCTGGAGTCCTACATTCATGCTTGCAATATGGAACAAGGGTGATTGGATAAAATAAATTTTTGGTTTAGTCCAATATATGGTCGGGTTGTACGTAGAAGTCCCTTACTTGGTCATCTTTTACATATGTTAATAAGAGCTCTTTTCCTATTTTATTTCACGAGTAATTGTACTTGTTATTATGTGACTTTTATGGTTGTTCATTCATGGTTATTATTTTGGTTATATGCTAGCTATAAGCATGGTTCCATAACAGGTTCTAGCTATGGATTTTGATATGTTTGATTTGTTGATGAATGGTTAATGAATGCATGATATAAAAAATGTTATTGTGTCTATTATGAGAGGGAATTAGACCTTCTTGATGATTCTTAGGTAAATATCATACCCCTATGTTCAGATATTCATTCATGACCTATAGATTACATGTCCTCAATATGTTTAACGAAATGACTGTCATGGTTAGGCCTAGATGGGTAAATTATTTGATCAAGTTTTGTATGAATGGCTTTGTCCTCATGTCATTTAACACTCTGGAAAGTCTCACTGAGTTATTGGCAGTGGTATGGAGGCTACCCTAAAATGGCAGCTTATAATATGGCACCGCACCCTCTGAAAAAAAAAATTTGGGCCATAACCATACCCTTACAGGCTTATACCTGTGGCTGGAGGCTTATAAACGCAAGGAGGCCTTGTCATGCATGTGGTTTTTGGCTTGTTTGGGCTTGAAATAGGTTCGATCTATGATGTGCACCAAAAAAACACTTGATCATTGGCCCTTTCAGTAACGACCTGCAAGCATATCGCAATCTCACTCGAGGTGACGTATGGGTGGTTGTAGAACCAGGTTTCTGTAGCCTCGAGGGACTGCACGATGTGGTTAAACTACTGTGTTTCTATTATCTTTTAACACACATAAAATTAATTCACTGTCTAAACCCATACACTTACTTTGCCACATTCAATAGAACACAATATACAACATCATAAAATGCACCGTTATAACACACAAATGTAACAACTACTTCACAGCAATCGATATTAAGAAAATAGACAAGAAACACATAAGAAAACAAAATATCATCTCAATGCTTCTTCTTCTTTATTATGATGGATATTTTAAGTATATTCAGCTCCATGACCTTCGTACACATTTGTAGGTGGTCTACGCACTAAGCTATAGACTCTTCCAAGGTGTATGATCACTCAGCTGCAGAGCCTTTCCTTTGCTACAAAACACAAATACAAAACTAGCCCTTAACCGTAGAAATTACATTATGTGATATATTTTGATATAGAATTACATCCCTTTATATAACATTACAGTGCCACAATACCATGGTCCAAATACCATGGGATTCTAAAAAATTAAAAATACAACCCAAACCTATTACAAAAAGGGGGGACTTCGATCCACCCTAAAGCCCCTAAGATACTGCGCAGTCTATCCAAAATTATTTTTTGCCAGTATAATTCGCACTCCTCTCCTCAAAATGTAGATATTTAGCCACAATCAAGGCCAAGTTGGGTTGCACCAAACAGGCCCCCAACACTCACATGTCAGTCGTCCCGAGCCACTCATCTAATTTTCCCTTTGATATTTGCTAATGTACTGTTGAATTTATGTAGCACCTCTTCAACATGCTTCTCCTGACTATGGACTTCTTCCAATAATTCCTCCGTGAATGGTATTGCAGTCTTCTTTAATGTTGCCTCTTCCTGTTGTCGAAGCTCTGGGAGATTCTCGTCCACGTGCTTTGACAATTGGAGAGCCTCATCCTACCATGGTTGATTTCTCTCCGTCAAAATTTTCTCTTCCTTCCTGAGTTCTTCGATTTTCTTTTGCATTTTCTTGCCTTCACTGATCCTTGTGAGCTTTTGCAAAACTAGAAATTTCTTCACTACTCTCTTGATTTCCTCCAACTTCTTCTACTTTTTTTGGTTATCATCCTCTGTATTTTGTACATGTGGATATTCCTGTAGTGAATTCCAAATCTGCAATGTCTCTTCTAGTAGTACTATGCACTCTGCCACTTTCCCGGAGATCCCTACCACTGCAACATTTAGTTCAAAATCCCTCTTCTCCCATACTTTTGGTGGCGTGGTTGGCTACAACTTGATTTGCAACTCACTGACCTTGAGCTCATACTCAAACTGTAATTCTACAATCTTATTCTTGGATTCCTTAACTGTAAGGCCAAGCTTTGCGACATTTTCTTCTACTAGTTCCTTCTCGTGGACATCCATGTTCGGAAATATGCAGGTGGCTTCAACCACCTCTTTTAGCCTCTATTGTTTTTGTTCTTCCTAGTCCTTTTCCTTAACTTCCTGATCGAGTTGTTTCTTCAATGCAACTCACTCTTGTTCTATGTGAATATTTAATTTTCATGTGTGCTAATCCCACTCCTTTAACTCATGTATAATACCTTTATGTAGGTCATGCAATACTAAAATAGGCAGTGTTTCAATATTCATGTTGACCTTTTCCAAATTTTTCGCTTGCTACTTTGTTACAACTGTGTCTAACAGCAGAGCTCTGACAGGTATCTGCATGATCCTCATCCCAAATATTTTTTCTATCAATATTTCTAGCTAGAGTGATTGGCTTATCGGTGTTGGTTGTCTAGTTCTCCCTGCTAGAAGCTTTAGCTCTGCAATGATCTTCTCAACTCCTATCGGGATTACATCGTAGTGATCCTCGATTCTACCCCATGATTCTTCAACCACTTCTTGGAAATTTTCCCTGATTTCATCTATGTCCCCATCAATAAGAACAAATGGCATTTTTCCATTAGACTTATCAACCTTCTGCTTCTTCTTAGTCCTTGGGGAAACATCGTTGTGCATCTTCTTTTTTCCTTTATCTATCAGTGTCTTCTCCTAGTCTTGTTCATCACCTCTAAGAGGATTTGGCTAAAATTTGTCATGCTCTGGCTCTTGATATTTCTCCTACTCTTATTTGTCCTTTTCTTTTCCACTCAGGCCTCCATGCTCTAATGTTTCTTAATCCGTCTGACTACCCTCTACCTCCTCCTTTGTTGCATTCATCCATTCTACGAGTCACTACTGTATCAATGTAGAAAGATCAACTTCGATGACTAAGTATGGCAGAGGATGCCATATCTTCATTGTATCCATCCTAGCCTATAAATATATTCTATGGAAGTCTGCCTTGAACTTCACAACTGCGTTATATTTCTGGTACAGGCTTGGTGACAACCTAAGATGTTGGTTCATCAACATATGTGGATCCATGTGGTACAATAGAAAGAAAACTCGATTCTCCTATTCTTTTTACTTCTCGATGATATGCCACATTGAGGCATATCACATTGCTTCGCATACATCTATGTCTACCGTAGGAAACTGTGATTCCTCCGATTATTTCCATTCCATCAGTGCGATGACCAAAATCATCCATGCATAGTGAAAGGTTGAGCCTTTCTCCTGGGTTCTACGGCAATCCTCCGGAAACTCCCTCCATAGATACCTGACCCAGTTGTACTGGATCCTGTTGTTGCACTGCGAATCTAGTGAAACCACTACTGCCAAGAATTGGTTGGCTCATAATTTTTGAATAATATTTCCAACCGAGATATGTGTGACGAAGAATACTCCTTAGTCCTTGATCAAATTTATGTCCTAGTAATGCTTTCCCTTCACCAATTCAAAATTATCCTTCATTATTTTCACTATTTAATTGTCTTTATCCTTACACACAAACTCTTCAACAAGATCCCTTCCTTGGTATGGTAATATGATAATTCTCGATATTATCATGTGATCAAGGGGGATCCTCTTCGCAAACCAGAGGCATCCATCGTGCAACAGCATGAGAAATTTTCTTACGTAGTTAGTGTTTATTGTACTTATTCCAAAGCGTGGTAGATATAGCATGTTGAGCAATCCAAATCGTTCCAACCCTCTTTCCCACTTAAGAGGATCGAATTTGGTCACTCTGCTCTCTAGATAGTGGATCGACTTTAGGAATCTACTTGGTGCAAATTTCGGATACTTGGTTCAGCCATTGAAGTATGAATCTGAAAAACTCCAGCTGTAGGATTTTTCCTAGAAGCTCTCCCTCGATGGCACCTTCTCTAGCAGCAATGGTGTGAATGTGTCATACTTCGCATCTTTGGAGTGCTTTACATGTTTATCATTTGGTTTCCTCATTGGAAAGTATGGTGGTAGTGGCGACGAAATTGTTGCACCATGTGTCTCCATCTGTTGTTGTTCCTCTTCGTTATCTTCGACAGGTTGGGGTTTCAGTTGTGGATTGGCAGGTTTCTTATCTTTCTTCTTGTTTTTTCTTGCTTCCTTATTCTACTTATTTCACGGTGATATTCGGTGAGAGAAAGGTAATATTGTGGTTGATCGCAACATTGCACATGTAATAGATGGCATTGTGGCTTACATGTTACCTTCTATACCTCTATTTTTAAATATGTCGATGATGTCTTCATTGTTCATGCAGGAGCACAACTTCTACGATTTCTCAACACTTAGCGATTTCTGAGCTCTCAGACAGCAAAGTGCCAAAATCTTGGTTGGAAATGACTTTTTATAGTGCTCCTGATCTTATAACCCCATCATTAGCTCAAATATTGTTCAGATATGGTTAATTAACTCCATATATCTTCTCTTTCTATATCCTTGCCATCCTATCTCCATAAATGAAATTTTCCGCTCCTCCATTGGAAAGTTTCCCTTTTAATGGCCATATTATTCTGGTGAACATCGACACACTGAATACTGTGGAAAACAACCCTTCTTATGTTATGGATCTTACGAACTCTAACATAATCCATACTGTAACAAAGCAACTTCCTCTATCAAAGCTCTCTTTCTATAGAGTAGTTTGTAGTCTAGTGCCCAGTTTCAACTGCAAGTGGCACTAAGACTTTTCTCTTTTTTCTTCCTCAGTTTGAAGTTATAGGGGTAGTGTCGTCCCTATACATCTTCAACCTAATTCCATTTACTCTTCGATAAATAAATTATCCATTCAACTTTTCCAATTAAATTGTTCCTCCATTGGTGATATGATTTGTAATATATGGGCCCAACCAATGCGTTTTGAATTTTCCTGGAAATTTTACAAACTTATTTTCATAGAGGAGAGAAAGGTATCCTACCTTGAACTTATTATATTTAATATGTTTGTCATGCCAAGCCTTCTCTCTTGTTTTCTGCACTTGCTGATGGAATCCTGCTATAAATTTGTCTTCTTCCAAAGAAACCAACTGTGTCATTATTTCCTCCACTGTTTCAGGGCCTGACATATCTGTGAAGGCTACAATTATCAATCTAGGCGCAATATACTCCATGGGCATCACAACTTATTTTTCATAAAACAATCTGAAGGGTTTCTGAATTTTCAAACTTCTTACATGTGGTCTTGTAAGCCCATAATACAACTGGAATTCTGAGGTTTACATTACATGCTTTTTTGAGTGCAATTTCCAAAATATTATTAAATGCCTCCACTATCCCATTGGCTTGAGGGTGATAAGGAGTAGTCTTCCAGTGATAGACTTGTAATTCCTCAGTCAATGCTTCGATAGTCTTATTCAGGAAATGTGAGCCTTGGTCACTCATAAATATCTTCAGATGCACAAATCTAGACAATATATATTCAAAAATAAAATTTGTTGCAGTGTCTGCACTACAGTTCCTTACTGGTTCTGCTTCAGACCATATTTTAAAATAATCAGTTGCAGTTACTATGTACCTCACACTAGTCTTCTTTCTAGGTGGGTTGATAGGTCCAACAAAATTAATAGCCCATTTGTCAAAATATTGCAATGTTACTTGTGGAACTTGATGAGCTCCATCATTAGACATATTTGGAGGGGTTAATGGTCAACTTTTTTCCTTCTTAGATATATTTTTCTTGCATATTTACTATTATTTTGTTTTATGATGCTAGTATAGGTGGTGATTAAGGCTAACCTACTCTGAGTGCCTAATATGAGGTTGAGTGAAGAAAATCATGATTTATTAAGCATTTTTATAAGGATTTTATCATGAAGGCTTGGAGGAGACAAAAAGGAGAAATTATTGGAGGATTGTCCACCCTCATTAACTCTCAAAGGCAGCGAAAGGATCCCAAAGATTCTCTCTAAGAAATTCTAATTCCAAAGGCAGCCAAAGGATCCCCGAGGATTCTCTCCAGCAATTTGAATTCTAGAGGTAGCCAAGCAACTCAATCTTTGTTTACTTGGAGTCAAGTCGACTCAATCACTATTTTCTAGGGAGCTTTTGGTAGCTTCCCTGTAGAATAAATAGAGCAAAGCTAGAGCTATGAAGAGTTAGTCAATTCCAGTTGATTCTAGTTGAAAATTTGTTGCAAGATATTGAGCTTTTTATTATTTTACTCAGTGATCAAACTTTCAGAGATGTATGAGGTTATTCTTTTACGAAATGAGTAGACTAATTTCATTCGACTGATTTAAGTTTCAAAGAGCTAGGCTCATGGGTTAGGGCCCAATCCATGTGCCTCGACCTCTTTTTTGTTACTATCTTTTCCTTTCTGCCATTAAGCTAGTTTTCTTTCTGTCATACAATTAGTTCTACTTCTCAAAGTTTCATCGCTGCTTAGGCTTTTCTTTCAGGGTTTTTTTGTAGTTTTTCATTTTGTTATGAGTAGTAGAATAGAGGATAAAACTCTAAAAGCTGTGGATTTAGACTTCCCCTCTCATCTATATCAATAGATTTCGAGGAGATTAAACCTTCCCACAGAGCAAAAACATTTATTTCTATTCACTATTTCCATCTCTGCGTTATGCCTCTAAACCTTGCTTTTACACCTCCATTCCCTCCTTTTTTACGCTTATTTTAACTTCTATGCCCACATTTTTTTCCCTAACAGCACTTAAACCCTTTAGCCGCCTTATTCCTTTGTTTTTATTGGTTATAGTTGCCTTACTCGTTTTATGCCAAATTTTTGGAAAAACCATCAAAGTTGACCTCCGCCTTTCCTCCTCGAAATCCCCACTACTGTACTTTTCTCAACGCAGATCATCGTTTTCATTCGATTCCTTTTAAAACTTACCGCTCCCATATTTCTATTGTGATATTGTGATTGCACTCCGCCACGGGTCCCACCGCCACGTCACCCATCACAATCGCACGTTGCACCATTTTCATATTCCCTTCAGGACTTATCATTCACAATTTCCTTACCCTTTCTAACGCAAAATGCTTGAAAACCCTCATAATTCGACCTTCTGCCCTTAATCCTCGAACTTCCCGCTACCATACATCACAAATCGCAAATTGCAATGTTTAGTTCCTTCCATTAACACTTACTACTCCCATCTATCGATTGCAATATTGCGATTGTGCTCTGCCACCGGTCCCACCGCCACGTCATCCATCGCAATCGCACTTTTCACATTTTATTTTTTTTCTTTTAGACTTACCACTCCCAAAATCCGATTGTGATATTGCGATCACAATCCGCTACCAGTCCCACCACCATGTCACTCATCACATTCGCATATCACAGCTCTTTCATGTTTGCATTTCGCATTTCGCTCATCACAGCTATTAACTTGTCGCACTTCACACTTCTCGACTTTTTCTCCATCGCATCTCTGCCATCATACTTTTCGAATTATTCCATTTCGAAGCCATTTTTGCGCTATAATAAAGTTCAAACCACCTCTTTCCACTTCTAAGCCCTGTTTCATGTCTTAAGCCCTCCATTGGCCCCTTTAGCCCTTTTCTTTCCTCCAAGCTACAAAATAAACACTTTCTCAATGAGGATTAAGTCATGGATGGCTTAGCTGCATGGGGAGGAGTATGATAGATAGACCATAGGATAAACAGAATGCATTTATCCATTTTTCCAAGTTAATTGTGGTTTAGAATTAGTTTCCTTTCTGTCATTTCTTTCCTGCAAATTAAATTAGTTCCATTCCTATCATGTATTTTCAAAAATATAGTTTAGTTTCTTTTCAGTCATTTCCTTTTCTCAAATTAAATTAGTTTCATTCCTACCATTCCTTTCTAGAAATTTAGTTTAGTTTCCTTTCTGTCATTTCCTTCCAGCAATTTACTTTCCAATCCTTATCATAGTTTAAGAAATAGCACCCTTTCGTAAAGCAGAAGAGGATGACATGAGCAGAATGCATCTGCTGTGTATATAGCATTGTCACCTCCAATTTTTTACGAACCCCAGGTTGATAAAGTAAAGTAGAGAAGCCCCTGGGAGTTGCATCACTCTTGGTGCAATACCATAGCTCACCACTTTTTTGGCGCCGTTGTCGGGGAGGTGTCTAGTAGATGCTTTGATTTTCTTTTAGTATTATTTTTTTCTTTCTTTTATTTTCATGTCATTTCAGAAATATTGAAAAAATTACTAAAATATTTAATTACATTCCTCGTAGGGCTAAGAATACTCAAAGACAAATCTTACCTAAAACCCCCACATCACCTCCTAGCCACTGTTCACTCTTCTTCAATAGCAGTGAGATTGAACCCCCTACAGGAGAGCCTTTTGAATAATTTGAGGATCCTATTTGGGAAGAAGAAGAATACCTTGTTTCAACTGAGGGACCTGCTTCACCTATCTTAACCATGGTTTGCATCCATAGAGCCTTTACCATAAGAGAGGCAGATGGGGAAACTAATATGAAAAACATTAGCACCTCAGCTCTTCCACACTTCCATTAACTTACCTCTGAGGACCCTGACACATTTATGTTTGAATTTTTTGTTGTTTGTGGGACTTATGAATACACCTCTGATTATCAGAAGTAGAAGCTATTCACATCCACCCTCAAGGATGCATCACTACGCTGCTGATTCATGGGTTTCCCTGGGGACAACATCACTACCTGGTGACAAATGGAAGAGACCTTCAACAACAAGTACAGAGACTACTGTAGGTCCAAGGAAAACAAGGATGAGATATTTAGGATGACTCTAGGGCCTGATGAATCCCTAGAGGACTATGAAGAGAGGTTTCAATTAAACTATAAGAGATCCAACTGTACTCTTGATCATGCATCACTTAAACTTGTACTTCTTCGAGGGATTAGAGAAGAGATTATAGAAACCTTGAATATGCTATCAGAAGGAGATATCTACCAACTACCTTATCAGACAATCAAAAAAGTCTTCTGGAACCATTCTAGGGCATTTAGGCAGAAGGGAAGAGCCATCCAAAGTACATCCACTACCCCTTCCTCTTCCACCTCCATCAAACATGAGATTAGAAGCATGCTAGAAGACTTCAAGAGTGACATGTTGCACACCTTTTCTTTGAAAATGGACACAATGCAGGTCAAAAGGAAGCAAAAGGAAGCAAAGAGAGCCCTGGCCATATTTTTTCCTACAAATACTCGGAAGCACCGAAGAAATGAATTTCCACTTAATGTCATAGAGGTTTGCTTAGTCTGTGAAGAGAATCATGCCACAGAAAAGTGTCCCTCCTTACTTGGACTTAAGACTTTATATCAAGGTGGGGAAGCAATGCCAAAGCAACTCTATTTCATCAACCAGAGAAGGCCTCAAGGCCCTTGATCATATCCATAAGGTATAAAAGGTTCACCTTACTCTTAACATCACAACAATCAGAGTGAACCCATGCAACCTTGGAACACCCCCACTCCTCCATCCTAGTCTACACGTCATAATTGGCCTTACAACCCTTCATATCATCCTCAGCCAGTAAACCAACCTTTCCAGTAGTATGTTTCACAACAACCTCAATGGAACAATCCATCCCAAGGGTGGAGGCCTCAACAAAATAACCCACCTGCTCTAATGCCTCAACCCTAATCCCAACCTCAACTTACACATGCTGATCCACCTAGGCTACCCCAAACACCTACACAACCCAATCTGAACCCAAACAACAAACTGGCACATCAGGCTCCCAGTAGAGAAACATCCTATCCAGCTTATGTTGTGGAGATACAGGAGGTTAATCTAAGGTCAGGAAGAGTACTCCCAGACAACCACCATCCATCTACACTTGTAGAGGTTGACGAGGAAAAGGAAAAAAGTAAAACTTATATCCAACCACCTCCTTTTCCTATGCACTTGATCCACCCTAGTCAACACACCCCAGAGGAGACTGAAATCCTAGGAGAATTGGAAAATTTGTGTGTAAAGATACCACTTCTCCAGGCCATTAAGGATGTCCCTATCTAAAATAGGCTCACCAAAGAAAAGTGCTTCAAGAAACCTAGGAGAAGGAAGAGAGATACACCCACCATGAATGTGGTAGGATAATTTTCTGACCTAATGCTAGGAAGGGTGATATTTCCAAAGTACCTGGACCCTGGTAGTCCAGTTGTTGATGTGCATGTAAATGGTGTCATATTCCCCAACACTCTGATTGATCTAGGGGCTTCCATCAATGTCATGACCAAGGAAACTATCTTGAAACTTAATCTCCAAGGGACTTTGAGGAAAACCACAACAGTTCTGCAACTTGCAGATCGGTCCACAGTAACTCTGGAAGGAATTATTGAGGATGTCATGGTTACCATTGAATCTTGGGAGTATCCTACATATTTCCTTGCCCTACAACCAAAAACCAAGTTTAATGGTTATCTTTTCATCTTAGGGAGACATTGGTTAGCCACAATAGATGCTTATATTAGTTGTCAGGTTGGAAACATGACTATAAAATATGGGCCTTTATCTAAACAGCTAGTGTTATATCGTCCAGCCCAACCTTACATTGATCATGATCTCCCTATATGGTTGGAGGATGAATAATATGATTTATATAACACTGCCTCTATGTGTACCATATATTTTATTCTTAGAGGGGGGCAGGTTGATGAAGATGAACTCATCGGCCATCCCATTCACAACTAGTCCTCCACTAACATTCCTCTCGAAACCTTAGACAAAGAGTCTGAAAGCCAACCTTGGAGGGAAGTACACTCAGTTGAGTCAACCTCTGAACCCACAAAGGCTATAGAGTTTGGCCCACCCAGACCTCTGAAAATCAACCTAGACCTCTCGAATGAAGAAGAGAAGTAGTTATGCCAGCGTTTGAAAGAAAATCTGGAAGCATTTGCTTGGGATTACAAGGATATGAAAGGGGTGTATCCTTCAATATGCAAGCATCACATTTACATCAAAGATGTATGAAAACCTATGATACAACCCCAAAGAAGGATGAACCCGGCTCTGAAAGACATAGTCAAAGAAGAGTTGTAGAAGCTATTGGATGTAGGTTTCATATATCCTATATCCGATAGTGAGTGGGTATCTCCTCTTGTCCTAGTCCTAAAGAAGAATGGGAAGTGGAAAATTTTTGTTGATTATCAAGAACTTAACAAAGCCACCAAGAAATACCATTTCCATTTTCCCTTTATAGATCAAGTCCTTTATGGCCTTGCGGGGAAGAATTTATTTTCCTTCTTAGATGGGTTCACTGGGTACACTGAGATTCAAATCAGCCCTGAAGACCAAGATAAGACTACTTTCACCTTCCCTTGGGGTAACTTTTCTTATAGAGTCTTACCCTTTGGGTTGTGAAATGCCTTAGCTACCTTCCAAAGATCTGTCCTGAGCATCTTTTCTAAGTTAGTCCATGACTCTGTCAAAATATACATGGATGATTTTACACCATATAGGGATGACTTCTCTTAGTCATCAGTATTTCTCACTATATTTCTATGACTATAGAATGGTTATAGTTTTCTAAAAACAATATTCCTTGAATATCTTGAGTTTCAAAAATCTCACTGCCTTCATTATCTTCATAAAACCTTTTCACTATCTATCAGTTTTTCATCCCAAAGTTACCCTGTTTCTCTTAAAAGACTCATTATGGGTTTATCCCTCTCATTTTCATCCTTCTTTCCTACCTAACACCTCATTTCCCAATTTTTCCCTGTCAATAAACTTCATCCTCCCTCTAATATTTCTTGTTTCTAACTCATTCCCATGTCCCCTTGAGCATAATAGAACTTTTGGAAATTCTCTTTTCACTCGGAATTTTTAAGTCGAATTTCATTCAAAATCAGGGAAAAAAGCACTCCCATTAGGTCATTAGGGTTTTTCATTTTTTCAAGGTCTTCCTATCATTCCGATGAGGTCAGCACACATATGAGAAGGATTGATTATGATAAGCATTCCTTTGGATTCTCAAAATCCTTGGATGTTTCAGGCACTGCTTTTCCTTTGCTAGAATCTAGCTCAGATGTAATAGAATGTCAAGACATGGTTATTCGGGAAGGACCTAAAATTTTAAAGGAGGATTATCTTCTCAGTTCAGAACCTGCAAGTGAGAAAAATGGGACAAAGTTTGGCACTTCTATAGAGGTGTTGGAATATTTATCAGCAGAAAGTACTGATGATGTAGACTATCTACTCCTGAATGAAAACAATTTACAACAAGGGAAAGGGGAAGAACTTGGTCTCGTAGATGACATGGATTATAAACTTGATAGTTCATTTGAGTGCCAAAATAGTGATTACTTGTAGGAAAATGACATGGAGAAAGAAAACAAGGCCAAACATGAAGAAAGTCTATCAGAAAATATTCATGCAATATGGAAAATAGTGAGGTGAACTGGACATAAATGAATGAACTTGAAGGGGCTATAGAGAAATTAGAAGACAACATTGATGATTGTTGTAAAGAACTGCAGACACTTAGAGATTTGAAAAAGGTGGCCAGAGAAGGTGGAAAAGCATGAGCTGAATTTTATGGTGGAAACTACAGAAGATTTTGAATGTAATAATTAAATCCCAAAGCTGTCAAAGTGAAAATTTCAAGCCTCAATGAGCAAAAGAAAATCCAACTTCATGACTTCAGCAACGTGCAATGCAAAAAAAAAGTGTCAAAGAGTATCAATGACAAAGGAAAAATACTTCAAACATTAGAAAGTGGGTTTTTCAAAGTTAAATTAAATCCACAAGCCTATAAAAACCCATTTTACATTTCAAATGAATCATTGTTGCCTCTCAAAACATCTAAAGCATTCAGCAAGGAAGAGTTTTTGAGTTTTCGAGCAAAATTCTACTAAAGTTTCTTGGTGATGCGCGCCTGGACCTTGGCATTTTTCCCTTGCCCAAAATCTTCAACGCGATTTGTGAAGGCGATGTGTGCTCAGAGAAGAACATGTAAGTTGTATTGGCACTACGCGCTTAGATCATGGCACTGTGTGCTTGGGTTGGCGCTACGCCCTCAGCCAGTGGTGCTAGCGCCTAGACAGAGAAGTTTTCTAAGGGTTGGGGCCATTCAAACAAGTTCAAGACTTCTTCAAATTTATCCTATCATCCTCCAAACACTTCTAATTAGTAAGTACACATTTAAACCTTGCTTTGAAGCAATTTGGTCATTCTTGAATAAAATGAAGTGTAACCCTAAAGGAAACCCTAAATTTTAGCTTGAGGTCATTTTTTTACCCTTGTTTCATCTTCCTAAAAGAAATATTAGTCACAGAAAGGGTATTTTCATTGATTTAGGGTTTTCAATTATCTAGTTTGTCCCTACACACATTCCCTTTCACTCATTCTGTTCATTTTTTCTAGCTACCATTTCATTCCCTTCCCCTCATCACATTTCACTTGTACCCTAGGGTTTCACAAATAAAAATTTGAAGATGTCTGAGGGAGAAGATAGTGGTGTTGAGGCATAAAGTCCAAGAAGACATGATCATAAGGGAGGGAAAATAAATAGGTTTGAACCCATAACCACAAGAGAACTCATGGCCTCTCCCCTCACTATTTCTTGCTTTAAGCATGTGGTTTGTTTTGACTTTTGTGAGAGAGTGCAACAAGTCCAAAATCACCCGGTGTTTACAATATTATTCATCATCAATTTACATGACAAGCGGGTCAATCTTGTCGGTGTTACTTTTGAGATGTCTACAAATTCCATTGCAGCTGCTACAGGAATCCCTAGTGTGGGAGAGAGGTTTCTTAAACAAGAAAACTTGGACATGAGCTATTATGAACCATACCTCAAACCTAGGTATAAAGATCACAACAAGTCCATTTTCCCTTTTTCTCATCTTCTTGATCGGTATGTGCCCATGATGAGGATAATAATGAAGTATTTCACTTGTGAGGGAAGGTTTTCCACCTCTATTCATACCATATCCATCTTCTTATGCATTTCAATAGAGTTAGAATGCTTCATTTTCCTTATTATCTTTTTTGTAGCATTGATAAGATGGCTTGCATTGTGCAAAAGAGAGATTACAATCAGAAAATGCAAAGCCTATTTCATCATTAACTCATCAAGATGGTGGTAATGCATTAGCTTCAGCAGAAAAACATTTCATGGGATGCATTCATTGCCAATGAGGTTTTTACTACTCCACCTGGTCATCATCAACAGGATGTCCCTTCATCATCTCATCCTCCCATATCCACTTCTCCATCACATCCCGCTATTCATACATCACCGTCCACTCACATCCAATCACCTCATATTAATCCTACCTCATCACCTTTCCACAACCCTTCACCCTCATATCATGATACCAGAGCATAAAGAAAGGAAAGGAACATTGAGACAACTAGAACTAAAATTATCCACATTGAGCTGTTTCCTTTGACATATCAGAGAGGCCACAGGCATGTGTTTTCTTCACTTGGTGTGAAAGGGGCCATGCATTCTTCATCAGCAAAATAGGTAGACAAAGGCAAGGAAAATGTTGCATAGCTTATCACTGTTGAGGAGGAGGACAAACATGAAACTGAGCAGGAGTTTCAGTTGATTGATATTGATGATGAGGATGAATATAGAGTTACTAGTGCAGTGATCAGAGGCAAAGATGCCAAGATTAATGAACTTCAATCTAATATTGGCAGAGAAAATAATGTGATTAAATTTCTTGAGCTAGAGAATCAGCAGTTAGAGACAAAAGAAACCATTAGTGAGGTCAGGACAATCAAAGCTCAGAGAGATGCAGGAAAGGCCAAGGCTTTGCTGGATGATACCTTCGGTATTTTTGATGACAGTGATGATGAGGAAGATCATCTTTCTAGACAGATACCAAATACCATTGGACTGAAGAAGGCTCTAGCCTGAGAAAGGCAAGAAGAGGCAGAATTGGCAGAGCAGTTCACTCCAAGTGAGCTGCTTGCCATAGAAATTAGCAGGGATAGAGAGTCTTGGCTTGAGAGATCCAATTTGCATCTAGGAGGTCAACTAGAGAAGACAAAGAGAGACACTGACATTCAGAGGAAGATGGTGAAACATTATGAGATGAGAAACAGGATTGCAAGGGCCAAGCTCAAATGTGCCCATGCAAAGATTCAGGCTTTGACCTATTCAAAGGAGAAAGAGAAGCTCAATATTCTTGCTGAGGTGTCCCTCCAGATCTCTAACCCTTGATCAGCAAGAAAAATTTCAATTTTGGCACTTTTGTGCACATTTCGATTTTTGACAGTTTAGCATGGAGAAAATTGGCTAAACGTGCAGCGCCACTGGTGTTGAGCTCTTTTTCGGGCCATCTAAATGGAAAATGGTCAACATATTCATGTTCCTAATGATAAGTACATCAACCTCAAAACGTTTCAGGAGATTTGGAGAAAAAATAGTCCCTCAAAAAGGCCAAAAACCATAAAAAATTCATGTTTCTACCCTATTTTTGACCTTGGCGCTGCGCGTTTACCAGTCTTGGGAGAATAGGTTTTTGACAGGGAAGATGGGCATCATTTTTTAAAGTGAAAGGATTTTTTGATACTAGACTCGGAGAAATTTCCAATGAGCTATCATGAAGCTCATTTGGACATCGGGAAGGCCTCCAAAAATTGGCTGCCAAACAAACTTCCATTTTTCTATCATGGCATTGCGCGTTTGCACCGGCGTTGTGCCCCTGTACCTTGGCGCTGCGCCCTTGCCAGGAGTTGAATAAAGACACCAGCCATTATTGAAAAAGTTATTGAGAAGGCCTTAAAGTCAAATTTTTCCATAAGTTAGCTCAAACAATGAAGTTAGGAGTTATTATTATAGTGAGTCACTTTCAGATATTTTGCATTGGGCCTTGCATGCTCTCAAAGGTAAAAAATGCATTAACTTTGTAATAAATAACATCTGAAACCCTAGCTTGGGATCACCTCCTCATTTTGCATATAAATACTACATGTATGCTTCATGTTAGTTGGTTAGTTTTTGGGTGAAAATACTGCATAGACTTTGAGTCGTAAATAAGTTGGCTTTGAACCTCTGTAACTATTTTGGACTGGATATCAATGGAACAAGCATATTCACAAGATTCATGAACTTGGTTAAATGGTGATGTTATTCTGATCTTGTAATGGTTTTCTTTTGTTTTCCATTTTGTACATCAATTTCTCTTATAACAGAACAAAAAATTTAGGTTAAGATATGATGTTAGAATCACCTTAATTCTGTTTGCTTTATATTGTTTAAATTTTTTCCTCTGTTGGGTCTGATTGGAGAACTTAAGAGTTCCCTGCTCTCCATTTTCACCTAGTTTGTTTTCTTGAGATTAACTCATTAGAGTCCATCCAAAGAAGTCTATGGTTTTCCCTATCCTTTGGTTCTGCCTGAAATGTTGTTCTCAAGGCTTTCTTTGAATTTTACTTACTAGAGTTTGGCTAAATAAGTTTATAGTTTTCCATGTCCTTTGGTCTATCTTCAATAGTCACTTTAAAGGTATTTGAAGTCTGATTGAATAATTTAGGATTTTCCCTGCTCTTTAATCATTACTAAATTGTTATCTTACATGTTTTGCTTGTCTGGAAGTGAATAGCTAGAGAATTTAGGAGTTCCCTGCTCTCTAGGATTTGCTAGATTGTTGTCTTAAATTTTACTTGGTAAAGTCTGGCCAAAGAAGTTTATGGTATGACTTTTCCTTTGGTTCTTTCTTAAAAATATTAATCTTAAAGACTCTTCTTGTTCTATTACATGCTAAAGGATTTTTAATTTCCCTTTAAATCTACTAAACTCACAACTTATTGTTCATTTCACACCCACATAAGCCATTAAGATCCATTTGGCTTTGTTAGCTTGCCCTGTGGAACACCCTTGATTTGTTGTTGTACTCATCAAACCTTTCACAGACTCCATAGCCCAATGGTTTGAATTTCTCTTACTCTATCTATTCTTCTTAATAAACAACCCAAACAAAACAAAACAAACAATCTCTATAATTTTAACTAGCCTAAAAAAAACATCCTAAATCAATCAAGTTATATCTTTTATACAAATATAGAGAGAGCCCTCTCTAAGTCCAGGATGGCTAGGTCCTAGGACTCCAAAGTTTGTTTGATGTTACCATTGTTTATTTTTTCTTACCAATATGACAAATTACAGGGCCTAACATAATGGGTACTCCACTGGGGAAACTCATTGAAAATCTTAGTGTTATATAAAGAACTCAGAAAACCCAAAAATATCTCAAGATTGGTATCCAATTGCTGATGGTGGACAACAAAAAAATATGCAAAACAGTTAGCATTATCCACCTCGTGACTCCACTGGTTTTCAGTAGGCCTGCTAACTCCACTAGTTCTCACAAACTCCCCTGGGAATGTATTAATCAATCCTAATAGTATAAAACCCAGCCACATAATGTGTGAATTCAGTAATTTTTCATATAGGTATGTTTTTCAAACTAATACAAGTGTTTAGCCTCTCTGTAATTCGGGTCTGAAATCTGGCTTCACAAAGAATCTACACCAGATCTCACCCTGACCCAAACCCTCCTGCTATAGTTGATGACCTAGAAAGAATCTTAAAAAAAACTTATAGTACTAAAGATTCAACTATTGTTAGACCAATCCATAAAGCAAGTTCCTTTCCTGAAAAACTTACATCCTTTCAAGATACCCAATTTGACTTATACCATAGAAGAAACCTATTCAGAACTAAGTCTCAAATTTGGATAGACCAGACAAAAATTGAGCCTACCAGCTTACAGTAGAGTTCTATTAGAGAAGCCTCTCCTTCCACTCATCCTGATCTTCAGCTTCTCCAACACTTTGACTCCTTTCATTCCAAATCTTCTCAATATCAGCTAGTTGGTCCAAGTACATTTGCTACCCCCACTCATACATCCACTGTTCAAACCCCTCCATTTCATCCTCCACCTCCGCTCATAATCCCTCCTCTTATAAACCCTCCTTGGGTTCCTTTACCTCAAAAATGGTAGCATGGTATGCCCCTCTCGTACTACCACAACCTTTACTTCCTATTCCATAGGACTATCAATCTATAATCCCTCACTTTAATGGGGCTAATCCTACAACTGCCCAACATCATGTAGACAAGATGAATGATGCTTTTGACTACCAAGAAATAGAATATGAGACCACACAAATGAGAATGTTTGCCCAGATTTTAGGGGGAGAAGCAGATAAATGGTTCAAGAGCTTAACCACTAATAGCATTCATGATCTACCTTCCCTTCATCAAGTATTCATAAATAAGTGGGAAACTAAGAAAATCCCTCTTCAGATATTATTAGAATATGAGAACCTTAAAAGAAATTTTGGGGAGAGTGTTCAAGAATATTGCACTAGGTTAAATAGTGTATATAATGCACTTACTCCCCACATGAAACCTCCACAAGACCTAGCCCTAGTAAAATTTATAGATGGATTTGATCTAGAAATGGCTTACCAATTAAGAGAAAGAGATCCCCTTACCTTAGAAGACATGCAAAGGGGAGTAGTAAGTGTAGAAGCCAATCTAATTGCTAAAAGGGCTAGAATGAGAAAAAAAAAGAGGGTTACATACAAAGAGAAACCTATGGCCTCCACATTTGATGCTAAAATTGACAGTCCAGTTAGGACAATGGAAAGGATGACGGAGACAATTAACTTAAATGAAAGAGAACCCCCTAGGGAAAACCAAAAAAATCCTAAAAACAAAAACAAAAACCAAAACTTCAGAAGAGATCCTCCTCAAATAAGACAAAGAGAAACTGACCAGAAAATCAGACCTCCTTTCCAAGAAAAATATGTAGATTAAGAGGAGAGAGAGACTGAGGAGCCAGAGGAAAACCATGTGAATCTAATAGGTTCTGATAATGAGGATGTTGTTTTCCTCACAGAAGAAGAACAAGGTTTGTTTTCCTCAAACCAAGCTGAAATAACATATGACGATTCTGAAGAATATAAACTAGGATTTGAAAATGATATCATGGAGGTTCATAGGCAATATGACCTCAGAAGTAGGAAAACTCAAGATATCCCCAAGAGGAACAAACAAAAAATTTCTGCTAGGAAGACCCCTAAAAACAGAACTAAAAAGACAGCAGAAAATACAAACACACTGGCTACGAATTCTGATCAAAGCAAAAAAAATCAGCCAATAGTATGGTGACCAAAGTTGCCCTAGTACATCAACTAGTGGCCCTAAAAAAACTATTTTAACTGAGATTCCAAATAAAAACCAGCAAGCTAAAATTGTTGAAAAACAATGTCTGATAAAACTGATTTAAATCTGTCAAGAACACAGACACCATTTAGTATTGAGAGTGAAATTTCCAAGATAAAAATAGCCATACCCCTTACTAAATTAGTGACTCAAGATGTATATAGATCTCATGTTTTGAAGGCATTAAACATAGGAAATAACACTGATACTCTAAATCTGACTGATGACAAGCTATAATTGTTGTTTGGACCAGAGGTAGAGGGAAAGTTTCAAGAGGGAGGTGTGCCTCCATTCTATGTCAGTTTGAACATCCATGACAAAATCCTACACAATGCCATGCTAGATTCTGGTGCTTCACATAACCTCATGTCGAAGGTAGTGATGGAAATATTAGGCCTTGAAATAACGAGACCATACAAATACTTGTACTCTTTTGATTCAATAAGAGTTAAATGTCCGGGCCTAATCAAAGATCTATGTCTTAATCTGGCATAAATACCAGCCAAGAGCCTTGTAATGGATATTGTAGTGGCTGAAATTCGCCCAAAATATGGCATGCTTTTATCAAGATCATGGGGATCCAAACTCCAAGGAACCCTCCAAATGGACATGACATATGCTACCATCCCAGTCTTTAACTAAAAAGGAAGACTGTATAGAGAAACTCACATGAAATGCATGGTAAGCAGCCAAGATAAGCCAAATAACACCCCTCTCTATTCTATCCATTCAGACCTTGATTCATTTATTTTTTACAATGAAGATGATATTAATGAACAAGTAGTTGAAAAAGAGGAAGAGCAAGCCCTATCAAAACAGTCAAACCAAACACAAAATGAAAAACATAACAGTCAAAATCATATCAGCCATGAACAACAACACAATGGCAAGTCTGAACTTGAAAATATTTGGAACATGAGCTTTGATGAATCTTGTGGAAAAGTCGGTTTAGGAGCAGGTGTTTTGATACACAACACTAATGAAGGTCACTCTTACAAGTTGGATTTTCAATGTACAAACAATATTGCAGAATATGAAGCTCTTCTCCTAGGTTTACAATTGCTGAAAAAATATAGGAGCTAAGAAGATTTTCGTTCAGGGAGATTCTGAGCTAATTATTAGGAAAATTAAAGGAGAATATTCAGCCAAAAATCTCAGGTTAAGAGAACATAGAAATGTTGCCTTAGACCTCCTAAACAATTTTGAAAAATATGAACTTACCTCTGTCCCAAGAACTCAAAACAGCCTTGCAAATGAACTAGCATTCACTGCCAGCACTTGCCAACTACCTCATGCCAATGAAAAAAACACGTTAAAGGTCAAAAGTAGATCGACTATCCCTGATAACATAGATTATTGGCAATTTTTTGAAGGTGAAAAACATATTGAAGACTTCCTGCAGTTCAAAAATGAGTTTGAAATGCCAAAACCATACTCGGATCATGAAGAGGACTGCTCTGTTGAGGAACAAACACACAAAACAAAGCCACCTTATGCTACTGATATAAATATGTTAGAATACCCTCATGAGGCAGAATCGTGTGAATATTCAGACAAAAAAGACCTTGAGGTATTGAAATGCAAAGACAATTTCCAAGAGGACTTGTCCCCTTAGAAGAATTGTTTGATTTAAAGGATGTTGCTAGGAAGCCTAAAATATAATCCACTGAAATAGATGTATAAGAATGAAACATAGGCGATGAGAAAGAACCTAAAATGATAAAACTGTCCAAAACACTGCCAGCTCTTATAAAACAGAAATACATTGAGTTTTTCAAATAATTTAATGATGTGTTTTCATGGGGCTATGAGGACTTGAAGTCCTATGATACAAACAACATTCAACATAAGATTCCTCTCAAGGAAAACTAGAAACCATTTAAGAAGAAATTGTGTAGAATAAACTTGTCCTAATGCCTCTAGTTGAGAAAGAAGTAAAAAAAATGTATGATGTTTTAATAATAGTCCCACTCAGGTACTAAGAATGGGTCTCAAATCTTGTATCAGTGAGGAAGAAAACAGGGGAAATTAGGATATGCATAGACTTCAGAAATTTAAACAAAGCCTCCCTAAAAGACAACTACCCTTTACCTAAGATGGTTCATATACTGCAAAGCATAGTAGGCTCCAAAATAATATCTTTGCTTGATGGTTTTTCAGGTTATAATCAAGTGCTAGTACATCCAAATGATCAGCACAAAACTGCCTTCACTACACCTTCGGGCACCTTCATGTATATCAAAATGCCTTTTGGGTTAATGAATTTTGCGGCCAATTTTCAAAGAGCCATGGACATTACTTTTTCCGAAGAGATAGGTTAATTCATTGTGATATACCTTGATGACATAGCTATCTATTCAAAAACTGATGAAGAACACCTAGTTCAACTAAGAAAGGTCCTTGAAAAATGTAGAAAGTATGGTCTATCTTTAAATCCTAAGAAAACTTTGTTTGGTCTTCAAGAAGGAAAAATTTTAGGCCATATCATATCTGAAGAAGGGATTAAGGTAGACCCAAAAAGGATTGAGGGGATATTGCAGATCAGTCACCCTAGGAACATCAAAGAGCTACAATATTTCATTGGAAAGATCAACTTCTTAAGAAGGTTCATACCAAACCTTACCGAACTCCTAAGAAACATTATTAACATGCTGAAAATAGGAACAAGAGTAAAATGGACCACAGAAGAAAAACAACCCTTTGACTAGGTAAAACAAGAACTCACCCAAACACCAGTCCTCATCAGCCCTGACTTCACTAAGGACTTCTTCATCTTCTCATTTGCAATAGAACACACAATTGCTACAGTATTAGTACAAAAGAACATAATGGGACAAGAACGACCCATGGCTTTCTTCAGCAAGGCCCTAAGAGATGCACCTATGAAATATAACATTATGGAAAAACAAGCTTTTGACTTAATCAAAGAAATAAAAAATTTCAGAGTTTACATCTTTCTTTCACATGTCATTGTTTTTGTTCCTCATGCAGTTGTTAAGGACATACTAACTCAGGATCTTGATAGTAAAAGAGGTAACTGGATTGATGTCATCTTAGAGTATGATCTATAAATCAAGCCCACCAAGATAATGAAAGGGCAAGGACTGGCCAAACTGATGGCTAAAGAAAACTTTCAAGCACTGGACATAAACATGATACATTCCTTGGATGAACAAGAGGAGATGGTGACTCCACCTATTTAAGCATTTCTGAACTCACTCTAGTATGCTGATATATTATATGTGCTTTTTAATCTAAAATTCTCCTCCTGGTTTGTCCAAAACAAAGGCCAGATTCTTGAAACTAAAAGCTGTAAATTTTTGCATTCTAGATAAAGCTTTATATTGAAAAAATTATGTTGGTGTCTTGCTTAAGTGTTTACTTGAAGAAGATGCAGATAGAATCATGCATGAGTTTCATGAAGGAGAACGTGGAGGTCATCTTTATTGGAAAACCACTACCAACAAAATCCTTAGAGCTTTTTTTTATTGGCCCTCCATTTTCCTTGATATCCACAAGCTAGTAGTGACTTGCTATAAATGCCAAATCTTTGAAGGAGAGAGAAAACTGCTTCCTTTTCCTTTACATCCTATCTGTGTTGAAACTCCTTTTCAACAATGGGGTTTAGATTTCATTGGAGAAATCCACCCTGCCTCCTCTGCCCAACACAAATGGATCCTCACTACAACTGACTGTTTCACCAAATGGATAGAAGCCATCTCTTCAACGAATGCCACTTACTCGGTAATCATAAAATTCCTTGAAACCAATATTATGTCCATATTTGGTTGTCCAAGAAAAATCGTCACTGATAATGCTGCTGCATTTAAATCTAAGAAAATGGTGGAATTTTTCCACCAATATCACATTACATTAGGGAATTATACAGCTTATTACCCTCAAGGTAATAGGTTGCTTGAGTCCTCTAACAAAAGTTTGGTAAATATCATCAAGAAATTTCCAGAAGAGAACAAAAAGCCATGGCATAACAAACTGGTGCATGCACTATGAGTAGACAGATTAACAAACAAGAAATCAATTAACATGTCTCCCTATCAACCAGCGTATGGAATAGATGCAGTTTTTCAAACATCCTTGGGAGTACCAATGATGAAGCTTATTCAAGAGGTACAGTCAGAGGAGAATGGTATACAAAGGAGGCTAAACCAAACCATTCAATTGCAACAATCAAGGGAAGAAGTATACAACAGAACACAAGTAGTGCAAGAGAATATTAAGAAAATCTTTGATAAAAGGAATAAAGCCAATGATTTCTAGATTGGAGACAATGTTATGAAATAGGATTGAAGAAGAGAGGACAAAGGCAAGCATGAGAAATTTGAAAATCTGTGGAAAGTTCCATACGTCATCCATTCAGCAAGGGGTAACAATGCATTATTTCTACAAGAAATGGATGGAACATAATTATATGGAGGTCCTGTCAATGGGAGGAAGCTCAAGAATTATTTTTGTTGAAGTTCTTAGTTTAAATATTTATTCATTGTACATAAAACTACTTCAATAAAGATCAGAAAAATGAAACACAAAAAAAAATAAAAGGAGAAGAGAGGGCAGATAAAAATAAGAGGTAGGCCCCATACCAAAAAATAATATTTATGAAAGTGTGCAAGTCCAAATGCCACTACTTTTTTATGAAACATTGTTCAGCCATACAACTTAATCATGGTTGCACAAATTTAAATTGATTACTGATAAGTTTGAAATGAATATTTGCCAAACTATTTAAACTTGGCTTATCAGTAGACTAGTTAGGAAAGGATATTGGTTCCCAAAGTTCAAATCTGAACCAAAAAGAGAGAGAGGGATGAATGAAAAAATTTAAATTATAGCCCTCAAGTTTCTAGTTTCACTTTTTCAAAATAAATATTGTGTGAAACTTGTCCAAAATGCCACAATTCATGGCAATCAAACCGCTTAATCTTGATTTATTCATGTTTTAAATTTCATGTTAATAGATCAGAGAATGAAGATCTATCAAACTGTTTAATCTTGACAGATAAGTAGATTAGGTATAAAAATAAAAGAGCTCATCAGTCTAATCTGAGGCTTTGGATGATATAAGGGTAGAACTAAATAGTTTCTACTTTCAAAAGAAAAATGATGTCAAGGGTTTGCCAATCCAAATGCACCCAAATGAAGAAAAAATGTTACGAAAAGTATGATGAGTAGGTAGAGTTGATGTTGAAGCAATCATGATTTTTATATTTTAAGATCACAGCTTCAAGGAAGAGAATAAAATTAGAAATTGAATAAGGAGGAAATCTTCAAGGCACAATCAAGGCACTGATCTACAAATTCCATAGATCTGAACTCTAAGGTTCTTGACACCTCCTAAAGGAGCTGCCCTCCCCAAGTGGAAGCACTGTTAGTCATCAATATTTTTCACTATCTTTGAATGACTATAGAATGGTTATAGTTTTCTGAAAACAATATTCCTTAAATATCTTGGGTTTTAGAAATCTCACTGCCTTCATTATCTTCATAAAACCTTTTCCCTATCTATCATTTTTCCATCTCAAAGTCACCCTATTTGTCTTAAAAGACTCATTATGGGTTTATACCTCTCATTTTCATCCTTCTTTCCTACCTAAAACCTCATTTCCCCATTTTTACCTGTCAATAAACTCCATCCTCCCTCTAATATTTCTTGCTACTAACTCATTCCCATGTCCCCTTGAACATAACAACACTTTTGGAAATTCTCTTTTCACTTGAAAGTTTTTAAGTCAAATTTCATTCAAAATTAGGTAAAAAAGAACTCCCATTAGGTTATTAGGGTTTTTCATTTTTTCAAGGTAATCCTTTCATTCCGATGAGGTCAGCACACATATGAGAAGGATTGATTATGATAAGCATTCTTATGGCTCCCCAAAATCCTTGGATGTTTCAGGCAGTGCTTTTCCTTTGCTAGAATCTAGCTCAGATGTAATACAATGTCGAGACATGGTTATTCAAGAAGGACCTAAAATTTCCAAGGAGGATTATCTTCTCAGTTCAGAACCTGTAAGTGAGAAAAATGGGAAAAAGTATGGCACTTCTGTAGAGGTGTTGGAATATTTATCAACAAAAATTATTGATGATGTAGACTATTTACTCTTGAATAAAAGGAATTTATAGAAAGGGAAAGGGGAAAAACTTGGTCTTGTAGATGACATGGGTTATAAACTTGATAGTTCATTTGAGTGCCAAAATAGTGATTACTTGCAGGAAAATGACATGGAGAAAGCACACAAGTCCAAACATGAAGAAAGTCTATCAGAAAATATTGATGGAATATGGGAAAAGTTGAGGTGAACTAGACAGAAATGAATGAACTTGAAAGGGCTATAGAGAAATTAGAAGACAACACTGATGATTTTTGTAAAGAATTGCAGGCACTTAGAGATTTCAAAAAGGTGGCCAGAGAAGGTGGAAAAATATGAGTTGAATTTTATGCTGAAAACAAAAGAAGACTTTGAAGATGCTACTATATGTAATAATTAAATCCCAAAGCTGTCAAAGTGAACATGTCAAGCCTCAATGAGCAAAATAAAAGCCAACTTCATGACTTCAACAACCTGCAAGGAAAAAATAAGTGTCAAAGAGTATCCTTGACAAAGGAAAAAGAGTTCAAACATTAGAAAGTGGATTTTTCATAGTTAAATTAAATCCACAAGCCTATAAAAGCCCATTTTACATTTCCAATGAGTCATTGTTGCCTCTCAAAACATCAAAAGCATTAAGAAAGGAAGAGTTTGTGAGTTTTCGAGTGAAATTCTACTAAATTTTCTTGGCGCTGCACCCTTTCTCGAATTTAACGTGATTTGTGAAGGCACTGCACCCTTGTTGAAGAATTGCGCCCTTGCCAGAAGAGCCCCGTGTAAGTTGCATTGGTGCTGCGGGCTGAGAGCTTGGCACTGTGCGCTTGGGTTAGCACTACGCCCTCAGCCAGTGGCACCGCGCGCCTAGACAAAGAAGTTTGCTAAGTGTTGGAGCCATTCAAACAAGTTCAAGAATTCTTCAAATAACTCTTATCATCCTCCAAATACTTATAATCAATAAGTACAAATTTTAAACCTTGCGTTGAATCTATTTGGTCATTCTTGAATGAAATGAAGTGTAACCCTAATGGAAACCCTAAATTTTAGCTTGAGATCACTGTTTTACCCTTGTTTCATCTTCTTAAAAGAAATATCAGTCACATAAAGGGTATTTTCATTGATTTAGGGTTTTAATTTATCCATTTTGTCCCTACACACATTCCCTTTCACTCATTCCCTTCATTTTTTCTAGCTACCATTTCATTCCCTTCCCCTCATCTCATTTCACTTGTGCACTAGGGTTTCACAAATCAGAATTGGAAGATGTCTGAGGGAGAATATAGTGGTGTTGAGGCACAAAGTCCAAGAAGACATGATCATAAGGGAGGGAAAATAAATAGGTTTGAACCCATAACCACAAGAGAACTCATGGCCTCTCCCCTCACTGTTTCTTGCTCTAAGCATGTGGGTTGCTTTCACTTTTGTGAGAGAGTGCAGCAAGTCCAAAATCACCCAGAGTTAACAAGATTATTAATCATCAATTTACATGACAAGAAGGTCAATATTTCCGGTGTTACTTTTTAGCTTTATACAAATTCCATTGCATTTGCTACAGGAATCCCTAGTGTGGGAGAGAGGTGGTTTAAACAAGAAAACTTGGACATGATCTATTATGAACCATACCTCAAACCTAGGTATAAAGATCACAACATGTCAATTTTCCCTTTTTCTCATCTTCTTGACCGGTATGTGCCCATGATGAGGATAATAATGACGTATTTCACTTGTGAGGGAAGGTTTTCCCGCCTCTATTCATACCATATCCATCTTCTTATGCATTTCACTAGAGTTAGAATGCTGCATTTGCCTTATTATATTTTCTGTAACATTGATAATATGGCTTACATTGTGCAAAAGAGAGATTACAATCAGAAAATGCAAAGCCTATTTCATCGTCCACTCATCAAGATGGTGGTCATACATCAACTTCAATAGAAAAACATTTCATGGGATGCATTCATTGACAATGAGGTTTTCACTACTCCACCTGGCCATAATTAACAGGATGTCCCTTCATCATCTCATCCTCCTGTATCCACTTCTCCATCACATCCCACTATTCATACATTACCATCCACTCACATCCAGTCACCTCATATTGATCCTACCTCATCACCTTTCCACAACCCTTCACCCTCATATCATGATACCAGAGCATTGAGCAAGGAAAGGAACATTGAGACAGTTGGCACTAAAATGATTGACATTGTGCCATTTCCTTTGACATATCAAAGAGGCCACAAGCATGTGTTTGCTTCACTTGGTGTGAAAGGGGCCATACCTTCTTCATCATCAAAACAGGTAGACAAAGGCAAGGAAAAGGTTACGGAGACTATCACTATTGAGGAGGAGGAAAAAAATGAAACTGAGCAGGAGTTTTAGCTGATTGAGAATGATGATGAGGATGAAGATAGAGTTACTAGTGCAGTGATCAGAGGAAAAGATGCCAAGATTAATGAGCTTCAAGCTAATCTTGGCAGAGCAGAGAATGTGATTAACTTTCTTGAGATAGAGAATCATCAGCTAGATACAAAACAGGCCATCAGTGAGGTCAGGGAAATCAGATATCATAGAGAGGAAGGAAAGGCCAAGGCTTTGCTGGATGAGACCTTGGGTATTTTTTATGACAGAGATGATGAGGAAGATTATCTTCCTAGACAAAGACCAAAGACCATTGGACTAAAGAAGGCTTTAGCCCGGGAAAGGCAAGAAGAAGTGGAATTGGCAGAGCAGCTCATTCCAAGTGAGTTTCTTGCCATAGAGATTAGCAGGGATAGAGATTCTTGTCGTGGGAGAGCAAATTTGTATCTGGAGGGTCATCTAGAGAAGGAAAAGAGAGACATTGACATTCATAGGAAGATGGTGAAACATTATGCCATGAGAAACAAGATTGCAAGGGCCAAACTCAAACGTGCCCATGCAAAGATTCAGGCTTTGACTGAGTCAAAGGAGAAAGAGAAGCTCAATATTCTTTCTAAGGTGTCCCTCCAGTCTTCTAACCCTTGATCGGCAAGCAAAATTCCAATTTTGGCACTTTTGTGCACATTTTGATTTTTGACAGTTTAGCATGCAGAAAATTGGCTAAATGCGCAGCGCCAGTGGCGCTGCGATATTTTTTGGGCCATAAAAATGGAAAATGGTCAAAATATTCATGTTCCTAATGACAAGTACATCAACCTTAGAAATTTTCAGGATATTTGGAGCAAAACTGGTCCATAAAAAAGGCCAAAAACAATAAAACAAATCATGTTTCTACCCTATTTTTTACCTTGGTGCTGCACGTTTACAAGTATTGGGAGAACAGGTTTTTGACAGTGCAGATGGGCATCATTTTGGAAAGTGAAAGCATGTTTGAAAACTAGACTCAGAGAAATCTCCAATGAGCTATCATGGAGGTCATTTGGACATCGGGAAGGCCTCCAAAGGTTGTTGCAAGACAGTCCATTTTTTTTGTCATGACGTTGTGTGTTTGCACCGGCATTGTGCCCCTATACCTTGGCGCTGCACCCTTGCCAGGAGTTGAATAAAGACACCAACAGTTATTAAAAATTTTATTTAGAAGGCCTTAAAGTCAAATGTTTCTATAATTTAGCTCAAACAATGAAGTTAGGAATTATTATTATAGTGAGTCACTTTCAAATATTTTTCCTAGGGCCTTGCATGGTCTCAAAGGTCGAAAATTCATTAAATCTGTAATAAATAACATCTAAAACCCTAGCTTGGGATGAACTCCTCATTTTGTAGATAAATACTGCATGTATGCTTCATGTTGGTTGGTTGGTTGTTGGGCTGAAATACTGCATAGACTCTGAGTTGTAAAGAAGTTGGCTTTGAACCTCCGTCATTGTTTTGGACTGGATATCAATGGAACAAGCATATTCATAGGATTCATAAACTTGGTTAAATGATGATGTTATTCTGATCTTGTAATGGTTTTCTTTTGTTTTCCATTTTGTACATCAATTTCTCTTATAACAGAACATAAAATTTAGGTTAAGATATGATGTTAGAAGCACCTTAATTATGTCTTCTATCTATTGTTTACATGTTTTCCTTTGTTGGGTATGATTGGAGAACTTAGGATTTCCCTGCTCTCCATTTTCACCTAGTTTTTTTTCTTGAGATTAACTCAGTAGATTCCATCCAAAGAATTCTATGGTTTGCCCTGTCCTTTGGTTATGCTTGAAATGTTGTTCTCAAGGCTTTCTTTGAAGTTTACTTACTAGAGTTTGGCTAAATAATTTTATGGTTTTCCCTGTCATTTGGTCTACCTTGAATAGTCACTTTAAAGGTCTTTGAAGTCTGATTGAAGAATTTACGATTTTCCATGCTCTTTAATCATTACTGAATTTCTAACTTAAATGTCTTGTTTGTCTGAAAGTGAATATCTAGAGAATTTAGTATTTCCCTGCTCTCTAGGATTTGCTGGATTGTTTTCTTAAAGTTTACTTGGTAAATTCTAGCCAAAGAAGTTTATGGTATGCCATGTCCTTTTATTCTTTCTTAAAAATAGTAATATTAAATAATTTTCTTGTTCTAGTACATGTTAAAGGATTCTTAATTTCCCTTTAAAGCTACTAAACTCACAACTTAGTGCTCATTTCACACCCATATAAGCTATTAAGATCCATTTGGCTTTGTTAGATTGCCATATGGAACACCCTTGATTTGTTGTTGTACTCTTCAAACCTTTCACAGAATCCATAGCCCAATGGTTTGAATTTATCTTACTCTATATGTTATTTATAACAAACAACCCAAACAAAACAAAACAAACAATCCCTATCATTTTAACTAGCCTAAAAACAACATCCTAAATCAATCAAGTTATATCTTTTATACAAATATAGAGAGAGCCCTCTCCGAGTCCAGGAAGGCTAGGTCCTAGGACTCCAAAGTTGGTTTGATGTAACCCTTGTTTATTTGGTCTTACCAATCTGAAAAATTACACAGACCTAACAACTTCTAGGAAGCTCTCTCCAATTTGGGTAAAGTACTAAGAAGGTTCATTGAGATGCATCTCTCCTTGAGCCCAGAAAAGTGTGAATTCCTGAAGAAAGCAGGGGTTGTATTAAAACACTCGATATCCCAAGTAGGAATATAGGTAGAACCGAACAAAATCACTATCATAAAAAAGGTACCTACTCCTCAAAAGCAAAAAGATTGCAGCAGTTTCTTAGGATTAGCTTGTTGGGTGTGGAGCCTGATTATCTTGTTTATTTTGTATTACAGCGTTGGATCCCTGTACCTTAATGGGGCATCAATGCCGCCCATAATTAAACACTGCCTGCGGGGTCCAGGGGGGCAACTGCAACTTTATGGAGCCCCCCCTGGCAGGGAGTTTCAGGGGCAGCGCCCCCAAAGTTAAAAATAGATGTAAAATTGCCTTGTAAAAGTATAGTAATTTCTAGTAAATCTAGGCCGTTCATTAGGCAGATAATCTGACAGTAGAAGCTATATTTAGTTTAGGGCTTTTTTCCCTAGAAGGCAACCCCTCGGTTGTATGAGGGAATTGTATTGCAGTTGTGTATTGTGTGTGTATTCTCAGAGCGAGAAATAGATAGGGAGACTATGAGAGAGATTAGAGGATATTACAGTGGATCTGTTGTAGGTTGTGTCTCTTCATTTTTTTGGATAATAGAAAGAAAGGACTGGTTGTTCGGGGGGGGGACGTAGCCCAAACTGGGTGAACCACATATATCTGTGTCTCTCTAGTTTTATGTGTTTCGTGTGTTTGTGTTTTCCACATATTTTATGTGTTGCATTTCTCTATAATATATAATTTTCTAACAACTGGTATTAGATCCGAAGGTATATTTGGCTGATAAACTCATAGGAAAGAAGGGTTCCTCATTTGAGTGGGAGCAATGGCAGAAGATGGTAAGTTTAGGGTCGAGAAATTTAACAGCCAAAACTTCCCATTGTGGAAGATGCAGATGGAAGATTATCTGTATCAGAAATATTTGTACCTACCATTGAGCGGAAAAACAAAGAAGCCGACAGCTATGATAGACACAGAATGGGAGATTCTCGATAGAAAGGCATTCAGAACAGTACAATTGTGCCTCGCGGTGTCAGTAGCCTTTAATATTTCGAAGGAAACAACAACAGAGGGTTTGATTAAGGCATTGGCGAAATTATATGAAAAACACTCTTCCTAAAACAAGGTATTTCTTATGAAACATTTATTTAATATGAAGATGTCAGAAGGTGGATCTGTTGCAGACCATTTAAATGATTTTAATACAGTTACTAGTCAGTTAAGTTCTGTAGGTGTGAACTTTGATGATGAATTTAGGGCTCTTTTATTTCTGTGCTCATTTCCAGAAAGCTGGAATGGTTTAGTTATGGCTATTAGTAACTATGTCTCCGGATCTACTACTTTAAAGTTTGATGATGTTGTTGGTGCTATCCTTAGCAAGTAAATGCAACGGAAAAGCTCTGGTGAGACATCGAGTAATTCTTTGAGTGTAGAGTCCCAGGGAAGAAAAATGGAAAGAGGAAAGAGCTTAGGATATCGTATTAAATCAAGGAAAGGCAGATCCAAGTCCAGATCAGGGATAGTGTGTTGGAAATGCGGAAAGAAAGGACACCTGAAGAAAGACTGTAGATCTGGGTAGCGAAAAGAAGGAGACGCACAGCAAGAAAACAATCATGAAGCAAATGTGACAGGTGATGTGTTACAAGATGCTTTGATTCTTCTTTCGAAAATTTTACTGATTCCTGGGTAGTAGATTCAGGGGCCTCATTCCAAGCTAGACCTGATAAGAAATATTTTCATGACTATGTTCAAGGAGATTTTGGACAAGTCCATTTGGGTGATGATAAACCCTGTAAAATTTTTGGAATGGGTAAGGTTCTTGTAAAATAGCAGAATGGAAACCAATGGCTATTAAAGGAGGTAAGGCATGTTCCAGATCTGAAGAAAAATCTAATTTAAACAGGGCAGTTAGGCGGTGAAGGTTGTGTGAAAAATTTCACAGAAAAAACTTGGAAGGTCACCAAAGGAGCCCTGGTAATAAGAAAAGGTGAAAAGGTTGGTACATTGTATTTATGCAATGGTATTTCTAACTTTGGTAATGCTTTAACTTCCAAAGGAGCAGATGCAGCATTATGGCATCATAGGCTCCGACACATGAGTGAGGAGGGGATGAAGATTCTTCACTCAAGAAATTTGTTGCCGGGTTTGAAGAATATTGATTTGGATTTCTGTGAGAATTGCATTGATGGAAAACAGAAGAGAGTCAAATTTCTCGTAGTTGGGAAAGAAAAGAAGAGCGAAAAATTAGAGCTTGTGCATACAGATGTATGGGGACATGCTCAGATATCATCTCTTGGTGGATCTCATTATTATGTTACTTTTATTGATGATGCAACTAAAATGACTTGGATTTATTGTATTCAGAATAAATCTGATGTATTTGATACTTTCAAGAAATGGAAAGCTTTGGTTGAGATTGAGACACGAAAGAAGTTGAAGTGTCTCAGATCAGACAATGGAGGTGAATATTGCAGCAAAGAGTTTGATAGGTACTGTTCAGAGCATGGAATTTGCAGAGAGAAGACAGTTCCAAGAACACCACAAGAAAATGGTGTGTCGGAAAGGATGAACAGAACAATCATGGAGCGTGCAAGGTGCATGAGATTGCATGCAGGATTGCCTTTACAATTTTGGGCAGATGCTGTAGATACTGCTGTTTATCTAATAAACATAGGGCCTTCAAGTTCCTTGGATGGTGGTATTCCAGAGGAAGCATGGACAGGTAAAAAGGTAAACTACTCTTTTTTAAAGCCTTTTGGTTGTGAGGCCTTTGTCCATATTAATAAAGAAAATAGAACAAAACTTGAGGCAAAATCAAAGAAATGTACCTTTATTGGATATGGTGTTAATGATTTTGGTTATCTCTTATATGATTATGAAAATCACAAAATCATTAGGAGCAGAGATGTAATATTCAATGAAAAGGTCTTTTATAAGAATCAGTTGCAGGAAAAGAAACAGGAAAAAGAAAGCAAGGAATACACAGTTCTTGATGAGATAACTGAAAAAGTAAAGGTGCCTGAAAATAATAATAATCAACAACCACAACAACAGCAACCACCACAACAGCAACAGGCACCTCAAACACCTGAAAGTGGTGTTAGAAGATCTACCAGGATAAGTAGACCCCCTGAACGATACTCTCCTTCATTATATTATTTATTATTGACTGATTCTGGTGAACTTGAATGTTATGAAGAAGCAATGCAGGTTGAAAGCAGGAAGAAGTGGGAGCTAGCCATGGAAGAAGAGATGGACTCCTTAATGCATAACCAGACTTGGGACTTAGTTAGGTTGCCTGCAGGTAAAACTGCATTGCAGAATAAATGGGTTTACAGGCTGAAGGAAGAAGATGGAGGAAAAAAGAGGTACAAAGCTAGACTTGTGGTGAAGGGGTTTGCACAAAAGAAAGGTATTGATTTTGATGAAATATTTTCTCTTGTTGTTAAGATGACTTCAATCAAAACTATTTTAAGTCTTGTAGCAGCAGAAGATTTACATCTTGAACAGTTAGATGTAAAGACAGAATTTCTACATGGATATTTGGAGGAAGAGATCTATATGAAGAAAATAATATGAGGTCAAAAGGAAATAAAAATTAGTGTGCAGGTTAAAGAAGAGCTTATATGGCTTAAAACATGCTCCAAGGCAGTGGTATCTAAAATTTGACAAGTTTGTCTGAACAAGGTTATACTAGATGTCACTTTGATCATTGTGTTTATCTGAAATAGAAAAATTATGGCAACTATATTATGTTGTTATTATATGTAGATGACATGCTTGTTGCAGTGTCTAACATGCAAGAAATAAATGTGCTCAAAAGAAAATTTGAAAATTCATTTGCAATGAAGGATTTGTGAGTTGCAAAACAAATCCTTGGTATGAGAATAACTAGAGACAAGAAAAATTGCAAATTAACACCGTCTCAGAATGAGTACATACAAAAGGTGTTGAAAATATTTAATATGCAGAATGCAAAACCAGTTAGTACACCTTTTTCTAGTCATTTCAAACTTAGTAAGGAGATGTACCCCAAGACCCAAGAAGAAATGGACTGTATATCTAAAGTTCCATATGCATCAGCAGTTGGAAGATTAATGTATGCAATGGTCTGCACAAGGTCTGATATTGCACATGCAGTGGGAGTTGTAAGTAGGTACATGAAAAATCCAGGAAAAGAACATTGGATGGCAGTGAAATGGATTCTCAGATATTTGAGAGGTACCACAAATCAAGCATTATGCTTTGGTGGTTCAAACATTGCTCTATAGGGATATTTTGATGCAGATATGGTAGGTGATAGAGATAACAGGAGGAGCACTACAAGTTATGTATTTACTATAGGTGGAATAGCTTTCAATTGGGTTTCAAAAATCCAAAGTGTTGTTGCACTTTCAACAATAGAAGCAGAGTATGTTGCTGCTACAAAGTCTAGTAAAGAAATGATTTGGTTACAAAGGTTTATGGATGAATTGGGTAAGAGGCATGATATGGGCACGTTATACAGTGATAGCCAAAGTTCCATTCATCTTGCAAATAACTCAGCATTTCATTCCAGGACTACACACATATAGCTCAAGTACCATTTCATACGGTCAGTATTGGAAGATGGACAGTTGAAGCTGGAAAATATACACACTAGCCAGAATCCTGCAAATATGCTAACAAAAGTTGTAACCAGGGACAAACTGAGATTATGCTCAGTTTCAATTGGTCTTCAAGGATGACAATGAATATGAGAAACAACCAAGTTCAAAGAGGAGTCATTGTCCAGCAAATGAAGCAGTGATGGAGTTGCTACAAATCAGTCTCCAAGTGGGAGATTGTTGGGTGTGGAGCCTGATTATCTTGTTTATTTTGTATCACAGCGTTGGACCCCTGTACCTTAATGGGGCGGAAATGCCTCCTGTAATTAAACGCTGCCTGGGGGGTCCAGGGGGGGTGGCTGCGACTTTATGGAGCCCCCCCTAGTGGGGGGTTTCGGGGGAAACACCCCCGAAGCTAAAAATAAATGTAAAATTTCCTTGTAAAAGTATAGTAATTTCTATTCAATATGGGTTGTTCATTAGGCAGATGATCTGACGGTAGAAGTTATGTTTAGTTTATTGTTTTTTGCCCTAGAAGGCAACCCCTCACTTGTATGAGGGCATTGTATTGCGGCTGTGTATTGTGTGTGTATTCTCAGAGTGAAAAACAGATAAGGAGACTCTGAGAGAGAACAGAGGATATTACAGTGAATCTGATGTAGGTTTTGTCTCTTCATTTTTCTGGATAATAGAAAGGAAGGACAGGCTGTTCGGGGTGGATGTTCCCCAAACTCGGTGAACCACGTATATCTGTGTCTCTTTGGTTTTATGTGTTTCATTTTTCTGTAATATATAATTTTTTAACATGGTTGGTTACTATAGAAGTTTCATTAAGGATTTCAGCAAGATATCTTCGCCATTATTTGGGTTACTGGCCAATGATTCTGAGTTTATTTGGTCTGATACTTGTCAAGAGGCTTTCGAGCTCATTAAGGAACAGTTGACTACTGCCCCCATCCTCTGAGGTCCAAATTGGACTCTGCTTTTCCACATCCACTCTGATGCATCTGAAAAAGCTGTAGGGGCAGCATTAGGACAATTAGAGGAAAAAATTCCTTATGCCATTTATTTCATTAGCAAGAATTTGTCCAAGGCCAAGCTGAATAATAATATTACTGAGAAGGAGATGTTAGAAATTGTCCATGCATTGAACAAGTTCAGGAATTATGTAACTGGATACCAGACCTTTTTTTCACACTGACCATGCATTCATCAAGTATTTAATGAATAAATTGGATGTTAATGCTAGGATATTTATATGGTTGCTACTTTTGCAGCAATTTGATTCGACTATTATTGATAAGCTTGGAAAGGAGAATGTTGTTGAAGATTTTTTGTCTAGGTTAGCTCTCCCTGAAGTTGAAGAAGGAATGGTGGTTGACCAGCTGCCATATGAGAATCTCTTTGCTATATCAACACTCTCACCATCATTGTCTGATATAGCCAAATACCTAGTTGCGGGGAGACTCCTTCCTAATATTTCATTCAGGGAGACGAGAAAAATCATCAGAAAAAGCTCCCCTTTCACATGGATTGGGGGAAACCTTTCCAAGTTAGGCCCTGATCAAATCCTAAGGAGATGTGTGAGAGAGGAAGAATTTTTTGATATCCTCTCTGCATGTCATGACAACCCATGTGGAGGCAAATTTGCTGCAAATAGAACTACTTACAAAGTTTTGTAGGCAGGATACTATTGGCCTAACCTTCACCAAGATTACAAAAGATACACCAGTAGGTGTGACCAGTGCCAAAGGATGGGGAAACCCACACAAAGGGATGATATGTATTTTCACCCTCGAGTAGCTCTTGAGCCATTTGACAAGTGGGGCATGGACTTTGTTGGACCTATCGATCCACCATATGTACAAAGGAAGTATATCATAGTCTGCATTGATTACCTAACAAAGTGGGTTGAAACAAAAGCAGTGAAGGTAGCAACGAAGGAGAAAGTAGTAGCATTTCTAAGGGAGAATGTGTTTTACAAGTTTGGGTACCCCAGAGAAATAGTCACCGAAGAGGGAGCACAATTCACCTCTCACCTCATTTATAATATTTTGAGGAAGCAAAAGATTAATCATAGAACTTCTACTGCCTATCACCCTCAGGTGAATGGCCAAGTAGAAGTTACTAACAAAGATTTAGAGAGCATCCTCACTAAGGCTGTGAGCAAAAACATAAAATATTGGGCAAACAGATTGGTATAAGCTACTTGGGCCTACAACACTACTTGGAAGACAACAACGGGATTCACTCATTATGAACTAGTCTATGGTAAGAAGGCTCTACTTTCAGTTGATTTTGAATTCAATACTTTAAGAATGGCAGCTGAATTAAATCTAGATCTGTCAAATGCCCAAAAAGAGAGGTTGCTCCAACTAAATGGATTGGATGAGTTCATAATGCAAGCACTTCTTCACACAGAGGTATTTCAGCTGCAAAAGAAGGTCTGGCATGACAAGAACATCAAAGAAAAGACCTTCCAAGAAGGAGATTAGGCGTTGTTGTATTATTCAAGGTTTAAATATTTCAAAGGCAAGCTGGTGACAAGATGTTTGGGACCTTACATAGTGGAAATTTTTTTTATAATGGCACAGTTCAAATCAAAACCATAGATGAGGAAGGAATCCCCTTGCTTGTTAATGGTCACAAACTAGAAATTTACAAGAAGCCTTTGTCAAGGGTAGAGTTCATAAATTCAAAAAGTAGAGCGGTGTATGTGATGGGAAACTCCATAGTTTCCCACACCTCCTAAGAAAAAAAATGAATAATGATCCATGGGTGAAAACCTCTTTGAGGCACCCAAGGCAAGCTAGTGGGCTGAAAACCTCGATGGAGGCAGTTCACTTGCTAAAAAAAAAAAGAGAATAAAGATCCATGGGTAAAAACCTATCTGAGGCACCTAAGAAAATTATGTGGGTTGAAAACCTCCATGGAGGAAGCCCACTTTCTTTCAAAAAAAAAAAAGGAAAAACAAAAAAAACACATCTGCATTTCTATGTTTTCTGTGTTTGTTGTTTTGCAAGTTATTAATGGTTTCTAAAAACACAGGGAAGCAATCATATTATTTTCCCTTCTTCTATTTTTCACTCCATTCATTTTCATAACTTCCTCCATCACCTCCATACACCACATTCCTCCATTCTTGAGCACAATGTAGCAAAGAAATTCCTATAGACATATGATGTCTGAGACTACTATAGACATCAGGGAATTCCTACAGTGTAAAAGTTTGTTCTTGAACAACAAGAAAAACAAGAGAGGAGCTAACAAAGAAGACCCTAGGGAAGACAAGAGTGTTGCTCATGGCATCTAGAGCATCCCCATGCAGCATCTCCAACAGGAAGAAACAACAAGGAAATATCAACAGTTCACTCAGAGAGTTGCTCATTCAGAAAGATGCTCACTCAGAGAACAGAAAAAAAGTGAAGAATGCAGCATATAAAAGGCTTGTCTCCGCAATATAGCTGTTGAAAATGCCTTGGAAACGACATGTAAACTCAGGTATAGCTTCTCAACCCTCACTATGCATCCATAATATCCAGAAATAATTAAATTTGCAGACTTATAATTTAAGGGGAAGAAAGGTGGATAGTTAGCTTGGCCACCTAGGCATGCAAAACAAAAGAATTTAAATAAAGTGTAGTAAACGAGAATGAGGGATGGAAATACGTAGTCCATCATGAATTAACAGGGACAAGGAAACAACTGTGTACAAGAGAAATTGGATCTGAGCCGAGCTACATAAGCGCTCCAAAATTAGTTGCACAATCTAATAAAAGGAGATCTTGTCTCATCCAAACCTATAAATTGAGAAATTTGGAGGGAAAGAGATCGAAGGGAGCCACATCACAGCAGTACCGGGAGTGGGTTTCATATTTCAACAACGTCTCCCTACCCATGTCCTGTTCCTCTCTCATAAATATGAGAAGGGCAGATTTTATAGCAACCCAAACAAGGCAGGATTCCACTCCTAGCCTTAGAGTAGAAGAGGAAGAACCAGAAGAGCAAGAAGAGCCAGAATAAGAACCAGAAGAGGAATAAGAAGAAGAAGAAGAAAAGACAAAGGGCCAAGGAAAAATAGAAGAGATGGACATAGAAGTCATATAGATAGTAGAAAATGGGAAAGAAATAGACTCACAACATAGCATCACATTCCCTCAATACAAAGAAGTAGTTTCCACCGTAGCTCCTCTGAGCGAAAAGAGAAAAAGGTAGTCCTCTATGTATTTCAGAGTTGACAAGAGTCAGAGAGATCCAGAAACTCCTCCCACGAGCCCGATTATCATTGGAGAATCACCAAGGGAGGAGCAAAGAATCGAAGAAATAGTTCTAAAGGAGCAGATGCAGAAGGCACAGGCAGAGAATGTAGCACTGAAGGAGAAATTGCAGCAAAAAGGGGAGACACCATTGGAGACTTATGCATATAAGCCCTTCAATACATATTCCCTTCTGACTCATATGTTTTGTACCTCAAGGAGCAATGACTCCTATTTCAAATCAAAACTCTAGCCTCCCATGGATCACTACCTTTCCAAGATTGTAGGCAATTCATGAATTTCTATAAGCAAGCTAACATGGTTGATCGAGCAAAGATGGTAGAGTTTTATTTGAATAACCTTGTGCTAACAAATCTGGACATTTGGGACCCCAATCATAAAATGATGGATATGTAGTTGATGGATCTAATATCTTGAATGATGAATGAGGACTCTAGAGCAAAACAAATATGGAGATTCATGGGAAGAAGAAGTAGAGAACCCTTATATATCAGACCAGAAATTTTCAGCCCAAGAGGAGTCATCCTTAACCATCAAGAGATTGAAAGGGACCCTGCACTAGTTCAAAGCTATCTTCAGACTCAAACTCGAGTGATATGCCACTTTGAAGATGTTTCTAGGCAGATAGAAGATGAGTGCATTATGCCCAGCCAAAGGAGATGGAACAACCTCCCTCACAGCCTCAATAATAGGGAGTACAATACTCCAGAAAGACTAATGGGTGCATTGGAAAGCACGCCATTATACAAGATGGTCATGTAGGAAAAAAGTATCTAATGGTTGGGACTAAAGCTCAACCCACCTTTGTTGCTAGTTCTGAATGATGAAAAGGACATAGATGCATAAGATAAAGAATGGGAGAATGCAAAAAAGAATAATGGTTTTTACCCCCTTTGGGAAATTCCCGCACTTCTTCCTCAAGATATCAGGGGGGCTACCAAATCCTTGAAGGAAATGCAGGAGGAGGATTAGTTTCTCATAGGATGAGCAACCATTCAGTAGGGGGGTGATGATGAGAGCCATCATTAGACATATTTGGAGGGGTTAATGGTCACCTTTTTTCCTTCTTAGATCTCTTTTTCTTGCATTATTATTATTATTTGGTTTTATGATGCTAGTATAGGTGGTGATTAAGGCTAACATAATCTGAGTGCCCAGTATGAGGTTGAGTGCAGAAAATCATGATTTATTAAGAATTTGTATAAGGATTCTATCATGAAGACTTGGAGGAGACAACAAGGAGAAATTATTGGAGGATTGTCCACCCTCCTTAGCTCTCAAAGGTAGCCAAAGGATCCCAAATATTCTCTCCAAGCAATTAAAATTCCAAAGGCAGCCAAAGGATCCCCAGGGATTCTCTCCAGCAATTCAAATTCTAGAGGCATCTAAGAAACTCAATCTTTGTTTACTTCGAGTCAAGTGGGCTCAATCACTATTTTCTATGGAGCTATTGGTAGTTTCCCTGTAGAATAAACAGAAAAAATCTAGAGCTAGGAAGATTTAGTGAATTACAGTCGATTCTAGTTGAAACTTTGTTGCAAGCTATTGAGATTTTTATTATTTTACTCAGTGATCAAACTTTCAAAAATGTATGAGGTTATTCTTTTATGAAATGAGAATACTGATTTCATTTGACTGATTTAATTTTTGGAGATTAGGCTCATGGGTCAGGGCCCAATCCATGTGCCTCAGCCTCTCTGTTGTTACTATCTTTTCCTTTATGCCATCAAGCTAGTTTTCTTTATGTCATTCAATTAGTTCTGCTTCTCATAGTTTCATCGCTGCTTAGGCTTTGCTTTCAATTTTTTGTTGTAGTTTTTCATTTTCCTATGAGTATTTGAATATAGGATAAAACTCTAAAAGTTGTGGATATAGACTTCCCCTCTCATATCTGTCAATAGAGTTCGAGAAGGGTATACCTTCCCACATACCAAAAACATTGGTTTCTATTCACTATTTCCATCTTTGCATTATGCCTCTAAACCTTGATTTTACGCCTCCATTCCCTCCTGTTTTCTGCTTATTTTAACTACTGCACCCACCTTTTTTTTCCCTAACAGCACTTAAACCCTTCAGCCACCTTATTCCTTTGTTTTTATTGGTTACGGTTTCCTTACTCGTTTAACGCAAAAATGCTGGAAAAACCATCAAAATTGACCTCTGCCTTTCCTCCTCGAAATCCTTGCTACCGTACTTCACTCACTGTAGATCGCAATTTTCATTCGGTTCCTTTTAACACTTACCGCTCCCATCTGCCGATTGTGATATTGTAATCATGCTCTGCCACCAGTCCCACCACCACATCACCCATCACAATAGCACGTCGCACCATTTTCCTCTTCCCTTCAAGACTTATCATTCACAGTTTCCTTACCTTTTCTAACGCAAAACTCTTGAAAAACCTTGGAATTCGAGCTTCCGCCCTTACTCCTTGAACTTCCCGCTACCGTACATCGCAAATCGTAAATCACAATGTTTAGTTCCTTCCGTTAACACTTATTGCTCCCATCTGCCAATTGCGATATTCGTGGTTCCACTGCCAAATCACCCATCACAATCGCACTTTGCACATTTTCCTTTTTTTCTTTTAGAATTACTGCTTCCAAATTCCAATTGTGATATTTCGATTGTGCTCTGCCATCAGTCCCACCACCACGTCACTCAGTGCATTTCGCACATCGTAACTCTTTCATGAGCGCATTTCGCGTTTCGCTCGTCACAGCTGTTAACCAATCGCACTTCGCAACTTTTTCTCCATCACATCTCCGCCATCGCAATTTTCAAATTATTCCGCTCCGAAGCCATTTTTGCGCTATAATAAAGTTCAAACCCCCTCTTTCCACTTATAAGCCCTGTTTCATTTGTTAAGACCTCCATTAGCCTCTTTAGCCCTTTTCCTTCCTCCAAGATGCAAAATCAACACTTTCTCAATTAGGATTAAGTCATGGATAGCTTAGTCGCATGGGTAGAAGCATGATAGATAGACCATGGTATAAACATAGTGCATTTATCCGTTTGGCCAAGTTAAGTGTGTTTTATAATTAGTTTCCTTTCTGTCATTTATTTCCTGAAAATTAAATTAGTTCCATTCATGTCATTTCTTTTCAGCAATATAATTTAGTTTCATTTCAGTCATTTCCTTTTTTGTAAATTAAATTAGTTTCATTCTTGCCATTCCTTTCCAACAATTTAGTTTAGTTTCCTTTCTGTCATTTCCTTCCAGTAATTTACTTTCTAGTCCTTATCACAGTTTAATAAATAGAGCCCTTTCGTAAAGTAGAAGATGATGACATGAGAAAAATGCAGCTACTATGTATATAGCATTGTCACCTCCAAGTTTGTACAAACCCCGGGTTGATAAAGTAAAGTAGGGCAACCCTGGGAGTTGCGGCACTCTTGGTGCAATACCAGGGCTCACCAGAACTAATGGCCTCTCATCTCTTCTAGGGGGCTTCCCTATTCTTTGGCATACATCACATGCTCTACAATACTCCTATACATCCTTACGTAGTGTGGGCCACCACAGTATTTCCCTCAAGATCTTCTACGTAGTATCCTTTTTTGCATAATTTCCACCAGTTGTGCCTCCATGATCTTCTACTATAATCTTTGATCTTTCATGTTTAAGGACATATCTGTGTAGTATCTCATCTGGTACCATCTTATATAACTGTTCTGATAGCAATGAAAAATAATATGACTTAACCACCAATTATTTCTTTTGCTTCGTTGTATGTTCTAAAGGAGCCATCATTGTGGTAAAAAATTTAATAATGTCTGAAAAGTGGTCATATTATATTGTTATTGCAAAAAAATACGCATCAGGTAGATTATCTTTTATGCTAGCCAGTTCTTCTCCTGTTTCTATTCTTGACAGATGGTCAGGTCCTGCATTCAGCCTTCTTGGTCTAACAATAAATTCAGAGTCATAATCCTAGAATAAAAATAACCATCTGTAGATATTCCCTCCTAACACAGGCTTATTGACCAAATAATTCAATGAAGAATGATCCATAAACATCAAAAAATGTGATCCCAACAAATAATGTATGAATTTATGTAGTGCATATACCATAGCTAGACCTTCTCTTTCCGTGGTAGTGTAATTCTTCTCAAATGTAGGAAAATTCCTACATACAAAAGATATAGGATGCTCAATTTCTCCTTCACCAAGCTCTGCCAATACCACTCCTAAAGCCATGGAAGAAGCATCGACATGGACACGGAATTCCTTATTCCAGTCAGGGAATACTATAATAGGCGCAATTACCATCTTTTATCTTAGTATGTCGAGGCTCTTCTGGAATTCTTCATGCCACTGAAAAGTCACATATTTCTTCAAAAACTTCTCCATTGGCGATGTGATCTACGCATACCCATTGATGAATATTCTGTAGTATCCTATATGTCCCAATGCAATGCACAACTGTCCTACTGTCTTAGGTGGATCCAATTTTACAATGACAACAATCTTCGCAAGGTCCAACATGGGTCCTTGCTTGCAAACAACATGTCCCAAAAATATTCCAAAAGGTACACAAAATATGCACTTCTTTATATTCAAAGAGAGATGATGTTGTCTACAAGTGTCAAGCATAAGCCTCAAGCTCTTAACATATTTGTTAAACAATCCAAATATTATCCAGTCATCAACGTATACCTCCAAAACCTTGTGAATGTACTCCTTAAAAGTTGCGACCACCTCTATGGAAAATATAGCAGGGGCATTATTCAACCCAAAAGACATCACTGTATACTGATATGAGCCCCATTCTGTAGAAACTGTGGTCTTGTGTCAATATTCAGGTGCAATTATGATATGATGATATCCTAAAAATCCATCTGTAAATGAATAGGCTTCCGAACCTCCTACATTATACAATACTTCATTTGTGAAAGGGGTGGGAAAAGGATTGTGTAAGCATGCATTGTTCAACTTCATTATTTCAACTTCCTTATTTCAACACAAATCATAATCTCTCATTTTGTCTTCTTTTCGTACACCACCATAGGACTTACCCATCCTGACTCTTCGACAAGTTCAATAATTCGTGTTGTTATCATCTTATCAAGTTCTAGATTCAATTTATCCTTGTAATTTGGGTTCAAACTATAAGGTCTCTGCTTGAGTGGATTTGCATCAAGCTTCAACGGAATCTTCATGACTCCCAAATCTCCCAATATTCCCTTCATATCTCAAAATGTTTTGGGAAACATTTCTTGATATTCATGCAATAATTTTGAGACTTTGTTGACTATTTCCTCGTCCCAATAATCTCCTACCGTTGCAAAATTGGGCTCCTCTTCTGATCCAATGTTCAATTTCTTGGTCTTCAATGGATGTGTGATATCTAGAATCTCTATCTTTGGTATTTACTTCGCGATGTCATTCTTATTCTACTATGTTGATGTTTTGGGGGTGTTATTCTTCTTCTACAGTAATATTATAACATTCTAGTGCATACTCTATCTGTCCAGCCCAATTAGGTTGTTGCCACGTCAATGTGGTTACTCCCTCAATGATATTCTATTTTACTACCTGAAGGGCCAAATCCATGCCTGGACATTCATCCTCAAAGCTGAATTTTAAAATAAAACCATCAACCAAGTCTTCCCAATTCATAGTACCATGTCATAGTTCTGTTTCTAGGTGCCAATTCTTAGGAATTGTCTCCAATGTGTGAATAAATACATGTACCCTATGGAATCTCCTTCCATGTTGTAATGCATAGTTGGATATAATCTCTTAGGTCGATTTCAACATCATATTTCATTTTCATTTCTGTTTCCACTTGTCCAAACCTTATCGACATGAATCTTCGACATACCTTCCAATCTCCTATATTGTTCTTGTGTGTGCCCCACCATCTAGTAGGGGTAGATCTTAGGGTTTTATCCAAATCTAACCATATTTGATCTTCTGGTACCTGCTCTTTGGTGAGCCTTTGTATTTCACCAAGAGTGTCGCAACTCTCAGGGGCTGTCCTACTTTACTTTATCAACCCGGGGTTCATACAAACTTTGAGGTGACAGTGCTATATATACAGTAGATGCATTCTGTTCATGTACTCCTCTTCTGCTTTACGAAAGGGTGCTACTTCTAGGGGTTCTTAGTGAATTCCATCACACTTCAATGAAGCTAAACTAAATTGAAGAAAGGAAATGATAGAAATGGAACTTATTTAATGTGTAGGAAGGAAATGAATGTATGAAACTAAATTAAATTGCTGAAAAGAAATGACAGGAAGGAAACTAATTTAATTTTGCAGAAAACAAATAGCAGAAAGGAAACTAATCCTAAACCACACTTAACTTGTCCAAATGGCTAAATGCACTCTACTTATCCTATGATCTATCTACCATGCTTCTATCCATGCAACTAGGCTATCCATCATTTAATTCTAATTAAAAAGAGTTAATTTTCAGCTTGGAGGGAAGAAAAGGGCTAAAATAGGCTAATAGGGTGTTTAACACATGAAACAAGGTTCAGAAGTAGAAAGAGGGGGTTAAACCCTTATGAAAATTTATTATAGCGTGAAAAATGAATTTGGAGAAGACAAAACTCAAAAGTGCGATGGCGGAGTGCGATGGAGGACAAAAGTTGTGATGTGCGATGTCGCAATCGCAACTTCGCAAGTTTAAAGGGATAGCAGTAAAGGTTAACGGAATGAAATAAAATGTGCGAAGTGCAATTTGAAACGCGTGATGTCGAAGAGTGTGACGTGGCAGAGTTATCGCATCAGCAGAATAAGCGGCAAGTGTTATGCAAAAAGGTAAATGACGTGGTTTGCGATTTTCGATTTCACAATATCGCAATTGCAAGAACGAGCAGTAAGTGTTTAGAGGTAAAACATAAATGGTGTGAAGTGTGATTTGAAATGGGTGACGTAGTGGTGGACCAAAAGCGGGGCGCGATCGCAATATCGCAATGGGCCAAAACAACAGTAAGTGTTAAGGGAGAGAGGAAAAAGTTGCGGGATGCAATTTGCGATAGGATAAGAACTGCAGGATGTGATTTGCGATAGGATAAAAAAAATGCAGGATGCGATTTGCGATAGGGTTGACCTGGTGGTGGGACCGACGGCGGGGCGCAATTTTGTAATATCACAATCACAAGAACGAGTGGTGAGTGTTAAGGGGAAAGGCTAAGCGGTGCGAAGTGCAATTTGTGATTTCACAATATCACAAAACAAAACTAGTTGATGTTGGAATAACAAAAAAAAAAATTGTGTCATAATTTTGACACTTGTAACAATGGAATTAAAGACAACATATTAGGACATTTTTTAAAATCGTAAATTTCTAACATTTTTGATAGATGATGTTAAATATAAAAAAAAAACATGTCTGAAGGGCTTATCATTTCGAACAATTTTCATCCATGTTGTTAAACATAAAATATCTTGACTTTAAACAACCCCAAAATTGTAATTATTGCCAACCATAACCTTAAAGATAAAATTTGGTAGCGCATAAAAACCTTAATGACAAGTTGTAAATCTAAAGTTTTTCAATCTTAAGTGTTCAACATACTTGAACAATGAAATTATGGAGAAATTATAAGACTTAACAATTTAAAAAATGAACAAGTAAATGAAAAAATTATCATTGAATAGAAACAAGTAAGAGTAATTTTAATTTTAAAGGATAAAAACTTATCTTTTTTCAAATCTTAGCATAAGACAAATTTAAATATAATTTCAACCAAAACCTAAAAATCAAGCATCAAAACAAAGTGTTATGTTTCAATGACGCATATAATTATTAAAACTTTTAAAGGTATCTTATACCAAATGGTAACAATACATAATATCATGGTAATATCACTGCATAATCTAAAAATTCAACATTAGTTTCTATTTTCTATTTTACTTATAATTAAAATATCAACATTGGTACATTGAATATAACATAAATTATTTTGTAATTCATTGTTACATTGTTGATATTTTAAAGAAATGAATTCTTCATAATTAAAACATATAATCCAACAAACATAGAAATGTCTCATAACTTCATGAAAAATGAGATGGAAGTCAAAATTTTTATTTCAAGTTACCATGCAAACATTAATTACATAAAAGTGTCTTAGATAGTTATTCAAAATCAACCATAGGTTCTGGCACACCATCATAACCTACATCTTCAGATGAATGGCTCGATGCAGATGAAGATGATCCATGTTCTTCTCTTTCATCAACTAGTGCTCCATCCGAGTCAACATGCATGCCCACCATTTCAGAGTTCAAAAGTCTTGTAGATCTACGTCTACATTCTGCAGAGTCCCATCTCAACAGTAATTGTTCTGGTAGCAATTTCTTCAAAATATTTATGGTCTACAACCGAAGAGTTCCTCTCTTTGTCAAATTGAAGTCATACACAAGTATGTCAACATCCTCCAATTTTAAGACATCTGTGCGGCGACGATTTATATTTGTGCCCTTTATTTTTCTCTTTTTGCCAATTCTTTTTTCCACTACCATCTCTGGCTTGTACACACCATTGAAAGGGTGGGTACTTGTGGCATACCAATGTACATCAACAGCTGTAATCTCTTCATTTTCATTAATGACCTTTATAACCTTGGAAATCTAGAATGGATAGCCAAGTGGATCTTCATCTACTAACACTGCTATCATGCAACCCTCCTTAAGATCCTGCACAGAACCCCTGTAAAGGTCTTCCATGGCTTCACGTTGTGCACATGATCTTCTAGAACCAATATAGATTTCTCTTTCCTCTACCTGTGGGAAATTAATAATAGCTTGAGGCTGTTGTTGTTCAACATTGTGTGTTTCTTGATGTTCATGTTCATTTGGCATATTTTGTGGCAAAAAAAAAGGAGTCTTCAAAAGCGTATCCTCATTTACTGATCTTGAAATCATATCATTTTTATTACTGAAAAAAGACTCCCACCAAACTGAATCAACAACATCGAAGTATTCATATGTATCTCTAATACATCTTTTAATTTCCTCTAGACATTCAAAATAATTTATCTCTCTCTTCTGCCTTCGTGCATTATGGAGTTCGGAAACTGACTGTAATAACAATATCTTTGATGAAAACATTGGACGCTCTGGAATGAAATTCAAAAATGCTAAACCTGATGATGGTCCCCATTCTTCAATAGTTGAATACTTCTTGCCCCATATAAGTGTTATCCCATCAATTTTTTTGATACGAAATTGATGCTGGAAGCTAATGTCGTTAAGTTGTTCAATGCATTTCTCCTCACCATGCGACCCAAAAATAAACCTTCGCATGTCAATAGTTTCTTCCAACACATGAAAAACAGGCTCTGGAATGTACGATTTCTTAATACATTCAATTAATGATGGCAGGCTCCCAACACCTTTCCTCCTCAAAGTTACTGAAAAACGACTGAACATTTGATCAATATGATCATAAGTATGCCCAACAGGAAGGAAACCAACCTTTATCTTTTTAAAAATCCCCAATTCAACGAGCATGTTTAGATACCCAAAAAGAACTTGATTTTTTTCTCACAACTTGTGTTGTCTAATTGTAAATACAAAACTTCAGGAAGAATCCCAGACCAATGAGTAACCACATCATGGATTATAGTTATGGTCAGATTTGCATCATTGTGAATATTTGGAGTTGTGAAGAAAACTCTTGGAAACATCTTCTCATTAAATACCATACAACCAACCAAGTGAAACTAAATGAAATTTTCCTCCTGTAATTTTTTTGGCGTGCGGACAAAATGTGGAAGAAGTGTTTTCTTTTGGTCCATACCATCAATTATCAATCTCAGATATTTATTTGGATGATCATAACACTTCTTTCGATGTTTATACAACTTTTGTCTTTCACTTGTTTGCTGATTGCGATGGTCTTGAAGTTCTTTGACAACGAAATTTGTACATAAAATAAAAGAAACATATGAATAAATATATTTTCATAGTTGATAAGTATCAAATTTTAAAAAACAATGTTTTGAACACATACCTCTTCCTGCCCCTTGACATTTATCTCTTTTTGCTTTAAGAGAAGCACATGTGCTGCAAATCCCCATCCTTGTCTTCTTAGGAATACGAACATTGTTGAATTCAGTTTTCCATATCCTTCTAAAATAAGAATATGTAATAAAATTACCAATTCCTTCAACAGCTTCTGCATAATCTTTGTATAACATGAATATTTCTCGTCTCGAGAAATTATCTGGAATATGTATTATGTCTTTATTTGGCATACACTCTCCATGATTTGAAAATAAGTCTTTCATCCATGTCTTAGCAGTATTTGCAAACGGCCCCACCTCCCGTTTATAACGTGCTTCTGAATAATATGTGGGATCCTTTTCCAATCTATCCTGGATTCTTGAAAAACGACAATTACCAATTGAATACAACATTTTGAACGCCTTTCTGCAAAGCAATACATTCCCAATATGATAATCATAACCTGCTAGTGTAGATTGCATGCAACCCACTAAATATGAATTTTTCATGCTTTTATTCATTGACATATATGTTTTCATTTTCTGCAAAGCAAAGTTGAAATCCATATTTTTCAAGCAATCCCTTCGACAACATGCACTTGAAATCAAATGAACGACAGAACTTTTTGTCGTGAGATATTTTGTCCTCGCCCTTGTATAACTGGAATGCTTTGGATTGATATGAAAAGGTCTACTTCTACTCCTAGTTGCAATATTTTCTTGCAACGGCTTCATCATTCCATCATCCTTTGTAAAAGTAGTTTCATCACCATTAGAAGGAATATTATCCCCACTATCATCATCCTCAACATAGTTAAGAAATTCATCAACATCATTGCGTGGAAAATTTTCTTTACCATCATCAGTTGAAGAAAACATTTCACAAGAATCATCGGCACTTTTGTAACCCCGACTCAAAAGAAATTCTTCACCATCTTGACCCATGCTTTCAAATTCTTCCCTGGGAGGATTCAATTCTTCATCACCATGAGTGTCTTTGAAATGGTCACTTGGAGAAAATGCAATATTCAGATCTGTGCCTCTAAAATTATCATTTGCAAGAAACTCTTCATCCTACCCTTCCTCAGTGGTGCTTTCATAATCCTTTGGATTAGGCATAAGTGGAAGCTTTGAATTTGTATTCACTAGAATTTCTTCATCCCGCCCCTCCCCTTCCTCACTGAAGCTCTCATAATCCTTAGGATTAGGAATAAGTGAATGCCTTGAATCTATATTTATTGGAAATTCTTCATCCCCCCCTTCATCAGTGGTTAAATTATAATCATTATGATTAGGATGAAGTGAAAATTTTAGCTTTGGAAATTCATCCTCGTCTTCATCAGTGGTGCTGGCATAATTCTTAGGATTAGGACGAAGTGGATATTTTGACGCCGCAAATTCTTCATTCCCCTCTTCCTCAGTGGTGCTGACATAATCCTTAGGATTAGGACGAAGTGCATATTTTGACTATGCAAATTCTTCATTCCCCTCTTCATCTGTGGTGCTGACATAATCCTTAGGATTAAGACGAAGTGGAAATTTTGACTTTGGAATTTTTTCGTCCCCCTCTTCATCAGTGGTGCTTGCATAATCCTTAGGATTAGGACGGAGTGGAAATTTTGACGCTGTAAATTTTTCATTTCCTTCTTCATCAGTGGTGTTGGCATAATCCTTAGGATTGGGATGAAGTGGATGTTTTGACTCTGAAACATTATCATTCCCCTCTTCATCAGTGGTGCTCGCATAATCCTTACAATTAGGACGAATTTGATATTTTGACTCTGGAAATTTTACATCCCCCTTTTCATCAGTGGTGTTGGCATACTCCTCAGGATTAGGACAGAGTGGATATTTTGACTCTACAGATTCTTCATTCCCCTCTTCATTTGTTGTTCTCACATAATCCTTAGGATTAAGATGAAGTGGATATTCTTCATCTCCCTCTTCATCAATGGTGTCCTCATAATCCTTGGGATTAGGACGAAGTGAAACTTTTGACTCTGGAATTTCTTCATCATGCCCTTCATCACTGTTGCTTTCATAATCCCTAGGATTAAGAGTAAGTGGTATAACTGGCGCTCGATTTACAGAAATTTCATTTTGCTGCACCTCATCAATTTTTTTCTCATCATCTTTAGGATAATGACCAAGTCGATTTTTTGACTCTCTATTCATGGTGAACGAACTCCTGTTATATTCATCACTCTGAATAGAGTTGTTGCGTGATGAAGATGTTGATGTTTTAGAAAGAAAAACTTCGCTATCAGAAGAAACCATGGCTTTCAACAAGAATAGGTTGAATGATACAAATTCCTCTCCCACTTACAATATATAGCTTAAAGACTGAAAATTTCCCTCCAAATTTTCCCTCCAAAAAAATTCGCGAAAAAATTTCCCTCCAAAATTTCCCCCCAAAAAATTTCGCGAAAAAATTTCCCTCCAAAATTTTCATTTCAAATATTTGGTACAAATATTAGTCAAAAAATGTATTTAACATTTTTTTAATAAACTGTTTGTGTTGAAATATTTTACCGATATTTATATTCAAAATATCCACAAAATATTTCTATTATGGATGCCTTCCAAACTAAAATAATGTTTTTATTTCAATGATTTAACATTGACTAGATGTAAGTATTAACTATAATATTACTATAATACCTACATGCAAATATTAACTATTTTAACCATAATGACTACATGTAAATATTTTAAATTTTAAATTTTAAACTTACGTTATATTCATCTAAAATATATTTCAAAATTTATTAATAAACTGTTGGTCTTCAAATATTTCACCATACTTTCTATTCAAAATATCCACAAAATATTCATTTCATGCATGTCTTCGAAACTAAAATAATTTTCTTATTTGAATGGTTTAAGATTGACTACATGTAAATATTTACAAAAATAACATGATGTAAATATTAACTATTTAAACTATAATTAACTACATGTACATATTTTAGATTTTAAAATTTAATCCCATGATTTTAAACATTGATTACATGTAAATATTAACTATGATAACTAAATGCAAATATTAACTATTTTATCTATAATATTAACTATAATTAATTACATGTAAGTATTTCATATTTTAATTTTTAATCTGAGATTATATTTGAATTATTCAACATTCAGTACATGTAAATATTAAATAAAATATTAATTATGATAACTACATGCAAATAATAAGTATTTTAACTATAGTATGAACTATAATAAATTAAATGTAAATATTTTAAATTTGAAATTTTAATCCCACATTCATTAAACAGTAAATCAATCAGACAATATACGATATTTAAAAGGAATGATTGTTTTTATTCATCACATCACATCAAGTTTTCTGGTATTTGTTAAAGCAAATTTCTGGAGGTGTTGCGTTGGCATTGGTAACTTCGTGGAGGCATTGCATTGGCATTGGAAGCTTTGTGTCGCTATTGGTAATTTTGTGGAGGTGTTTCATTGGCATTGGTAACTTCGTGAAGGCATTGCATTGGCATTGGAGGCATTGTGTTGCTATTCGTAATTGTGTGGAGGCATTGTGTTGGCATTGGTGACAGCAGCTTCTTGCATTTCAAAGGTTAGTTTTCCTTCTATTCTGTCAATTTAGAGATGATTTTGGGAAAAATATGTTTTTCTATAGTTTTTTTGTGTTCAAAAACTATTTTTTTAAGGTTTTTAGGTTCAAAAACCTTGATTTTTTTATATTTTTTTAGTGAAGAAAATGCAAAAAAAAAACTAAATTTTTTAGGGCTTTAAAAACAAAAATTTAGATTTTTTTTCTCTTTTAAGACTTATAGGTTCATTTAGATAGAAAAATCCATAAAACGACCATGCACATAAAAAAAAAAAGTAATATTATAACATTTTTTATTTGTTTTTTTTTATCATAAATATATCAGTGATTTCATTATTTAAATTTATTTATTTTTATTTGAGAATTTTTTTATTTTATATTATATTTTATTTTATTTTTTTAATTTTAAATCTTTGTTTTATTCTTTTTAATTTTAAATCGTTAATTTTTTTTTTCTTTGTTTTTTTTTAAATTTATTATATTGTTATATTAAAACAAATGTTTTTTTTTTTTAATTTATTATATTGTTTTTTTTTAATTATATGATGTTTAAAAACTAAACATTATTGTGATTTGATAATTTTTTATTTTTTATTTTTTTGTTATATTTTGATATTTTTAACATTTTTTTTTATGAATAAATAATGTTTTAATAATTATATTATATTCAAAAAAAAAAATTGAAATTAAAAAAACAAAATTAAAATTTAAAAAAAAAACATTAAAAAAAAAAAAAACCGCGCGCGGCCCGCGAATCGGCCCTCGGCCAAGGCGAGGCCGGGAGGCGGGCTGGCCCTATGGCGCCGCCCGGCCGGCCCCCAGCGCCCAACGGCCGATTCCCGGAATCGGCCCTCGGCCAAGGCGGGGCCGAGAGGCAGGCTGGGCCCCCCCGTGACGCCGGCCGGCCGGCCCCCGGCACCCAACAGCCAGGCCACGCCGCTATTCAGCGTTAAATTTTTTTTTTTTTTTTTTATAATTTTTTTTGTTTTTTAAATTGTTTTTTTTTAATTTGTTAAAAAAAAAATAAATAAATAAATAAATTATAATAAGAAAACATTTTTTAATTTTTTTTTTTTTTTTTCGTTCTTTAATTTTTTTTATTTTTTTTTTAAATAATTTGTTTTAATAAAACAATTAAAAGTTCATTGAAACATTGTTATATATAAATATAAAAAAGTTTGTTATATAATATAATAAAAACATTGTTAAATAATAATTGTTAAAAATTTCAAAATATAACAAAAATATATATATATATATATATATATATATATATATATCCAAAAAAAAAATTCATTAAACAACAGTTTTTAAACATTATATAATTAAAAAAAAAAAATACAATATAATAAATTTAAAAAAAAAAACATTTGTTTTAATATAACAATATAAATTAATTAAAAAAAAACTATATAACAATACAATTAAAAAAATAAAAAATTATATAATATTATAACATTTGTTATAAATAGTTAGTAACTTTTTTGTTTTTTTTTAAATATTAAACAAAAACTGAAGTTTGAAAATACTAGTTTATTTTTTTTAAATTATTTTATACAATTTAAACACATTTTTAAATTTTTTATAAAATGTATTCAAAACATATTATATAGATATATATACATATGATTTATAATATTTTGTTTTTAAATGAAAATTTTTATAGTTAATTTTATTGCTTTAATTTCAAACTATTTAGTTTTAGAAATAAATTTTGTTTATTAAATTTATTTTATCCGCAATATTTTTCCATTAACATATATATATATATATATATATATATATATATATATATCAGGAAAATGGCATCAAAAAAGATTTCTGTAAATGTTTCTGCACCTAGGGCAGCAGCTCCCAAATCTACGGCAACAGCTTCCAAATCTACAGCTGCAGCTCGACGCACTATGGATACAACTCCCAAATCTAAAGTTGCAGCTGGACGCACTATGGACATTGTTGGACGCAATAAGGATATTGTTGCACACACTAATAAAAGTCAAGAAAGTGGGGCACCAGGTTCATTAAAGCTTATTTCTGATTGGAAGAACGCCGAGGAAATAGATAAAACCGATTTCTCATGGTATCTTGAAGACAATGAAATGGAGGCTGATATACACATCTATTTGATTTGTGGTATGATTGACTTAAATGAGCCATATGATGTGATGGGCAGAGTACGAGACATATGTATGGTCCCGAATACAAACACTATTTATGTTCTTGCAAGGAAGGCTCAGAAACGTGAGAAGGTTAGATATCGTCTATCAATCGTCAAGTATGACACAGATGAAACAACTTCAAAATTTTCTGAAGAAATAGCAAGCAACATTGCAAATAACATTGTAAGCATGCTTATTTTTATTTCCTCTATGCATTATTGTAAGGATGATTCAATTTTTTATAAATTATTGATCATTGACATGTTTTATTTTGTTTCACAGGATTTTGTTCCGAGTCTTTCAAACATGTTTGATGGTATTTATATGTTGGTGCCAAATATTATGGATGTGATCAAAACTTTCCACAAAGACAAAGCAGAGGAAAGGAGATTGAAGCAAAGAGCAATAGCTCGTGACACTGCAACAGTACAAAGAGGGGATCAACCAAGAGTCACTAAGGTGGGTCAATCTAGTAAACTTAAACATGTTTCTTTTGAAGGTGTCGAAAATGAAACAGAAAATTATGATAGAATTAGTGAGGAGGAGATGAGAACTATTGTGCAAAAGGAGAAAACAGATCAGACACCAAAAAGAAAAATTGCCAAAGATGTCTCTTTTGTACCTCATGAAGGAGAGCTTGTTTATAAAAAAAATGATATGTTATCCAATAAGACTAGGAAAACAAATATTGGTGAACCTGTAAAGGTCGTGAGCAGCAGTGAAGAAAAAAATGAAAGCTCTTACGGAAGCAGAGAAATCATAACACGAGGTCCTGAGTTAGAGGATGGCATTATTAAAACAAAACAAAATGTTATTCGACAAGAGTTGAGGAAGAATAAATTAATTCTTGGTGGGCAAACATTTGAGCTTAATGTTAACCAATTTTATGGCCCAGATGAAGGACAATCTCAATATCAAATTAGAAAGGCCCATCACCTACATGTACATAATATGAAAACATTGTTCAGGTTCAATCCATATGCGCATGTGGTGGATTATGTGGTTCTTGTCGATCCATGTCAGGTTCCCAACAAACAAGCATTTGACAAGACAAAATGTTTTGATTATAAATATTATGTAATTGGAGGGAACCATTCAATAGAGGCTAAGAGACAATTGATTGCATAATATCCCAATAACTATCTTTTTCAAACAGTGGAATGCATCATTTACGCCGGCTTAACAGAAATGGAATCAAAGTTATTGGCATGGGATCATAATGCAAATAATGAGTACAGAATGAAAATGACTTTCATCCAAAGGGTCAGATTTATTCATAATGAATTCATAGAAAAATGTGGTGGGGATAAGACACAAGTTAGTGTAGCATTTCGAAAGGAATGTTTAATGGAAACATGTTATCAAATTGATGAAAAAAGCAAAAGATGGAAAATTGAATACAAATCTCTTCAGAGGCACAGATAACATTTTTCAGTTGGAATTTAGAACTGGGGAGGTATGGGATTTGATTGATGAGATTTTTGATCGATGGGAGAATATTTCCATAAAAAATAAAAAGGTTAGGAAGAGTAAACCCATAATATGTACCAACAGTAAGGGGGGTCCTAAAATGAAGCAGCTTCTAGAGGATATGACTATTACACCTTGGAGAACAATGCAAGGTGTGAAGGATGATAAATTAGTCAAATCAGTATTAGCCCGTGTGAAGTCGGGTGAATTATCAATGGAAGAAATGTGTGAAGAATTTCAAAAGTAAGTTTCTTGAATTATTTCTTTCATTATAATTTTATTTTAAATAAAACATAATGATGTTGGTAGAATTTGTTATACATGTCAATATATTAACGTTTTTAACTTGATTTATTCAGTCAGAATTTTTTTATGAAAATACAAGAACACATGGTTAAAATGTTGAATGAAGACAGTTGGGATGATGTTGTACGCAACTACCCAGAATCAAGTTCTACATCAACACTAAAAGAGTTTTATATTGCATTCAATAAGGTATGTTGATTTATAAATTTATTTTATTCATATTTTAACTATTTTTATTTTATTACTTATACATATCTATATATATATATATTTATGTCATTAAAGATGTCGAAGAAGGATGGATATGGAGTACCAGATACTTTCAAAAGCTTTATTGAAAAAATTAAGATGGAGAACATGAGAAGGAAGCGTCTTATGAATGTTGAACTAGATCCTACTCTTAATCATTACCATGGAAAATTTTTGGGGCTAATATTCGTAGGTGGGCTAATTTTCCATGGTTTTTCCAAAAAAAAATTCGCTAATTTCCATTTTTTTATAAAACTGATTCGCCCAAATTTTACAATATAAAAATATTTTACCTTAAAAATCTCCAAAATTATATAGATAATATATATAATATCATTATAAATTTGAATAATTTTAGAAATACATCAATAAATTTTTTATAGTTTTCATATTAGGGACTAGTGAGATTCACCAATTTTTTAAACTTCAAAATAATTTTCCATCCTTAAAATTTCATCCTCCATCATTACATTTGGAATGGGCTCGACAGTGTCCAATATCAAATAATACAAGGTGACTGTGAAGACATTGTATCACTAATACCTAAAAGGGAATATGGCCTAGTTATTGCAGATATTCCTCATGGTTTCAATTTCCCAGACATTGAATATGATAGAGAACCATATACTTATCAAGCTTTTAGTAAAGTGGTTACGGGTTTTCAAGAAGTGACAACATCACCACTTTGGCGATTTGTGACATTTCATTCATACACACAGTTTCCAATGTTATTAACAAGCTTCAAGGGTAAAGCAAACTCAAGGATGCAACTTACATGGTAAGATTTTGAAATTGTATGTTTGATTCCTCCTAAATTTTTTTATTCATGTAAAATTTAATTAAACTTTTACTATGTTATGTTACAGGCAAAAGTCAAATATTGTTTCTTCCGAAGATCAGCCTATTATAAATGATTGTGAGTTCATCCATGTTGAATGTTGGACAAAAGACGATAGCTATAAGCATATTATTATGAATCGAGTAGATGGGAAGAGTCATAGTCAAGTTTTGGTTTATGATGCAGTTGTAAGAAAACTAACATATGAGGATAAAGATGCAAAAGGAGATATAGTTAACATTTATCAAAAACCACAAGCATTGATTAACTATCTTATAGATCTATGTTCAAATGAAGGAGAATGGGTCTTGGATTTATTCTCAGGTTCAGGTAAGTTTTAATATACAAATTTAAATTTAAATATTGTCTTTTTTACTTTTTATGTCTCCATAGTAATTTTCTTACTTATTTTTTTTGTGCTTGATGATTAGGTACAACACTAGCATGTTGCCTACAAAAAGGAAGAAATTTCATTGCCATTGAGAAAGATCCAGTTCAATGCAAATTTATTCAACAAAGAATTAACGCTCTTAAATTCCTTCCAGATGCGAAGCAAGAAGTTGATTTGAGGAAAGGAGATTTTAATGAATCACGTGTGGCAAAAAAAGCAAAGGAACCTCAACCACCATTATATGGAATGATTGGAAAGGGACACTTTGGAAGATTTGCTAACATGAAAGATCCATTAGAAGACGGTGATGATCAAAATGAAGAAGAAAATGTTGCGGAAGAAGCCATCAATGCTATTCTAGATGATGTTGAAGATGTATTAGTTGATATTGTTGATGATGTTTAAGTTATGCTTGCAAACAAAACTTATTTTTTAGAACTATTAATCAGTTTTACTTGTAATGTTTAGACTTTGATATTTTATGAGAACAACCCTTTTTTTTTTGCAAAAAACATGTGATTGCTATTATTTTTTGACATAAAATTCAATAAAAATGTTGTTTTCTTAAGTTTTTTTGTTAATATTCTCCCAAAAAATTAGTTTATTTAACATGTTTTTTTCAACAAAAACTCTGTAAAAGTGTATTTTTTGCATTGTATTTATATTGAAAAATTGTATTTTTTTGTCATATGGTTCAAAATATTGGTTTTTTAGCGACAATTTTTTGACGTGCATTGAAAAATTATTTAACAATACATAAACATGTAGAAAATATAAACTTTAGAATATTGACCCTTTTTCCATCTTTTATGTATGTGAAAAAGTGAAGATATCATTACAAGTTTTTATTTTTTTAAAAATTATTTTTTTATTTTTAA